>CM062807.1:814105435-814705435 GCA_031772625.1 Pinus tabuliformis | reverse complement strand
GTTTTGAAGGCGCTCAACACCTCTTTCATATCCTTGATTCCAAAGCAGGATAATGCTATAACACCAGACAGATTTAGACCAATAGCATTATGCAATGTGGTGTACAAAATCATCTCCAAAATAATTGCAAACAGGCTTAAACCCCTTCTTCCAACTCTCGTGTCTGAGGAGAAAACTGGATATGTGGAAGGCAGGCAAATTCTCAACAACATCATTCAAGCTCACGAGGTGGTTCACTCACTTAAGAGCAATAGGCAGGCAGGAATGATTATACAACTTGATCTAGAGAAGGCTTATGATAAACTAAGCTGGGCATACATCAGGGAAGTTCTAATAGCATATGGCTTTGATCATAACTGGGTAAGATGGGTAATGGCCCTGGTAACCACTTCTAGTTTTTCAATCCTGTTAAATGGTTCACCGTCCAAAACCTTTAAACCTTCAAGAGGACTCAAACAAGGAGACCCACTCTCTCCTTTCCTCTTTATTCTTCCAGTTTTTCAATCCTGTTAAATGGTTCACCGTCCAAAACCTTTAAACCTTCAAGAAGACTCAGACAAGGAGACCCACTTTCTCCCTTCCTCTTTATTCTCATAATGGAAAGGCTAGGCAAAGCTATCAAATTTGCCAAAGCAGAAGGCAAAATCCAAGGTCTCAAACTCACCTTGAATGGAGATGCTCTGACCCATCAACAATTTGTGGACGATACCATGTTGCAGGGTATACCCATGGTCAAGGAAGCTCTCGCCTTCAAACAAATACTGAGTGACTTTGCAAAGGTTGCGGGTACAGAGGTAAGCCTTACCAAATCAAAGATTTTCTTTTTTAATACTAACATTGCTATTCAAAGAAATATATCTAGAAATCTTGGCTTTCAAAGAGATATGCTACCCTCCAAATATTTGGGAGTACCACTAACAGACAAACCCTTGAGCAAAGCAATTTGGGAGCCTGTTACTAATAAACTCCAAGACAAAATCCGGAAGTGGACAAATAGGTCTTTGAATTTAGCAGGAAGACTAGTGCTCACAAAAGTTGTCCTCCAAACGATCCCCATCTTTATGTTTTCAGCCCTTCTAGCTCCTAAAGGAGTTATGCAACAATTCAGAAATATCCAAAGAGATTTTCTTTGGGGCAAAGGGGAAGAGAAAAAAAAATGGGCTTTGGTAGCCTGGGAAAAGATCTGTAAACCTAAGACACATGGAGGCTTGGGACTTGATGACCCTGAAACACTAAACAAAGTTTTGGGGGCAAAACTATGGTGGAGATGGCTAAAAGAATCAGCTTCCCCTTGGGCCAAAATTTGGAAACATAAATATGCAAACAATTGGCAGGAAAGGGATCATATTAGAATGTTAGGGCTCATCAAAGGCTCCCACATTTGGAATAAAGCCTGGGAGAATAGAGCAATTGTTCAGAAACACAGTTTCTGGGAAATCAGAGATGGAAACCTTGCTTGGTTTTGGGAAGATAATTGGCAACAGGAACCTAAACTGTTTAGAGAAGAATTTGTCAATCTCAAGAACAATACTAACAGCAAAGGGTTACTCAGGGTAAATGACTTTTGGGATCAGGATAGAAGCGAGGGAAAATGGAGAATATGGAAGAACCTGGTATACAGTGAAGACTCCCCGTTGAAGGCACAGGCAGAAGCTTTAACAGCCATCTTGGACCAAAGAAGGATTCTGACATCAGCATCTTCAGACCAACTAAGATGGGGCAAAAACAATGAAGGCAACTTTAACCTCAAAGAAGCCAAACGTATGTCCCTTGGGTTTGACTCTCCAAACCCTGATAGAGTATGGAAGGACCTATGGCAGAACCAAAGCTGGATGAAAATCAAACTATTCACGTGGTTAGTGCAACATAAAAAAATTCTGACTTGGGAAAACCTGAGGAAAAGAGGAGTATCCAGCCCTTCTAAATGCCAGCTATGTGAACTACAAGAAGAAACTATGGATCACCTACTCAACCTCTGCCCTTTCACATCCACCTTGTGGAATTGGGTAGCTTCAATATTCAGACAAACTGACAGGGACATGGGCAGCGTCACCAACACTCTAAAGAACTGGAGGAAAAATTTCTCTGATAATGAAATAATCAACACAGCTTGGACTTTGGTTCTAGGCTTTCTAATCTGGGATGTCTGGAAAGAACGCAACAACAAAATATTCACAACCAGGAAAGGTTCCCCCCAGAGCATCATGGCTCAGATTATAAGACAGCTCAATGAGACGGTAGGAACCCTCATAAAAGACCCCCCTGAGAACAAACCTAGAGATTCGAATGTGCAGATACTACTGCATTTGGGTCTACAGGGGCTTTTCCCCCAGGGAAAAAACAAGAATGTAAGTCATATAACAGCGAATAAGGATTTCTGGCAACCTCCCCCTCATGGTTTCATGAAATGCAATATAGATGGGGCCTCAAAAGGAAACCCTAGCATGGCTGGTTATGGAGGAGTCATAAGAGATGAAAAGGGTTTCATAAAAACTATCTTTCACAGTCATCTGGGGAAAGCCACTAATAATATGGCAGAGCTCATGGCCCTTGAGCAATGCTTAGAAATCTTGAGGGACTCAAATCTACATAATACCATAATTGAAGTTGATTCCGAATTGATTATTAATTCGGTCAAGAAAATTAGCTATGGCTCAGCTCCAGACAAAGTTTTGAGACATTGGCGGCTTCTGCAAGTCTATCAATGTATTCAATCCCACTTGCAGAATATGAGGACCCTTAGTTTTATACATGTACGCCGAACAGCCAACAAATTAGCGGATATCTTGGCTAATGAAGGCGTACTCTGTTCTAAGAGCGATAAAAAATATGACTGGACAGAGATCCCCCAGGGAAGATTGAGGGAAGAGTGTCTCCGACATGCGACTACTGATAGGGAGCTCTATAAGAGCAGGGGTAACAGGCAGGATGAGGCTTAATGGAAACAAAGGAACAATTCATGAAAACAAGCAAACAAGTTATCAAGTACTCAGCCAATATCTATCACTGGTCTTCAGGCGGGAAAGTGCACCCTGTAATCTACAATCCCAAGGTTCTCAGGCGAGATACAATATACAGGCATAATCTTCATTTGAAACCGAAAAATAGTAAATATGGCCGTTCAATTAGCAATGCCAGGAGCGTTGTTATCAAGTGGGCGGATAGGCGAAATAGAAGCAATCCTGTGGATACCCTGATTCATTAGGACATGGATGCAGTTAAAAGGGAAGCAGGTCGGAGAGATCGCAGCAATCCCTTGCATTTCGCATGGAGAACAGCAAGAAAGATAACGAGGAAACCGGACCCGAAATTTAGGCGGGATATTAATCCAGCTTCGGGTTTGAAGCAGAGGTTAAGTTCCGTGCTAATCGCACGACCTCATCAAGGTCGTGTGCAAATGATGGATTTCGGGCAGGAAAAGTGCTCGGAGGTTAGGGCTCCAATCAGACCCGATATGCCTATTAAATATGGTTCATTGGGCTCATCGAGTCCGAATTGAAGGTTAAAGGGTGTGCTTGTTAGCCACCCGAAATGTTTATTGACCGCCAGATCTGTAGAGGAGGATCACACGGTCTTTGATGGACGGTTTGTTATGGTTTGTGGGCCCTCGGCCCGTTGTTTGAGATAATGCCGCGGGATCATAGGCTTTGGTTGGTCATATCGGTGGGCCACACCGCCTTGGTCTTTTTTGTATATTATGTCTCTTTTTTAATAAATGAATAGAAGGACCCGCTCTTGCCTAAGCAAAAAAAAATATAAATTAGTTTGATTTGCGTATTGTATATGATTTAAAGCTCTACTCTAGACGAATCCCCAAATCCTATAATTTTGAAAGTTGCCCTGCCAGCACCTGACTCACACTTGCAGTCATATTTCTCATGAAATCAATATGTACAAGCCTATAGATGAAGCAAAAAGATCACTGACATTTTAATTTATGTCAAGTGAAATCCAACTGTATATGTCAAGGCCCGAAATGTTTTGAATATATTTTGAGTGTATTGTGCTTTTCCATGATCGTTACAGATTTCATATTCCAACGCTTCTAACAGTACACATTTTGGATGACCATTATTTCAACATTTCAAATGAGGCACGTTTTTTCTTGCATCTAGTTTAAAGTTTTACACACACAAATCTTTTGTTCTTGTTGGATTATTTTTCGTAATTGTTATACTCAGAAAACTTGATAGTTACACCCAAATGGACAATCTTGTAAGAACTATGTAAATCTTCCTAAAAGGACCAATCACAGAAATTCACATCCATATAAGGAAATAACTATCCAAATTTATAAGCATTTAAAAAAGCCATGGCGCATGACCATATACTTTAGTCTCTATAATCAAACATTGATTTCTTGCCCTTCATTATAATTGCAA
This sequence comes from Pinus tabuliformis, assembly GCA_031772625.1. Taxonomy (NCBI): domain Eukaryota; kingdom Viridiplantae; phylum Streptophyta; class Pinopsida; order Pinales; family Pinaceae; genus Pinus; species Pinus tabuliformis. The sequence goes on along the minus strand of CM062807.1, from coordinate 814,701,053 downwards.
TAGAGCAGAAGATTGTGAGATATTGAAGATGACCCCAAGAATGAAGGTCCAAGTAAAAACATCAACACAGATTTTCCGCTAAAATGATAATATCACCTGCAAATATCATAATATTTTCATCCCTGAAAATATCATGATAGCCTCTTAGATATCGAGATATTATCGCAAGGCGAATGAAAATCCCCGAAAATATCATGATATTCTCTTAGATATAGAGATATTATGAGGGTACCATTAGACTTTGCCATCACCTTGTTTTTTTGGAGTGGGGATTGAAAATTTGAAAATTTCGAATATTGTTGCGCTTTTTTAATTTGATCAATATTTTCTTGATGTTGCCAATATTTTCTTTTCTAGACCCTCAGTGATTTTTTCACTGACACAATGTTTTCAATATTATTCTTTAATAGTTCAGCAGAGAGAGATAGTACAATTTACAAATCTAATAATTTAAAACAATAGCAAAAGAGCCCTAACCAGAAAAGTCAACGTTGGTCAATAGGGCAGATTTGACCCTCAGCAAATCGGTCAACTTCAGTCAACTTCGGCCTCCAAACAACAAGATAAAACAGCCCTCAAAACAGTCAAAGTTTGGTCAAACAGCCCACCTGCCGTTAGCCCTAGCTGCCATCAACGTTGGTCAACAGTCAAGAAATTCAGTCTCCTGAAATTTCGGCTTCCTGAAATTTTGCTCCTAAAATTTCGCTCTCTTGAAAATTCAGCCTCTTGAAATTTGGCTTCCTGAAATTTCAACTATGTGGAGAGAGAGAGGCCTAAAAATCCGTACCCAATCAATGAGGAGAGAGAGAGAAGTGTGAAGATGAGTGTGTTCAAATGAGGCTAAGTCACTTTCTATTTATATGCAACGTTGAGGATGAACAGACGTGACTGTTGGGCTTTTGAGCCTACATAAGTTTGTTGGCCGACCTTGACAATTTGACCATAATCAAAATAAATTCATAACTTCATTTGTACATGTCAAAAGCGATGATTTTTAGATCAATCCTACACCTCTCGGAAAGAAGAATCCAAGAAAAATATCAGCTGTCATAAATAAGATGACCCATGTGGAGTTTGGCCTAGTTGCCAAATTTAACATACAGGGTATGCTGCAATGGTGGATGCCAAATGGGCTAGTGTCGCCAGTGATGATGATAGATACTTCCAAGCTTGTGGAAGTACCTCCCTCGCTAAGAGGGAGCGTTGAATTGTGTAGCTTGGGAGGTACTCAACAAGCCTAAGAGTTGGGTTTGTGAGAAATTTGGTCACAAAAGTCTTTATGGGCAAAGAACCCAAGCAGAGGGGTTTTATACCCAAGAAGGGGTTTAAAATCTAAAAAGAAATTAAAATAAAATTATTAATTACTGTTAAAATTAGCAACTAGGGCCAAACTCCATGTGGGTCATCTTATTTTTAGCAGCCGATATTTTTCCTTGATTCCTCTCGTCGAGAGGTGTAGGATTGATCTAACGATCATCCAAATCCGACATGTATTTATGGAGACATGAATTTATTTGTATATACTTGAGAATTTGTCAAGGTCGGCCAGCAAGATAAAGTGTGTGGCACACCCCAGCTTTACCTCAACATTGCATATAAAGCAAGGAGGCATTGTGCCTCATTTTATCATCATCTCAACAATCATCTTCTCTCTCCTCATCTCATTGGGCCAGCGAAGGAGCAACTTCTCTCACACGTACAAGAGAAAGGACGCATTTTCTGTTTAGGGCGGCATTGAATGATTTTAGGGCTGCGTTGACCAAGTGCTGGGTTGCTAAATGAAGAGTTGACCAAGCGCTGACCTGCTCATACTATTTAGGTGTTGCATTGACCAAAGTGTTGACCAGCGTTGACTGGTTAGGGCTGACCGCACACTGTTGTTTTAACCGTTGACCAAGGGCTGTTTTGGGCTGCCAAAGTTTGTTGTTGAAGACCGAGTTCTTCAAGGTTGACTAGAGGTCAATCCAGGGCTGTTTGACTAGATTTGACTTCGTTGATTTAGGGTTTGCTTCTGCGGCCATAAAATTACAGATTTCTGAATTTGTACTATTTCTCTCTACTAAACTATTGAAGATTAGAGAAGAATTGATCAAAGGGTTTCCCCGCATTGGGGTTTGTCCCTAGCTAGCCGCCACATCTTGTGTCTCTTGCCTTAGCTTGTTTTCTGTTGATCTATTAATGTTCTATCAGCGTTTTATTTTATGTTTATGTGATTGCTAAACAGTGGCTAATAAGAAGAAATCGAAGTAAACTGCACTAAGCATAGAACATACCATAAATTTACATGGTATCAAAGTTGAGGTGAAGACAAAGCCCAAGCAAGGGCAAGAGTAAGAGAAATCACCGAAGGTTGTTGAAGCAATCTCAAAGACTTCATGGGGTCCTCATCACAACAATAATGTAATTCCTGGATTTGAGGAATTGATGGCGAGATGCATTCAAGAAGAGACAAGGATGGAAGAGCAGGAAATGCCTGCACTTAGAGGCAATCCCACTGCTTTCTCCTGTCATGCTAAAAGGAGAAACAATTCCGGGTCTAAATCTAAAGGAAAGGCCGGACCAAAGGGTGAAAGAAAAGGAAGATGTTACATTTGCAACAAAATTGGCCACTATGTGAGGGAGTGCCCTGATAGAAAGGACACACATCGTGACGATGATCAAAATCACTCCCAACAACAATCAAAGGAAGGGCAGGTTCAATGGCAAAGGAAAAAGGAATGATGGAAATCAGGGAAATGGTCAACCCTCCAAGAAGGCAAGAAACTCCAGGTATGAATCTAACGTTGTTAACAATAAGCAAGATGAATATTATCTACCAGCGGCCCTCTCTACCACTGCTCCCCTGGACTCGCTGGGAAATTGGCTTATTGATAATGGTGCCTCAAGGCACATCACTGGTTACAAAGAAGCTCTCTCTAATCTAATAGAGAAGGAGACCAAACTGGAAATTGTTCTTCGAGATAACTCCAAATATCCAGTGAAAGGCATAGGAAATGTTAATCTACAATTGAATCAGGGCAATACAATTAATTTTCAAGAAGTCCTATATGTACCTGATCTCAAAAAGAACCTGGTGTCCATTTCAGCAATGGAAGACACAGGCTACAAGGTGGCCTTCATCGATGGCAAGGTACGTGTATGGAAAAAGAATTTTAAAGATGCTTTCACTCTTGGGTTTCCAGTTGATTCACTATATCAGGTCGGAGGAAGTCCGCTAGGTGTCATGTGTTGTGACACATCTCTTCAGTCCAAACTATGGCATCAGAGGTTTGCTCACCTTCATTATAAAGCTCTACCCGATGTGAGACAAATGGTGACAAGGATGCCCGAGTTCAAAGTAGAGCAAGAAGGTGTCCGGGATGTGTTGAAGGAAAGCTCAAAAGGGGACCATTCCCCTCAAGCCATAGCAAGACCTCTGATATATTGCAGTTGGTTCACTCCAACATATCTAGCATGATGCCTGTGAATTCCTTAGGAGGATATTTATATTACCTCACTTTTACTGATGATTATTCTCGCAAGACTTGGATATGCTTCTTGAAAAAGAAGGATGAAGTGTTCTCCTGGTTTCGTCACTTCAAAGCCTTGATCGAGAATCAAACTGAAAAGAAGATCAAAATCTTAAGGACTGATAATGGGACTGAGTATGAATCCAATGAGTTCCATGACTTTTGCAAAGAGGCTGGCATTAAGAGGGAGACTACAACACCATATACTCCTGAGCAAAATGATGTGGCGGAAAGGAAGAATCGTACGATTGTGGAAGTTGTCAGTGCTATGCTCCATGATCAAAGGTTTCCGAAGTTTCTATGGGCCGAAGCTGCGAATACTGCCATATATGTGCAAAATTGATGCCCTCATCAAGCATTGGGTTCCAAGACTCCCGAAGAAATGTTCACTGGTAAGAAACCTGACGTATCTCATTTTAGAATTTTTGGAAATCCTATATATTTTCATGTGCCGAAAGAGAAAAGGAATAAATTGGGTGCATCCGAAAAGAAAGGAATCTTCATGGGCTATAGCGAAAATACTAAGGGCTATAGAATCTATGTGGCTGGTCAAAGGGATGTCGAGATTAGCCATGATGTCACCTTTGACAAAGATATGGCTCTTAGCAAAGTTGACAATCTTCCTATACTGAGGAAATCTGGAGAAGTTGTCACCAGGAAACCAGAGGAAAAGGAAGATGAGACGATGCCCGATGTAGAAGAACCTATGGATCTTATTGATTCCCCTCCACAAGAACCTTCCTCTTCTAGGAAGAGGCCTTCATGGCTCAAGGGGACACTTGATGATGCCGAAGGACACATTGCACCCAGAGGGACTTTTCGTGAAAGTAAGAAGCCGGCCAAGTATCAGGGATACTTGACCATCATGAGCACAATCATTCAAAATGAGCCTTCATCATTCGCAGAAGCTGTCAAGCATCAAGTATGGAAGGATGCTATGACTGAGGAATATGAGTCCATCATGAAGAACGATGTCTAGGATGTGGTCCCCAGACCCCAGGACAAAGCAGTTGTCACTTCGAAATGGCTTTACAAGCATGGAGTAGATGGAAGTGCTCAAAAGTATAAGGCTTGCTTTGTCACTCGTGGCTTCTCTCAAAAGGAAGGTATAGACTATGACGAAATATTTGCACCTATTGCCCGATATACCACCATCCGCTCGATCATAGCCCTTGCTGCTTCGCAAGGATGGAACCTACATCATATGGATGCCAAGACCGTGTTCTTGCATGGTTCGATCAAAGAGGAAGTCTGTCTAGAACAACTCGAAGGATTTGAGATTCATGATCGGGAATCTCACGTGTGAAAGTTGAAGAATGCGCTCTATGGGCTGAAGCAAGCACCCCGAGCATGGTATGAGAGGATCGATAGCTACTTGATGAAGTTGGGATTCACTAGGAGTGAAGCCAACCCTAACATTTACTTTAAGGTTGAAGATGACAAACCTCTCATACTGGTGTTGTACGTTGACGACCTCTTTCTGACAGGTGCAGACCCTCTCATTCACAAATGTAAGAGGGAGTTGGCTTCTGAGTTTGAGATGAAAGACCTAGGACTAATGCACTATTTCCTAGGACTAAAAGTTTGGCAGAAGCCAGAGGAGATTTTCCTTTCTCAAGGAAAATATGTGGTGAAGATATTGGAGAGATTCTGAATGGTGGACTGCACGCCCGTGACTACCTCGATGGAGCTAGACTTCAAGAAGTTAAGCGGTAGTGTTGCCAGCCCTGTTCTACAAAATGCTACCGAGTATCGTCAACTCATCGAAACATTAATGTTTTTGGTGAACTCTTGTCTGGATATATGTTTTTCATTCAACACGTTGAGTCAACATATGGTTGAGCCTCACCACACACATTGGATTGGTGCCACAAATCTGTTAAGATACCTTCGTGGCACAATCATCATGGGTTGAGATACACTGCTAGAGATGTGAGACTACATGGATGTACCGATGTTGATTGGGCAAGCAGTGTGGTGGACCGAAAGAGCACTTTCGGGTGTTGTTTCTCTTTGGGATCTGCCTCGATATCCTGGATGAGCAGGAAACAAAAGTCGGTATCTTTGAGCACCACTGAGGCAGAGTACATTGCTGCAAGCATTGTTTTAAAAGTCGGCCGGCTCGGAACCGACTTGGTCGAGTTGCTCCGAGCCGATAAAAAAATTTGCAACCCGACCTTCGAACCGGTTCGGCCGGCCGAGTTAAGACCGAGCCGGCCAAGTCATGTAATGACTCAGCCGGCTAGGCCGAGTCCGCATCAACCCGGCCGGGTCACTTCCTGCGGCCAGTAAACCCATAAAACCGCATTTTTTTTGTGTTGGGGACTCCAAATGGTTTTATTAATTGGTTAGTTGGTCTTTGGGGTCCATTCCCCTCTCCCAAACCCTATTTAGCCCACTCAACTCCTCTCATTCTCTCACAGCCATCTCATGCATTTGAGTGAGAACTTCAGTGAGAGTTTGTGAGGAGTTGTTGAGTTTGTTTTTGGAGCAGTAGTGAGGAGTCTTGGGCAAGCATTGTAGCTGGAGTGAGGAGCTTCTTGGGCAGCCATTTGGAGCAGCATTGAGGAGTTGATTTCTTGGAGCAAGCTTGAGGAGGCAGTTCGTGCCTGGAGGTATTCTTTTTCACTTGTACAAATCTATTTTTGCTTATTAAATTTTAGGTGCATATCTAGAAATCCTAAAGAGTGTTTTTTGTGAAAGAAATGAACATTGAATCAATGTTTTTTTTTTTCATTTTCAGATTGTTTGCTTTCATTTCCAAGTCAAAAAATGGCACCTAGAGTGAAAGATGCTGCTTGGGCATATGTTGAAATGGTTGATAGTCAAATGCATTGCAAATTTTGCCATAGGAAAATTAAGGAAGGTCCTGGGGGCATTAATAGGCTAAAACAACACTTGGCGGGGATTAAAGGCTAAATTACTCCATGTACCTCACTAGAAATTTGGGAGATTAGGAAGGAATTGTTAGCCAGCTTTGAGAAGTTTAAAGAAGATAAGGCTAGGCAAAAAGAGTTAGAAGCTGAAATTGGGAGAAAGAGGGAGATACAAAAAATGATGGCTACCAACCCCCATTATGATTTTGAGGGTTCTTCCTCTATCCCTCGTACTGATGCATCCAACCCTTTCCGATATGTTCCTCCCTCTTTTGATTCTATTCAAGAAAAGAGAAAGGGTAGAATGAAAAAGGCTGATATGACTATCAAAAGTTATTTCACTCCCTCCTTTCCATCAGATGCACATGGTCCTCAAGCTAGTAAAAGTCAAATGCAACCCACTTTAGATGACCATTGGAAGAAAGAATTGAGGGAGACTGCTTGTGATTACATAGCTAGATGGTGGTATGATGCTGATATCCCCTTAAATGCTTCCCGTTCACCATATTATGAGCCTATGTTTGATGCCATACATGCTGCTAGAAAAGGCTTCAAATGCCCTACTATGCATGAGCTAAGGGGGGTATCGTTTGCAGAGAAAAAAATTAAAAAAAAAAAAAAAAAAAAAAAATTGCCTCCATTAATGAGTATTTGAAAGATTTCAAGGACTCATGGGCAAGAATAGGATGTACCATCATGTCAGATGGATGGACTGATCAAAGAAACCGTACCATCATAAACTTTCTTATCTTCTGCCCACAGGGAACCATGTTTTTAAAATCAGTTGATGCATCTAATAAGGTAAAAGATGGGCAATTGTTGTTTCAGCTATTGGATCAGGTTGTTGAGGAGGTGGGGGTGGCTAATGTTGTTCAAGTCATCACAGATAATGCCTCTAACTATGTTCTTGCTGGTAAACTGTTAGAGGAAAAACACAAGACCATCTTTTGGACCCCATGTGCTGCACATTGCATAGACCTCATGCTTGAGGATATTGGAAAATTAGAATGGGTCAAAAACACTGTAGATCATGCCAAAAGCATAACAAAATTTATCTACAATCATTCATGGATTTTGAGCCTCATGAGGAAACACACTGGGGGCAGGGATATTATTAGGCCATCACTAGATTTGCTACTCATTTTTTGACATTGCAATCTATGCTTTCCCAAAATAGAAACTTGCAAAAGATGTTTTCCAGTGATGAATGGAATCAAAGCAATTGGTCTCACAAACTGGAAGGCAAAGAATTGAAAAAGAAAGTTAATGAAGAAATATTTTGGAGAAAGGCAGCAGAGATTGTGAAGCTTGCTGAGCCACTGGTTAAGGTGTTGCGGTTGGTGGATGGGGAAAGATTGGCTATGGGCTTCATTTATGAAACCATGGATCAAGCAAAGGAGCAAATAAAGTGGCTAAGTATGGGCCCATTTGGGCAATCATTGATGAAAGATGGAACAATCAACTCCATCACCCTATACATGCAGCTGGTATTTTTTAGACCCAAGGTATCATTATAAAGCTAAGGAGTCAGGAGCTTTGAGGGGGGAGGTTAGAGATGGACTGACTGACTGCATTGATCGCATGATCCCATTGGAGTCTGATCAGCTGGAAATACACGGACAGGTCACGACCTTCAGCGATGCCTCGGGTACCTTTGGGAAGAACCTAGCAAAGATTGCAAGAGAAGCAGATGAGCCAGGTAAACAAAAATTTCAATTTTCAAATTCTTAATAGTTTTTTTAAATTTTGTTAAATCGTTTATAATTTGAAAGTTGGATATAATTTGTAATTTTGTTGAGCTAACTCATTACACTCCTATGTTTTTTGCAGCACAATGGTTGGAGGCTTTTGGTGGCCATTATCCTGAATTGCAGAAGTTTGCAATTCGTATTTTGAGTCAAACTTGCAGTGCTACTGGGTGTGAGCGCAATTGGTCTGTCTTTGAGAGGATTCACACAAAGAAGAGAAACCGTTTGGATCAAAAATGGTTAAATGATCTAGTCTATGTCCAATACAACCTCCGGCTCAGACGCAACCAATTGCTGAACAAAAGACCTGATTCAGATCCCATTGTGTTGGAAGACATTGATCCAACATCAGATTGGGTAGTGGAGAGTCATCCAGCAGAGTTTGATCTTGATGAGGATCTTGATTTTGATTTAGATAGGGAGGCATCACTCGAACATGATGTTCAGTTGAATGCAGATCCCGATCCACTTGTGCTACCAGCCTCAGCCTCACAGCCAGCAAGGACTCCAGTTGCAGGCGCTTCCTCTGCTCAGCCACGACAGAAGCGCAGCCGCATATCTTCTCTATCTCAGCTTGCATCTGCTGCACAGCCTGCTAGTGCTACCACTTCTACAGTTGCAGTTGGAGATGATGATGAGGAGGAGCCATGGGGCCCCCTGTCTGACTCTGATGATGATCCAGAGATTGATCCACATGATCTTGGCTCCTCTGGCAGTAGCTACTAGCCAGTGGCCCAGTAGTACTGGTCACAGTTTACTTTTGTTGTAGAGGCCATTTCTAGCCTCCTTGGTTATGTGTTTTTGTTTTGAATCTTTGATCATGTATGTATTGGACAGTGCACTGGGTGCCATTTTGATATAATGGATATATTCATGAGCCTACTTTGATCATATGTTGTCTTCCATCTATATTCTAATGCTGTGTGTTTGGAAACATGAATGAAAATCTTTAAAATTATGTTTTTTATTAAAAAAAAAAATATTTAATGTATTTTTTACAACGACCAAGTCATTGAAATCGAGCCGACCGAGTCGATACCGAGTCGAAGTCGGAGTCGGAGTCGACCCTCGGCCGAGTCAGAGTCGAGTTTTAAAACATTGGCTGCAAGTATGGCCTCTTGTGAGGCGGTCTGGTTGCGGAAGCTCTTCAGTGAGCTGTTCGGATTTACATTGGATACTACCGTGATCCTGTGTGACAACTAGAGCGAGATTCGTTTATTAGAGAATCTCGTATTTCATGATCGCTCCAAGCATATCGATATCAGGTACCACTATATCCAAGATATGGTGCAGAGGGGAGCAATAAGGCTCCAACATATCGGTACAGATGAGCAGGTCGCCAACATTCTGACAAAGCCCCTAGGAAAGTTCAAATTCTTGACTTTCCGAGAATGACTTGGTGTCGATGAGAGACCCTCTTATGAGGGTCGTGTATGGTGCATACATTGAGCTCTGGGAGCTCCAAGAGGCTTGGGGTACTTCTTGGAGCGACACGCGACCACAGGGCAACTCACCCTCCCCTAGTGGTGCACTATGTACAGGGTGAAAGGTTCAACCTTCCCTTGTGATACCCCATGGCGACTTGGGGACAAGTCAGTAGAGGATGGTATGATACATCCTCGATCATTTATTCTTCTTCATAGTTCAGCAAAGCAGTGCAGGGCAGTGCATTTGATGGCAGAGATAGTACCAGCGGTCAGACGGATTAGCAGATGGAGTTCTCCCTATTTGAGAGGGAGTGTTAAAATTGGAAACTAGGGCCAAACTCCATGTGGTTCATCTTATTTATGGCAGCTGATATTTTTCTTTGATTCCTCTTGTCGAGAGGTGTAGGATTGATCTAACGATCATCCGATTCCGACATGTATTTATGGAGATATGAATTTATTTGTATATACTTGACAATTTGTCAAGGTCGGCCAGCAAGATAAAGTGTGTGGCACACCCCCAACTTTACCTCAATGTTGCATATAAAGCAAGGAGACATTGTGCCTCATTTCATCATCATCTCAACACTCATCTTCTCTCTCCTCATCTCATTGGGCCAGCGAAGGAGCAGCTTCTCTCACACGTGCAAGAGGAAGGACGCATTTTCTGTTTAGGGCAGCGTTGACTGATTTTAGGGCAGCGTTGACTTTTCTAGGGCTGCGTTGACCAAGTGCTGGGCTGCTAAATGAAGCGTTGACCAAGGGCTGACCTGCGCATGCTGTTTGGGTGCTGCGTTGACCAGCATTGACCAAAGTGTTGACCAGCGTTCATTGGTTAGGGCTGACCGCAAACTGCTATTTTGACCGTTGACCAAGGGCTGTTTTGGGCTGCCAAAGTTTGCTGTTGAAGACCGAGTTCTTCAAGGTTGACTAGAGGTCAATCCGGGGCTGTTTGACTAGATTTGACTTTGTTGATTTAGGGTTTGTTGTTGCTGTCATAAAATTACATATTTCTGAATTTGTACTATTTCTCTCTGCTGAACTATTGAAGATTAAAAAAGAATTGATCAAAGGGTTTCCCCGCATTGGGGTTTGTCCCTGGCTAGCCGCCACATCTTGTGTCTCTTGTCTTGGCTTGTTTTCTATCGATCTATTAATGTTCTATCAGCGTTTTACTTTATGTTTATGTGATTGCTAAACAATGGCTAATAAGAAGAAATCGAAGTAAATTGCACTAAGCATAGAACATACCATAAATTAACAATTACTAAGGTCTAAGAGGACTAAAACCCTAAGATCTAGAGGGTTCCTAAGAGGCGGGCCTAAGGAAAGGCTCGTCAAACAAGTGAAGGAGATCATTTGATCGTAGGGATGCTATAGATGTAGCTCTAAGAGTAGGCCGAGCTAGTAGGCCGAGTAGGGCTGCTAGTGGAGGCCACAATCTGATCCAAGGGAGCATCTTTCTCAAGAGTGAAGTGTGAATGTCTCAAGATAGCCACAAGCCTAGAGAAGGGATGATGTGGAACTTTGAGGGTCTGGTTCATGGTGAAGAAAGGCCGAGAAAGCCCAAGTTCGTAGACAAGCTTAGATTTGAAGTTTGAGCCCTTGCGTAGGTCAGATCTGGCAAAATTGAGGACGCCTTCTGTGACTGGCTCATGCCCTAGTTAAGGGCTAATTCTGTGGCTACTCTGTCCTTAGGGTCTGCCCTAAAAGTCTATTATTTTATCGTTGGATTCTGTGCAAGAGAAAGGGCTGAGACCCTTAGAAACCAGACCCTAATCCTATGACTATGCCACAGATCTGTGTGTATAGAATTGTGGTTAGGGAGGTCGAGTCTTGTGAACAGATGAGCGAGTTTTAGGACAGGAAAGAAGGATGAAGTGGCATGTGGAATGACGTCAGCGTGGAGCAGAGAAACGAGCTGAGTGGATGAAGAAAGGGAGTTGTTCTGAAGGGTTTTAGGATAGCAGTCCTTGAGCCCTAGTTATAGATCTACCTTTCATGCAAGATCAGTCCAACAGCGGCCTAGTTCTGTGCATCTCTAGGAAGGCCGAAACCCAGAAAAGGAGACATACAAGTGTGGTATGGATCTGGTATGAGGGCCGCAAGCCTTAAGGGAAGTGCACAGAAGTTTCAGAGAGAAAAGAGGGCCAAGGCATTCTTCACATTGAAGAAAAGAACAGTTTGTATTAGGAGTCAGGACTATGTGATGGACTGTCTTAAGGTAAGGGTTAGTGGGCAGAATCAAGGGAGTATTGAAGTTTTGGTGGACTGTTCAGAGATCATGAGCATCAGTGATTTGGTGCCTAGATCTGTGCAATCTGAGGAACAAATTGCAGAACAGAGGGCAGCATATTTTGGAGCCCTAGATCAGTCAAAGTATTGAGTGTATGTGGGCAGATTTGTTGACCCTAAAGACAGTGACAGGAGCAGCGAATTGTCATAGAGTTAGGGCAGGTTTTGTGTGCCCTAGGCACAGCGTTCTGGAGCAGCCAGAATCATGACAAGTGGGCAGATCTGGAAGAGTGAGCATTGTTGACAAATGAAGTTGTGAACAGTGCAGGATGCAGACCTCAAGTACAGGTTCATGAAAAGAGCCATGGATTGTTAGGAGGCAGATCTATGGAGCCCTAGTTCAGAATTTGCAGATGAGCAAACTTCAGTGAAGAAAGGGCAGATCCAGAAGGCCCAATGTGCAGACTTCTTAATGGAGCTAGAACGCTGCTAGTGGGCAGATCAGAAGGCCAAAGTTCAGTGACACTAAAGGAGCAGTGATCAGTGATAGTGGCAGATTGGATAGGTTGCAAAGGACCTGCAGATGTGTTCAGGGCACGTGGACTGAAAGGGCTGTGGGGTGCCACATCAGCATGTAGGTCAACTGTGTCTTGTTCAGGTAAATTGGTGGTCAAAGTGATTGACACCAAGCCCTAGTTGTGTCCTTGTATCAGGGCTGTATGTAAGAGCCAAGATCCCTGGTACGGGAGCCCTGGCCCCTAATACTGTTGTATTCTAAATTGTAATATAACATGTAGTGGGTTTGAAAAGTTAAAAATTGTCATGTGCACTATTTGATTCACTGATGTGTGTGGATTCCGCTGTGCAAAGTAATATTGTTGTGGCATTTATGTGTGTTTGTGTCAGAGACTTTAAGATCCAAACCAGATTCTCATGTGCCGTGGAAACAACAACCTTGACACGTTACATGAACAAGCGTGCAAAATCCATGTATAATAAGCTTACACCAAAAATTGGCGGCAAGAAATTATTCCAAAAGACTGTAATAACATATAAAGTCATAAAGCAACCCATAAAGCAATAGTCATCCGTGATAGTCTAGATAACAGTAGTTCCCTGGCAAATAATGCTTTCTGACTCACATGACTTCAATATTTCTGCTTATTGTTGCTTGAAAAGTGACCAATAGGCTCAGCTGTATTACGGTGGTAACCACAGTTACCATCCATGAATTTGGATTTGGTAATTGAAAAAAAAAAAAAAATTGTATTGGAAAAATCCATTTTAAAAATAAATCTTATTAATACAAAAATTTCACAATATTAGAAAACCTCCACCAATTCACATATGGATCTTCTCTAAAATGACACTCCCCTAATTCACTGCAATGCATATATTACTGAACTATAAGATAGGGAACGTTATGGCATAACCTAATGAGCTCTCCAAAGCAAGCCTAGACGTTTGCTTTAGGGTGCTAGGGTTTCTAGAATCCAAATTCAGGGTAAATACAACCAAATCTAATCGTTGGCTGAATTTCTGTATGCAAGGCAGGCACGGTTTGGCCAAAATCTGCTACATTGGTAGTAATCAAATCAATCGTCATGGTGCCTCTATTAGGCCCAAATCCGATAGAAGAATATATTTTCCAAATTCCCACTGCTTGGCAACTTAATCTTAGAGACTATGCTTGAAATACCACAAAAATCAAGTTTTGGAGTTCTGTACAGTGAAATGATGTATTGTTTGGTATTTGGAAAAAAGACAAACATTTTATAATGTGAAATTACACCTGGAAAAAAATGAAAAAGGAAACCCTTGATCCCTTCTCAGTAAGGTAAGGTCCTTCAGGATCTTGCTGAATTGGGTTGGTCCTAACTGAAAGGTCAACAAAGCAGGCAATCAATTGTGTAAAAGCTTCGCACCACATTAAATGAGCAAAAACAATATCCACCTTCCCAAACCTGGCCGAAATGCGCAAGAAATATCTGATATAATGTGGACTATCCCAGAAAATGGGACAGCATGGATAGAACCAAGTAGAGGAGGAGGCAAAGGCGATCAAGAAATAACGATACCGTTCTATGTTTTTGACAGGGAGAATGACCACCATCGCAAACACGGCAAGCCTCGTGCAACAGATCCAAACCATGATCCATAATATATTTTTCTTGAATTCAGAGAAAAGCCTACCCATGATTTGCAATGCAGTATGTATCTCGAAACAAAATCTAGGTTTCCAGCAAAACAATGGCCTATGAATGAAAAGGAAGATAATGTTTCAGCCCATAACAATGAGATCCGAGATGGATAAATCATAAATTGACATCCAAAAAAGAATCTTCTTCCAAACCCTGAAAAAAATAACACAAATCATAAAATCTAATAAACCCTACCAAAACCCCATAAAGCAAAACCCAATTCAAGGGAGGTGAAGAGAAGCTACTTGTCGTCTTCAACTCTTTGTTTCCTTGTCGACAGAGGCACCCCCCACAGCATCAGTAACAAGAGACATGGGCCTCTGTTCAATGACTGTATCCACAAGCCCAAACTCCTTAGCGTCCTCGGGCGACATGAACGTGTCCCTCTCCGTGCATTTCTCAATCTTATCAATGCTCTGCCCAGTGTGCTTGGCATAGAGACTGTTAAGTCTATCCCTGGTCAGTAAGATTTCCTTGGCCTGAATGGCTATGTCACTCGCCTGCCCACTGGCCCCTCCAGAGGGCTGGTGGACCATGAACCTTGCATTGGGCAATGATCTCCTCTCCCCCTTTGCCCCTGCTGTCAACAGAAGAGACCCCATTGAGGCCGCCTGCCCCATACAGAACGTACTCACGGGGCTCCTTATGTACTGCATTGTGTCGTATATTGCCAGGCCTGCGGTCACGACTCAGCCAGGGGAATTTATGTAGAGATTGATGGGTTTCGATGGATTTTCAGACTTCAGGAATAGTAGTTGGGCTACTACCACCGCAGCGGTATCGTCTTCTATGACGCCATTGATGCATATTATTCTCTCCTTGAGAAGCCTGGAGAATATGTCGTATGCCCTTTCGCCTCTTGAGGTTTGTTCTATGACCATGGGGATCAGTCCATATGATCTTTTGCTGTGAAAGCTTGTGGGTGTGCTTAGGACTCTACTGTTGAATATTGCAGACGCTGCTGGAAAAAATCGGCTTGTTCTCATCCTCTCTCTCTGCACCTGTGAGAAACTATGCTATGCTATGCTGTGTTATTTTGATGACGAGATGAAACAGCTTTTAACATTTGAAATGGTTAGGTCGGAAAGAGCAACACTAGGCACGGTGCATAAGTGGCATTTTGATTTTTTTTAGTTTATTTAATTTTAAATTTCATTGATGAGGAGAAATGGTTCATTTCTTTGTTACATTTGCTTCCAAACAAGTGAAAATAAAAAACAATTTTTTAAAAGCTATAATATCATAAAATATTATTTAATGGTATTTAAATAGTAAGGTTTTGAAATTATATTAATTTAAAATAATTTAATTTTAAGATAATAGAGATAATAATTGATGATAATTTTAATTGGTTTTAGTCTAAATTGTGATTAAGGGTATGTTTATTTTAAAATAATTTTTTTAGATTTTTAATTTAATTATTGGTAATTATTAGATAGATGGTAAATATTTAATTTCTATAAAATATGTAATATTCACAAATTAAGAGTTAAGATTTATTTAGAAGTTAGTTATTTTTTTTAATTAATTTATTTCAATTTAATTGATTCCAAAATTTTAGTTCATTATGTTTTGGACATGATGAAGATGTAGTCATGCAAGCTTACAAAAAAACTAGAATTTTAATTTAATTATTGGTAATTATTAGATGGATCATAAAGATTTAACTTCAATAAAATATTTCAAAATATTCATAGTAGTATTCACAAATTACGTTAGTTATTCTCTTTTAATTAATTTATCTTAAAGTAATTAATTCAAGAAAATATCATATCAACAATTGTCATATTGGACATGTGGTATTGATAAGGCATGATATTGTACCAAAAGCTATATACAAATTAAAAATTCCTATAGTAAAGTGAGGTGAATCTCTATGGTTAACAATATTATTTAGCTCATATATTAATTTTTTTATAATTAATAATAATAATAATAATAATTTATTAATTCTTGTTATAATTAATAATAATAATAATTTAAAATAAGTTGTAATTTAATTAATTTTTATGTTTTTTTTATTTGGGCAATGTGAGATGTATCATAATGTAAGTGTCTTGATGTTTACCATGAATTGATACCTATTCACATTTACCAATCATTTAGTCATGTCTAAAATCAACCATTGTTCCATTTTCAATGACCAAAAATAATTACTTTTAAAATGTAAAATGCAGTTGCAATCAAATACTTTTAAAAATGTTAAATGCAGTTGCAATCAAATACTTTTAAAAATGTAATAGCCATTAGATTCATCATGTTACCTATATGGTATGTATATCTTACATTTTATAATTATTATCAAGGATAGTTGAAATATTTAATTAAGGTAGTCATATAAATTAAATGGCTAATAAACGTTAATACGCATCAATTCATAATAAACATCAAAACACTCACTTCATGATATTGTTAGGATATTCCGACACAGAGAAAATAATTAAGTATAACTTGGTCTAGTGTATAGTTAGGTAAAGTGTGTTTCTTTAGTATGTACATTTTCTAACTTACAAATCCGACGGTCACGATATGTTCTAGACATGAAGTGATCTGATGGTTCATTCTCTCATCGGTATTACCGATACTTGATCTGTAGCTTAATACCCGATTGGTCCATGATCTCTATTTAAAGAGCATGGAGGGTCATTTGTTTGTGACCGTTTATGAGAGAAGCTTATATAAATTTTCTTTCTTTTACATTAATAAATTGCGTGAAGTGGCCGCGTTGGATTACGCCGTGGACTGATCAAGAATACTGGTGTATTGATCTGTGATTTGTTTGTGAGCGGTGTCCTTTGGTGTTCAATCCAAGGAACTTACCTTGTAAATTCCTACATGGTATCAGAGTCATTCGAGGGCCGCATCCGTTGGTGAGCTTGTTTGATTGGTTTGTGTGGTTGTTTTTTGTTTTCTAAGCAAAAAATGGGTTTTCAAGTAAGCACGCACCCCAAGGCTTCAGTGAGCAAAAAAAACCCTCCTCATTTCCAACAATTACTAAATTTTTTAACTTGCTCACTTGGTCTAAAGTTACTTTATGAGAATAGAAGTCTTGGGTTTAAGTCTTTTTTTCGTTGAGTTACTTTTTCAAAAAACACATGTAACTTATGTTTTAAAGTTACTTTATGTAGAAATGTTCTCACCCATTATAAAAAATGAGTCACTTATAATTCTAAAGTCATTTTATCTTTTATTTAAGTTACAATTTAGTGAATAGTTCATAAAGTACCATTGTAAAAGTGATTATCACTTATTTATAAAAGTGGGTCACATAAAGTAATTTTTTTTAAAGTGAGTTAATTAGATTAAGTTTGGAAATGGGGAGAATTTTTTTTTAAATATAACATTATCATCAACTTCAAAACATTCACGTGGTTCCTTGGCATCTTCAACAACTTTTATTCAAAAAACCATAACTTTCATCCGGAAGTCGTTTTCAGAGCCGTTTTTTTTTTCAATTGGCCTAATTTTTCGAAATATTTCCATTCGAACACTTAGTTTCAGCATCTACAGCTTTAGTTTCTTTTAAAATGGAAATTTCATGCCTAGTTATTCTTAACAGCACCAACTATTTCTAATGGCTATCCTACATAGTGGATTTACTCAGAAGTAGAGGTCTTTCTAGAATAGCCTCAGGCCTAGAGTCTAAACCTCAAGATGAAGATAAGCAAGCCAAATGGGAAAATAAGCAAGATCAAACACGTGGGTTGATAGGGATGTCTATTTCTCCAGACCTTAGATTCCATATCGCATAAATTGATACCCCCGATGAAGCAATGAAAAAGCTCAGTACTATTTTTGGAATTAAAAATTAAATTAGAGCCCATCAACTCGAAAATGAGTTGCTTACTTTGAACCCCAGTATTTTTTCTTCCATTGAAGATTTTTTGTCCAAGTTCAAGACCCTTAGACTTCTCTTGGAAGGTGTTAAGGTTGAGAAGGAAGATGGTAGCCTTATCTATTTCATTCTTACTAAGTTAGGATCAGCCTACTCTGTATTTGTTTCCACCTTCCATTCCACTAGAGAAATATTTATTTCTCAAGGAGAAGACTACAAGCCCCCCTCTTTTGATGCATTTTGTGATTCTTTAATAAGAGAACAAGAAAAACTCTTACATCTTGGTCTTCTTAATACTAGGAATGCTTCTAAGAAAGCCTTAGCAACCCAGCAGCAACCAAGTTCAAAGAATCCTAAGAAGCAACATCCTAAAACGAATGGTCTTAAACCAAACAAGGGTCCTAAGCAATTTCAGTCTCAAAATGAAAAATCAACTCAACAAAACAATAAGGAAACTAAAAACAATGGGAAGAATATTGATAGACATTGCAACTTTTGTAATCATGATGGCCACTTAGAATCCAAATGCTTTAAGAAGATGGAAGCCTTGGAAGCAGCAATGAAGAAGCATAACATCCATTTGGAGCACTTTTCAACTTCAACTTCATATTCAGGAATAACACTTCCTGCATGTGGTTGTCAAGCATCTTGGTCTGGTTATGCACTAAATGTATCTTCTTCTTCTCATTCTCATGAGTGGCTCATTGATTCTGGAGCTTCTTATCACATGGCCAAAAGCAAAGCCATGTTTTCTTCTCTAAATGATTGTAACACCAAAAATATATATGTTGGTGATGATAAATCTCTTAGTGTTGTAGGGTCTGGAACTATTCATCTAGACAATGGTCAACTTAATGATGTATTATGTGTTCTTACCTTATCCTGCAACATTTTATCTGTATATCAGATAACTCATTAAGGTGAAGGTAAAACCATTGAATTTTCACCTTATGATGTTGTAATTAACGACCTAAGAGATCCTAGATAGATTTTAGCTATTGGCATTGTTGATGATTCTACAAGGTTGTATAAGTTTTACAACTTTGGGTCATCAAATCTTCCCTCGGTATTTGTTGCTCATAATGATGAAGTGAGAAAACTTTGGCATGAGCGATTTGGTCACTTAAACTATCGCTCCCTTCAAAATCTATGTAAAGAAAATATGGTGACAGGTCTTCCTATGGTATCTTGCAGAGATGGTGTTTGTTCCGGATGTGTACTCGAAAAACATCGTTGGGATAGTGTTGAAAAATGTGCCTCTTGGAATGCCTCATCCCCTTTACATCTTGTGCATAGTGATTTATATGGTCCACTTCCAGTTGTTTCATTATTTGGCTACAAGTATTTCTTAACTTTCATTGATGATTTCTCCAAATGCACTTGGGTATACTTCTTAAAAATCAAGAGTGAATTCTTTAACATGTTCTTGGCCTTTAAGGCCTTTGTTGATAAACAATCTGGACATCAAATTCTTAAGCTAAGATCTGGTAATGGCGGAGAATGTGTTAACAACAAATTCATCAAATTTTGCACTGAGCATGGAATTCAATTGCAACATATTATTCCATATACTCCACGGCAAAATGGTGTAGCTTAAAGAAAGAATCATATCTTAAAGGAAATGGCTAATTGTATGCTTCAATCTAAAGGACTTAGTCTTAATTTTTGGGCAGAAGCAATTAACTGTGCAAATTACATAGTAAATCGCACTCCTACTAAGGTTTTAAATAATATCACTCCAGAAGAAGCATGGAGCTCAATTAAACCATATGTAAGTCACTTTCATGTTTTTGGAAGTGAAGCATGGGCCCATATTCCAGATGAGAAACATAAAGCCTTAAAACCTAAGAGTGAAAAATGTATTTTTGTTGGATATTCTGAAGATGTCAAAGGATATAGACTTCTTCAACCTAACTCCAAAAAAATTATCATTATAAGAGATGTAAAGTTTGATGAAAATATATCGGCCTCCGAGCCTAGCTCGGCGGATGTGCCACCTCTCTCTATCTCTTCTACTTCTGAAAATATTCCTTCTTCAGATGATGACAGTGAGGATGACAATCCCACCCCACCTTCTCGGGATCTTCCTTCAATTCCTCAACTTCCAAAATGGGTCTGCGCTACTTGGGATGCAGCAGGTGCTCTTGTAGGTGATCCTATAGATCAACGTCGTACACGTTCTCAGTTCTATAGAGCCTCTTCTTTACTGGCTCAAGTTTTAGTGAATTATGATCCTGACACCTTTGCGTAAGTTTCAAGCCATCCAGATTGGGACGCAACTATGAATGAAGAATATCGTTCATTATTGGCAAATGATACATGGGACCTTGTTCCTCTTCCAAAGGGACACAAACTTGTTAGATGTAAATGGGTTTACAGAACCAAGCTTGGACCAGATGGAAAAGTTGATAAACATAAAGCTCGTCTTGTTGCTAAGGGTTTTCACAAGTTGAAGGCATTTACTATATTGAAACCTTCTCCCTTGTTCCAAAATGAACTCTATCTGCCTTGTTCTTTCCCTTGCTGCCTCTTTCAAATGGGAAGTCCATCAGATGGATGTTAAATCCGCCTTCTTTCATGAAGAAATCTATATGGAACAACCTCCTGGCTTTATACAAAAAGACTCTAGCCTTGTATGTCAGCTTAAGAAATCCCTTTATGGTCTCAAACAAGCCCCTCGGGCTTGGTATGCCAAAATGGATAGTTTTCTTTTAGATACTAGCTTTTCTAGGTGTCATTCTGACAATAATGTCTACATCAAGAAAGTGGGTAAGTCCCCAATCATTCTTGTTCTTTATGTTGATGATCTTATCCTTACTGGTAGTGATCACAACCTTATCAACCATGTGAAGTCTAGCCTTAAAAAGAAGTTTGAAATGACAGACTTAGGACACTTACATTATTTTCTTGGTCTTCAAGTCTTGCAATCCAAAGAAGGTATTTCCCTTTCTCAGTCCAAGTATGTCTGTGATCTTCTATGCCACTTTCACATGGAAGATTGTAAGGCAACCCCTTCTCCCTTTCATTCTGGAGTTAAACTTTCAGTCACTTGTACTTCCCCTAAAGTTGATGCTCCCTTATACCGTCAGCTTGTTGGAAAACTTTTGTATCTGACCCATACCCGTCCTGACCTTTCCTTTGATGTTGGCCTTGTTGCTCGGTTTATGCACAACCCACATGAAAGTCATTAGAAAACAGCTAAAATAATACTTCGTTATGTTCGAGGTATAGTTCAGTTTGGGATTCATTATAGTGCAGAAGCATCTGCTCTATTGGTTGGTTTCACTGATTCTGATTGGGCTGGTGACCCTAATGATCGGAAGTATACTGCAGGTTATGTCTTCACTCTCGGTTCTGGACCTATTACATGGGTTTGCAAGAAACAAAGTGTTTTTTTCTCTTTATTCAGCAGAAGCATAGTATTGTGGCATCGTTGAAGCTAGTAATGAACCCTTGTGGCTTCGTCAGATCCTGTCAGAGTTTGGTTTTCAGCATCAGCATTCGACTACACTTTGGTGTGATAATCAAAGTGCCATTCAACTATGTAAAGATCCAGTCCAACATTAGCACAACAAACACATTGAACTACACATGCACTTCATCAGAAATCTCATTCGTGACCATGTTCTTGATGTGCAATATTGTTCAATCGATGATCAAGTTGCAGACATCTTTACAAAGGCTCTCACAGAGGCGAAGTTTACTAAACTTTGATTTATGGTTGGAGTTCAGGAATTTGTCATTACGAGGGGATAGGCTCTAATGCCTCCTTCCTTCTCCTATTATGTCATCTGTGTACATCCTTCAATCCTATCCCAAGTTGTTCTTAGGGGGGGTGTTAGGATATTTTGACACATAGGAAATAGTTAAGTATAACTTGGTCTAGTGTATAGTTAGGTAAAGTGTGTTTCTTTAGTATGTACCTTTTCTAACTTACAAATCTGATGGTCACGATATGTTCTAGACATGAAGTGATCTGACGGTTCATTCTCTCCTCAGTATTACCGATACTTGATCTGTGGCTTAACACCCGATTGGTCCATGATCTCTATTTGAAGAGCATGGAGGGTCATTTTTCTGTGACCGTTTATGAGAGAATCTTATGTAAATTTTCTTTCTTTTACATTAATAAATTGCTTGAAGTGGCCGAGTTGGCTCAGGCCATTGAATGTTTCCCTCTTTGAGGGTTTTAACCACATTAAGAATATTGGTGTACTGATAAATGATCTGTTTGTGAGCGGTGTCCTTTGGTGTTCAATCTAAGGAACTTACCCTGTAAATTCCTACATATATTATTATTAATTATAAAAAGAATTAATATAAGTATATATATATATATATATATATTAAAAAACATGGAATAAGATTCTGAACCATGGAGATTTACCCCCACATGTCATGAAGATTCTTAATATGGAAATAGATTTTGTTACAATACCATTGGCTAATACCATGATTTATCATTTCCACATGCCTAAAAAGACTCACTTCAAGTGACACTTGTTCATATGACATTATTTAATTAATTAATTTAATTAAAAGGGAAAAAAGTGTGTAACTACTTTGGAGATAAATCTCGACCTTTGATTTGTGCATACTACTGTGAATATTCTAGAATATTACATAAAGGTTAAATCTCTACCATCCACCTAGTAAATATGGATAATTAAAATTTTGGAAGCCTTATTCCAAAATAAACACACTTATCCACGTAAAAATAATCTCAAATCACCTTACAAAAATAGTTAATCAATCATTTAAGTAAAGTTGAGAAATTAGGTCCCCGATGGGAGTGGAAACATGTTCACAACCCAATCTTTCTTGAAATGCGTAATGTTATTGCCAAGTGTCCATATGGGCTCCATACGTGGAAACACAGTGGTAAATGGAAAGAATGCCACCAACCGACGACATCTCCTCATAAATGGGTGAGGTTAACAAGAGACGGACAAGACTTGTTGTTGGTTTTTTTCATGTTTTCTGATGTTTCCATAATGGTTCTGATGCACTCATCTGTGGGAGGGAATGATGCATGTTTTGAGCTCATTTATGGCTTGCTGCAACAAGAGGGAATGTATTCCTTAATAAGTGTGCCAGTGTTAGCACTTGTCCTCTCCATGACAGATAAACGGTATTTCGACCTCATGGAACTCCTCCTTCTCCTGTTGTTATAAAAGTCCTGGATCAGTCATAGGGTGGCAAGGGTACGATGTAATCTTGGAAGGTGAAGAAAGGTTTTATTGCCCTTGCTGGTTAGTTTACTATTTCATGTTTTGCACTGCGTGTTGGGTGTTTTGGATACCATTTGCTAGTAAATTGAGATATAGTCACCCAAAGGAGGGAATCGAGGTTTCAAGTGATTATCCTTTCAAAGGTCTTCAAATTCTTGAAAGAGGTCAATGTTCTTTATCCTCTTTCTGCACAACGCAACCTCAAGGTCTGTCTTCGAGTTGGTGGTCGTGCTTCCCTCATCGACACTCCAAGGTTCTAATTTTCTAGGGATCTCATTCAATTTTCTTATTTTGGTCTATGGGGTATGGTATCCCGATATTTTTTCTATCTCGTTTTAGTAGTAGCTTCTACCTTGACATTTTACATAGGAAATTGAGAGTTTTATGGCTTGTTGTTGTTAGTTTTGGGCTACATTGTTTGACGTTAGTGTCTGGCAACAAAACTCGGTCTGTAGTCGATAATTTTTTGTTATCATATTCTGTGGGTAGTCTTATTGTATCAATTTGTCTCTGCAAGGTCAATGAATTTTGGTTGTCCAAGTTTCCAAGAGTGTATAATTCAAACTTTATAGTCATTTCCCTTATCGTTCTTTTGTCACAAGTAATCGTGCTCTATCAAGGGTCACCAAAATATAAAGTTGGCTTTCCTTTGTGTTTTGGGGATGATATAACTCTGCTTGGGTCTGTGTTCTGTAAGGGGTCACCATATTATATAATTGGATTTCCTGTGAGTCTTGGGGACAATAGAGTTCTGCTTTGGTGTTGTCTAATTTATCAGTCTAAGAGTCAAATTACGATTCTTGGGGTTAGTCAAGGTAGTGTCAATATTACGTACCTCTTTGTGACTATGCCA
This sequence comes from Pinus tabuliformis, assembly GCA_031772625.1. Taxonomy (NCBI): domain Eukaryota; kingdom Viridiplantae; phylum Streptophyta; class Pinopsida; order Pinales; family Pinaceae; genus Pinus; species Pinus tabuliformis. The sequence continues at coordinate 814,677,138 of CM062807.1, read as the reverse complement.
CCTCATTAGAGAATGGCAAACCGACGAGGAGGTGCCAGTAGTAGTTCTATTGCTCATAACGGATATTTATTTGGATGGAATTTAGTGGCAACTTTGTTCAATTTGTTCCTATGGAGATTAGAAAGGAGATTCAACACATAGAATCAGGAGAGTTTGGCGATAAGGCCTACTTCTTTGATTTAGAGGTGGGTGTTCAAGATCTTAGATGGATTCCTGACCCTGAGAAATTTAGAATAAGGAGACTGCACTTCTTGCATTCTATTGCAGTACATCAACAAATGGACACTCTATTTCTTTTGGTGCTCCGAGACAAACAAGTGGATAATTACAAGATTTGTGTAGGCTAGGAGGACATTAAATGCATCCTAAGGAATGTTCGTTTTTGTTTGGATGATATACTCACATTTTTTGCAAAGGGTGGAAAAGTATGTGGTGTTAGATGTTGATTCTGACTCTGAAGATATTACTTATGCTCCTGTTGTTATCATTGTTCAACCGGTCAACACTCCTCCACCATCCATCGTAGCTCCCCTCTCTTTGGTCATCATCTCACATTGAATGGGGCTGCTCCCTCATAAGTAATGGCAGAGTTTGCTACAAAGTATCGTTTTGGCACTTTTCCACAGCATGAATTGTGCATTAGGGGTTTCTGTGGTGTTGGCGTTGTGATCAACACCCTCCAAAAAATTTCTTGCACTTGAATTTTGGAGCCTATTGAGGATCTTACAACTTTTCGCTCTATGGTTACTCCACAATCGTTTGATTTTTTGCAAATAATTCTAGTCTTCTTCCTAGTTTCAAATTGTTGAGTCACTTACACACACATGCTCAATCTTCGATGAGTTTATGAGTGTGCTTCCTTTATGCTAGATTGAAAAAGCATAGCACCATCCATTAAGGTAGTTCTTATGCGATGTTCGACTCATTTCGACAATCAATATGCACTTTTATTAACAGTTCCCCTCACTTTGTCACGTTCATACTTCTATTTTGGTCGGTTTTCTCAATTGTCGTCTTTTGCGCATTTTCGCTTTCACAAGTGTCGCTTTCACATTCGCGATTGCCGCTTTTGCTTGTTTTCAATTTGATAAGTGGAATTTCCATGTTATCTTCACTTTGGTATGTGTTTCTTTTAAGGTCGTTCACATTTTTCAAGTGTCGTCTTAAGTTGTCCTCATGTTGCAGGTGTCGCTTTTGTGATTTTCACTCCTACATGTGTCACACCTTTGCACATCACCAAAGTTATTTTTGGAGCACTCTTTTGCATTAGATGGTATTACATATCATTATAATATGCACTAGACATATTCCTATAGCTTAGTGCACCTTTTGATCACAGTCGTCATAGTTATCGGAACTTGTGTTCTAAGTGTCGTAATGCGTCATTTAAACTGTTGCACTAAGAAGCAAGTGTCGCTTTGTTGTCATTTCGATGTCTAATTGTTATTCATGAGTCCTATGTATCATTTTGGCTTGTATTGATGGTTTTACATGTGTGATCCAAGTTTGAGTCATGTCTCTATGCATTTCCCTCTTCTACTTTGTCGATCCCACACTTATTATTTTCGAAGCCCTTCTTGGTCGTTTAGCCCAATGCAATTTGTGAAGCCTTTAGCCCTCTTGTCAAGTGTGAATTTCAACCTATCCAGGGTCCTCAATGATGCAATCCTAATACCAAATATTGGTGCACTAAGTCCCTCTCAAGATCATCCCAAACCCGCTACACATTATGATCCTCTCGAGGGTAATCACTTGATCCTCCTTGCTCATATTGACTCACTACAATGAGTTTTGGTCACCTCTTCCTTACCTGGCACATAGAGAACTCCTAGCTAGCATCACAGATCCCTCTCACCCTTTGCAGAGGCAAAGCATGCAATTTAAAGATCTTCCTATCCTCCTAGTGCAGTGAAAACCCTCTTAGTCTAAGTGGCTTCATCGCTATCGCCTCCCTCAATGAAAATCATACTCCAAATGGTCAAGCACCCACTGTTGGGTCAAGATATGCTAGCCTAGGATGAAAAGTGCACTAAAAAGTAATAATGACCCCTTGTTGAAGAAAATTGCACTTTATCTCAAATCTCCTTATCCTGTGAGTGCATGGCACACTCCTGAAGGCTGAAGCCTCACCCTTCCCCCCTCCCCAATGTGCTCTACACCCAAGTTTGGCTTAAAATATTCCTCTAAAGTGCATGACGTAGTATGGAAGGTTGATGGAAGCCTCCTTTCCACCTTTGACCAGTCAAATTGTGCCCTCTTTGAAGCTTCCTTTCCCTTTCAGCACATAGTGCAGTCGTAAAGGTTGAACCTTTCACCTTCCCTCCTTCCCAATGTGATCATTCATCCAATATTTCCTAGCCTTTCCCTCTACAGTGCATGGTTTAGTAGGTAAGGCTGAAGGGAGCTTCCTCTTGTCTTTGACCAATCGAACTATTCCCTCCTTGAAGTCTCATTTTCCTTTGAGCGCATAACACAGTCCCGAAGGCTGAACCTTTCACCTTCCCAATGTGCTCATGCGCCCTAAGCCTTCCTTTTACCTTTCTGAGTGCATGGTACAGTAGGGAAGGCTGAAGGATGCCTCCCCTCACCCTTGACTGGTCAAACTATGCCTTTAGGTTTTCCTCTCTTTTCTTTGGAGTGCATGGCATAGCCTTGAAGCATGAAGTCTTCAACCTTGTCCCTTCGGCTTCCCTCATTGCGTTGAACGAAGGAGAGCTCTTCCTAATAGTGCATGGCATAGTAAAAATGAATAGTGGAGCCCTCCTAAGCCACTGATGAGTTTGATTGTGCCCTCTTCATTAAGCCTTCTTCTTCTAACCCTCTCACAATCCTATCATAAGCAGATCACTCCAAGAGCTAGGCAGTGATAGAATAGATGTTTTTAAGACTGATCTTGCCCCGTCATGAATGATTTGCATTGGTAGGAGTACCTTCCAAGCATGACAAGGTTATACTCAAGAGTTGATAGCAAGGAGAAAGCATGAAGAAACACCTACACAGAAGAATCACTAAGAGATCTATCATGAAGACATGAAGCAGTTCATGGACCGAGACGAAAAGAAGGCATTGTATGATGACTCAAAAGATTCAGATACGATCAAAGACCCTTTGGAGGGTGAATATGAGCAACAAAGTGGATCTTTCATGAAGATAAAACATAGATCAGATCTATCATCAAGAATGCAAGATGAAGCAGCAAGGAAGACAACTTGGCATTGCCACCTCATCATGAAGTTCATTTCATCATTTTCAAGTTGTAATTTGTACCAGTGTCATCATACTGGCAAATCATGCCATATCATCATGTGGAATGTAATGATGTATTTTCAAGAAAAGGAAAAAATGTAATGCGTGTAATTCCAAGAGTTATATGTGGAATATGGAAAGTTATTTAGTCATATATGGACAAGATGCCTTTAGGAGAAATCCAAAAGTCATTAAAAGTTCAAGAGTTGTTTAGAAGTCCAAAGGACACATTAGAAGTTCAAGAGCCATGAGGGTAATCCAAGAGTCATGAGGATATGAAAGGTCATTCCTCTTGTTATAAAAGCAACCTCATAACTCAAGCAAAAGGCTTTTGGAGGCTTAAGCTTTGGAGAGCTAGTGTTGGCTTCTCTACTTGGCAAAGGAGAGAAAACTATTATTTGGAGAAACAAGAAGTGACTTAATGTTCCACCATTGGAACTAGTGTCTCATCATTGTAATTGTGTACTTGGATATTTCGCTTTATAATTGAAGCTCGATGACCCAGCACATTTTCATGCATGTATTGTAATGTCTTAGGACTATTCTTTGGATGTTTTCTATACATGTTTCATTCATATGTACTAAGGAAATTGAACTATTTCGGTGCCCTTGGTACTTATCTTGTTGAAGGTGTGTTATATGTGGTTTAATGATCGTTGTGTCTATGTGAACTATTTCACTAGATAACTAACGAATATTTCTTTGCTCTTGTGTCTCTCTAAGGTTAGTACTATTACTTCCTTCTTGAAGCTCACTTTTTGTCTCCCCCTCATGAATGTCTCCTTTTACACATTACAATCAGTGTTTCACAATGTCAATTTACTTGCTTGTTTAAGGGTTATGTATATAATCTCTTATGTTATTTGTCAAAACCAAGATAAACATTTGTGTTATAGTGGTCGGGCTGATACTCCGGATGGGGCTCCTACTCCAAACGATGTGAGGTCTAATTGGGAATTCACATCAGGGAGACCCCCAGTATGTTGTCAGTATCTAGAACCATTAACAGACGATATTCATAGCATCAAGAAGGCTAACAGGTGGTGGTTTTTGTTGATCTTATGTCTTACTATAATGATTATAAAATTTTCTGGTATAGTTTTGTATTATGGCACTTAGTATTTCACCTCCTTTTGGTGTTGGAACATATATAGTTATCTTCCTTTGTATTGCTTTGTAAAACCAGTGGTCAATGTTGATCAAACTCATTTCTAGTTTTTGGAAGCTTTGATGTTATTCAAAGATATTTGGTTAGATGTTTACACTCCTAGATTAGTCTTTTTGGATAAGCATGTTATCAATGTAAAGTCCTTTTATTAATATAAAATGTGTGTACCGACTTACAAAAAAAAAGTTGAGAAATTAGGGATGACCAATCCTTATATCTTCACTTTAGTGATGACTTAAATATATATGAATTTTAATAATTCCATTAACTTTAGCTTGATTATCATTATTGTATAGGGAAGAGTTAGTCGGAACTTCTCAAAATAATAATCCCAAATTGCTCAAGTACAAGGAGTAATGAAAATGTCTAAAAATAATTCATAAGTTGGTATGACTAGAAGGGATGGTAAACCCTTGTACTTATATATTCTCATCTCATTACATGAGAAAGTGTAATTGACACTTCATAATTTGATCTTACTAAAACAGTCAATTGGTCTTTTGTAAAAAGGATTCACAATTTTTTATAACTAGAAAAGGTGGCTAACCTTTCTATATGTGACTATTATTATTACTACAAGAAACGATGGCTAACCCTTCTAGATATATATTATGAATATTATTATTAATAATGTCAGTCAATAATTTGTGAAAAGCCTTCATGAATTTCTACTATTGGAGAGGACTTACAACCTTTCTACATATATATGCTCATTTTGCTACATATAAAAGGGTCAATTTCTCCTTCAAATATACATCCCCATATTTCTTCATATTTATTCTCACCACACTAAAAATAATGCTAGATTGATCTTTATAGAAGGTTTAGATGATCCCTTGTGAAAAGAATTCACAAATTGTTATCAAGAAAAGGGATGGATGACACTTCAACAAATACATTTTCACTACCCAAGGGTTAGCTAAAACTTCTCAAATGATAAACATGAATCACTCTTATTATAAGGGTGGACAAATTCTTTTAAAAAAAATAAGAAATTGTTCCTACTAAAAGGACTATCGGTCTTATGGATGGGAATAATCCAGTACAAAGGGATTGGATTTTTCCATGGTAGTGGATTGGAATTATTAAAGCACAAACATAAATGAGAAAACTATTTTACCCTTACCCAAAGAAGTTAAGTAGCCCTAACAAGTTAAAATGATGAATTTTAGTTGTAATATGAATAAATACTTATGGATGCTTTCCCAGTACAAATTTTGAGCTAGAGGAGTACGATTAAAAGGTCAATTCCTATCACGGTCTCTTGGATCCTACACACATGTCAAACAAATGATTCATAGTAGATCTATCTCGTAACAATAAAAAACTAAATTGAAGTGAAAGAAAATTAAATGAAAAAATCACTTAAACATATGGGTAAGATCGATAAAGACAAAATTAACAAATGTTTTATGAGGGGGAAGGAGAACATGGAACCCATAAATATGTATTAAGTGACTAATGGAAGATTAAAATGCTAACACCTCATTAGTCATAATCTAGTCTTGAATCTCCTCTTTTGTGGGTCTTTTTTTAATATAGTATCTCTTCAATTTAGCAGCATGTTAGTTAATCCTTTTAATGGGAGATGGATATGAAAACATAATATCCACTCCTCAATCCCCATAAAGAATCCATGGCACTATGGAAGATAAGCAAAATTTTGTCACTTAATGAGGGATGAAATTTGGGAAATTTAACTCTAGAATGAACAAATGATGAGAATTAGATTGTAGAGGGTGAGATGCAAAACTTTATCCAATTCAAGGTCTAAAAATAGTCAACCATAGGCTCAAATTGGTTAAATAATGCTTCAGAAAGGACATGGTGGGAAAAATGAATAGAGTAATGGTAAAATGGGTGATATATTCAAGGAGTTATTGACACTTCTAAAACCATGAAGCTTTCTCTTCTTTCAAGCATGTGGTTGCATGCTTAATGAAGGGAGAAGTGTGTAGTGAAAATAAATGAGCTTTGCATGCTAATAAATGGTGTCACGGTGCTATGGTGCACAACAACTATTAAAGTTTATGTGATTCTAACATTGAAAAAGTGTTTAAGGGACTTTATTGGTGCAATTTGTGGACTAAATATTGATGTTTTCATATGAGAGCAAAGCACATTGAGTGTTGATATAAGAGGGCAATGCATAGCCGAAATATATCATGCCTTTTTTCACAAGATGGACTTAATAGAGTCTTCATGGGGGATCACCATTAGAAAAGAAGACAAAGACAAACTACAATTACAATTGAGCTTAAGTCTAAAAATGTTTATTTTAAGAAAAAAGGTGAGCATCATGATAAAGGTCTATGATCTAAATTCAATGGACCATGGTAGAGCATGATAATGGTCGAAGTCACAATACATCAATGATCATACATTTGTTGAGAAATGCAGTGATGATGCCTGGAAGGTGTATGGGCCATTTGGAACAAAGGAGGCCCACAACTAGGGGGAAGGGGCACTCATAGCTACAAAATTGTGGATTCTATGAGTGGGAGCTCTACATGTCTAAAAACTACATCAAGGAATCTAGAACCAACCAACTTCAAGTACAAATCTCCCTATGATGAGGTAATAAGTTAACCATGGGAGAAAACAATAATAAAAACCAACAAGGAAAAACCTTTTAGATACGAGGAGTCCCAACAATTATGACCATGGGAACCAAGATAGGGTTAAAATCTTAATAATATGAATAAATGGATTGAAGTTGAACATTGAGAGGAATGATCTCGTAAGGAGTCAATGATGGAAAGTATTATTAGATGTGAAGTAGACCACTAATGAGGAAAATGGACACCAAGGTAGTCAACCTCTAGAGAAACCACTAGATAATATGTGTCGTGGTTGATAAGGGGAACATGATAGAGAAAATGAAATGATGAAATCCTTTAAGCCAACATGAGGTAGGAAATATATTGATAAGGTGTTGAGATTAAGACTTAACTTTGGGAACTGACAAAACATGGGAAAATTGATTCAATACTTTTCCTTACATGGAGAATTAAGGAAAATATTGACATGAATAATATCTAATTCAAAGAAGATCGTGGAATATTTACTCAACGAAATAGTGGGATGGAGAGTGAGTAAAGGTATGAAAATTGGGTGAATGGAGACTTAATTTCAACAATCATATTGGGATTGACAAAACACAACCATTCTGAAAAAAGTAAATGAACACAAGTAGGTGACTCCATGAAGAAGCTTCATTCAAGAGTGACACCAATGGTTACCCATAGTCATGGTAATGCACTCTAGAATAACAAGATCTATTTATTTCCCCCTCTATTTTGGTTTTTTCGTGATTTCATTTTTTTTGGATTTTTCCTCTCAAGTAGAAAGAATTGAGGAATAATGGTTGGTACATTGAGGAGGTGGTTGCATATATGTAATAAATTAGTCTCATCGTATTCACAATAACTTTATGGTAAATTTGAGGTTTGTGGAGAATGGGTAGAACACTAGGAACACCCTCACATGCATCCTCTCGGAAGAAGATAGTTTGTCGATGTTTCTTGAAGCATCATAGTAGCAAGAAGAGGATGAAAATGATAACAAGTTAATAATGGAAGATGCAACTATGAGAAAAATGTCACAAACAACATAATGCAAAGAAAAGCAACAAAGAGAACACGTGAGAATCCCAATGAGTTTTGGTGTGAAACTGGTAGAGGTAGCGAATGAGGTTCTATGGTCAATTTTAGAAAGTGGGTCTCCCTAAGGAAAAAGAGCTCAGTGTAGGTGCCAAAAGTCAATAGTGTGATAATTTAGGGTGACCCGCCATACATAAGCTCTAACAATGGCCGAGTGAAAAAATAAACACATAACAATGTCCAAGGAAATATCATTTGATTGGATGAACCCTAAGGTAAATAAGAGTGATAAGACATGATTTAGTGCAATGGTGTAGAGGGGAAATCTAAACATATATGATATTTCCAAATTTGCACCTAAACAAACTAAAGGCCCAAACAAGATATCTACCAACAAATGACCTATAAACATGAAGCACCCACAACATGAATAATTCATGATATTAACATCACTATCTAGTTCATTTTTATCTTTTTATTTCCAAGTGTTCATTTTGCCCCAAACTATGCAATTAGGAGTATCTTAATATTAAGATGCATCATATTTTGAGTCAATGTTGTTGATACAACATGAAAATGTGTATTGTTAACATCAAATTAATGTCTCTTTATCACCATATGTATTCTTATAGCCTCTCGTTAGCTTTGTATGTCTACTTATAGTGTTAGTATAAATGCATTTTTAGCATCATGTTAAAGATTCTGATGTGTGTCCAATTATTTTTTTAACAAAAACTGGGAAATTTTATTATGATAAAAAGTTATGATATAGGGAGAAGTACAAAAATGGATACAATATGTGACTTTCCCTTAAGGGGAGATTAAACAAAATATCTTATTCCAACTAGACCAAAAGGTCCTATTTTGACCAAAAAACACAATTTCTAGCAACAAACTTCTGAAAAACTAGATTAGATTACAACTCAACTTCTTGTCATTATTGGTTGTGCAATTTTAGGTGATTTTTTCTTCTTTGCTACTATTGTCCATGCTTCCTTTGTTTTTGATGAGGACTTTTCCACTTTATCCATTTCCTCTTGAGCTTCAATTGGAGAATCATCTACCCAACTTACCAATGGAAAAGAGTTGGGAGAGTCCTTAGATCCACACTCCAAATCAGATGAGATTGTTTTCTCATCTTTTGAGTTAGATTATTTTAAATGCATTTCCATGTCCCTTATATTATTTTCTTCCACCTCTAATTCATTTGAAAGAGGATCCAAAGTAGAGGAAACCTCCTTGGATGGTGAATCATTAGCTTTCAATGGGCCCATCTTTGGGAGAGTCCACTAGCCTTCCTTGTCAATAACAGAATGCTCAAGTCCAAACCCAACCCACCAAGTTGAATTATGTTTGTGTTTTTTGCCCTTACTTCAATTATTTGGGCACTAAATTACAAGATGACTCGTATCAAAGCAAGATCTACATCGAAAATAGATTTTTGGTAGTTCATTTTTTATGTACATGAGTAATTTATCCCAGTCAAACTTATTTCCAATAGACACCCTTTGTTGAAGTCCATTTCTACACTAATTCATGCATAAGTACATATACTATAATCCTTTATTTCAAGGTTGTAATAATGATATTTTCCCAAAGCATTCAATGGCACAAAGATAGGATAAAACCCAAAACTACAAACACAAATTTAGGAGGCTTACCCAAACAAGGACCATAGAAAGAGAAACAAAAAAGGAATCAAAATTTGGACTCCAAGGCACCATTCATAGAGCAAAGCTTCCCCAAAACTAAAGACAAAAACCAAATATCTTATCCCTATCATCAGAGAGACCAAACTCAACAATAAAAAACCCCTTTGCATTAGGGTGAATAAAAAACTATGATTTCAAATATGGAATCCAAGATATTGTGACATCCCCTAGCTAATATTCTCTAATTGTAAATAAATTGCAATTAATTAAAGGATGAGATAAGGGACACGAATTGCATATTTCTTAAGGAGGGAGATTTCTTGAGGAATGGGTTGTTTTAAATATCAGTTCTGGTTGGTTGAGTGGTTATAAATGGGCTGAATGTTCAATAAATTTAACTGGAGAAATGAGGATAGGCCCAAGTGTCCTTTAGAACCAACCATATGCAAGGAATAGGACAAAATATTAAAGGTCGCATGGGCTACACTATCTTGGGAAGTTAACTTGCATGGAGTTAGGAAAAAGACGAACACACTCATTCTCCCATGTGCAGAGACAATGGAAGGAAAAAAGGCACTCAGAGTACCCTCTCGGGGAGACACATAGGTAGCAGAAGAGAGGACGCAGTGAGAGCATTGTAAGAAATTACTCCAAGGGTGGAGGTGAGAAAATAGAGAGAGAACTGGATCAAATTGGTTAGAAAAGCAAGCTCTGGAAAGATAGAACCAATTGAACAACCCTCACAGAGACTTGTTGGGTAACAATCTTATAGAGAGAAGTGGCTTGTTTATAGGTCTAAAGAACCCATTGGAATCTTGTGGATTGATGAACCTACTAGATTGGGAAGAGTCATTCGGGTGCTTGTGAGGTTGTTAAACCACCAGGAGTTGCCTTGGGGTTGAAGCTTTGGTGCTTGACTCACTGATGAACCACCTAGAGAGGGGATATCTTACCCATTAGTAGTTTGTCCACTGATGAACCTTCCTCAATGTGGACTTCATTCTCCTGAAAGTGAGTTGAGACTCTCTTCACTATGGTGTCCTGATATGGATGTTAATTATGTCTGAAGGGACCGAGTGAAAACTTATGTAGTTGGTGGATGAAGGCAATGTGGCCTTGTGGAATCCTATTTCAATTGTTTTTTTGGTTTAATTTCCTCTTAATAAGCACTCCACCTCAAGAACTGGAATCTAGCTTGGGGGTGACAACTACATGTAACCATGGTTGTAGCTCATCTAAGGCTGGGTGGAGAGTTAGAGTCCCACTCGCAGTCAACAAGTCGTTATGTTGCATAAGATAAGTGTTTACCTGCACTCCCTGTTTAAATATTTTGTGCATATGTTTTGCATTCATTGAATGTGGTGTGTGAGATACGAAATTGGGACTCCACTCGTAAGAGAGGAATGATAATGATCGATGTAATGATTTTAAGGAAGAATCATTTCCATGTGATTAATTATGGATGAAACTATAACCTTGATAACTGGTTAAATACATAGGTCAAATCTCTTGTTAAAAGACTTATGATTTATTATGAGATTGAAATTCAATCTAGTTGCACGTAGGTAGCCTTTCCATATGAAGAAATATGTGACTATATGTATTGGGTTGTATCTTTCCCGTTTAATCTCAAAAGAGATAGTGTAAGGCAAGAAACATTTGGGTCATCGATGGGGAAGCACTCACGGTAATGACCCCAGAAGTTTAGTACCTCAGAGGTTTCAAGGGGAGCATCAAATGAAATCTCCTGGGATCAAATCCTTAAGATCATGTGGCAGTGGAGCCAAAACCTAAGAGTGCCATGTACACTTCGGCCGAGAGGAGCAAAACTCCAAATCGCTTATAACGAGAAGACCGTGAAATGCATGAGTCAAACAATAAGTGGGACTCCTTCCATGTGGAGGGTGTGACATTGGATGATGTCACCCTAGATCTTGGACCCCAGAGAATTGAGACGTAGGCCATGGCGGAATAGTCGAGATTCACTCTCTGGGATGACATGGTGAGTGGAGCCCATTTGGTGGGGTCCTTGACAATGCACATTGAACCCATAATTATGAGGCACATGACATGGGAGGTGTGATGAAAGTTGACATCACCCCGGACCCCAGATATTTTGAGCTAAGGGATGAGTACCTTGCGACATGAATGAGTTCGCTTGTCGATCAAGAGGGAGGTTAAGCTTAATGTAGAGTTGCATAGCCACGTAGCCCGAAGGAATGTCCTTGACTGTTTCAGAAAGGAGAAAAATGATAACCCACTAGAGATTCCTTGTAGCAGGGTGATATGACCTTCTAGGGACCCGCACCCATATACCTCTCTTATGGTACATATGTGTTATGGATTGGGCCACACCCGCTATATAGTAGGTTATTTTGTTACCAATATGAATAGGTCGGTAATTATACCATGTGGGAGTGAGAGACTGATAAGGATAGGCACGTGGTAGGTTGGTGAAGTGTCTTTGTCTTATAGGTTAGTATTCAAATGGAAATACCTTTCAATCAAGGAGTCAGATTGAGACATATTTTATTTCGATGGAATCATCTCGACAAGGTGAACATGATGGTATCATCCATTTTGAGCTTCTTGGGAGAAAAAAAGGAAGAAAAAAAATTGGAACCCATTTCCATAACTGGACCATGGAAAGTGGGTTAGCATAGTAATCATCTCCTGCTAACCTTTTTAGGGATGGGTTAGTAGGGGGTATGTTACAGAGTGGTATCAAAGCCTCCAGGTTCAACGCTTGGACTAGATGGGCTCTATTGCAACAAATATGAAGATGAAGGTTCAATTATAAACCCTTGGGAATGATTTGATGCCCTATTACATATTAACATAGCAACAATCTCAATATTGGACCTTAAAAAAATTAGATGAAGTGTTAAAATAGATTTAGGTGTTAAAAGTCGGTTTATGGGTGATTGGTTGTATTTAAGGTAGACATGTTTACATTGTGTCCTATGCATGTGGCATGATAATTAATGTTGTGAAATGAGCTCATTATTATTGATGTGTTAATGGTCTATCATGATTTCATTAATTTGGATGGATTAACATGATATGACTTGTTTTAGCTAGTCTTATACCAACATCCTTATAGCAAAAAAAAGGTGATAGTATTTACTATACATGATATTGATTTTTTTCTTTCTGAATCTAACAGATATGTGTGTGTATGAGAGCACATGAAAGTCAAAGATCATAGAACAATAAAGGGTGGTATAGTATAGAACCAACAAACCCGTGAAAGAATATCAAAATAGTGCAGTATAGCTCCGATCAATCACTGTGCGGATATGAAGAAGGAAGGGCATATGAGGAGGAAATATCAGTTGAAAAATGAGGAGGGGAAGACTCTCGTGATTGGATGAACACATTGAGAAGCCTGAGAATATAGATAAGGAGTTGCAAAGATGACAATGAGAGGCTTGTCAGAGCACAGGAAAACCAATTTGAAGTCAATGTAGTCATACTACAAAGCCTACCAAACCTGCAAAGGTAGAGGCAAAATGAGTTAGGGATCATCCATAGATACATGCAAATCCCATTGTGATAGGAAGAAAGAACAAATGAGGAAAATGAGAGTAGATCCATAAAGAGGCACCAGTTTTCTAATGAAGACACAGTGAAAGGAGGCATTTTGTTGAGCACTCCTAGAAAGAACTTAAGTACCCATTAGCAACAATATGAGAGTGTTCATAGAAGGTCACATTATCGTCATTATCATCATCATGGGAGAATAAGGGAAAGAGAGTATATACTAGAGGAGTTAAAAAAGGTTAAGCCTCCTACCTTTGATGGTGAAACGAGGAAATCAGAGGATGTTGAAGCCTAGTTGTTAGGAATGAAGAAGTTCTTCCAAATCGATGATTATTCAAAAAACATGAAAGCAAAGATAGTTACTTTCAGCCTAAGAGGCAAGACTAATATATTGTGGGAAGATATGAAAAATGTAAAGGGCATAAGGGAGGAAGAATTGTCTTGCAAGGAGTTTGAGGAGTATTTTAGGAGAAAATATCTATGCAAGAGATACTTTGACAACAAGGTGAAGGAGTTCTATGAGCTCAGATTAGGACAAATGACAGATGATGAGTACACCACCAAATTCTTTGAGTTGCTAAGGTGTAACAACCCCTGGTTGATTTTCCATGTAAATAAAATAAGACCAAGGTCGTGGGACACATATTCCAAGTTGAATGGTGGGAAAACATTCTAATGGTCATCACTTGTGGTTAATTAATGGCTATGGAAATTGGTAAAGGAAAAGAGGCAAAAAATGGCATTTAATTATGAAAATAAAGGAAAATAGGAGAAAAGGAAGGTGAAGAGACACAAATTTTCATGCAAGGGAAATTAGAGGAAAAATGAAGGAAAATGAAGAAAAAGGAGACATCAATAATAAAAAGGCATCAGAGAAACAATTGATGGCTTAGCTTTGGTCAGTTTATCATTTGGCTCTCTTACACTCTTAGAGAATTCTTGGAGCATTCTAGCATTCACTTGGATTTGGAGAAAGCAAGCAAGGAAAGCAAGGAAGCGTAACGAGACAGTTGCATCAGCAGCTACTACAGGCTTACTTCACAGGTAACAGGTTGCATGTGTAATTTCCTTGCTGGTTTTTGGATGCATGGTATATGCATGTGATTTCTTGGTTATGTGTTGTCATTGGATGGAGATTTGTCTCGATTGATAGTGGTTTTAGCCTTTCCTTGTCATTTCTTGGATAGCCATGGTGTAGTGGGTTCCCCACTTGGTTTTTCTGATTGGTTCTCGGTTTCCTATGGTTGTGGGTTGGAACAAATTCTCTGGAGCCATGGAACAACTTGGGTTCCCTGGAGGTTGTGGGTTGAGTTACTAGTCCCTAGAGCCTGTGGGCTAGAACAAATTATCTAGAACCCTAAAAAAACTCGAGTTCCCTAGAGGTTGTGGGTTGAGTTACTAGTTCCTAACCCTAGAAAGTTTGGAAAGAGACCAATTTGGTTGATGTTAGTGATTTATGGACTGTATAGGTGAGATCACTGTGTTTGAGGGTTGATGTGGTTTGGCCTCTGGAAGCCTTGGTTGGTTCTATTTTAGTTTAACTCTTATGATCCCACATTCATGCTTGGAATATGGCACGGGGGTGATTGACTGAAAGAGAGATTTGGTTCAGCCCAACCTATGGTCGGGTGGTACATGGAAGTCCCTAACTTGGTTGGCATTTTCATATGTTAATTTGAGATATTTTCCCATTGTGATCTATGAGCACTTGCACTAGTTATTATGATGATCTTGTGGTTGATTGGCAATAGTTTCTATTTTGGTTATATGCTGGTTATATGCATGGTTTTATGATGTGCTCTAGCTATGACTCTTTTTCATGATTTGATAAGTTACTGGATGGTTGATGAATGCATGGGCTAACAAGTGTTATTGCAGCTAGCTTGAAAAGGCATTAAACATTCTTGGTGATTCTAAGATGAAGTTAAGGAGTTTATGATCATATATGCATTCATGACTTGTAGCTTATCTATGTACTATATGTTCGACGAAATTGTTTATCTTGTATTAGGCATGTATTGGTCAAGATCTTACTCAAGCTTTGATTATTTAGCATTGTTATTATCATTGTCACGATTATGAAAAGTTACAAGCAATTTTGGGCATTGGTCTGGAGGCTAGCCTAAAAAAGTGGCATAGATATCGCAATCGCATGCTCTAAACTGAGGAATTTGGGTCACAACCGCATGCAGGAAGGCTTATGGGTGCGGTTGGGGCCTCATAACCACATGCACAATGTGTCAAGGGTGTGGTTGGGGTGTAAACCTAGTGAAAAGAGTTCCAACTCAGGGATTGATCACTTGGGGTGGTTGATAGTCTCCTGAGTGATTTGTAGTCTATGAGGGATGTCAGTTTACTTCCGATTTGCAGGCTCCATTTCCATAACTGGAATTTGGAGGTCGGGTCATATCATAGTGACACTCAAATCATGTTTACCCTAGATAGCTTGTTAAAGAGGGTAAATGTGGGAGGGGTAGTTTTACAGGTTGGTATTAGAGCGAGGTTGTAGCACTGGACCTCGGGGTAGATGTGATTTTTATGAATGCATGTTAGTTGTTTATGATTTTATCATGTATGCATTATAGCTAGTTACTATTATGGATATCATGACCTTATGAGTTGATATGATTGTGAAGTTATATCATTCTATTTTGGATTGATTATGAAAACGAGATAACCTCCCTTGAAATACACTAGGGTACAATTTTGATTGTCTCTATTTGGTTTATCTAACATGACATGCTTGTGGGAAAGAGAAGATAAAATATGAAGACTAGAATGGTGGAATATAATTCACATGACTCCCCTTACAGGTCCGATTTGAATTCAGTGGGATGGGACATATTAGTTGAGCAATAAGGAGAAGAGTATTCTCCTAATATATCAGATACACTAAGAAGTTTGAAGGTAGAAATTAGAAGTTGTAAGGTAGATAATAACAAGTTGATTGAGGCATAGGAAAGGCTTGCCAGAGCTCAAGAAAAGTAAGCAGAGGTTAATGCACTCATCCTTCAGAGCCTTTCAGATTTGCAGAAGCAGGGACATCTGAGGATCAGTCATGGACAAGAGGAAAAAACTAATGGGGCATATGGTAGTAGTTCTCAATCAAGATATAGGTTGGACAAAGATGATACAGTCAGAGGTGGAAAATATTTGGATAAACCTGACAGGTGGGCTAGCACTCATGGATTTTATTCTAGTTCTGAGAGACATCATCGTCATTACCACCAACATCCCTATAGGAGGAGTGAGAAGCAGTATTTGCCAAAGGAGTTCAAGAAAGCCAAGACTCCTACTTTTGATGGGGATATGAAGAAATCAAAAGATGTAGAAGCATGGCTACTTGGGATGAAGAAGTTCTTTAAATTGCATGATTATTAAGAAAATATGAAAGGCAAGATATCTTCAGTCTAAAGGGAAAAGCATATATCTAGTGGAAAGATGTGAAGCGTGTTAGAGGGATCAGGGTAGAGAAGCTGAGTTGACATGAGTTTAAAAAAATCTTCAGGAAGAAGTACTTGTCTGAGAGATATTATGACGAAAAGGCCAAGGAATTTTATTAGTTGAAGATGGGTTCCATGACAATTGAAGAGTACATGACTCATTTTTTGGAGTTGTTGAGTTATGTGCCCTACCTCAAGGATGAGAAGACAAAAGTCCAAAGGTTCATCAGTGGATTGCCTTTAGCATTAAAAGATAAGATTGTGTATGATGAGCTTCGGTCATTAGAGGAAGTCATCGGGAAGCTGAAGCATTGTTTTGAGTAGTCAAAACGCAAGTCTGAGCCTAAGCGGGATTGGAAAGGGAATGAGAAGACTAAGGGAAAGTGGGCTAAGAAGCGATGAAGTCTTCAAGATGTAGGTGACAAAGAGAACGTAATGTCCTACAAGAATTTCAATGCAGTTGATAGAGGAGATGGATTTCAGCCTGAGGAGCAGAATGAGGGTGATGGTAGGAAGTATTTGAGGTGTTGGACATGTGGTGGAAAGCATCGTAGGAGTGAGTGCCCATCACACTAGGGTGGCAGGCTTCAGATTTACAATGCTCAGGTGGCACTGATAGTTGGAGATGTTGGTAAAAGTATTCCTCGGATTTATGTAGCAGTAGATAATAGGAAAGTTGATCATCAAGCATCCATTATCGAGATGGAAGGTAATCTTCATGATCAATTTGTTTCCATTTTGGTTGATCCTAGATATAATTATAGTTATATCAATCCTGACCTGATGGATAAGTATTGCTTGAATAAAGAATTGCTTGCAAAATCTTGGTTGGTGCAATTGGCTACATGGACCAAGAGAAGAGTTCATCATTGGGTGAGATATTGTGTATTTGAGCTGAATAGTATGCTTATATCAACACATATAAATGTGCTTCCTTTGGGATCATATAGTATGCTTTTGCGCATGGATTGGTTGTTCATTCACAAGACTAAAGTGGACTGCTATCATAAGGCTATTGAGTGCCTAGATGATGATGGGGAAAGGAGAATCTTTCAGGGAAAGAAGAAACCTACATCAGTAAGAACGATTACAACTATGCAGGCGAAGCGCAGTTACAGGAAGGGATGTATTGTTTGTAGTTCATATTTCCAGTGACAAAGGGAAGGATGTTGAGGATGATGAAGTCCTAAAGAGGTATCCTGTTTTGCAACAACTCTAGGTGTTGGGAATCATGATTTCCATTAAACCAAAACCCACAGGTGTTAGTCAATGATCGCATTGCCAGAGATAAGGATCCACGAGAGGTGGTTAGTCCATGTCATGAAACACATGGGGAGCATTGGTTTATCCAATGTCCAACAATCTCCCACCCAATGTGAGCTAGGTGTGTATCGAACTCGTGACCTATGCTCTGATACCACTTGTTGGGAATCACGATTGTCGTTAAACAAAAACACGCAGGTGTTAGTCAATGACCACATTGACAAACATAAGGATCCACGAGAGGTGGTTAGTCCATGTCAAGAAACACATGGGGAGCTTTGGTTTATCCAATGTCCAACACCAAGATGTGTTTCCTACAGACATTCCAGAGTTGCCTCCTCATAGAGAGGTGGAATTTTTTGTTGAGTCAATGTCGGGAGAAACACTAGCATATAAGGCACCTTAGAGGATGAGCACTCTAGATTTGGTGGAGCTGAAGTTGCAGCTCAAGGAAATTCTTGATAAAGGGTACATAAGGCCAAGTGTGTTTCCTTGGGTTGCACCAAACTATTTGTAAAGAAGGATGGTACTCTCAGGTTGTGCATTGATTACAGGTAGTTGAACAAGGTGATTATCAAGAAGAGGTATCCATTGTCGCAGATTGATGATTTGTTTGATCAATTGAAGGGAGCTACAATGTTTTCAAAGATTGATTTGAGATCAGGATATCATCAAGTGCGCATCAAAGAAGAAGACATATACAAGACTACATTTCATACAAGGTATGGACATTATGAGTTTGTGGTGGTTTCTTTTGGTCTTACCAATGCTCCAACCACTTTCATGTGTTTGATGAATAGTGTGTTGTGTCCATACCTGGACAAGTTTGTGATAATGTTTATTGATGATATATTAATATATCCCAAGAATGAGGAAGAGCATGCAGAGCACCTAGTAACAATGTTAAGATTGTTGAGAGAGGATCAGTTGTATGCCAAGCTTAGTAAGTGCAATTTCTTGCAGTCTCAGATTCATTACTTGGGACATGTTGTTTCCAAGGAGGGGATGTCAGAGGACCCAGAAAAGATTAAATCTATCATGGAGTGGCCAACTCTTAGGACTGTGGATGAGGTCAGATCATTCATGGGACTAGTAGGTTATTACAAGAGGGTCATTAGGAACTTCTCAAGGATTGGCTATCCTATTACATCTTTGCAGAGGAAATGGAAGAAGTTTGAATGGAATAAGGAGTATGCAACTATTTTAGAGCAACTGAAGCATTTTCTTACAAATTCTCCAGTCTTGAATATTGCAGATCCTGATAAGGAGTTCGTGGTATGTATAGATGCTTGTAAGGAAGGACTTGGTAGCGTCCTGATGTAAGAAGAGCAGGTGGTATGCTATGAGTCAAGGATGTTGAATGAGCACGAACGAAACTATGTGACTCATGATCTTGAGTTACAATATATAGTTCATGCATTGAAGATGTGGAGACATTATCTCCTTGGTAGGAGGTTCGTTTTGATGAGTGATCATAGTGGGATGAGATACTTGTTTGACCAACCTAATCTGAATGCCAACAAGCTAGATGGTTAGCTACCCTCAATGAGTTTGAATTTGGAATTAGATACATCAAGGGCAAGGAGAACAGGGTTGCAGATGCTCTTAGTAGGAGAGTGCAGGTGAACCAAATTTCAGTGTGAGATCTTATGGGATAGATTTACAAGAGCGAATCTTTCATGCAAGGAAACATGATGAGAGGTACTAGTAGCTAAAGCACAGGTTGCAACGACAGGGTGAAGGTGATAGAGATGAGGAGTATCACCTCATGGCAGATGACTTCGTGAGATTCAGGAACAGGATTTATGTCCCAGATAACAGTGAGCTCAAGAATATTATCTTGAGGGAGTTTCATGTCAAGCCGTATTCAGGCCACTTGAGATACCAGAAAACCGACAATTGTTAAGAAGTTCTATCATTGGTTGAATTTGAAGAAAGAAGTGGTCGAGTTTGTTGCGAGATGTTTTGAATATCAACAGGTGAAAGCTCAGTGTAAGCACACAACTGGTATATTATAGCCTATTCCTATTCCAAAATGGGAATGGGAGGTCATTTCCATGGACTTCATTACAATTTTTCCGAGGACATCCAAACAACATGATTCTATCATGGTTATGGTTGACAAGTTGAGCAAGGTATCTCACTTCATTGCAATGAAGTCTACAAATTTAGATAGCGAGGTAGCTCAATTCTTCATAAGGGAGATAGTGAGGTTACATGGTGTTCCCAAGAATATTATATCAAATAGAAATGCCAAGTTCACTTCCGTGTTTTGGAAGGAGTTAGTTGCAGGCTTGGGGACAAAGTTAGCTTTTAGTACAATTTATTATTCACATGCGAATGGATAGATAGAGAGGGTTAACAAGATTCTTGAGGACATGTTGAGGACGTATGGCATGCATCAACAATGGAAGTGGGAGGAGTATCTTCCATTGGTGGAGTTTGCATATAATAATGGGTACTGGGAATCCTTGAAGATGAGTCCATTTGAGGCTCTTTATGGGTGGAGTTGTAATACTCCTATCAGCTAGAGTGATCTAGTGAATAGGGTGTTGATTGGATCGGATATGTTGGCTGAGATGGAGCAAGAGATGAAGGTTATTAAGAAGAATTTAAAGGAAACATGGAACAAGAAGAAGAGTTATGCATTATCAACATATAACAGTCAAGGAGTTTCATATTGGGGAGCATGTGTACTTGCGCATCAAGCCCAAGAGGAGCTCCTTGAGGATTGGGTCATCTGCCAAGCTAGAACCTTGGTATTGTGGGCCTTTTGAGATCCTTGAGAGGATTGGACCAGTGGCCTACAGACTTGCACTGCTGCCAACAGTGAAAGTTCATGATGTTTTCCATGTATCATTGCTTAAGAGATATGTCCAGGATGATGATCATGTGATTAATTGGCATGTATTTCAGGTGGATCCAGAGGGAGAGTTCTAGCCAGAACCTCAGTGCATTTTGCAGCAAAAACATCTCATGCTCTGGAACTGAGCAATAGATCAAGTTAGAGTGTAGTGGAAGCACTTTGGGCCTGATGAAGCTACATGGGAGATGGTTGATCAGATGCAGGCTTTGTATCCTTCCTTATTTGTTGGTTGAGAAGATGTGTTTGATATATATGTTTTTGTTGTGTGTGTTTGTGCACGCACGCGCATGTGTGTGTGTGTGTGTGTGTTGTAAATACTGCAATGAGTTGTGTTATAAAGCTCCAATAAGAATTATGTTGTAAATATTGCATTGAGCTATGTTATAGAGCTCCAATAAGTTGTATGGTGTTCATGGTTTTAGCAATTTGGAATGATGTAAATGTTGCATTGAGTTGTGTTATAAAGCTCCATGGACAACATGTTTTATTCGTTATAAGCATTGTTGAACACCGAGGACGGTGTTCCCTAAGGGGGAGGGGTTTGTAACAACCCCAAGTTGATTTTCCATGTAAATAAAATAAGACCAAGGTCATGGGACATGTATTCCAAGCTGAATGGTGGGCAAACATTATAGTGGGCATCACTTGTGGTTAATTAATGGCTACGGAAATTGGCAAAGATAAAGAGGCAATAAATGGCATTTAATTATGAAAATAAAGGAAAATAGAAGAAATGGAAGGTGAAGAGACACAAATTTGCATGCAAGGGAAATTAGAGGAAAAATGAAGAAAAAGGAGACATCAATAATAAAAAGGCATCAAATAAGCAATTGATGGCTTAACTTTGGTTAGTTTAGCATTTGGCTCTCTTACATTCTTGCACCCTTAGAGCATTCTTGGAGCATTCTAGCATTCACTTGGATTTGGAGAAAGCAAGCAAGGAAAGCAAGGAAGTGCAAGGAGACAGTTGGATCAACAACTCCAACGGGCTTACTTCACAAGTAACAGGTTGCATGTGTGATTTCCTTGCTGGGTTTTGGATGCATGGTATATGAATGTGGTTTCTTGGTTATATATTGTCATTAACATGGAGATTTTCCTAGATTGACAATGGCTTACATCTTTCCTTTCCATTTTTTTGCGTAGACATGGTGTAGTGGGTTTCCCACTTGTTTTTTTTTATTTGTTCTCAGGTTTCCTATGGCTATGGGTTGGAACAAATTCTCTCGAGCCATGAAACAACTTAGGTTCCCTGGAGGTTGTGGGTTGAGTTACTAGTCCCTGGAGCTAGTGGGTTGGGAAAAATTCTCTGGAGCCCTGAAACAACTCAGGTTCCCTAGAGGTTCTAGGTTAAGTTACTAGTTCCTAGAGCCCTAGACTGTGGATGAGGTCAGATCGTTCATGGGACTCAGAGGTTTTTACAAGAGGGTAATCAATAACTTCTCAGGGATTGGCTATATTATTACATCTTTGCAGAGGAAATGGAAGAAGTTTGAATGGACTGAGGAGTGTGCAACTATTTTGGAGTAGTTGAAGCATTTGCTTACAAATGCTCCTATCTTGAAGATTGCAGATCCTGATAACGAGTTTGTGGTATGTATAGATGCTTGTAAGGAAGGACTTGGTAGCATCCTGATGTCAGAAGGGCAGGTGGTATGCTATGATTTAAGGAAGTTGAATGAGCACGAATGAAACTTTGTGACTCATGATCTTGAGTTGTAGGCTATCATTCATGCATTAAAGACGTGGAGACATTATCTCCTTGGTAGGAGGTTTGTTTTGATGAGTGATCATAGTGGGATGAGGTACTTGTTTGACCAACCTAATCTGAATGTCAACAAGCTAGATGGTTAGCTACCCTCAATGAGTTTGACTTTGCGATTAGATACATCAAGGGCAAGGAGAACAGGGTTGGAGATGCTCTCAGTAAGGGAGTGCAGGTGAACCAAATTTCAGTTGTCATCTCTTATGGGATAGATTTACAGGAGCAAATCTTGCATGCAGGGCAACTGATGAGAGTACCAGCAACTGAAGCATAGGTTGCAACAACATGGTGAAGATGATAGAGATGAGGAGTATCACCTCATGGCAGATGATTTGGTGAGATTTAAGAACAAGATTTATGTGCCAGATAGCAATGAGCTCAAGAAGCTTATCTTGAGGGAGTTTCATGTCAAGTCGTATTCAGGCCACCTGGGATACCAAAAAGCTTTGACAAATGTTAAGAAGTTCTATCATTGGTTGAATTTGAAGAAAGAAGTGGTCGAGTTTGTTGCGAGATGTTTGGACTATCAATAGGTGAAAGCTTAGTGTAAGCACCCAACTGGTATATTGCAACCTATTCCTATTCCAAAATGGAAATGGGAGGTCATTTCCATGGACTTCATTACAATTTTTTTGAGGACATCCAAACAGCATGATTCCATCATGGTTGTGGTTGACAAGTTGAGCAAGGAGCCCACTTCATTGCAATGAAGTCTACAAATTCAGATAGTGAGGTAGCTCAATTCTTCATAAGGGAGATAGTGAGGTTACATGGTGTTCCCAAGAAAATTATATCAGATAGAAATGGAAATGGAAATTCCAAGTTTTGGGAGTTGTTTGCAGGCTTGGGGACAAAGTTATCTTTTAGTACAATTTATTATCCACATGCAGATGGATAGATAGAGAGGGTTAACAAGATTCTTGAGGACTTGTTAAGGATGTATGTCATGCATCAACAATGGAAGTGGGAGGAGTATCTTGCACTAGTGAGGTTTGCATATAATATTGGGTACCAGGTGTTATCACTGAAAATTCTGTTGCCAAAATTTTTTAGCCTAGCTTAAAGGACAAGGCGTTTTCGCAGCGCATGAATCCTTTTTAGCAGTTTCGCAGCGCAACTTCTTTTAGGAGATTTCGTAGCGCATGATTCATATCTTGCACTGGTAGCGCTACGAAATTGGGGATTCGCTGATCATAGACATCTCCAGCATGACTGAGCAGGTTGGAGAAAAGCTAGTGCCTTGTATACAACGCCAGCTGGGTTGAATGATGACTGGTACTGGCTATATGCAGCTGTGAGTTTCAAATGTTTGCTTATGATGAAATGAGAGATCATTTATTCTAATTGTTAGTTAATGAGTTCTTCTCAAAATGGAAGGAAAAACATCAGGTCCGCTTTACTTTCAATAAATCTGGTCCACAGCTTCACATGCCACCTCCATATTCGATTGTTATCCAAGAGTCTGAAAGAGGCTCATGGCACATTCTCATTAAAGGAGGTGATGACATTGAAATGCCAAGAAGTTGGCTATGTGTTACTAGGTCTCTAGTATGTGGACTTAAGCAACGGTCTGATCCTTCATCCCAGGAAAGAAATACATTGGGCCCATCTGAAGACTCAGGTTCTGAGGTTGTTAATGATGATGTTGTTTCCAAATCAAACACGGACGTTGAGGACACAAGTATAGCCAGGCATGAGCAAAACACCGGCGAGTGTTTATGTTCAATTTTCTCTACAGAAACTGCTCAGTTAACATCAGAAAAAGACAAAAAGAAAATGGGGATCGATGTCCTTTTCAAGTCCATGCAAACAACCTTGTTCATATAAAATAAGGAAGAAATCTGCCTGAATGGAGATACTTGCCTTCTCTAAAAGAGTAAACCAGTTGAAGGAAAAAACTTCAGGCAGCAGTCATAAATTATACAATTCTGGTGGGAAGTGTTTCACTTGTCACTTTGCATTTAGAATCATGAAACCGATTATTGGCAGGTGGCAAATTCATGAAATAACATTTATGTCTTGGGCGCAAGTGTTTGATGAAGTGCCAGAGAGAGATTTAGTGCATTGTCTTCGTGGCTTAGCTCCACAAGGGTTCTTTTTCCATGCAAACGAGATGTTGAGGTTTGATAAACATTACCAGCTGTTCGTGCGTTAGTTCCTCCACCGACACTTGGTTGATATTTGTTTTGTCTTTGCCAGAAAAGGGGTTTTAGAAATGAGAGCGTATTATTTGCATGCGGGGCATCACAAGTTTGGGATTCTGTTGCAGCTGCGGATCCATCTTTCTCCCAGAGAAAACATGGGGATTGTGAAGTTCGCAATCGGCACATCTTGCAGAGCAATGTCGGAGTTTTGGGTGTCGATGGTGTAAAGAATGCCCTCATAACGTATTTCGCTTTTTAATGTCAAGCTGATGAGACTGCCAATATATGAATCTGCTGTCGTGCCGGTGGCAGAACCACCATTACCACTCCCACTACCGCTATTGCTGCTCGGCTTCCCCATTTCTTCTGCGTCATTGTCTGCACTGATGATATTATCGTTTGCTCTGCTTTGCTTTCAGATCTAAATTGGGCCTTATGCTTATATATCTTCCACACAAATTTGAAGTTTGCTCTAAATTCCTATTCAGTTGACCCTTGAGATAACATTCGTGACATGGCGCTCACTCTGTCAGTGGAATGGGTGCTCCTAAAGTTGACAAGGAGCTGGTGCGAGAAATAGAAATTTCACATTGAGGAAATGTTCAGATAACTGAAAATTATCATCTTTTTCATGGTGATGCTCGAATCAAAGGTGGCCTTTCAAGGATTGAATACCAAGCAAGACTCAATGCTACAGGTGCGGACGGTCTCCGTTTCAAAGAAGGTGTTCACATTAACAAGGGTTTATTGACACTTGGAAATGTTATAAGTGCATTGGGAGATAAGGAAAAGCGCAAAGAAGGTGGTCATGGATTGGCGATTTTGCTTAACAATTTACATTTTGCATTTGGGAGCGCATTTGTCACGCTCAGAACAAATGCTACCTCACACATCTCATGGTTAATTAAAATAGCATTGGTATTCTGTTGTTCTTTGCGCATTTGTCATTCTTGAGCGAATTTTGTTTTTGGGAACCTAGGTAAATTGGGACCTGTTATGCGCATTTGGGAGTCATACCAGTGTTGAAAGTATATGAGTTGAAGAGGATCCAGAATGTATTATATGTCGATGTTTTCTACATCTTTCTGCTGTTGTGTGCAGCCGTCGACCAAGTGCTTTTGTCTGTCTATAACATGCAGAATGGCTTTGTGAATGCAATCCAGATCAGCAGTGTCTTCTGTATCGTTATACCATGGCAGAGCTAGAGGACTTGTTTTGTGTGGAAGATGAAAATTTTGCTGAACGAGACAGAGCTTTGAAGGATAGGAGAGTTCGAAGCAGAAGGATATCTGCAAAGCAGTCTACATCTTCTCAAGGAAAACATCTAGTTAAGAAGGAGCCTGGTGGGCTCTCAGTGGCACTCCTCTTCAAAATCGTGCGGGAGAATTGTGTCCATTTGTTCGGTTCTTAGGGATCTGTCTTTACTCCTATTACTTCTGAAAGAAATGCGACTGCAAATCACTTGATTACAGTTTTAGAAAATGGAAAGCTAGAGATATGGCGGGTCAATAATAACATTAAGACTCCCATTTCAAAAGAGAAGGTTGGTAAGTTTTATGGTGGAGATTGCTATGTCATTTTGTATACTTATCATTCTGGGGACCGAAAAGAAGATTACTATCTCTGCTTCTGGCTAGGGCAGCAGAGCATAATGGATGACTGAATGACTGCTGCTCGGTTAGTGAACACGATGGCAAACTCTTTAAAAGGAAAACCTGTACAGGGTCATATTGTTCAAAGAAAAGAGCCTGCTGAATTTATTGGTCTCTTCCCAAACATGACAATTTTGAAGGGTGGATTGAGTACTGGCTATAAGAAGTCCGTTACTGATAAGGGTTTAAATGATGATACATATACCAGTGATTGCTTAGCACTAATTAGAGTGTCTGGTTCAGTGCCACATTTTAGTAAAGCAGTACAAGTTGACCCGGTGCCAGCATCTCTAAATTCTACTGATTGCTTCTTGTTGCAATCTGGGTCATTATTTTTCATCGGGCACGGGAACTCCAGTTCATTGGAGCAACAACAACTAGCAACCAGATATGCAGACTTTCTGAGACTTGGCGTTAATTTAAAGCAAGCAAAAGAGAAGCCCAGGAAACCAGCAGGGATCCTCATCTATATGCTTGTACTTATGAAAAAGGAACATTGGAGGTCATTGAAGTCTTCAATTTCAGTCAAGATGACTTGTTAACAGGGGATATCATGATACTTGTTACACACTCTGAGGTCTTTGTTTGGGTTGGCCAACATGCAGATATCAAACAAAAGTAGCAAGCTTTTGAGATTGACCAGAAGTACATGGAACAGGCAGCACTGTTAGAAGGTTTATTGTCAGATATACCGCTTTACAAAGTTACAGAGGGGAATGAGCCTTCTTTCTTTACAAAGTTTTTTGCATGGGATTCAGCCAAAGCTGCTATTCAGGGAAACTCATTTAGTTGATAAGGATTTTGGGTTGAAGTTATGTTTTTTTTTTAAATCACACAGCAGTTTCGTAGCGCGCTACGAAACTGCTGTAGGTGATGTTTTCAATACAGAATAAACAGTTTGACCGAGAATATTAGAAGAGAGACACCTGTACATTAATACAGCCTACACAGCCTACAGCTCATCTGGAGACATGGTATTTGGTAGCAGCGTTCAATAATTTGAGTTATTAAAGTTTGGGAACATGCTGCTACATTTTCGGAGAATGTTGGGAGACAGAGACCGTAAAAACAGAGCACATCTCTTGGTCAATTAATGAGCCATCCACGCAAACAGAATCCAAAGCTAGTTTGTTCAGTGTACTTTCCTTCAAGATACCTCAACCCAAGCAGCAAAAGGACATGTGTCAAGAGCCAGAAAAGTATCATGCTACGAGGAGCAAAGATTTTGGATTTTGATTAAATGAAAACCATTTGTAATTTCAGTTTAGCCATTATGTAATTAATAAATTAGTTATGCACTAGATAGGGATAGTCAATAGCCACCTTCAAGGCTCCCCTCATGCTGGAGGAGGAAGCTGGAGGTGGTTAAGCTTGTTTGCCTATATATGGATCAATCTTAGATGTAGAAAGGGTTGGACATTTTATACAAAAACAGAGTTTACTTGGGCCATTGTAAAGACTTGTTACAGTAATAGTAAAACAATGGTTATTTCTTCTCAAGATTCTCGATGGATTATTTGGTTCAAATGTGATGATGGTGTATTTTCTTAATGTTCTTTTTGCAGCCTTGTTATAGCACAATCACTCAGAATTCATATCTTATGCTCTGACTTCCTGTGTGTTTGGCAAGCTGTGGTTTTTGTGAAGTATGTTTGAACATCTAATGCAAAGAGCCTTGACTTCCATGAAATGACTGTGCTTTTGTTTATTAAATGTGTAAGACTCCATAGCCCAATGAAGACCAGTTTAATATGTGTTCAACCAGCTTATGTTTTCATAAATGAGTGAAGAGTTAGCCATCTTTTGTTGTGATTGATTTCTATTAAAAGCCTGTGAGAGAGCCCTCTCTGATTAGGAAGGCTAATTCCTAGTCTAAAGTCTGGTTGAAAGAGTTACATAAAATCTTACTTAGTTGCAGCCCTTAGTAGTGATTTTGTGATAACATTTTGGTGCGTCTGCCGGGAGCCTGAAGTCTATTCATTCCCGAAATCAATGGTTGAACTTCTGAAGGTAGCAGGAGCTCAGACATCTTTGAGGCTGCAAAACTACCTTGGCGACTCCACACATCAAAGAATAAATTAGAAGGTGACTCCACTGCTAGAAGATCAGTAGCTTGATGAAGTTTCAAGATGGATTCCACTTCAAGAATGAATGCCAGGTATGCTCCTATGAATCGGTCTCATATCCCTGGTTTTCCAAATCCTATGCCAAAGGTTGATTGGTTAGATGACCTTCCAATATTCAAAGATGAAAAGAAGGATGATGCTGCTCTCCATTTGGTTAGGTTTCACATGCATGTACGCAGTCTTAAGGTTCATTTCCCTGAAGATTCTCTCATGAGGATGTTTATGGCCACTTTAGAAGGAGAAGCATGGTCTTGGTATAAAAGTTTGGAAAATGGTTCATTATCTTCTCTTGCTGATTTCCATGATGTGTTCTGTGAAATGTATAAAGAATGTTATCCTTCTTTGTTGCTGCTCAAAGATTGCTGTAGGCATTCTTTGAATCTTATTCAGTACTTGGAGGATTGTTATGGTGATGATGAATTTACAGATGAAGAAATTTTAGAGGCTCTTCATAACAATGTTTTTCAGCACCAAGGAGAAGGTATAACATTCCATGAAGCACAGCATGAAGAGCAGCAAGAGTTTACCTATGAAAACCATGTTTTATCCTTAGATATTGATGTAGAGATGTAGCAGATTTGTCAGGCTTCATATCATGATGAAGACGAAATTGATTGCACCCAGCAAGAAGAAATATTGGAGGAAATTTTCTATGACACTCAGACAGAGGAAAAGCTTGCTCAATTTTGTAATTCCTTGCAGCATCTTACTTCAAATAATAATCATAATAGTGAGGAAAATTCCATTGTTTGTTGGAATGATTCAGAAAAGCAGCTGGATAGCTTGTTATATAGAAAAGTGGATAGCACATCAGAGGGGTCTTGTGTGGTTGAGAATCAGTGGCCTGAAAATGAAGAGTGTTATCATGATCATTATTTTCAGCAGCTTTCTATGACAGAACACAAGGAGAGAGTGCCACTTCCTTTCTCTTTCACGTTTAAGGAGCTATACATGGTTGTTGAAGATCAGTTTGCACAACCTGAAGGTTACAAGAAGAATCAAGCTGTTCATGTGTTCTGGGATCCTATAGCTGATTATATGGAAGAGTTTTACTCTCCAGTGTTTCAGTTTACTTACAAAGATCAGCGACAATTTCAGTGGCAGCGGTCATCACACTATCACATTGGCTCTGAACTCCGATGCAGTCAAAGAAATCAAATACCAGATAAGACAAATGATTGGCTACATTGGAAATTTCATATTGATTGAACAGAAAAGAAGTTGAAATGGTTAGGGTAGGTAGGTAGAGGTAAATGAAAATAAGCTCAAGGTTAACTGAGCATTTTTTTTTTTTTTTTTTTTTTTTTTTTTTTTTCAGTAGATGTAGCTTTCTTTCTCCTACAGTTATGCTTGTCAAGCAAATTTCTGTTTGTCACAAATGGATAAGGCACTGGAGCTGCATGTTCTTAGTGTACCACAA
Source organism: Pinus tabuliformis (assembly GCA_031772625.1). Classification (NCBI taxonomy): domain Eukaryota; kingdom Viridiplantae; phylum Streptophyta; class Pinopsida; order Pinales; family Pinaceae; genus Pinus; species Pinus tabuliformis. The sequence goes on along the minus strand of CM062807.1, from coordinate 814,647,248 downwards.
GGGCGCACTATCCCAAGTGGAGCCACTGTTATCACTGAAAATTCTGTTGCCAAAATTTTTTAGCCTAGCTTAAAGGACAAGGCGTTTTCGCAGCGCATGAATCCTTTTTAGCAGTTTCGCAGCGCAACTTCTTTTAGGAGATTTCGTAGCGCATGATTCATATCTTGCACTGGTAGCGCTACGAAATTGGGGATTCGCTGATCATAGACATCTCCAGCATGACTGAGCAGGTTGGAGAAAAGCTAGTACCTTGTATACAACGCCAGCTGGGTTGAATGATGACTGGTACTGGCTATATGCAGCTGTGAGTTTCAAATGTTTGCTTATGATGAAATGAGAGATCATTTATTCTAATTGTTAGTTAATGAGTTCTTCTCAAAATGGAAGGAAAAACATCAGGTCCGCTTTACTTTCAATAAATCTGGTCCACAGCTTCACATGCCACCTCCATATTCGATTGTTATCCAAGAGTCTGAAAGAGGCTCATGGCACATTCTCATTAAAGGAGGTGATGACATTGAAATGCCAAGAAGTTGGCTATGTGTTACTAGGTCTCTAGTATGTGGACTTAAGCAACGGTCTGATCCTTCATCCCAGGAAAGAAATACATTGGGCCCATCTGAAGACTCAGGTTCTGAGGTTGTTAATGATGATGTTGTTTCCAAATCAAACACGGACGTTGAGGACACAAGTATAGCCAGGCATGAGCAAAACACCGGCGAGTGTTTATGTTCAATTTTCTCTACAGAAACTGCTCAGTTAACATCAGAAAAAGACAAAAAGAAAATGGGGATCGATGTCCTTTTCAAGTCCATGCAAACAACCTTGTTCATATAAAATAAGGAAGAAATCTGCCTGAATGGAGATACTTGCCTTCTCTAAAAGAGTAAACCAGTTGAAGGAAAAAACTTCAGGCAGCAGTCATAAATTATACAATTCTGGTGGGAAGTGTTTCACTTGTCACTTTGCATTTAGAATCATGAAACCGATTATTGGCAGGTGGCAAATTCATGAAATAACATTTATGTCTTGGGCGCAAGTGTTTGATGAAGTGCCAGAGAGAGATTTAGTGCATTGTCTTCGTGGCTTAGCTCCACAAGGGTTCTTTTTCCATGCAAACGAGATGTTGAGGTTTGATAAACATTACCAGCTGTTCGTGCGATAGTTCCTCCACCGACACTTGGTTGATATTTGTTTTGTCTTTGCCAGAAAAGGGGTTTTAGAAATGAGAGCGTATTATTTGCATGCGGGGCATCACAAGTTTGGGATTCTGTTGCAGCTGCGGATCCATCTTTCTCCCAGAGGAAACATGGGGATTGTGAAGTTCGCAATCGGCACATCTTGCAGAGCAATGTCGGAGTTTTGGGTGTCGATGGTGTAAAGAATGCCCTCATAACGTATTTCGCTTTTTAATGTCAAGCTGATGAAACTGCCAATATATGAATCTGCTGTCGTGCCGGTGGCAGAACCACCATTACCACTCCCACTACCGCTATTGCTGCTCGGCTTCCCCATTTCTTCTGCGTCATTGTCTGCACTGATGATATTATCGTTTGCTCTGCTTTTCTTTCAGATCTAAATTGGGCCTTATGCTTATATATCTTCCACACAAATTTGAAGTTTGCTCTAAATTCCTATTCAGTTGACCCTTGAGATAACATTCGTGACATGGCGCTCACTCTGTCAGTGGAATGGGTGCTCCTAAAGTTGACAAGGAGCTGGTGCGAGAAATAGAAATTTCACATTGAGGAAATGTTCAGATAACTGAAAATTATCATCTTTTTCATGGTGATGCTCGAATCAAAGGTGGCCTTTCAAGGATTGAATACCAAGCAAGACTCAATGCTACAGGTGCGGACGGTCTCCGTTTCAAAGAAGGTGTTCACATTAACAAGGGTTTATTGGCACTTGGAAATGTCATAAGTGCATTGGGAGATAAGGAAAAGCGCAAAGAAGGTGGTCATGGATTGGCGATTTTGCTTAACAATTTACATTTTGCATTTGGGAGCGCATTTGTCACGCTCAGAACAAATGCTACCTCACACATCTCATGGTTAATTAAAATAGCATTGGTATTCTGTTGTTCTTTGCGCATTTGTCATTCTTGAGCGCATTTTGTTTTTGGGAACCTAGGTAAATTGGGACCTGTTATGCGCATTTGGGAGTCATACCAGTGTTGAAAGTATATGAGTTGAAGAGGATCCAGAATGTATTATATGTCGATGTTTTCTACATCTTTCTGCTGTTGTGTGCAGCCGTCGACCAGGTGCTTTTGTCTGTCTATAACATGCAGAATGGCTTTGTGAATGCAATCCAGATCAGCAGTGTCTTCTGTATCGTTATACCATGGCAGAGCTAGAGGACTTGTTTTGTGTGGAAGATGAAAATTTTGCTGAACGAGACAGAGCTTTGAAGGATAGGAGAGTTCGAAGCAGAAGGATATCTGCAAAGCAATCTACATCTTCTCAAGGAAAACATCTAGTTAAGAAGGAGCCTGGTGGGCTCTCAGTGGCACTCCTCTTCAAAATCGTGCGGGAGAATTGTGTCCATTTGTTCGGTTCTTAGGGATCTGTCTTTACTCCTATTACTTCTAAAAGAAATGCGACTGCAAATCACTTGATTACAGTTTTAGAAAATGGAAAGCTAGAGATATGGCGGGTCAATAATAACATTAAGACTCCCATTTCAAAAGAGAAGGTTGGTAAGTTTTATGGTGGAGATTGCTATGTCATTTTGTATACTTATCATTCTGGGGACCGAAAAGAAGATTACTATCTCTGCTTCTGGCTAGGGCAGCAGAGCATAATGGATGACTGAATGACTGCTGCTCGGTTAGTGAACACGATGGCAAACTCTTTAAAAGGAAAACCTGTACAGGGTCATATTGTTCAAAGAAAAGAGCCTGCTGAATTTATTGGTCTCTTCCCAAACATGACAATTTTGAAGGGTGGATTGAGTACTGGCTATAAGAAGTCCGTTACTGATAAGGGTTTAAATGATGATACATATACCAGTGATTGCTTAGCACTAATTAGAGTGTCTGGTTCAGTGCCACATTTTAGTAAAGCAGTACAAGTTGACCCGGTGCCAGCATCTCTAAATTCTGCTGATTGCTTCTTGTTGCAATCTGGGTCATTATTTTTCATCGGGCACGGGAACTCCAGTTCATTGGAGCAACAACAACTAGCAACCAGATATGCAGACTTTTTGAGACTTGGCGTTAATTTAAAGCAAGCAAAAGAGAAGCCCAGGAAACCAGCAGGGATCCTCATCTATATGCTTGTACTTATGAAAAAGGAACATTGGAGGTCATTGAAGTCTTCAATTTCAGTCAAGATGACTTGTTAACAGAGGATATCATGATACTTGATACACACTCTGAGGTCTTTGTTTGGGTTGGCCAACATGCAGATATCAAACAAAAGTAGCAAGCTTTTGAGATTGACCAGAAGTACATGGAACAGGCAGCACTGTTAGAAGGTTTATTATCAGATATACCGCTTTAGAAAGTTACAGAGGGGAATGAGCCTTCTTTCTTTACAAAGTTTTTTGCATGGGATTCAGCCAAAGCTGCTATTCAGGGAAACTCATTTAGTTGATAAGGATTTTGGGTTGAAGTTATGTTTTTTTTTTAAATCACACAGCAGTTTCGTAGCGCGCTACGAAACTGCTGTAGGTGATGTTTTCAATACAGAATAAACAGTTTGACCGGGAATATTAGAAGAGAGACACCTGTACATTAATACAGCCTACACAGCCTACAGCTCATCTGGAGACATGGTATTTGGTAGCAGCGTTCAATAATTTGAGTTATTAAAGTTTGGGAACATGCTGCTACATTTTCGGAGAATGTTGGGAGACAGAGACCGTAAAAACAGAGCACATCTCTTGGTCAATTAATGAGCCATCCACGCAAACAGAATCCAAAGCTAGTTCGTTCAGTGTACTTTCCTTCAAGATACCTCAACCCAAGCAGCAAAAGGACATGTGTCAAGAGCCAGAAAAGCATCATGCTACGAGGAGCAAAGATTTTGGATTTTGATTAAATGAAAACCATTTGTAATTTCAGTTTAGCCATTATGTAATTAATAAATTAGTTATGCACTAGATAGGGATAGTCAATAGCCACCTTCAAGGCTCCCCTCATGCTGGAGGAGGAAGCTGGAGGTGGTTAAGCTTGTTTGCCTATATATGGATCAATCTTAGATGTAGAAAGGGTTGGACATTTTATACAAAAACAGAGTTTATTTGGGCCATTGTAAAGACTTGTTACAGTAATAGTAAAACAATGGTTATTTCTTCTCAAGATTCTCGATGGATTATTTGGTTCAAATGTGATGATGGTGTATTTTCTTAATGTTCTTTTTGCAGCCTTGTTATAGCACAATCACTCAGAATTCATATCTTATGCTCTGACTTCCTGTGTGTTTGGCAAGCTGTGGTTTTTGTGAAGTATGTTTGAACATCTAATGCAAAGAGCCTTGACTCCCATGAAATGACTGTGCTTTTGTTTATTAAATGTGTAAGACTCCATAGCCCAATGAAGACCAGTTTAATATGTGTTCAACCAGCTTATGTTTTCATAAATGAGTGAAGAGTTAGCCATCTTTTGTTGTGATTGATTTCTATTAAAAGCCTGTGAGAGAGCCCTCTCTGATTAGGAAGGCTAATTCCTAGTCTAAAGTCTGGTTGAAAGATTTACATAAAATCTTACTTAGTTGCAGCCCTTAGTAGTGATTTTGTGATAACATTTTGGTGCGTCTGCCGGGAGCCTGAAGTCTATTCATTCCCGAAATCAATGGTTGAACTTCTGAAGGTAGCAGGAGCTCAGACATCTTTGAGGCTGCAAAACTACCTTGGCGACTCCACACATCAAAGAATAAATTAGAAGGTGACTCCACTGCTAGAATATCAGTAGCTTGATGAAGTTTCAAGATGGATTCCATTGCAAGAATGAATGCCAGGTATGCTCCTATGAATCGGTCTCATATCCCTGGTTTTCCAAATCCTAAGCCAAAGGTTGATTGGTTAGATGACCTTCCAATATTCAAAGATGAAAAGAAGGATGATGCTGCTCTCCATTTGGTTAGGTTTCACATGCATGTACGCAGTCTTAAGGTTCATTTCCCTGAAGATTCTCTCATGAGGATGTTTATGGCCACTTTAGAAGAAGAAGCATGGTCTTGGTATAAAAGTTTGGAAAATGGTTCATTATCTTCTCTTGCTGATTTCCATGATGTGTTCTGTGAAATGTATAAAGAATGTTATCCTTCTTTGTTGCTGCTCAAAGATTGCTGTAGGCATTCTTTGAATCTTATTCAGTACTTGGAGGATTGTTATGGTGATGATGAATTTACAGATGAAGAAATTTTAGAGGCTCTTCATAACAATGTTTTTCAGCACCAAGGAGAAGGTATAACATTCCATGAAGCACAGCATGAAGAGCACCAAGAGTTTACCTGTGAAAACCATGTTTTATCCTTAGATATTGATGTAGAGATGCAGCAGATTTGTCAGGCTTCAGATCATGATGAAGATGAAATTGATTGCACCCAGCAAGAAGAAATATTGGAGGAAATTTTCTATGACACTCAGACAGAGGAAAAGCTTGCTCAATTTTGTAATTCCTTGCAGCATCTTACTTCAAATAATAATCATAATAGTGAGGAAAATTCCATTGTTTGTTGGAATGATTCAGAAAAGCAGCTGGATAGCTTGTTATATAGAAAAGTGGATAGCACATCAGAGGGGTCTTGTGTGGTTGAGAATCAGTGGCCTGAAAATGAAGAGTGTTATCATGATCATTATTTTCAGCAGCTTTCTATGACAGAACACAAGGAGAGAGTGCCACTTCCTTTCTCTTTCACGTTTAAGGAGCTATACATGGTTGTTGAAGATCAGTTTGCACAACCTGAAGGTTACAAGAAGAATCAAGCTGTTCATGTGTTCTGGGATCCTATAGCTGATTATATGGAAGAGTTTTACTCTCCAGTGTTTCAGTTTACTTACAAAGATCAGCGACAATTTCAGTGGCAGCGGTCATCACACTATCACATTGGCTCTGAACTCCGATGCAGTCAAAGAAATCAAATACCAGATAAGACAAATGATTGGCTACATTGGAAATTTCATATTGATTGAACAGAAAAGAAGTTGAAATGGTTAGGGTAGGTAGGTAGAGGTAAATGAAAATAAGCTCAAGGTTAACTGAGCATTTTTTTTTTTTTTTTTTTTTTTTTTTCAGTAGATGTAGCTTTCTTTCTCCTACAGTTATGCTTGTCAAGCAAATTTCTGTTTGTCACAAATGGATAAGGCACTGGAGCTGCATGTTCTTAGTGTACCACAAGGGCGCACTATCCCAAGTGGAGCCACTGTTATCACTGAAAATTCTGTTGCCAAAATTTTTTTGCCTAGCTTAAAGGACAAGGCGTTTTCGCAGCGCATGAATCCTTTTTAGCAGTTTCGCAGCGCAACTTCTTTTAGGAGATTTCGTAGCGCATGATTCATATCTTGCACTGGTAGCGCTACGAAATTGGGGATTCGCTGATCATAGACATCTCCAGCATGACTGAGCAGGTTGGAGAAAAGCTAGTACCTTGTATACAACACCAGCTGGGTTGAATGATGACTGGTACTGGCTATATGCGGCTGTGAGTTTCAAATGTTTGCTTATGATGAAATGAGAGATCATTTATTCTAATTGTTAGTTAATGAGTTCTTCTCAAAATGGAAGGAAAAACATCAGGTCCGCTTTACTTTCAATAAATCTGGTCCACAGTTTCACATGCCACCTCCATATTCGATTGTTATTCAAGAGTCTGAAAGAGGCTCATGGCACATTCCCATTAAAGGAGGTGATGACATTGAAATGCCAAGAAGTTGGCTATGTGTTACTAGGTCTCTAGTATGTGGACTTAAGCAACGGTCTGATCCTTCATCCCAGGAAAGAAATACATTGGGCCCATCTGAAGACTCAGGTTCTGAGGTTGTTAATGATGATGTTGTTTCCAAATCAAACACGGACGTTGAGGACACAAGTATAGCCAGGCATGAGCAAAACACCGGCGAGTGTTTATGTTCAATTTTCTCTACAGAAACTGCTCAGTTAACATCAGAAAAAGACAAAAAGAAAATGGGGATCGATGTCCTTTTCAAGTCCATGCAAACAACCTTGTTCATATAAAATAAGGAAGAAATCTGCCTGAATGGAGATACTTGCCTTCTCTAAAAGAGTAAACCAGTTGAAGGAAAAACTTCAGGCAGCAGTCATAAATTATACAATTCTGGTGGGAAGTGTTTCACTTGTCACTTCGCATTTAGAATCATGAAACCGATTATTGGCAGGTGGCAAATTCATGAAATAACATTTATGTCTTGAGCGCAAGTATTTGATGAAGGGCCAGAGAGAGATTTAGTGCATTGTCTTCGTGGCATTAGCTCCACAAGGGTTCTTTTTCCATGCAAACGAGATGTTGAGGTTTGATAAACATTACCAGCTGTTCGTGCAATAGTTCCTCCACCGACACTTGGTTGATATTTGTTTTGTCTTTGCCAGAAAAGGGGTTTTAGAAATGAGAGCGTATTATTTGCATGCGGGGCATCACAAGTTTGGGATTCTGTTGCAGCTGCGGATCCATCTTTCTCCCAGAGGAAACATGGGGATTGTGAAGTTCGCAATCGGCACATCTTGCAGAGCAATGTCGGAGTTTTGGGTGTCGATGGTGTAAAGAATGCCCTCATAACGTATTTCGCTTTTTAATGTCAAGCTGATGAAACTGCCAATATATGAATCTGCTGTCGTGCCGGTGGCAGAACCACCATTACCACTCCCACTACCGCTATTGCTGCTCGGCTTCCCCATTTCTTCTGCGTCATTGTCTGCACTGATGATATTATCGTTTGCTCTGCTTTGCTTTCAGATCTAAATTGGGCCTTATGCTTATATATCTTCCACACAAATTTGAAGTTTGCTCTAAATTCCTATTCAGTTGACCCTTGAGATAACATTTGTGACATGGCGCTCACTCTGTCAGTGGAATGGGTGCTCCTAAAGTTGACAAGGAGCTGGTGCGAGAAATAGAAATTTCACATTGAGGAAATGTTCAGATAACTGAAAATTATCATCTTTTTCATGGTGATGCTCGAATCAAAGGTGGCCTTTCAAGGATTGAATACCAAGCAAGACTCAAGGCTACAGGTGCAGACGGTCTCCGTTTCAAAGAAGGTGTTCACATTAACAAGGGTTTATTGGCACTTGGAAATGTTATAAGTGCATTGGGAGATAAGGAAAAGCGCAAAGAAGGTGGTCATGGATTGGCGATTTTGCTTAACAATTTACATTTTGCATTTGGGAGCGCATTTGTCACGCTCAGAACAAATGCTACCTCACACATCTCATGGTTAATTAAAATAGCATTGGTATTCTGTTGTTCTTTGCGCATTTGTCATTCTTGAGCGCATTTTGTTTTTGGGAACCTAGGTAAATTGGGACCTGTTATGCGCATTTGGGAGTTATACCAGTGTTGAAAGTATATGAGTTGAAGAGGATCCAGAATGTATTATATGTCGATGTTTTCTACATCTTTCTGCTGTTGTGTGCAGCTGTCGACCAGGTGCTTTTGTCTGTCTATAACATGCAGAATGGCTTTGTGAATGCAATCCAGATCAGCAGTGTCTTCTGTATCGTTATACCATGGCAGAGCTAGAGGACTTGCTTTGTGTGGAAGATGAAAATTTTGCTGAACGAGACAGAGCTTTGAAGGATAGGAGAGTTCGAAGCAGAAGGATATCTGCAAAGCAGTCTACATCTTCTCAAGGAAAACATCTAGTTAAGAAGGAGCCTGGTGGGCTCTCAGTGGCACTCCTCTTCAAAATCGTGCGGGAGAATTGTGTCCATTTGTTCGGTTCTTAGGGATCTGTCTTTACTCCTATTACTTCTGAAAGAAATGCGACTGCAAATCACTTGATTACAGTTTTAGAAAATGGAAAGCTAGAGATATGGCGGGTCAATAATAACATTAAGACTCCCATTTCAAAAGAGAAGGTTGGTAAGTTTTATGGTGGAGATTGCTATGTCATTTTGTATACTTATCATTCTGGGGACCGAAAAGAAGATTACTATCTCTGCTTCTGGCTAGGGCAGCAGAGCATAATGGATGACTGAATGACTGCTGCTCGGTTAGTGAACACGATGGCAAACTCTTTAAAAGGAAAACCTGTACAGGGTCATATTGTTCAAAGAAAAGAGCCTGCTGAATTTATTGGTCTCTTCCCAAACATGACAATTTTGAAGGGTGGATTGAGTACTGGCTATAAGAAGTCCGTTACTGATAAGGGTTTAAATGATGATACATATACCAGTGATTGCTTAGCACTAATTAGAGTGTCTGGTTCAGTGCCACATTTTAGTAAAGCAGTACAAGTTGACCCGGTGCCAGCATCTCTAAATTCTGCTGATTGCTTCTTGTTGCAATCTGGGTCATTATTTTTCATCGGGCACGGGAACTCCAGTTCATTGGAGCAACAACAACTAGCAACCAGATATGCAGACTTTCTGAGACTTGGCGTTAATTTAAAGCAAGCAAAAGAGAAGCCCAGGAAACCAGCGGGGATCCTCATCTATATGCTTGTACTTATGAAAAAGGAACATTGGAGGTCATTGAAGTCTTCAATTTCAGTCAAGATGACTTGTTAATAGAGGATATCATGATACTTGTTACACACTCTGAGGTCTTTGTTTGGGTTGGCCAACATGCAGATATCAAACAAAAGTAGCAAGCTTTTGAGATTGACCAGAAGTACATGGAACAGGCAGCACTGTTAGAAGGTTTATTGTCAGATATACCGCTTTAGAAAGTTACAGAGGGGAATGAGCCTTCTTTCTTTACAAAGTTTTTTGCATGGGATTCAGCCAAAGCTGCTATTCAGGGAAACTCATTTAGTTGATAAGGATTTTGGGTTGAAGTTATGTTTTTTTTTTAAATCACACAGCAGTTTCGTAGCGCGCTACGAAACTGCTGTAGGTGATGTTTTCAATACAGAATAAACAGTTTGACCGGGAATATTAGAAGAGAGACACCTGTACATTAATACAGCCTACACAGCCTACAGATCATCTGGAGACATGGTATTTGGTAGCAGCGTTCAATAATTTGAGTTATTAAAGTTTGGGAACATGCTGCTACATTTTCGGAGAATGTTGGGAGACAGAGACCGTAAAAACAGAGCACATCTCTTGGTCAATTAATGAGCCATCCACGCAAACAGAATCCAAAGCTAGTTCGTTCAGTGTACTTTCCTTCAAGATACCTCAACCCAAGCAGCAAAAGGACATGTGTCAAGAGCCAGAAAAGCATCATGCTACGAGGAGCAAAGATTTTGGATTTTGATTAAATGAAAACCATTTGTAATTTCAGTTTAGCCATTATGTAATTAATAAATTAGTTATGCACTAGATAGGGATAGTCAATAGCCACCTTCAAGGCTCCCCTCATGCTGGAGGAGGAAGCTGGAGGTGGTTAAGCTTGTTTGCCTATATATGGATCAATCTTAGATGTAGAAAGGGTTGGACATTTTATACAAAAACAGAGTTTATTTGGGCCATTGTAAAGACTTGTTACAGTAATAGTAAAACAATGGTTATTTCTTCTCAAGATTCTCGATGGATTATTTGGTTCAAATGTGATGATGGTGTATTTTCTTAATGTTCTTTTTGCAGCCTTGTTATAGCACAATCACTCAGAATTCATATCTTATGCTCTGACTTCCTGTGTGTTTGGCAAGTTGTGGTTTTTGTGAAGTATGTTTGAACATCTAATGCAAAGAGCCTTGACTTCCATGAAATGACCGTGCTTTTGTTTATTAAATGTGTAAGACTCCATAGCCCAATGAAGACCAGTTTAATATGTGTTCAACCAGCTTATGTTTTCATAAATGAGTGAAGAGTTAGCCATCTTTTGTTGTGATTGATTTCTATTAAAAGCCTGTGAGAGAGCCCTCTCTGATTAGGAAGGCTAATTCCTAGTCTAAAGTCTGGTTGAAAGAGTTACATAAAATCTTACTTAGTTGCAGCCCTTAGTAGTGATTTTGTGATAACATTTTGGTGCGTCTGCCGGGAGCCTGAAGTCTATTCATTCCCGAAATCAATGGTTGAACTTCTGAAGGTAGCAGGAGCTCAGACATCTTTGAGGCTGCAAAACTACCTTGGCGACTCCACACATCAAAGAATAAATTAGAAGGTGACTCCACTGCTAGAAGATCAGTAGCTTGATGAAGTTTCAAGATGGATTCCACTGCAAGAATGAATGCCAGGTATGCTCCTATGAATCGGTCTCATATCCCTGGTTTTCCAAATCCTATGCCAAAGGTTGATTGGTTAGATGATCTTCCAATATTCAAAGATGAAAAGAAGGATGATGCTGCTCTCCATTTGGTTAGGTTTCACATGCATGTACGCAGTCTTAAGGTTCATTTCCCTGAAGATTGTCTCATGAGGATGTTTATGGCCACTTTAGAAGGAGAAGCATGGTCCTGGTATAAAAGTTTGGAAAATGGTTCATTATCTTCTCTTGCTGATTTCCATGATGTGTTCTGTGAAATGTATAAAGAATGTTATCCTTCTTTGTTGCTGCTCAAAGATTGCTGTAGGCATTCTTTGAATCTTATTCAGTACTTGGAGGATTGTTATGGTGATGATGAATTTACAGATGAAGAAATTTTAGAGGCTCTTCATAACAATGTTTTTCAGCACCAAGGAGAAGGTATAACATTCCATGAAGCACAGCATGAAGATCAGCAAGAGTTTACCTGTGAAAACCATGTTTTATCCTTAGATATTGATGTAGAGATGCAGCAGATTTGTCAGGCTTCAGATCATGATGAAGACGAAATTGATTGCACCCAGCAAGAAGAAATATTGGAGGAAATTTTCTATGACACTCAGACAGAGGAAAAGCTTGCTCAATTTTGTAATTCCTTGCAGCATCTTACTTCAAATAATAATCATAATAGTGAGGAAAATTCCATTGTTTGTTGGAATGATTCAGAAAAGCAGCTGGATAGCTTGTTATATAGAAAAGTGGATAGCACATCAGAGGGGTCTTGTGTGGTTGAGAATCAGTGGCCTGAAAATGAAGAGTGTTATCATGATCATTATTTTCAGCAGCTTTCTATGACAGAACACAAGGAGAGAGTGCCACTTCCTTTCTCTTTCACGTTTAAGGAGCTATACATGGTTGTTGAAGATCAGTTTGCACAACCTGAAGGTTACAAGAAGAATCAAGCTGTTCATGTGTTCTGGGATCCTATAGCTGATTATATGGAAGAGTTTTACTCTCCAGTGTTTCAGTTTACTTACAAAGATCAGCGACAATTTCAGTGGCAGCGGTCATCACACTATCACATTGGCTCTGAACTCCGATGCAGTCAAAGAAATCAAATACCAGATAAGACAAATGATTGGCTACATTGGAAATTTCATATTGATTGAACAGAAAAGAAGTTGAAATGGTTAGGGTAGGTAGGTAGAGGTAAATGAAAATAAGCTCAAGGTTAACTGAGCATTTTTTTTTTTTTTTTTTTTTTTTTTTTTTTTTTTTTTTTTCAGTAGATGTAGCTTTCTTTCTCCTACAGTTATGCTTGTCAAGCAAATTTCTGTTTGTCACAAATGGATAAGGCACTGGAGCTGCATGTTCTTAGTGTACCACAAGGGCGCACTATCCCAAGTGGAGCCACTGTTATCACTGAAAATTCTGTTGCCAAAATTTTTTAGCCTAGCTTAAAGGACAAGGCGTTTTCGCAGCGCATGAATCCTTTTTAGCAGTTTCGCAGCGCAACTTCTTTTAGGAGATTTCGTAGCGCATGATTCATATCTTGCACTGGTAGCACTACGAAATTGGGGATTCGCTGATCATAGACATCTCCAGCATGACTGAGCAGGTTGGAGAAAAGCTAGTACCTTGTATACAACGCCAGCTGGGTTGAATGATGACTGGTACTGGCTATATGCAGCTGTGAGTTTCAAATGTTTGCTTATGATGAAATGAGAGATCATTTATTCTAATTGTTAGTTAATGAGTTCTTCTCAAAATGGAAGGAAAAACGTCAGGTCCGCTTTACTTTCAATAAATCTGGTCCACAGCTTCACATGCCACCTCCATATTCGATTGTTATCCAAGAGTCTGAAAGAGGCTCATGGCACATTCCCATTAAAGGAGGTGATGACATTGAAATGCCAAGAAGTTGGCTATGTGTTACTAGGTCTCTAGTATGTGGACTTAAGCAACGGTCTGATCCTTCATCCCAGGAAAGAAATACATTGGGCCCATCTGAAGACTCAGGTTCTGAGGTTGTTAATGATGATGTTGTTTCCAAATCAAATACGGATGTTGAGGACACAAGTATAGCCAGGCATGAGCAAAACACCGGCGAGTGTTTATGTTCAATTTTCTCTACAGAAACTGCCCAGTTAACATCAGAAAAAGACAAAAAGAAAATGGGGATCGATGTCCTTTTCAAGTCCATGCAAACAACCTTGTTCATATAAAATAAGGAAGAAATCTGCCTGAATGGAGATACTTGCCTTCTCTAAAAGAGTAAACCAGTTGAAGGAAAAACTTCAGGCAGCAGTCATAAATTATACAATTCTGGTGGGAAGTGTTTCACTTGTCACTTCGCATTTAGAATCATGAAACCGATTATTGGCAGGTGGCAAATTCATGAAATAACATTTATGTCTTGAGCGCAAGTATTTGATGAAGGGCCAGAGAGAGATTTAGTGCATTGTCTTCGTGGCATTAGCTCCACAAGGGTTCTTTTTCCATGCAAACGAGATGTTGAGGTTTGATAAACATTACCAGCTGTTCGTGCGATAGTTCCTCCACCGACACTTGGTTGATATTTGTTTTGTCTTTGCCAGAAAAGGGGTTTTAGAAATGAGAGCGTATTATTTGCATGCGGGGCATCACAAGTTTGGGATTCTGTTGCAGCTGCGGATCCATCTTTCTCCCAGAGGAAACATGGGGATTGTGAAGTTTGCAATCGGCACATCTTGCAGAGCAATGTCGGAGTTTTGGGTGTCGATGGTGTAAAGAATGCCCTCATAACGTATTTCGCTTTTTAATGTCAAGCTGATGAAACTGCCAATATATGAATCTGCTGTCGTGCCGGTGGCAGAACCACCATTACCACTCCCACTACCGCTATTGCTGCTCGGCTTCCCCATTTCTTCTGCGTCATTGTCTGCACTGATGATATTATCGTTTGCTCTGCTTTGCTTTCAGATCTAAATTGGGCCTTATGCTTATATATCTTCCACACAAATTTGAAGTTTGCTCTAAATTCCTATTCAGTTGACCCTTGAGATAACATTCATGACATGGCGCTCACTCTGTCAGTGGAATGGGTGCTCCTAAAGTTGACAAGGAGCTGGTGCGAGAAATAGAAATTTCACATTGAGGAAATGTTCAGATAACTGAAAATTATTATCTTTTTCATGGTGATGCTCGAATCAAAGGTGGCCTTTCAAGGATTGAATACCAAGCAAGACTCAATGCTACAGGTGCGGATGGTCTCCGTTTCAAAGAAGGTGTTCACATTAACAAGGGTTTATTGGCACTTGGAAATGTCATAAGTGCATTGGGAGATGAGGAAAAGCGCAAAGAAGGTGGTCATGGATTGGCGATCTTGCTTACAATTTACATTTTGCATTTGGGAGCGCATTTGTCACGCTCAGAACAAATGCTACCTCACACATCTCATGGTTAATTAAAATAGCATTGGTATTCTGTTGTTCTTTGCGCATTTGTCATTCTTGAGCGCATTTTGTTTTTGGGAGCCTAGGTAAATTGGGACCTGTTATGCGCATTTGGGAGTTATACCAGTGTTGAAAGTATATGAGTTGAAGAGGATCCAGAATGTATTATATGTCGATGTTTTCTACATCTTTCTGCTGTTGTGTGCAGCTGTCGACCAGGTGCTTTTGTCTGTCTATAACATGCAGAATGGCTTTGTGAATGCAATCCAGATCAGCAGTGTCTTCTGTATCGTTATACCATGGCAGAGCTAGAGGACTTGTTTTGTGTGGAAGATGAAAATTTTGCTGAACGAGACAGAGCTTTGAAGGATAGGAGAGTTCGAAGCAGAAGGATATCTGCAAAGCAGTCTACATCTTCTCAAGGAAAACATCTAGTTAAGAAGGAGCCTGGTGGGCTCTCAGTGGCACTCCTCTTCAAAATCGTGCGGGAGAATTGTGTCCATTTGTTCGGTTCTTAGGGATCTGTCTTTACTCCTATTACTTCTAAAAGAAATGCGACTGCAAATCACTTGATTACAGTTTTAGAAAATGGAAAGCTAGAGATATGGCGGGTCAATAATAACATTAAGACTCCCATTTCAAAAGAGAAGGTTGGTAAGTTTTATGGTGGAGATTGCTATGTCATTTTGTATACTTATCATTCTGGGGACCGAAAAGAAGATTACTATCTCTGCTTCTGGCTAGGGCAGCAGAGCATAATGGATGACTGAATGACTGCTGCTCGGTTAGTGAACACGATGGCAAACTCTTTAAAAGGAAAACCTGTACAGGGTCATATTGTTCAAAGAAAAGAGCCTGCTGAATTTATTGGTCTCTTCCCAAACATGACAATTTTGAAGGGTGGATTGAGTACTGGCTATAAGAAGTCCGTTACTGATAAGGGTTTAAATGATGATACATATACCAGTGATTGCTTAGCACTAATTAGAGTGTCTGGTTCAGTGCCACATTTTAGTAAAGCAGTACAAGTTGACCCGGTGCCAGCATCTCTAAATTCTGCTGATTGCTTCTTGTTGCAATCTGGGTCATTATTTTTCATCGGGCACGGGAACTCCAGTTCATTGGAGCAACAACAACTAGCAACCAGATATGCAGACTTTCTGAGACTTGGCGTTAATTTAAAGCAAGCAAAAGAGAAGCCCAGGAAACCAGCAGGGATCCTCATCTATATGCTTGTACTTATGAAAAAGGAACATTGGAGGTCATTGAAGTCTTCAATTTCAGTCAAGATGACTTGTTAACAGAGGATATCATGATACTTGATACACACTCTGAGGTCTTTGTTTGGGTTGGCCAACATGTAGATATCAAACAAAAGTAGCAAGCTTTTGAGATTGACCAGAAGTACATGGAACAGGCAGCACTGTTAGAAGGTTTATTGTCAGATATACCGCTTTACAAAGTTACAGAGGGGAATGAGCCTTCTTTCTTTACAAAGTTTTTTGCATGGGATTCAGCCAAAGCTGCTATTCAGGGAAACTCATTTAGTTGATAAGGATTTTGGGTTGAAGTTATGTTTTTTAAATCACACAGCAGTTTCGTAGCGCGCTACGAAACTGCTGTAGGTGATGTTTTCAATACAGAATAAACAGTTTGACCGGGAATATTAGAAGAGAGACACCTGTACATTAATACAGCGTACACAGCCTACAGCTCATCTGGAGACATGGTATTTGGTAGCAGCGTTCAATAATTTGAGTTATTAAAGTTTGGGAACATGCTGCTACATTTTCGGAGAATGTTGGGAGACAGAGACCGTAAAAACAGAGCACATCTCTTGGTCAATTAATGAGCCATCCACGCAAACAGAATCCAAAGCTAGTTCGTTCAGTGTACTTTCCTTCAAGATACCTCAACCCAAGCAGCAAAAGGACATGTGTCAAGAGCCAGAAAAGCATCATGCTACGAGGAGCAAAGATTTTGGATTTTGATTAAATGAAAACCATTTGTAATTTCAGTTTAGCCATTATGTAATTAATAAATTAGTTATGCACTAGATAGGGATAGTCAATAGCCACCTTCAAGGCTCCCCTCATGCTGGAGGAGGAAGCTGGAGGTGGTTAAGCTTGTTTGCCTATATATGGATCAATCTTAGATGTAGAAAGGGTTGGACATTTTATACAAAAACAGAGTTTATTTGGGCCATTGTAAGGACTTGTTACAGTAATAGTAAAACAATGGTTATTTCTTCTCAAGATTCTCGATGGATTATTTGGTTCAAATGTGATGATGGTGTATTTTCTTAATGTTCTTTTTGCAGCCTTGTTATAGCACAATCACTCAGAATTCATATCTTATGCTCTGACTTCCTGTGTGTTTGGCAAGCTGTGGTTTTTGTGAAGTATGTTTGAACATCTAATGCAAAGAGCCTTGACTTCCATGAAATGACTGTGCTTTTGTTTATTAAATGTGTAAGACTCCATAGCCCAATGAAGACCAGTTTAATATGTGTTCAACCAGCTTATGTTTTCATAAATGAGTGAAGAGTTAGCCATCTTTTGTTGTGATTGATTTCTATTAAAAGCCTGTGAGAGAGCCCTCTCTGATTAGGAAGGCTAATTCCTAGTCTAAAGTCTGGTTGAAAGAGTTACATAAAATCTTACTTAGTTGCAGCCCTTAGTAGTGATTTTGTGATAACACCAGGAATCCTTGAAGATGAGTTCATTTGAGGCTCTTTATGGGTGGAGTTGTAATACTCCTATAAGCTAGAGTGATCTAGTGAACAAGGTGTTGATTGGACCGATATGTTGGCTGAGAAGGAGCAAGAGATGTAGGTTATTAAGAAGAATTTAAAGGCAACATAGGACAAGAAGAAGAGTTATGTGGATCAACATAGAGCATTCAAGGAGTTTCAGATTGGGTTGCATGTGTAATTGCACATCAAGCCTAAGAGGAGCTCCTTAATGATTGGGTCATCTGCCAGGCTAGAACCTAGGTATTGTGGGCCTTTTAAGATCCTTGAGAGGATTGAACCAGTGGCCTATAGACTTGCACATTCACCAACAATATTTCATGATATTTTCCATGTATCATTGCTTAAGAGATATGTCCAGGATGATGATCATGTGACTAATTGGCCTGCATTGCAGGTGGAGCTAGAGGGAGATCTCTATCCAGAACCTCAGTTCATTTTGCAGTGGAAACATCTCATGCTCTGGAACCGAGCAATAGAGCAAGTTAAAGTGTAGTGGAAGCACTTTGGGCCTGATGAAGCTACATGGGAGATGGTTGATTAGATGAGGGCTTTGTATCCTTCCTTATTTGTTGGTTGAGTAGATGTGTTTTTGTTGTGTGTGTGTGTGTGTGTGTGTGTGTATGTATGTATGTATATATATATATATAGAGGTGGCCACCTATTCTGTAACGTAAGAGTGCCTTGGGCCTCTGCAATTCCTCAAACAACCACGCTCTGTTAAACACAGTGAAATGTATTTCAACGGAGAAAATCCGCCAAAACTCAATGTATTGGACTTCAAACTTTCATAACTGCACCCTATTCTCCCATCGTGTCCACCTATTGGTCGTTGTCACTTATCGCAATGGCTCTGTCCCTTTGTGTTTTGTAAATATATTAAAACTTCGAAAATGCATTAGAAATGGCTTTCCTCTAGACTTGAAGCTATATATATAATAGCCTTAAGGTACCCTTTCGGGCCCGGCTTATCACATCGGCGCTTTCTCCTTTGCATTTCGTTTAACAAATGAAACTATGAAAATACATTAAAAATGGTGTTTGATGGATCTCAAGATCCATACAATATGGCTTATAGTATTATCGGGTCCGGTCCATCGGATCGCGTATATGCATATATACATAAACCCCGGCTCCTTTGTATTTGCCGATTGCAATTTGGCGATGCAACGTGGGCCATCGATCTGCGCACTTGATCGACGGTCCTCGTTGACCCCGCTAGTCGCCATCACATCCCCTATGAGGTCTCCGCCGATCGCCATCGCAAGCCTTATGTGGATCCCGCCGATATCCGCTAATCACCATCGCAAGTCTTATGTGGATCCCGCCGATATCCGCTGATCGCCGTCGCAAGTCTTATGTGGATCCCGCCGATATCTGCCGAAGGTTACCGCCGATTGCAATCCGCCGCTCTGATCTAGACCGTTGATTGGCCAGATCGGATGGCTATTGTGCATTACTTTGTTCCACCTCCGATACTCTGTTTTTTCACTAATTTCACGGGTTTTTTCCTCTCGATAGTATTCTGAAAGGCTTCCTTATGCGATTTTCTTTGGTCTTTGGCATGATTTTTGAGTTTTTGAAGATAGAGAGAGTGTTTCTTGGATCCATTTGGATCACGCCTTCCCACTGAAAAGGCTTTTGGACAACCAAAAGTTGGTTTTCAAGCATCGTTTAAGTGAGGATACAACTGCCTCACTTGCCCAATATCTATCCATTTTGCACTGCTAGGTTTTGAACCTTTGAGCCCGATCCTAAGGTACTCCACATCCCCTCTCCGTGTAGTCCTCACCTTCCTGTCCAGAACTGTATCTTCCTGCAGCTCATTGAGGTATTCAGGCAACAGATCATTAATGGAAGGCAATTGACTTTGCTCTTCGGGATCTTCAATTAAAGAAGGTTCAAACAGTCTTAAATTTTCTGCATTTACCACTGAATAGATGTGCATGTATGCTGGAAGATCAAGGCGGAAAGCATTCTCACCAATTTTCTCAAGTACCTTAAAAGGTCCATACCTTATTGGCTTCAACTTTTTCCGTTTACCTTGCATTCTGTCCTTTACCGGGTGGAAGCTGTGCTCCACCCAGTGTTTATCATGCCTTGCCTTGTATTTGGCTTGGCTCTTTTCCAGCTGTTCCTGCACTGCCTGGTGAATTTCTTGGATCTGTTGAATGAATCTGGTTGCTTTGTCCACATCACTGTGTCCATTAACTGTTATGTCTTTTCCAAAGACAAAATCCAAGGGAGACCTTGGTATGAAACCAAAACAGGTCTCAAAAGGAGATCTTTGTGTAGAAGAATGTTTAGCACGGTTGTAAGCATGTTGCACATAACATAAGTGTTCATCCCAAAGCTTGGGATGCTTGTTACAATAAACCCTGAGCAACTAGATCACTGTCCTATTGACTATCTTTGTTTGGCCATCTTTCTGTGGATGAAAGGTTGTGCTTTTCTTCAGTCTGGTGTCCATTAATTCCCACAGACTTGACCAAAAATTCCCAACAAATTGGGAGTATCGATCAGATACTATGGAAGTGGGTAACCCAAAATGCACCCAGACATGCTGAAAGAACAATTTCGTTGTTTGTTCAGTTGTAATCTGCTTATTACAAGGTATTAAAATACACATTTTGCTGAACCTGTCCACAATAACATATAAATAGTCATGTCCCTTTCTAGATTTTGGCAATCCCCCAACAAAGTCCATGGAAACACTTTCCCAAGGACGGGAAGGAACTGGTAGTGGAGTGTACAAGCCTAGTTTTCTATTGTTGGGCTTGCTTTTAGCACACATGGTACACCCTCTTACATATCTAGAAACTGTTTCATGCATTTTTGGCCAATAGCAGTATCTTTGCAGCTGTGCAACTGTTTTACTTACACCAAAATGACTTGATATCAGAGAAGTATGTGCCTCCCTAATTATGTTAATTCTCTCTATTTGTGGAATGCATAGCTTTCCCAAATGATACAAGAGTCGGTCCTTAACATAGTAATCCAATTCTTCTACCTTTTTGCCATTACTTAAAGCTGCATATACATCTTTAAAGTCTATATCTTGAGCATATTGTTCAATGTAGCTTTCATGCATTACTGAGTTATGCTGAAGTATAGTAGATGAATTTATGATTGGTCTGGACAACATATTTGCAACTTTATTGTGTATGCCCTTTTTATATCTGATGATTAAATGAAACTGTTGTAGGAAACCCATCCACCTATAGTGTCTTGATTGCTGCAATTTAGTTTGTGAGTGCAAGTACTGAAGTGGTTGATGATCAATATGTATTATTTTTTCTTTGCCCATTAAATAATGTTTCCACTTTTTCGCACTCTGGACTAATGCATACAATTCTTTATCATATGTAGGATAATTAACTACTGCAGAATTAAAAGTCTCAGAATGGTAGCATATGGGTTTATCATGTTGCATCAACACTGCTCCCATGGCATAATCACTGACATCTATTTCGACCTCAAATGGTTGTTGAAGATTTGGCAATGCTAGTACTGGTGCTGTACTAATTTTTTCTTTCAAGGTGTCGAAGGCTTTCTGCTATTTTCCTCCCCACTGAAACACCTTGTTCAATCCTGTTAAAGCATGTAAGGGAGCTGCAATTAAGAAAAAGTTAACAATAAGCTTTCTCTAATATTGTGCTGCTCCTAGGAAGCTTCTAACTTCTATAACAGATTTGGGTTTAGGCCAGTTTACAATGACTACAACCTTAGAGGGATATATCTTCAATTCACCACCCCCTACAATATGACCCAAATAATTCAGAGATGTTTTACCAAATTCACATTTTGATAATTTAACATAGAGATTTTCTTTCTTCAAAACATCTAGAGTCTGCTTTACATGCTTCAAACGTTCTTCCCATGTTTTACTGAAAACAAGAATGTCATCCAAATATACAATCAAAAAATCATCAATAAAAGGCTTGAGTACATAATTCATAACTCTCAGGAAAGTGGCAGGAGCATTAGTTAAGCCAAAAGGCATAACTAGTCATTCATACAACCCTTGCTTTGTTTTGAAAGCACTCTTCCATGCATCTTGCTCTGCTACTCTGACCTGATGGTAACCACTACATAGGTCCAACTTGGAAAAGTAAACAGCCTCTTTCAGCTGATCCAATAGATCATCAATGCGAGGAAGGGGATAATGATTCTTGATCATTATTTTATTCAGTGCTCAGTAATAAATGCACATCCTCCACGAACCATCTTTCTTCCTCACCAACACGATTGGAGATCCGCATGGTGATGTGCTTGGTCTTATGAACCCTTTCTTGAGCAGCTCCTGTACCTGCTTCTTGATTTTTGCATTCTCTAAAGCGGATAACCTGTACATTCCGATGTTAGGAAATGGAGCATCTTGCTGCAAATTAATATCATGTACAATTTCCCTTTTTGGTGGCAGACCTTTAGGTTCTTGAAATAAGATATCATATTCTGAAACAACTCTTTCTAAATCAGATTTTTGTTTAGCATCACAACCCTCAAATACATTGGTTTTTTCGAGTTTCTTTTCCTTTACAACCATTAGTAAAAATTGTTTGCATGAATTTACAATCCTTTTCATCTGCCCTGAGTTTATGAGAGTATAATTATTTTTGAGTTTGTGAGCTCTTACAATATATTCTATTCCATATTTAACAAGTTGATACTTATTTTCAGCTCTATAGAAAATGGCTTTTCTATCATACAAGTAAGGACTTCCTAAAACAATTCCACATATATCCAAGGGAATTACATCTAACTCAACCTCATCTACAAATGCTGAACCAATGGCAAACCTAAGTTTACATTGTCTAGTCACTTGTAGCTTTTCTTTATCACATAACCAACCCAATGGATATGGCTTCTTGTGAGGTGTGGTTAGTAATCCCAGCTTCTTTACAATTGGTTCAGAAATTAAGTTTACTTGTGAGCCACTTTCAAACAAAGTATCAATCTTTTTATGCTTGGAAATAACTCTAATATGAAAAAGCTCATGTCTTCTCCTCTCATTTTCTTCACTATCAATAGTTTGGGCAGAATTACTAGTAGATGCTTCAAAATTTTTACCTTGTATACCTGTGGCTGTGATGGTTGTTTCATCACCTGAGTCTGACCCCAAATATTTCTGAACAGCAACAGCAGCCTTCTTCTTCTTGCCATCGAACTTCTTGGGTTTCAGCTTCGGATTTAAAGACCAACAATGTTCATCATCATGTCCATCCTTCTTGTAATGAGTGCATGAAGGTTTGGCCTTCTGTACAGAATTTTCCTTCCTCTCTTTCCATTTCTACTTCCTCTTTTCCTTGTTCTTACTTGCAGTGGGTTTTGATGATCCCCCAATATCTGGGTTCACATTATTCCCTCTAGCCTCTAGATGGGTAGCCTGAACAGATACCTCATCTATGCTAGTAGGGTTAAACATGAGAATGGTGTGCCTCAAATAACTATGCAAAACACCTATATACTTCAGCAAAGTTTCAGGTGAGTCTAAAGAAATGCCTAGAATCAAATCTCTTTTTCTAAATTCTTGGGTGTAACTTTGTACACTTTGCCCTTTTAATTGGCAAAGAGTTTGCCAGCTCATCATAGCTTGCTGCATATAAGCTAGTGGATAGAATTGTTTTTTAATTGCAGAAACAAATTCACTCCAGACAGAAAGAATTTTACCATGCTTCTTCAAGTCAGCTTGTGTCCTGCCTTCCCACCATACCAAGGCAGTTCCTCCAAGACGTAGGTTGGCCAGCTGAATTTTAATCCTGTCTGAATCAATGCTCTGCACCCTGCAATACACATCAATCTTTCTAATCCAGTTATCTAGCTTCTTTGCATTTAACTCTTCATCATATATTGGAAAATCAAATTTAACATCTAATTTAATCAAAGATGTTTTCTTCTTTTATTTTCAGGGCTATCAGGAGGTGTGGATAGAGGAGCCTCTTTTCCTTTCCCTTTGCCTTCAGAATGGCCATCTAGAAGAGATTCTTCTGTTCCTTTGTCTTGTTTGGAAGTTGAAGAATCTTCACTTCGACCTTTCTTAAATTCTCTATACATTTCTTCTACCATGGCTCTCATGGTCATGAAATTGTCCATGAACTGAGAGTCTGATTCCAAGGGATTTTCTTCTGCCATTTTCCTCCTAGGATAGACTCTACCAATTTCTGGGTTAGTTTCAACCAGTTCTCCTTCTCCTAATTTAAGCTTTGACCTAGTTATCATTCACAAACAGTCCAGCACAAGCTTGTCTAACCTTAGCAACCTAAAGCTTTGATACCACTTGATCTGAAAAAGAGATCTAAGACAATAATAAGGTATTACAGACTTATGTGCATGGATTTGTCTATGTCATTTTATGCAATGGATCGATAAGATTGCGAAATGCACAGACAATGAAGCAGTAAACAAAAAAACATAATAGGCAACACATGACACAACAAATTTAATGAGGAGTTCACCCAATACTCCTGGGCTACATCTCCTGGTCCAACCTTTAGTGGTGGCCTCTCTATTATGTCTTCAAGCAGAGTTCTTTTACAACAATGAGCTCAAGTTGAGCCTCACACACAACAGAATACAATGACAAGACCTTTACTTGAACCTCTCAAGTTTTCTCTGAGTACACAGACTCCCTCAATGCTCTTTGTCTCTGTCCTAACTCTGTCTTAGCATTTGCCTGCAATATTGCCTCCTTTTTCTTCGCTCCCTGTCTGTGGATTTAAAGCCAAAGTTGCGCTTCTTGTTCGTTTAAGATTCTCGTCTCTCGGTCTCCCCGCCCTCTATCCACTTCGAATCCCTCTTCCAGCATTATACAATCATTTCTTAACACATAGAGAGGAGGTGGCCACCTATTCTGTAACGTAAGAGTGCCTCGGGCCTCTGCAACTCCTGAAACAACCACGCTCTATTAAACATAGTGAAATGTATTTCAACAGAGAAAATCTGCCAAAACTCAATGTATCAGACTTCAAAATTTCATAATTGCGCCCGATTCTCCCATTGGGTCCGCCTATTGGTGGTTTTCGCTTATCGCAATGGCTCTGTCCCTTTGTGTTTCGTAAATATATTAAAATTGCGAAAATGCATTAGAAATGGCTTTCCTCTGGACTTGAAACTATATATAATAGCCTTAAGGTACCCTTTCGGGTCTGGCTTATCGCATCGACGCTTTCTCCTTCGCATTTCGTTTAACAAACGAAACTATGAAAATACATTAAAAATGGTGTTTGACGGATCTCAAGATCCATACAATATGGCTTATAGTATTATCGGGTCCGGTCCATCAGATCGCGTATATGCATATATACATAAACCCCCGCTCCTTTGTATTTGCCGATTGCGATTTGGTGATGCAACGTGGGTCGTCAATCTGCGCGCTTGATCGACGGTCCTCGTTGACCCCGCCAATCACCATCGCATCTCCTATGAGGTCTCCGCCGATCGTCGTCGCAAGCCTTATGTGGATCCCGCCGATATCCGCTGATCGTCGTCACAAGTCTTATGTGGATCACGTTGATATCCGCTGATCGCCGTCACAAGTCTTATGTGGATCCCTCTGATATCTGTCGAAGGTTACCACCGATTGGGATCTACCACCCCGATCTGGACCATTGATCAGCCAGATCAGACCGCTATTGTGCATTACTTTGTTCCGCCTCCGATACTCTATTTTTTCACTAATTTCACGGGTTTTTGGCTCCCAATAGTATTCTAAAAGGCTTCCTTATGCGATTTTCTTTGGTCTTTGGCATGACTTTTGAGTTTTTGAAGACAGAGAGAGTGTTTCTTGGATCCATTTGGATCAATATCTATGTGTTGTAAATACTGCATTGAGATATGTTATAAAGCAATATATAAGTTGGATGGTGTTCATGGTTTTAGTAGTTTAGAATGATGTAAATGTTGCATCGAGTTGTGTTATAAAGCTCCATGGGCAACATGTTTTGTTGGTTATAAGCGTTATTAAACACCGAGGATAGTGTTCCCTAAGGGGGAGGGGTTTGTAATAACCCCTAGTTGCTTTTACATGTAAATAAAATAAGACCAAGGTCATGGGACACATATTCCAAGCTGAATGGTGGGCAAACATTATAGTGGGCATCACTTGTGGTTAATTAATGGCTATGGAAATTAGCAAAGCTAAAGAGGTAATAAATGGCATTTCATTGTGAAAATAAAGAAAAATAGAATAAATGGAAGGTGAAGAGACACAAATTTGCATGCAAGGGAAATTAGAGGAAAAATGAAGGGAAATGAAGAAAAAGGAGACATCAATAATAAAAATGCATCAAATAAGAAATTGATGGCTTAACTTTGGTCAATTTAGCATTTGGCTCTCTTACATTCTTTCACCCTTAGAGAATTCTTGGATCATTCTAGCATTCACTTGGATTTGGAGAAAGCAAGCAAGGAAAGCAAGGAAGTGCAAGGAGACAGTTGGATCAACAACTCCAACAGGCTTACTTCACAGGTAATAGGTTGCATGTTTGATTTCCTTGCTGGTTTTTGGATGCATGGTATATTCATGTGGTTCCTTGGTTATCTGTTGTCATTGGCATGGAGATTTTCCTGGATTGACAGTGGCTTCAACCTTGCCTTTCCATTTCCTGGATAGTCATGGTGTAGTGGGTTTCCCACTTGGTTTTTTTTATCGGTTCTCAGGTTTCCTATGGCTATGGGTTGGAACAAATTCTTTGGAGCCTTGAAACAACTTGGGTTCCATGGAGGTTGTGGGTTGAGTTACTAGTCCCTGGAGCTTGTGGGTTGGGACAAATTCTTTGGAGCCCTGAAACAACTTAGGTTCCCTGGAGGTTCTAGGTTGAGTTACTAGTTCTTCGAGCCCTAGACAATTTAGGTAGAGACCAATTTGGTTTATGTTAGTGATTTCTGGACCATATAGGTGACATAATTTTGTTTTAGGGTTGAGGTGGATTGGCCTCTGGAAGCCCTAGATGGTTATATTTTGGTTTAACCCTTATGATCCCACTTTCATGCTTGGAATATGGTGCAGGGGTGATTGGCTGAAAGAGATATTTTGTTCAACCCAATCTATGGTTAGGTGGTACGTGGAATTCCCTAACTTGGTTGGAATTTTCATATGTTAATATGAGCTATTTTCCTATTATGATATGTGAGCACTTGTACTGGTTATTATGGTGATCTTGTGGCTGATTAGTCATAGTTTCTATTATGGTTATATGATGGTTATATGCATTGTTTTATGATGTGCTATAACTATGACTCTTTTTCATGATTTGATAAGTTACTAGATGGTTGATGAATGCATGGCCTAACAAGTGTTATTGCAGCTAGCATGAGAAGGAATTGAACCTTCTTGGTGATTTTTAGATGAAGTTCAGGAGTTTATGGTCAAATATGCATTCATGACCTATTGCTTATGTGTTTATTATCTATTCTACGAGAATGTCTATCTTGTATTAGGCATGTATTGGTCAAGATCTTGCTCAAGCTTTGATTATTTAGCATTTTTATCATCTTTATCAGGATTCTAGAAAGTTACAGGCAATTCTGGGCAGTGGTCTAGAGGCTATCCTGAAAAAAGTGGCGTAGATCTCGCGATCACATGCTTTGAACTAAGGAATTTGGGTCACAACTGCATGTAGGCAGGCTTATGGGTGCAGTTGGAGCCTCATAATCACATGCATAATGTGTCAAGGGTGTGGTTGGGGTGTAAACCTAGTGAAAAGAGTTCCAACTCGGGGATTGATCACCCAAGGTGGTTGGTAGCCTCTTAAGTGATCTGTTGTCTTTGAGGGATGTTAGTTTACTTCTGGTTTGTAGGCCCCACTTCCATAACTAAAATTTGGAGATTGGGTCATATCATAGTGACACTCCACTCATGTTTACTATGGAGAACTTTTCAAAGTGGGGTAAATGTGGGAAGGAGATTGAGAATTATTTTAGGAGCAAATATCTATCTAAGAGATACTTTGACAACAAGGCGAAGGAGTTCTATGAGCTCAAATTGGGAAAAATGATAGATGATGAGAACACCAACAAATTCTTAGAGTTGTTGAGGTATGTACCCTGCATTAAGGAGGAGAAATCAAAGATTCAAAGGTATGTCAGTGGACTACCACAATATTTCAAGGATAGAATTGAATTGATGAGCCTAAGACATTAGAGGTTGCAATCCTGAATTGAAGCACTGCTATGAGAAATCTAAGTGCAAGTATGAATATAATTCAGAATGGAGATTCAAGGGCAATGCTTCTTCAAAATCAGTTGGTTTTGCTTCAATTAACTTCGTCGTATATGTTTCATATCCTGAGTATCTTTTAGGCTTCGTGCTTTCTTTGAATGTGTCCTTTGTTGCTTTGTGTCCTTTTACTTGTTCAAATGTAGTTCTCAACTAGGATGGTCTCTTCTTTGCTTCGAGAATGGTAGTAAATTGAATAGGTTAACTTCGTCCTTCTTCTTATTGATTTGTAGGTGACTTATCATGTTGATCTTCTTCTTCAAATAGTGGTGCATATTCCTCATCGGATTCAATAACTATATCCTTGGATCTTTTTTAGGCATGATTTTTGTCAAATATGACATCCCTGCTAACTTCAATTCACCTTTCTTCTTTGATGTAGATTTTATAAGCCTTTGATGAAAGGCTACAACCAACAAAGATACCTTTTATACTTGTAGACTCTAACTTCTTTCGCTTGTATTTTGGAACATGAATGTATGCAAGACATCCAAAGATTCAGAGATGATCTACACATGGCTTCTTCCCTGTGAATGCTTCTTCTAGTGTCATATTATAAAGAATTCTATGAGGACTTATATTTTGTATGTATATTGTTTCTATGGTTGCTTCTCCCTATAGGAAATTTGGTATATCTTGATCAAATATCATAGTTCTTATGCATTCCTAAATGGTTCTATTCTTGCTTTCTCCTACTCCATTTTGTTCAAGATTGTAGGGAACTATGAGTTCGCTCTTAATGCTTACTTATTTGCAAGAAGCTATCACTTCCTTAGAAGTATATTCACCCCCATTATCGAATCTAAGAGTTTTTATTCAGGGTCTCAACTTCAGATCTGAATTCTGAATACTTCATATTTTGTCTTAAGAAGATAAATCCATGTATTCCTAGAGTGATCATCAATGAAGGTCACATAGTATAGATGGCCTCCAAGAGATTTATTAGACATGGGCCCACATACATCAGAATGAATGAGGTATAGTATTTCTTTATACCTTATATCACTACTTGTAAAGGGTTTCCTAGTATTCTTTCCTAGGGAACATCTCTTGCATACTCCTTCATGGTCTTCCTTAATGTTCGGGATGCCCTTCACCATTTGAGTTAGAGAGGGTATTATCTTGTAGTTAGTGTGTCCATGTCTTCTATGCCAAAGTTCAATGGGACAAATTTTCATGTGAACATGGGCTTGAGGAGACGATGTTATGACTCTATATAATCTTCCTTCACGAATCCCAATAATCCTTGCTTTATTAAAACTAGAACCCTTTCCACAAATCAAAACTTTACCATTCAAAAAAGTAACCCTATCTCCTTTATTTTATAAACAAGAAGTGGAAAGTAAATTCTTTTTCAAACTTGAAACATAGAGAATGTTGTTGAGATGTAGATTTCCTCCACCTTCTAGCTCCAAAGATGTAGATCCAAAGCCTTTGACTTCATAGTTATTGTTGTCTCCAAGCTCCACTCAATGGGATGATTATCCTCTTGATAATGTATTTAGTTGTCCATTTTCTCCTGTCATGTGTTTTGAGTCTCCACTATTGATAATCCATGCATTTTCATCATCACGTGTACCTGTAAGTGTGTTGACAAGGTTAATCCTCTCTGCGGATAGAGACGATCCCTCTAGCCCAATGAGTGGGTCTAGGAACTGAAGTGACAATCAACTAGACATCTTCCTAGGTTACAATTCAAAAAGTAGAACAAGAGAGATGACCTACCTCACTCTGATGCTATTCCGATTTCCTTTTTTGAGATCCTCAAATCGCTTGTGTCATGGACTTGTTCCTACTTCTTTTAGTGCTTATGTACTTGCAAAAGTGATTAAGAGACAACAAAGCATGCCAAAACCAATAGCAAATCCAATAATAACCTACTTAGCTGATCAAGGAATGGCAGACCAATACATACATGAACATATATATTTTGGGAAGATGAAACAACAGTTGTATTATTATTTAAAGAATAAAGGGAAGCTTAAAACCATAGCCTTGATGTTGAAAGGCTCTCCTTGAGCGGTAATCCAGGTCCAAGCCAAGAAACTCTCCAAACACTCCTCCTAGTATAATGAATAGCCTCTAAGCACAAGCTCAACATAGGGGTGCAAATGGACATAAATCAACCATTTGGGAATGGGAGAGGAGGAATTTATATGCTAGGAGAGGGAGTTAGGACTCCTCCAAAGATAGGATTAGGCCCACATCTCAAGGAGGTAGCTCATAGGGATGAGACCAAGAGGTCAAATTAAGAGGATTCGACCTCATCTATGAGAAATCACCTCCATCTCGCCGCTCTGGAAGCTTCTAGATCTCGAAGCTTCTTATCCTCTTTGGGAAAAATTCCTTTTTGAGACCATCACGGGTATGAAAGGGAACATAGCGATGCCATCACTGGCTTAACACGGTGCAACAGGCGATCATCGCGGTTTTGAGCTTCATAAGGGCGATGACCCTCATTTTAGGGTTTTAAGAGCCATTTCTTTAGGGAAAGCTCTAGATATTTTCCAAGCAAAGTTAAAGGAGGGATCTGAGATGTATACATGGATGAGTATACTGTATAATGATCATGTTTCAGGCACTTCAGGGTATGTCACAGGGAAGTGCAGGAGGCATGACAAAATATTGTGTAATAGATGCCCCCTAAAGCATGAAGGTAGAATGAGGAGTGATGGTTGAGATGCTTTACGAGCTTTTGGCAAGGACGAGGACACGCACTGTCAGGAGACCTAAAAATCAAGGACGCATATACATATACATATCTGAGATCAAGACATGAATCCATGACATGGACGCAACCATCTGGATGATGAAGTCTATATGAAAAGATCCATGGTATGGGCGCAGCCATCCAGAGAACAAGGATCATTATAAATATTAAGTCTCACAGTATGGTCACAACCGTCCGTATAGTAGAAACATGTGTACAATCATGAATAACATATAACTCGATGCAGTTTGAGCCATAATAGACAAGACTCAGGGTCTTGTGCTCTATCCTGACCCGATCAATGTACGAATTCTAACATGTGAATAAAAGTGTTGAAGTCGAACATGCTAGAAATCAACCTGATTACCGAAAATGATGTGGACCATTAATAGGTACGAGGGAAACCACCAATAATGACAATGGCTCTCAAGGTACAACAATACAATTCGTGAATGTGATAATGAAGTTGAGGTCGAACACTCGTGGAATCACCTAATCGAAAGCCAATAATGAAGACCTGTCATCGGATGCGAAGAACCGGCCATTAAGGAATGCCAGCTCTAAGGTACTAAAAGGGAGTTCCTAAGTCATCTTCCTGGATAATGAGTTGAAGTCGACAGAAAGTGACCCATCGAAGGAGGGAAATGATGAATCCCCCATCATTGACATGGAACAAGGAACAAAGTGGAATAATATTCAGGACTATAGTAATGACTCAAATAGTGTATAGGTAAATAACTGCAGATTAGACTTCTCTTGAACATATTGGTGACACGACTCCAGAGTGTGGTAGCATTAGAATCAACATAGGACCAAGGGTCATAATGACGAGGTGGAATAGTCAAATGAGAGGAAAAATGGATCACCCAAACCCAGAAGGACAAGTGACTAAGTGAGGATATCCCAAACCCGACACGAGAAATAGATGAGTGTCATGTTCAAGAGCGACATGCTGCCTATACAAGAGATGTTTCATCTTCATTTCCCCCCGCTATTTTTAACGAGTACCTCTTTATTTTTACACAAGCTTGAAGAGGATACCATTTTCTTGTCGTATAAGTCCATCCTTCAGATGAATCCATCCTAGTAATTTTTACGAGTCCTAGGAAGGAGAAACTCGGTCTCATCAAGGTGATGAGTCTTTCGTCATTTAATTTTTAACGAGTCCGACAGAAGAAAAACTTGGTATCTTTTTCATATTTAGAGAGTTCTAAAAAGAGACAAAAAAGAAAACTCCATCATGTCCATTTTCGTAATTTGTCTCTCGAATACGAAAACATAGAAAACAATATCCGAGAGAACCTCCTAGCCATGTTCGACAAAGGTGTTCCTTTTTCGTACAATAGTATATCTTAGTCCGGAAAAGGGTTAAACATATACTGAGTAGATGTCAATTCATTTACTTTAACAAGTTCGAAATGAAAAACAGTGGTTGATCTTTTCATATTTTTGGAGTCTAAAAAGAGCTAAAAGATGACTCCACCTGGAGGAACGAGTGGTATGAAAGGATAACAACTGGTTTCGGTCGTGAGGGAACTGCTTAAAATAGGTAAAGGTTAAGAGGTTGGCTAATAATACCACTCATCACATATGTTCCTTAGGCAAGGGTAAAACAACCAAGTGAAAGTATATGATCGACCAAAGAAATGGTGACGATGGAATGAAAGAGCCAAGGCTCATCTAGCAAAAACCGACTGATAAAAACAGAAATCACGAGATGTAAAATAGGAATTGTTTCCTTCTTACACAAGATTGAAACATGGGAAACTATGCTTGAGTATACTTCAGGATAGTTTCATTTTTCACAATCTCGAAACATGAGAAAAAACTATGATTGGAATTGGTTTCATTTTTACACAAGCTTGAAACAAAGATAAACTATGCTTGGGTTTGGTTTCATTTTTACACAATCTTGAAACAAATATAAACTATGCTTGAGATAAGTTTGCATGCCCCCAGCATAATGACTCAATTCGAGGTACATGCCCCCAAAGCTTCATTTCATTCACCTAAGTGGATGGAAAGAAGGTTCAGTTACGAGATCAAGTGAAAGACTCGACAGGGATTTTACGAGATCTAATCAGAGTCTCGAATTGGAAGGGGATTTGTCTCATTTTTTAATGAGCTTGACACAAGAGCTTGAGGTTTATACCATCACTAATTAATGCCTTAGAGTGCTAAGTCTGGATTGTTTCTTGGAATCTTTTTAGTTTTTTCCCATATTCCTCGCCCATCACGGGTTTACCCTTTACAATCGCAATGGCATCGTGATTTTTACCTTTACAGTCACGATGAAAAAAAATTTCTTCATTTTTTGGTCGTGTTGAAATCATCACTACTTTTGCTACACAAAGTAGTGATGCCATCACGGGTTTGCCTATGGAAAGTAGTGATAATCGCAAGTTTGGGTATAAAAAATAGCGATGATCCTTGAACGTGAGAATTTTTGAGGTTTCTTCCTAAGAATCCAGTGTGCCTTGGCCCCTAAGGTCTTTGCCTATCTTGTATTCTTGGATTTGTCAATGTTTTGATTGATTGCCTTGATTAATTTGCAAAATTTGTCTCATTGGCTTCGAAGTGAAATCTGACTAGTTCTAGGGTTTCTAGTCAATTGGTCATCACTTGCTTCTTGTTGGTGTCGTTGAGATGCTTGTTTTTTTGATTGATTGAGTGTTGTTTTCTATGGAAATCATTGAAAACATCATTTTGCATTTGTTTTAGCTTGTATTTTGAAATTTACTTTTCGTGAAAATGCATTAGATTAGTTACATTGAAAAGTTATTTTTTGAGATTCATCATTGAAAATAGATCACATTTTTTCGATGATCGAAATCTAAAAATTGTATTAGGTGCATCAAATCATTCAAAATGAAAGGAAAAGCATAATTCATATAAGTGTATCTTTGTAACGTAAAAGCATTTTGCTTTCTAAAAGTTGCATTTATGATAGCGAAAAGTGGAAAACCATTTTTACTTTTGGCATTGCATTTGGAAGACGAAAGTGAAAGTTAGTGGAAGGAATTTTGCATGATGCATTATTGATTTAAATTTCTTCCCTTGATTAGTCTAGCTTTCATTGAAACGAAAAGTTTTCTTTTTCTCATATAGCTGCATCTTAGGTGTTCAGGTAACATCGTTAAGGCCTTGAAACCAAAACATAATTTCAAGATCAAATTTAAAATCTATCAATTAATCTAAGGATCATTTGAAACATTATCGTTCATACTTGGTGGTCTAGGTTAGAGACGTGTTCCAACGTCTTTAAAACTTAGCATTTGTCATTAGCTCTTGCATTATATAGCGCTAGCACGGACTTGTGCTCCCCGTACCATCGAGTATATTAAGGGAGACCCTCATAGGTTGCAAACATTTATCTGTAGGAAGTCAAGTCTGCCATCCTGTAAACGTGATACATCGAGCACAACATTTGGGGAGGTTGTCTGCACGTACGTCAAGTCCTTGGTAAATTTATTTACTGAGGTGTATATTGTAGTTCACGATTACTTGGTACTCCTTTTGCCTAGAGTTACCTGAGTAGTCATTTTGATCTTTTCTGACTCTTTAAATTTGAAAAGATCATCGAGCACTTGTCCTTTCAAGCTCGCTAAACCAGCAAAAGTGACTAGAGTCACCTTTTCGTCCTTTTCTCGACTCTTAAAACATGAAAAGGCAAAGTTTTTGTTTCAAATTCTAAAAATTAATTGACCGTAGAACAACATCCTTCCTGTGGAAATACTCCTTAGTAGATCTTAGGTTGATACCAATGGAAACATTTCTTGAGTCTACCAGTCAAGGAAACCCCTCTGACGGGAATCCTAGTCCTTTTCCCTCTTTCAGAAATATTGGTGCTCCCTATATGGCAACGTTATCCCTTCCTGGTTTGACCATTGGTCTGCTAGTTTGGTTGTTTTCGATCTTGGAGATTTCGAGTGTCAAAACTATTTTTCAACTGACTTCTCCTCCACCTGAACAACATCAACCTCAGGTTGATCCTAAAGTTGACCCCTCAGCTTCTTCATCTATTTATTCACCTTGTTCTTCCTCTTTGCCTGGTGAAGGTCTAGATTCTAGTAACCAGGAAGCTAAGAAGAAGAAGAACATGAAGAAGAATAAGAAGAAAAATAAGAAAGGCGGCAACCAAGCAGCCAGTGCTACGGATGCAACTAATGAAGAAAAATATTCCAACCAACCCCAAAAAGTGAATTTCCCTTGCATGTTATGTAAGAGTGACCACCTTCTTTGAAATTGTCCTAGTATTCCCAAGGTCTTAAAAGTGTGTTCTACAGGTTCACATTGACCTTTGTCATCACCCTCCGGTAATCATGCTGGTGATAAACCTTCAACTAGTGGCAGTAAAGCTCATGGGAAAAAGGGAAAAGTCAAATTTCCTTGTAAGTTGTGTGAAGGTAATCATCCCATTCACCTTTTTCCTCTTATGGATGAAGCTTCCAAAGAGTTGGAAAACCTTACAGCTTCTCAACCTCATCTTCCGACTAGGTATCGAAAGCTTTCCCCTGATCCTTCACTAGTTGATCCAGTGATTGATCAAAAGTCATCTTTGGTCAACCCCGCTCTCTTTGAAAGTGAGTCTCGTGAGTCTGTTCTCGACTAACCATTGGTTGATAAACTGGTAGCCTTGACTCCACCTTTAGTTAACCGTACCTTTTCGGTAGAGAGTGAACCCCATACTGCTTAGGTTCTTCTAGTTTCATCAGTTTCAAATGAACTAGAGGGAAATCCTCTTGTTCCTGAGGTGCATGAGAGCATTTCTCCTGTTCCCATAGAGAAGGAGGACAAATATCCCGTTCCTACAACACCCCCTCCGAGTAGTTTAATCACTTCTTTTGCTTGGAGTCGACCGGAAGGATATCGCCTTCCGTCTTATGTGCCTTTCCAGATTACAATACATGCTTACCATATGGCCGTACCTAGCATAGTCATAGATGAGGGCGCATATGTTAGCATCCTGTCCTCAACTGCTTGGAAATATCTAGGTTCTCCTCAGCTTGTCCCTGTCACCCAGAATCTGTTAGCTTTTAATAGAGGAACCAGTCAACCTTTAGGGATCCTTCCTATGTTACCTATTACTTTAGGAGGAAATATTGTCTATATAGACATGATGGTTGTCCAAGGCCCTTTAGATTTTAATCTACTCCTTGGGCGTGACTATGTTTACATCATGAGAGCTCTTGTTTCTTCCCTCTTTCGAGTGATGTGTTTCTCACATGAAGGAAACATTGTGATCATTGATCAACTTACATTCATTGGTCCTGAATCAACTCCCCATCAACCATCGTCCCTAAGTGGTTCTTATTTGCAAGCGGTATCACCCCCGCCACAGGTTAATTACGTGGCCACTTGTTCCATGCCTGCATCTACTGATGATCTAGTAGGTGATGTGGTACACCATGTAATGGGGCATTAGAGCCTGATTTTTCATTTGGATCCCTGGACATGTATCCCTTCCAGAGTGTTGTTCTCCCATCTAGTGAGAAAATCTTGGAAGCCATGGCCTCTTTTGATCTATGAACAAGGGTTGGAGCAGAGTTCCTTGTCTTGTGTCAAGCTCGTTAAAAAACGAAACAAGGGATGGAGCAGATTTCCTTGTCTTGTGTCAAGCCCCTTAAAAAATGAAACAAGGGATATAGAGGATAGTTCTTTTACTATGTCAACGTCGTTAAAAAATGAAATAGGTCCCCATGAGGATAGTTCTTTTACTATGTCAACCTCGTTAAAAAATGAAATAGGTCTTCATGATCATGGTTCTTTTCTTGTTTCAAGCTCATTAAAAAATGAGACAAATCACCTTCCAATTCGAGACTTTGATTAGATCTCGTAAAATCCCATTCGAGTCTTTCAGTTGATCTCATAAGTGAACCTTCTTTCCATCCACTTAGGCGAATGAAATGAAGCTTGGGGGGCATGTACCTCGAATTGAGTCATTATGCTGGGGGCATGCAGACTTATCTCAAGCATAGTTTATCTTTGTTTCAAGCTCGTGTAAAAATGAAACCAAACCCAAGCATAATTTATCTTTGTTTCAAGCTTGTGTAAAAATGAAACCAATTCCAAGCATAGTTTTTTCTCATGTTTTGAGCTTGTGAAAAATGAAACCATCCTCAAGTATACTAAAGCCTAGTTTCCCATGTTTCAAGCTTGTGTAAAAATGAAACCATTCCTATTTTACATCTCGTGATTGTTGTTTTTATCAGTCGATTTTTGCTAGATGTGCCTTGGTTCTTTCATTCC
Organism: Pinus tabuliformis; assembly: GCA_031772625.1. Lineage (NCBI taxonomy): Eukaryota > Viridiplantae > Streptophyta > Pinopsida > Pinales > Pinaceae > Pinus > Pinus tabuliformis. Next base: position 814,610,569 of record CM062807.1, on the reverse strand, counting down.
ATCGTCAATCTCTTTGGCTGATCATATACTTTCAATTGGTTGTTTTACCCTTGCTTGAGGAACATTTGCGATGAGTGGTCTTATTAGCCAACCTCTTAACCTTTACATGTTTTGAGCAGTTCCCTCATTTTAGGGTTTTAAGAGCCATTTCTTCAGGGAAAGCTCCAAAGATTTTCCAAGCAAAGTTAAAGGAGGGATCTAAGTTGTATACATGGATGAGTATACTATATAATGATCATGTTTTGGGCACTTCAGGGTATGTCACATAGAAGTGTAGGAGGCGTGAAAATATACTGTGTAACAAATTGCAACCAAGAATCCTCCACTCTTGACTCTCCTAGATAGATTGTAGATGATCTTTCCAACAAAGCTTCCTATAATTTTCAAGTAATTGAGTCCCATATTTAAATAGATTGTCAATGAGAGAGTGATATTTTCTTCTAATATTGTTTTTTCTTCCTTCAAATGATAGCCAAAAAAGTGATCTTCAAATAATCCTTCCTTCAGCTTATCTCTGATACCATGTTGAGAAATAAATGGATGTATATATCAAGGTTTGATTCATCTTTTCTTGATAATTACTTGTGATGTGCGTTGGATTCTTTTACTTCTTAATTATATTATATTTCATCAATAAATTACCAAATCAAAAATCTATGAATATCACAAGAACAAGAAACACGAGATATAGACACTCAATCAGGGCAAAACCCCTCTTCTACGGGAAAACCTAGTCAAACTCTTCCACTAGTAGATTCAAATCAAAATGAGACAATCCATGACCCTTTTAACCTACATAAATATCTCCTCCAATCATCAAGTCAACTCTTCCTTCAAGTATATGAACTTTTCCAAAGTCTCCAAGTGTCAACTTCTCAATTGCAGCTTCAATCCAGAATTTTGGCCCCCCAGCTATAGAATTTTGGACCTACAGCTACTTGAAAATTTTTGGCCCCTACAAGTTAGCCAGAAACCCTAGAAAACTTTGTACGTGTGAGAGAGATATGTCCAAGAAATATGATTTGGTCTTCCTAAGCTTCTATACTCATTCTCCTTAACTTCGCTCTCCTTTTTCTTGCTCTTGAATTACAAATCGAACTTGTGAATGAGATGATGCCAAATAGGTCGAGCTCCACTTCTATTTATACTGCTTTTGTTGGGTCAAATAGCCCCAATATGGGTCGACTTCATCAAGATATGGTTGACTTGGTGAGAAGGTGATAAATGACATTTTCGACTCAAAAATACTTTTCTTTACCTAATACAAAAGCCCAAGAAGAGTCTAATGAATGTGAGAATGACTCTTATGACTCAAGACAAAACCTAGAAGAATTTAATGTAGGCTATGACCTAGAAAATAAATAAAGGAGCATGAAACCCATGCTTCAAAATATTTTTTTATTTTACAATATAATTTTCTTTTTACATCATGACTCAACTACACTTATGAAGACTGACACTAGTTACATTCTTCAATAGGTATTGACCCATGGTATTCACGTGGAATATGGCCTATTTAAAGCGGGAAATTAAACCATCCTAGATCCATCTAAACTCTGGATCTACCAAGCACCAAGAAGGATCAAATATCTTTTCACTCTAAAAGAGTTTTTCACCTCAAGAGATTTGATCCCTCTCAGCGGTTGGTAGCTCTAGAGTTAAGATGGATCTATGTTGGTTTTATTATTATTGAAATATTTATAATTATTTATTTTTCATTTCCTCGTTTATTTTTAATCAAGGTGTGTCACATATGTTCAACATCATTAAAAATAAATTAATATGTTTTTAAACATGTGTATCTAATACATGCACTAACATTTAATTAATTTCACGACATAATAAGGGAAGAGCCACGAATACATGGGCACATGAAAAACAACCATGTATTTATTTGTTTGCAACAACTGGTCTAGTAATACAAAAGTTGATCGAAGTAAAACAATCATAACGTCGACAAGAAAAAGATGAACACTGTGGATTATCCGAATTCTATCTCTCAAAAACCACTCCACAGAAACTTGCAATCCAAAAAAATCATAAGTTGATCGATCTATTGGTTGTCCTCATCCTCTGAGCCCTTCCTTCCCATCCTTCAAACCCACCTCATCCTCGCTTTATAAAGACATAATAATAAAAACATGATTTAAGTTAATTACATAATTCTAACATTTGCAACTATATAAGTAGTGGATATAATAATTTAAAATATGTAAATAGACTATGATTACTTAAAAATGTCCTCATTGTCAACGTGGAAGAACATGATAAAATAACAATTTAATCAATTAAATAACTCAACTAGTAATATATAATTAACAATTTATCGAGCCTCAGGGATTAGCTTAATCAATTGTTGTTGATGTTGTTGGGCATTTGACTTGTTTTATGTCAATAGTTATCTAGTTTAAATATCCTTAGGCAAGGTGCACTAATCTATGTTGATGGGTTTGTTATCAACCAAGTCTAACAAAGTGGCACCTTTGTCTTATGTCTCTATTGTATCATGAAGGCCTTAAGGTCACTTAGCAAGTGATCACTTCCCCCTTTGAAGATCCTTCCATAAGAGAGATGAATTTATCTTTCTTAGTCTAAAATATATATCTATCAATGTAAATAGAATTATGGCCCCCATAGCATAGATACCAACCTTCAATAACCAATAAGCATAAAATGTAGGCCCTTGAAGACATGGTTACATTCTCCTCTCCATGGGATGCTTAATCTCTCTTGTCTATTGTGGTGTGAGCCAATGGATGAGTGAGCAAACAAAACAATATAGAAACACCCAAATAAGATGGAAAGTGAACCTTGGTTAGGCCTATCAACTCCAACATCATGTGACATAGCCCCATGGCTAGGTACCCTCAAAAATACAATTTCTAAGTGAATTTCAACTTATGATGCCTTTCTTTTAAATCAAGAAAACAAAAATTTGATGCATGACATTAAAGAACCTGTGTAAATAACCCCGAAACACTACATACATGGAATTCAAATGCTCATAAGCATATCCATCATTAAAAGATAAATAATCATTAAAACAACATCGTAGAAAAGTAAATTTGGACCTCCTTCCAGACCTAAGATGTTCACTACAAAGCAGTAAAGAGCCAATTGTAGTGGAAGAATCAGACTCCCCCAAGACTGAATGATGGTTTATGTTTACTTTTATCTTATTCATTTTCTATGTTGGTTTTTATTTTTATTTTTAGTTTATAGTTGTAGTAGTATGTTATATGCCTCAAAACATACTTACTATAGTTTTTATGTCTTTAGACTCTCTTGATTTTTGGATGCTGAAAAAACTTTTGTTTTTTCACTAGTTTGGTTTCCCTAGTGGCAGACCAAGACAAACCAACATATGTTTTTATGGTTAGATTTAAGAAATGAAATAACCTTTACTTACAGGATATATATATATATATATATATATATATATATATATACGTTTAATAAGATTTCACCAATTGACTTCTAATGTCGGACATCTGCCCAACCATAAGCTCTGTCACACATATAATCTCTACAAATTAAGGCTATGATTCCACAAGGATGGGTGCTTACACCAAATCCATCACTCATAGATATTTAACTCATATTTTTTTCACACAATAAAAAAAACAATCATAATTGTCACAATTACTCAACAAATCCCATGGTAATATCAACTTCCATCTCTCTTTCCTCTTAAAATTATACAACATAAGGAAAGGAATCCCTTTCTCTATAATGCAGTCCTTTGAGATATTCCATTTTCCTCGAGGGATCTAGTGCTACTAGTAAAAATATATTGATCCAGGTGGATATCGATGGCCACCCACATCTTCCACAGACTCAATAATTCTTTATCTCCTTGGTATTTTTTCTATGGTTTTATGGGTCCCAAAATTTTGGGGCCATTTTAGAGCCCTAAATGAACTTTTAGGGCAATTTGGAGGGGTTAGGATTACCCTAGTCAAAATTTGTAATACTTGAATAGTTATTTCCAACGAACTATTATGCACCCGAAATGAAGATTGTATGCAAAAGTTGCATCCATGGGAAGTTGAGGTACCAACTAACCACCTTGGGGACCAAAAACCTTTTGGTGTTTCATCTTTTAGGGTTATGGTTTTAGACCTCTATGGATTTTTCTTTAAGTTTAAATACCATTCTTTCAACATCTTGTAATAGCTTTTTGCAAATGAATATAGTCAGCAACTCTCTCTCTTTAGAGATAATCTACCACCATTCTCGCCAATTTGTTTTATACAATATTGTTATTTTATTTATTAATAAATGTTGGTTTTTCACTATATTAATATGATATCTATTATATTTCTCTATTTGTGCTTAATTTCCTTTCTTACCTTTCATTTTGTTCCTAGTATAGCCAAAATCAATCTCATTGCTAGAATCTCTAGAGGCTCTTAACCATATATAGTTTCACTAGAAATGCTAATGCACACATGCACTTAAGAACATTCTCATGTTGGAATAACAAGTATTAACTCACCAACAATGGCTCTCGGTAATATAATTCTTCTCTCTCAGAAGCAAGAACCAAAAGTGAAAGAGAATAATGAATTAGGAACTCCCAAACCACCAAAAATATAAGGTTAAATATGCAAGCTCTCATAATACCACATGGCTTCCTCAAGAATCTCACATGTCCACCTTTTTCTCAATTAGTTCAAAATATGGATGTAATAAAATATAAATAAAAAGGTTTAGCCTCTCAAGCTACCCTCCTCTTGTGGTGTGATAGCCACCTATACTATTGTCCTTGTTCATCTATAGTTGGTGATGTATTTTATTAATAATAATTGGAAACATCTATATATTTGGGCTCTTCGGCTTCATCATGTACAAATACACATTATCAAACCAGGGATCAAAACCCAAGGTACTGCAAATCACATAATAATTCTCACTTCTCTAATTCATTTTACGCCAAATTTTTAAAAGGATATCTAAGGCTAGTACATTAACGACCATAACTACTTGTAGTAGACAAGGGTAATTTCATTTAGTTGGTATGATTCTATCTAATTCTCAATAATGGATGAGTCAATTAGACTTGTGGCATGCTAGTTTGAACAATACAATATTGGTTGGTTTAGGGGTTGGTTGATCAATATTATTACCATTATTGTGTACATGTAGAATCATCATTAACAAATACACATGTGATCTAAAATATGATGGAATCAAATCATTGAATAGAGCATTTACTAAAATCATTTGTGTGGACTTGATCATTTTTCCACCCAAATCAAGTCCTCCTTCATGTATGATCAAAGAAAAGAAGAACTATAGACTCAATGGCTATCAATCAATCAATTAATATTGGGCATGGAATCCCCCCCTTGACTATTTATGCCTTCTTCCACAGGCTACCATTATGGGCATCACTTCACACATATCATAAAATCCACTCACTTACTCCCTATCCTCTCATGCTAGTGAAACCTTTCTCATTGTCAAATTCAATTATGACTAATTGAGGTTCTCGAAGGGGTCGATACTACTTCGATGGATAAAGGGAGGGAGAGAGGTAGGAAATCGCTAGTTTATCTTGGTTTTGATCAATCAACCAACATGAGTTCACTTCATACTTACTCGGATTTCAATGCATTACACATTATCTTACTTACTAGCTTTAGAGACAATACACTTTATATGTACCAATACATTACCCCTTATTTGTCTAATACGTTAGTTGCTTTTGTCCTGACTCTTAATATACCTATGTCATGCTTTAGCTCTACCAATACATTACATTTTATCTCTAGAAATATGTTATTCCTAGCATGTCTAATACAATAGCCACTCTTGGCTTTCAATATACCTATGTTATGCTTTATCTGTAGCAATACATTACACCTTGTCATAGTACCTTGTTGACTTTCCCGACTTGTACTAGGTGAATCAATATCAACCTGGTGATAGCACATTCCTACCTATATTAGATGGGATGGAATGGGGGCCCTTGGTAGAGAATTAGAAACTTGCATGGGTGATTCTACTCTAAGGAAAAGTGTAAACTGGTGTTTTGTTTTTTTCTATAATGATCAATTGATCTTCCATACTAGAAGTTGGTTGGATTTTCCTTTTACAGTGTTTCATGAAATGGTTAGAGGGGCCATGATTCAATATCATATTGCACCTAAGGTCAAGACCTGACTTCATCTATATAGGTTAGGTTTTCTATTTACTCTTCAAACTATTGAATTTCTATGGCAATCAACTTATTATGGACCTATACTTTATGTGGTTGCAAACTTGTATCATTTATTTTGGTCACTAGTTAGGGCCAAGAATATAAGTAGTGCATAGTGGTGGTAGGTGTGGGGCGATTTATCACCACAGAGGGATAATAAAGACAACCTTCTCTCAGAGTCTCAGACAAGCCTACAACAACCAATTAGAGGCTTACACCTTTATCCAAGGAATCTCTATAGCACTCTCATTTCATATGGTTAATCTAATTATAATAGGGGACTCCCAAAATGCCATAAGGCATCTACATTATGGCAGTCCCTCCCTTGATCCTCAACTCCAGTCAACATTCCAACATATATGATTGGGATTGGAATCCCTCTTGAAGGTAAGTTGTTTTCATGTTCTCTAATCCACAACAAATCAATTACCTACCCAAGTAGTGAGGCACCCCATTGGAACCATTTTTTTTGTAAAGTATATGAATTCTTCCTTTGGATAAAAAAGTACATGAGAAGCATACAAAGTTTGTTCTAGTCTTCCACTAGGGAAACCAAACCACATACATAATTTCAATTGTTTTAGAACCCCAAAAGCCATATATCTAACTAAATTCATGATAATAAAAAAGTTAACCTTGACGATTGGGCCTCTAGGGCCATTTCTAAACATAAAACTATTAAACTATAACACAAAGAAGAGAAAACTAAAAGTATACAAGAACATTAGGTATACTTTCAAAATTTGTGGCTTAATCAGAATGGGCTCCTTGTTGTTGTCTATAGAACAAACAAGATCAATGGGGATGCACAATTACTTGTAAATGCGCTTAAGCCTTCAATCAATTACTATCGCATGCCTTTGCATCTAGCTTAGGTTCAAAAGCATATCTTCCTCAATATCATTTATATCAATAAGAACTACACCAAGAAGAAATTTCATGTGATAATAAAGCTCCATTGTGTACATGTATCAGTTGTAACGACCTCTAATGTGCCCTGCATCTAGAAACCCAGTTTGCCACCTTCGCTAGGATTTTAGTATCTATTAGAATGTGTCTTTCATTTGATAATGTGTGCTCTTCATGAGTGATTTGATATTGAACTATCTAAGGGGTGAGGTCCTTGTATAACTTGAACTCTCAGCCTAAACTTGCGCTTTGAAGTGAATAAGTTCCTAGTAATATGAAGTGCCTCATCGTGCCTGAACTTATTGGAAAGGCATGTTGCTTGTTAGCTGAGAGAGTGGGTTGGAAATTGATCTGAATTGTATCATTATATTTTTTATCATCCATATTGATGCATTTGGAGTGGAAAAAGTGGAGGAATCAACTTACGGGACCATTTTAACTGACGAGACCTAGTTTGGCGAAAGGGGGTCTGAAACCTTCCAGGATCTTTTTGAGGCATCAAACGACATTTTTTGGGGGTATAATTTTTTGCTCTAGTGTGCACATATCGATGTTGTTCTACACACAAAGATATTTCTAACTGTTCAAGGAGCGCATCAATCGAAGTCCATATGCAAAAGTTATGCCACTCAGAAGTTGACCTTCCTGTTTTCACACCTATAGTTTGGGAGGATGCCGCGTCAACCCCCATTATTTATGGAAAAGGTGGTAGCCACATGTTTGTGATGTAAAATACTCTAGAAGAGTCTATATTATAACTCTAGTTAAGAGTTGATGTAGTCAAAATTAACCACTAGTAGGCTATTGGGTTGTGTTATAACCGGGCCACTAGGAGGAAGAGGCATTCCATTATTTCAAGAGAATTTTGTTCCATAGCTGAACAAAGATAGCCAGGAGAGATAGGACGCAGAGCACATAGAGAGGATTTGTGCATTGTAGCAGCCCACAAGCCATAATCATTACTTATTTGTATGTGCAGCGATATTTCCAGACAGAGAAGGAGAGCAAAGCGACATCACCTTCCAGTTGGGTTTTCTCCTGAAAGTGTTTCCCAGAGAGAATATCTTGTGTCTTATGTCTGTGTGAGATTATTTTTTTGTTCTCTACTTTTATACATAATTTTCTTTCACATGCATGCACTAATTATAGTAAAATATACAGATTTAGAATTTTAATAAAACTATAATAGTGTAAAAATACAATATTTTAATATATTATTATCAGATATGTTGTGACAAACTGTCCAATGGAATATCCATGACAATTTATGGATCATTTGGTATTAGAGCAGGTTTCTTTGGGTATTTGTGGATATTTTTAGGGGATCTAGGTCGGCAGGGTCGAAAATTGTAAAACCCTAATCATGGACGATGAATATGTAAACGAAACTCGTGATCTTATAAAGGTGGGGTTTTTGAAGCTCAGACAACAAGTCACAAATATACACTGCAATGTAATCCTCCTCATAGTGTCCCTAAGCAATAAGATAGGGATATTTGGAGAAGATGGGGGTTTGAATGCAGAGGACAAATCAGAAGGGGGATTGGGAGATTAGGAAGACACTGAAAACCATCCGAAGAAAGAACTGGGAAAAGATCAACCCATTTCGAGTTCTGTGAATCAATCCTTGTTCAAAATGGAAGAAAAAGTTGATATCAAGCCATACCATGGCGAGATCGACACTTTGAAGCTGAACCACTAGTTACAACAACTAGAAGTTTATTTCAGCATCCATCATATCGAGGAAGGGAAAAAAATCTCATTCTCGCAACTGAATTTAGAGGGCCATGCACTGACTTGGTGGGAAATCCACATGGAAACCATGAGGTTGGAGGGAGAAACTCCAGTGATTAAGTGGGAGGATTTCAAAACCATCATTAAGTCACAGTTTTATCCCATTGGGTACATGGAGGACCAGTGAATCTGGTGGCATTATTTCAGGAAAAATTCGGGCCAAAGTGTGCAGGAGTACCCCACAAAATTAAGAAAGATGGCTATAATGTTAGGTATCTCTCTAAAGAACCCAGAGTGTACTCCTCAAGTGTTTGGGGGGTCAGCACTCCCATATGTGTGAGCAATTGATGTTGTTCAAGCCCAAATCAATGGACGAGGCTTGTGTATAGGCACAATACCTAGAGAACATAGGCCTAAAAAGAGCGCAATCAAGTGGATCAAAGCAAAAGGAGAAACGAGAAGCTTCTACGGAGGGGAAGAAGAAGAAAAAAGGGGGAAAAGATAAAAATATGACAACCACAACACACCAGTGCAAAGATCCTAGCAACCACTCTAACCACTGCAACATTGATGGCCATACAAAGGATAAGTGTTGGAAGTTGCATCCAGAGCTAAACTCGATGAACAAGAAGAAAGATAATAAGAAGAAGAATCTCATGGTCGCTAATTCAAAAAACCAAGTTTAAATCAACTTGGACGTGGATGAGAAGATCGTATGTACATCAGTGCACAAGGAGGTGGAGTAGCCTTCAACAACATGAAGAGAAAGAAATGACCAAACTCTTCCATATAAAGATACATGCCAAGAAGACAAATATTGATTCTCTATTTGACTCAGGATCATAGGTGAATCTCATTGCAGTAGAGTTGGTCAAGAAGTTGGTGCTCGAAGTTCGTGATTATCCAAATCCGTATCCACTAGGATGGGTAAATAAGGATGAAGAGTTAAAGGTAACAAAACGATGCAAAATTAGATTTGCTATCAATGCTAATTTTATTGGTGAAGAACCAAGTCTGACTAGAGCTGGACATGTACTTTGATGAATTGATGCGTGTAGCCACCAACGTAGACTTGGAGATCAATGCAGACACTATGCATCAATATGTCGTTGGTCTGAATGCACTCAAGACTATGATGCACATGTTATCAAACGAGTTGGAAAGAGTTTCCAAATTAGTGTGCCCGGATGCAACAAAGGCGAGAGTTTGCTTTTAGCAGGATGTCACCATTGAGCATGTAGACACCATAATGGACTACCAAGCTTGGCATCAGTTCGCCACCATCGATCATCACAAGGATGTCAAAGAGTTGGTCTTCCCATAGCTATCCGAGTCTTAGTAATGCCTTGCATGGTTTACTCAATCCTATTTTGTCTCACATGGGTACATGTGCAGATTGTAGTAACATCTTGTAAAAGTGAAAGACCAAGTGTCGATAGTAGAGTGTAACAATCATGTAGTAGTGGAAGAGTCATGAGGGTAGGTGAAGAGTCACAAATGGGAATGTCAAGGGTCAACCCACCCTTTTCTATTTATAGAACCTCATAACTCATTGTACAGGATTTTGGGAGCCAAGATTCCTATAGGTGTATCTTAGAGAAAGCTTGGAGTGTATTGTAACGAGCCTTGGCTTCTCCACAGTGCAGAGCTAGTACATCTCTTTGGAGGAGCAGGTGGAAATGATTGTAATGTTCCATTGTCAAGACTAGTGGTTGGTCATAGTTGTATGTATGATTGGATATTTCACTTTCTTAATATAACAGAGCCAACACATTTCATGCATATGTTGTTATTGTATTTCAACTAGCTTTGTTACTCTAATGATATATGTAGTTGTTTACGCATGTATGTATGGACTTTCCTATATAGGTTTGTATGAATCTTATCGAGATGTGTTATTGGTTTAACCATCACTTTGGATCGATGGATAATCTTCTTTCCAGCTTGTGATGTATCTCTCTCATGTGTTCCCTTTCAAGCTGCGTGTTGTCACAAGTTTCTAAGGGGCGCACTCATACCCACCGTTATGTGTTAGAGCCTCTCATTCACCTTCCTTGACTTGCTGCATATGTCACACACTTGCTACCAACAAGGGCATCTTACTCACCTCTATGCACAACCGTGGTCAAGGCGATATCGTACTACCCACTGCTGGGACTCCTACACCAAACGGTCTGAGGTCTAGTTGGGACTTCTTACCGGGGAGATCCCCTGACATGTTGGCGGGTCCAGCACCGTCAACAGGATGATAAGAGAACTCACGGAAGGAAATAAATGCTAAGGGGGAAACGTTAGTGCAAGAGTGGGAGCACACTGAGGAGTGTTGGGTTAAGGAAAGGCATAAGAAGTAAAGGTGGAAACATTGTGTGTTCTAGAGGCCCGTAGGGTTGAGTAGGTAGAAACATTGTGTACTCTATATTCATACTCAGCAGAGTGGAGACGTTGTGTGTGTTTGAATATTTGCAACAATTAGTGGGTTGAGAAGTTGTGAGCTTTGGAGCCATGCGTGATCTAGTTGACGGGTAATGATGTGAAATCCCTTGAGCACTTAACTCCTTAGACTCTAAATACAGCTCAAGGGTGGTCAGTTGTAAGAAATATAGTTGTGCAACTAGATTATGGTTGGGTGGAGAGTTGAATGTCGTCCCTTAGTTGCTAGTCATTCAAGTTATAAAGATAAGCATATATATATATATACACACACACACACACATAGATATGTATATTGCATTATGTAGAAATAATAATGTTGTTATGTGTTAGAACAAGGACTGTATCTGCACTGTTCATGGAGGAATGTGTTATTTCTAGTGTCCATAATGAAATGGTTATATGAATTTCTCGTGCTTTGAAGGACTTACAAATCCTTATGGTATCTTTTGAATATGTTCTTGAGTTACAGAGCTATTTGCAGGGTCTTGTATGAATGCTTAATATGCTCAATTAAGCTATTAATGTGTGTGATTTCCATTATTAATCCAAATTAGATCACTATATTTTTTTTTCATCCATCTTGATGCTTTTGGAGTGGAAAAAGTGGAGGAATTAGCTTACGGCACTGTTTTTACCGGCGGGACCCGATTTGGCAAAACGGGGTCTGAAACCTTCTGAGAGTGTTTTGAGGCATTAAACGACGTTTTTTGGGGGTAAAAATTTGTCACTTTTGCATAACATAATTCCATGCTATTTTACACAGATATATTTCCAACGGTGTAAGAAGGGTGTCAATTAGAGTTTGTATGCAAAAGTTATGCCACTCAAAAGTTGACCTTCCTATTTTCACACCTATAGCTCAGGAGGATGTTGCATCAGCCCCCATTATTCATGGAAAAGGGGATATCCATGTGATTATGATGTAAAATACTCTAGAAGAGTCTATATTGTAACTCTAGTTAAGAGTTGATGTAGTCAAAATCAACCACTAGTAGCCTATCGGGTTGTGTTATAATCATGCCACTAGGAGGAAGAGACATTCCATTCTTTCAAGAGAATTTTGTTCCATTCTTGAGCAAAGATAGCTAAGAGAGATAGGAGGTAGAGCACATAGAGAGGATTTGTGCACTGTAGCCGCCCACGGGCCACATGCGTTACTTCTTTGTACCTACAACCATATTTCTAGACAAAGAAAGAGAGCGAAGCGGCCTCACCTTCCAGTTGGGTTTTCTCCCAAAAGGGTTTCCCAGAGCATATCTTGTGTTTTGTGTGTGTGTGTGAGTTTATTTTGTCGTTCTCTACATTTATGTATAATTTCCATACGCATGCATACACTAATTGCAGCTAAATTTACAGATCTTAAAGATTAATAAAACTGTAATAGTGTAGAACCTCAGATTTTTAATATAATATTATCATATATGTTGTGACGAACTATCCAGTGGAATATCCACGACAGTTTACGGATCAATTATTGTCATGTTGTGGATCTCATGGATACTTATCTGATTAAGGTTTTTGATTATCAATATATTATAATGTGTGTTTTACCAGTGGATTCAACAATAGTGCGTGGGATCCACTTTATGGCACAATATGTTGTTGCTAGGCCTAAATTTATAAAGCAATGTTAGCCATGGTTTGGTTTGTCTTCTTTGTGCTAGATGGTAGGCATATCGTTAGCTCTGTTGTTGTATTGTACGAACAATCTTCATAATGATACAATTGGAATGAAGGGTTTGCTCCTGTAGAAGTTAGCATTCAAAGTGACACTCGACCTTCAGGGATACATGGGCATAATCCATGTAATCTTTAATTTTATGAGTTTAAGTGTCATCAAAAGTCAAGTGTGTATTCGAGGCTGGATAAGTCTTTGGTAGACTTAACACAAGAATTTGAATTTTAGTGAAGACAAGAGGATTAGCCTTAATTGTGTTTTAATTACATGATTTGACCTCTAATGATAGTACTTAGTAGTAATTATCATCGTGTGGGACATGCCAAGTGTTATGTGCAACATCTATGGAGGATGGCACTATTGATAGGAAGTGTGGGGTCACATCGGGAAATTGTTCCTGTCAGTAAACAATAAGCTGTGCATTATGGGGGACAAAGATATATCTCCGTGGGACAAGAATAGTTCGACGTTAACAAATAGTTGCATGTCCCAGGGGATAGAAAAAGGTACATATGGGGAATGGAGAAATGAATGTCACGGGGAACAAAGGTTTGTCTCTATGATAACGAAAAACCTTAATGATTGAAAACAACGATATGTTTATCCTGAGAGATGTAGAAATGTTTATCCTGAGGAACAAAGACAAAATGTTTCATGATGGGAAAGTTACACTTAGACCTAAAATTGATTATAACATCGAAACGTTGAATTATATGAAGGGGAATAACCCTATGGGACCCCCTGATTTAGGTTGAGGTGACAGGTGCCACGTAGGACAACTAAGGCTACGTGGATGCCATGTGGTATTTTTGGAGGATGTGGACATGTGACGTGGCAAAGCTACTAACATAGCATGCTAATGATGCAATATGTGGCAGCAAAAATGGCCCTTTAGAGGATCAAGTGGCTAGTTTTTGAGTGACACATGGCATCACTAATGCCACATGGTAGGGTGACATTACCCCGATGTCATAGTGACATCAATGAGATGTAGTGGATGTGGGTGACATGGAGGATTATGCTGACGTGCTACCTAGGCGACACATGGTGATGGTTTTTCAATAACACTTGGCTCAAAAGCGCCACATGGTGATGACATGGAGTTGATGTGTCCAAGAGCCACATCACCGTGGAGCTCGGGTCCTTGGAGATGTTTTTAGCATCTTTCATAATGGGCCACGGTGTTGATAGAAGTCACAGTTGATGGGAGCCGCAGTACGGGAGCATCCCTGTCACTTGACATGAATATTCATCTCAAACCATGGATGATTGGAACGTAATGTTCCTAGAAGTATGGCATGATGGAGCAATGACGCATGGTGCGATGATGTAACGGGTGATACGTTAGACCACAAGTGAGATAAAAATGTCATGTGGGTACCACATGGCAGTATCATGCTGATGTGGCACAAGTTAATTGGCTAACTTCAAATGGACATAAATTTCAATCTAGAGGTTGAATTGATGTAGAATTTATAAGCTCTTGACGAGTTGGATGCAAAGGTGTTATCGAAAGTGATTTTCGCAGACTTTCAGTGAGAGGAAATTTTTGTAACCCCATTTCCATAAGGTGACCTTGGAAGTTGGGTTAATTGAAAAATAACACCTCCCATTCATCATAGATTAAACTAAGAGGGTGAAAGGGAGCATTACACAGAGAGAAAAAAAAGGAAAAGTCACTAATTTTAATTATTGAGTAAAGAAAATTTATATACTTTGAAATATAAAAAGAAAAACACACTTCTATAAATGTTAAGGAGAACTAAATTTATGGAGGTGAAAATATTTTGGAAGAAGCAAAAATTGAAAAAAATTTACACACTCATGTCATTGCTGAATAAAATTAGAATTAAGATGAATCTATCTTATATATATATATTACCTTTCAACTTAATTACAACTAAATTTATTTTATTTATAAAATTTGATTTATATGGTTAAAAATATATGTATAATAGATAATTAACTTGAATGAGTATCATCCATGTATTTGATTAGTTGTGTGCCAATACACCCTTAAATTTACTAAGGACCGATATTTGGAGAAATGTCTCTTGTGTATTTCGTTATTTCCACGCTAATGGCACATGTTTACTCATGTGAAAGAGCATATCCTGAATTCCCAATGGAGTTTTTCATTAGATATATATCCAAAGAGAGAAAAAATCGAACCATGTTCTGATGGAGTTTTTCATTGGATAATGCTTATTGTTTCATGAATACATACATTATTATAACATAATAAAACATTATGAAAAGATTTAAAATTGTCCGCAATAGGGATATTATTCAATAATAAATAATGTTGTTTTGTATTATAGGTATGTTATGGGTTAACTAGTGTGATATGTGGAGTAATAGTATAATCATTTAAATTAAATGATTCGTAAAAATAGATAGGCATTAATCACATTAATCTATAATAAATATAAAAAAACATACACTTTATCATATATATTTTATATTTTTAAAATTTTAAAAATAATAATAATTAATTAAATTATTATTGTATTTTAAATTATCTTATTATTATTATTTATAAAAAATTACTACATAAGTTAAATATATAATCATGAAGATTTATAATTTATAAATAGACTTTATTACAATGCTATAGATCAATACCATGGTTTATTAATACCATCTGCTTAAAAAACCATAATTTATTTCTTATAACACTTGTCCATATGACATTCTTTTTTAACTAATTAATTAAATTAAAAAGACAAAGATGAGATAGCTACTTTTAGGATAAATATCAACCATTGATCTATTATTGCTGCTAATAATATTATAAAATATTTCATGGAAGTTAAATCCCTACCATCAATCTAATAATTATTAATAATTAAATTAAAATTTTAAAAACTTATTCCAAAATAAATTAAATTTATTTTTACGCTAATATATCATGAAAAAAATAAAATTAAAAAAAAACTAAAAGTAATATGAAATCCATAAAATTTTGATAAAAAACTTATAATTATATAAAAAATCATAAACTAACACATTTAGATCCCTGATCTTATTGTTATAATGTACCGCAAATTACGTTGTGCCTTACATTGGAATACATCATCAAAGAATTATTCTAGTATAAATAATGCTCTTTCTTAAAGGGTGCCTTACATTGGAATACATCATCAAAGAATTATTCTAGTATAAATAATGCTCTTTCTTAAAGGAAATTTATCTTCGAAAATTTATTTAATTAAAAACAAAATAAAAAGCTACAAATATATGGGACACATTTTTTATCGCCACATTTTACTAATTTGTATAGTGATAACCAATTAGAAAAAATTAATATATATACTTAGAAATTTATCTTCGAAAATTTCTTTAATTAAAAACAAAATAAAAAGCTATAAATATATGGGACACATTTTTTTATCACCACATTTTACTAATTTGTATAGTGATAACCAATTAGAAATATATATACTTAGAGAATCATACTCTAGTAAGACTCACTATTTTTCCACCTCGCCCTACTAACCAACCAAAACACATAAAAATAGTAAATAGTTTATGACAAATGAATTTTTGTTTCTTTCTTCACTAATATCAAGGACATTGTCATGGAATACCTATAAAGGGATTCAGCGTAACCTTAACATTTTATCATAATGTAAGACAATTAAGTTAAATGAATTATTATTTTAATCTCAAATTCAATTGATATAAAAGTGATTGTTGGGAACATTGATCTATCGTCTAGGGTTATCTCAAAATAACCTTTATACAAAAAGTTTTCAAAGTCATTTTTTCTTGACTTTTTAAAAGTTTCCAATGTATTTTTGTGCTATTTATGTTCCCAGTTTTGGAGCCAATTCATTTTGCTATTTTTTCAAAAAAAAACTTTAGAAAAATACAAATAGTAATATTTAAGCAAAAAAATTATGATCTCAACAAAAAGGCTTCCGTTTTCTTAAACAATTCAAATTCTTTTAATTTTTCTAATCCACTTTTTTAGCTAAACCTTGAGCGTTAGAATTTTTTCATTTTTTCATTTTAGGGTTTTACTTCAGTCATATTGACATTATACAAAAAAAATTTTAATCCACTATTTTTGCTAAACCCCGAGTATTAGAAATTTTGTATTTTAGGGTTTTTACTTCAGTTATATTGACATTATATAAAATAAATTTCAACTTTTTAATTTGAACTTTTAGTAAATAAGCATCATCATATATTTTATCATAAATAAGTTATTAATTATTTTGTATTGCTATTTTGTTTGTAAATTAATTCATAAATCTAAAACAAAATACAATATTAAGAGGAATGTTATGGAGACCAAACCTATTTTAATGTATAAGTTTTCACATCTTAAATCGTCAATTTAATCAGAGCTTTTGGTATCATCTTTTCAATTCAAGTATATATATATTTTTAATAAAAAGGTCATTGTTTATTTTTCACAACCATTATTAAAAGTTAATAATAATCAAATACATGTATTAAATATGTTAATAATAAAATAATGATATGTAAATAGAAATTTTACAAATTATCTTCTTGTAATAAAATTAAATTATAATTAGAGTTACTATCTAGTTTTATATATCTACGAGTTCAGATGCTATTTGTAAGCATATAATTCCCTCATTTTATTAGTGTTGATGATGATTTACTAAGGATATTGATTTACTTGAAAATATTATCTAAGATTAATATTATTACTTTTGAAATTATTTATATAAGATAAATCATTTATCTTAAAAATGACATTTCATATATTAAATTGCTAAAATCTTCTAATAATTAATAATCAATAAACATCAAATTTAAACAAACATATACTATAAATGCTTTATTTAAAATTACAAACAAAATCTTATTAGTCCCTGCTTGGGACTCTTAGTGATCGATTGTGCGTTGACGGCCTATTAATCTCTTGTTTGACCAAAAAATATTGTTGTACATCACAACTTTAACCAAAGTTTTCATATTACAAAATAATATAAAATTTATTATGTAATTTTTGATTGGACAACAAAGTTGGGGGTCTTATTGCGCACTTCGCAGTTTTCAAGACATTATGTTCGGGGTAAAAATAAGATACCCAAAGTTTTCAGAGATGAAAAGTTTTTGTTACCCAAAGTTTTCAGAAGTGAAAAGTTTTTGTTATCCAAAGTTTTCAGAGATAAACATACATTATACATTAGTGAAAGAAAAAATGTTTTCCATGAAAATCATATACGGGTACAGACTTATTGAGGCAATGTACATCAGAGCCGGAATACCCGGTGGAATGTGAAAATTGGAGTCTGGGTCGGGGAAATTTGACGTTTTGTGGAACAATTTTTTATTCTCAAACGTATTTGAGGGTGAACAAAAATTACTTTAAATTTGAGGTCCAATTATTTAGGGTGCGCGTCATAAATGAGTAGTTTACCAATAAGTAATTTATAGATAAAGATTGAGTAATTTATATAAGTAGTTTGCTAATAAGTAATTTATAGACGAAGATAATGGAAATTATATAAACGTAAGAAAATTCGTAGTGTCAGGTTCTAGTTTTACATTGTTGTTATATATTTGTTAAACTATGTCTTTAATAATTATAAAATTTTGAAAATGTGTTTTATTCATTTTTATTAAAAATGAGAATTTATTGAATATAAGTATATTTGATGATAATAGTTGAATTTTTCTTATTCATTATTTCTTTAGTAATAAACTTTCCCATTAGTAAGCAAAAGAAGTATGGTTGATGGTAGATTGCATTCTTAAGGTTTAGAATTTTTTTTCTTATTTAATATTGATGTGTATATGTGAAATAAACAATTATAAATAACCAAACATGCTTTAAATGGCATGTAAAGATACAAAAATTAAATTCTATAATAATTACATATATTTTAAGATAGTGTGATTTAACATATACGCCATGTTATTCTATAGTGTTTAATTGCAAATCAAGTCTTGAAGTAAATTAAAATACCATTTATTATTATTTTATTTTTAGGTGTTGTCCTTCTCTAATTGACATAACTTTATGTTTGGAGCATCACTTTTATAAATTGTGGTGATTTTCAAGAATCACTTAAATCTCAATATATTTATTTTTGGTGCTATAGGATCAACTAAAAAATTATTATGCTTTCTTTTTTAAAAAATTACTTCTTTTAATATATCTCTCAATTATTATGCAAAATGAGAATTTATTGTATATGTATACATTTGATAATAATAGTTGATATTTTTCTATCCATTATTTTTACCATTAGTAAGCGGAAGAAATATGGTTGATCCTTAAGGTTTAGGAAATTTATTTCCTATTTTAACATCAATGTGAATATGTGAAATAAATAATTATAAATAACCAAGCATATTTTAAATGGCATACAAGGATGCAAAAATTAAATTTCATAATTACATATATTTATATTGTAAGATAGCCTAGTTTAACATATATGTCATGTTATTATATAATGTTTCATTGCAAATCAAGTCTTAAAATAAATTAAAATATCATTCATTATTAGTTTGTCCTAAGTTTTTGCTACCTATTCTCCGTGTCATGCATGCAGTGTCCTGCATCCTGCCAGCTGTTTGCATATGCAGAGGCGTCCATGGTGGTCTACAAATGCCTTGTCAGGAGTGCGGAGTAAGTTCAGAGCAGAGAGTGTCGAGCATCGAGCAGCTAATTCTCCGGAGTAAGTTCAGAGCAGAGAGTGTGGAGCAGCTAGTTTGAGGAGCAGAGGAGCAGAGAGCAGAGCTTCACCTTTACAACTTGAGGAGCAGAGGAGCAGAGAGCGTCGAGCGGAGCTTCACCTTTACAACTTGCAAGTTCCCAGACCGAACGAAGCATTCCCCATCTAATGTAATATTCACCATAAAAAATTGTGGAATTTCTACAAACGTTTAACATGGTTATTTGATGGCATGTAACTCTTTGCACTGTTCCCTTAGTCTATTCATGGTAATAGTTTTGCTTCTATCACTCAAGCTTTCACTATATAAAGTGTTTTCTTAATTCATCAGGAATTAATTTCACTCTCATTTCATTATTATTTCTTTGCTATATGCTTCGGAGGTGGTTTTTCCGATTTCATATTTAAGGTTTGTCCATATGCTTCTGTTTCTAACCTTCTATCATAGCAGACAATGTGTCAAACATTCCAAAATCCCGAGCCTTTTGCGGTAAATAGTATCATCTTTCTATTTTGAAAAGAGTTATTATTGAAAATATGCATTATTAACCTTTGCAAGCCTGACTATGAATGGAAAATCTCTTTTATTCTGAAATTTGGTGGTTTTATTTGAAGTTTTATGTCTTTCCAAGTATTTTTTAGTGTCATAATCTGCATTGTTGAATCCAGATTTAATTTTCCACTCTAGGATTGCAGACCTAAGTGCATGATTTGGAATGAGGAACTTATTGTCTAGGGTCTGGTTATTAGTCATTGGGGACGTATTGATCTTGTTTTCAAGCCAAGTGTTAATGGTGCTGTACTCATATGTGAAACCATCAGCCGCGATATGGGGATCGTCCATGCAAGGGGACGTATTGATCTTGTTTTCAAGCCAAGTGTTGATGGTGCTGTACTCATATGTGAAACCATCAGCCGCGATATGGGGATCGTCCATGCAAGTGGCCGCATACTCCCACACGACAAGCAGAGCCCGACCTTTCCTTTGGAGGATAGTTTGACATGGCCAGTATTTAAAAGGCAGAGACTGGTCCGAATGGCCAAATAACCATTCAAAATATTTCATCTCCAACCACGTCTGACCGCAGGTAGAATTCACTTGAATCTGTAATTTTCATATTTTTATCATGAAAAAATACTGAAATGCTTTTGTTAAAATTTTTAGTATTGATTAAAATATTTTATAAAACATGAAATTTGGAAGAGTAACTTACTCGTACGCATGTGTACATGAGCACTCATTCTGGTTTTTCCCCTGCGAAAGTTCTGCACTTTGCAAGTAATTCTTCAGATTATGGTCTTACTGTAATAGAACTATTTAACTTGCAATTTCCACTCATTTACCAAGAAAATGTACTTTCAATATTTTAAATTCCATTGCTACTTCAAACCAATTTTTACAAATTTATTTCAGTTTTCTACCTTGTTCACGTTCAAATAGATACATGTATTTATGTTTTCAGTGTTTTACCTCGTTCACGTTGAAGAGGAAATATTTATTTATGCATTTCAATGTTTAACTTGCTTCACCTTGAAGCTGAAATATTTATTTATTATTGATATTTTTTATTTTCCTAAATATCACATATTAATGTATTTTTAATATATTAAGCTGAAATGTTTATGGAAATTGAATTTATATTAGTTATTAAGCTGAAATATTTATTTATTATTGTTATATATTAATGTATTATTAATATATTAAGCTGAAATGTTTATGGAAATTGAAATTTCTATTGTCGCTTCAAATTTTAGTCATAATGAGCTTGTTGTAAGCCATCTTGTTTTGTTAGTTTTTGTTTTTTGGATAATGTGGGTAAGGGTTCAGGAAAGAAGGCTGGAAAGTCTTTATCATATAAAACCTATGGTTCAAGATTGTAATCTCCATCTTTCGAAGTGAAAATCTCCATCTTTCAAATTCACTTCGGGTTAAAACATTGAAATTCCCTACCTCAGTGAAAATGGGATAGAGCTTATGGTGCCGGGTGTTGTATATATAACTGTGCCAATGGGGCAAGTATATATAATATAATATATGCAAGTATATAATAATATCATGAGAGTTCTGTCTCAAGTTGGCAACGCAATTATGTTACTGATTACTTATTAGTTAGTTTGTCTTAAAGTAAGTGTCATAGGTATATAAAGTTATAAAGTTAATGAATGAATAGAAAAGTAGATGAGAAAAGTAAGACCATGTTTTAGTATTTTCACTTTAGTAATATTTGTTGTTTGGATTGGAGTGAAAATGTCTATTTAATTCTACCACATAATTGTCTTAACCAGTTTATTTTTATTATTATAAATTTTTAATAAATTTTATTATTTTTTTATGAATTAATTAAATTTCCAAGTGAAAATGTGTATTTAATTTTACCAAATAATTGTCTTAACTAGTTTATTTTTATTTTTTTATTATAAATTGTCAATAAATTTTAGTATTTATGTTTTTTTTTTTTTCAATGTGGTTCACGGGCACTCAATGAGTGGCCGCTACGTCCACGTAGAGAAGCGGGGCAGTTCCACCCGAAGGGATCTGGCGGTCGGCCATATCAGGCCTAACCCCGAGGGCATCGAGGAGATTTGACCCCGTGACCTCCCAGCTGGGAAAGTGCTTAGCAACGGGAACTCGACCATTTGAGCTATCCCTTGGGGCTTATTTTAGTATTTATGTTATGCATCATTACATAATTATATTTGAAATTTGATATTACTTATCTATATATATATATATATATATATATATATATATATATATATATATATATTCAATTATTCTACTAATATGTTATAAGAAATAATAATGTAACACTTAAAGTCTACACTACTTGTGGATGCTATGTTACATCTTTTTTTTTTCAACATTTACAATAAAAGAATTTTTAGTTTTTTACATGGCTTGAACTGTTTCTGTTTCTGTCCTGTATTTAATTTAATTCAGAATAAATTAATATTGGATGATTGGAAGATGATAGCAATCAGTTTTAGCAAAATATTTTTACATTTTAACATGTTCTTTGTGTTTTTTTACATTGCATATTACTGTAATACAACAATTTACATGACAATAGACAAACAATTTACATGACAATAGGTTTGTATTGTATTTGGTATTATTTTACCTATGTTTTCGTCTTTTCAATAAGCAACCCTACGCTAACACCATGTAAATAAGTTAATGGAAATACAATCTGTGACTGCAAAAGCAAAAGGAAAAGGAAAAATTGCACCCTTCATAAGCTCTGTTTCAGCTAATCAGTAGGTCTAACTAAAACAAAATCCATAGGTTTCGAATAAAACCCAATTGCATATCAAATTCCGCACATCACCGTGGATTTGACAGCTCTAGGTGAACTATTTCAGTTCCATTTCAAATCCCATTTCAAATCAGATAGTATACAATCCATTTGTGTTGTCCTTGCAGACCTCGGCAGGGACTACCGCCACCACAGTGGCTCCTTGTTTATTTAAATGAATCATTTTTTAAAATGTTAAATAAATAAAATCTAATCAAATAAAAAAATTAATTATTTAAAAAAAATCAAATCAATAATATCATGTTTAAAAAATGAGTTTTTAAATCAAATTAATATATATTTATCTTAGACAGGGATCTAATATGAGCCAAGAGTAATTCAATTTCTTCATGTGTAAATTTTTTTATGAGCTGATATTATTTAAATGTTTTGTATAGTTATTTAATTTTTAAATTTTTAAAACTTTTTAAAATTTTTATTTGGGCGGAGGTTAGCAAAATTTAAATTTTGATAATGGACCGACAATGTTACACATCATATTGTGCTGTATAATGGGCCAAAATTTGATTTTAAATTTTGATAATGGACGGACAATGTTATACATCATACTGTTTGTATAATGAGCCAAATTTTGATAACGGATGGACAATGTTACACATTATATTGTGCTGTATAATGAGCCTCTAGGCTTAATGAATTTTTTTAAGAATTTCAAACAAACAATATCACATGGAAGAAATATCACATAGGAGAATTGATTCTTGAGAATTTTTCATTCATACAATTAAAATATATTTCTTTTGAAATATTTATGTAATATAATACTCAAATACTAAATTAAAAACTCTATAATTTAATTTAAAATGTTAAATATTAGATTCATTTTAAATATATATGTATTTTAATATAAAAGTAGTCCTGAGGGTTATCTAAATTGATTGAGGTCCCGTTGCTAAAGCACCTTGCCATCAGGAGGTCACAGGTTCAATTCTCATTGACATGATTAGACTTGAATTAGTATGGTCGGGAGGTGAGGTGTCCCATGAAACATCAAAATGAAACTAGGCATGGTTAATGCTTTGTTTCTATAATCAATGAAAATATAGCGTGAGTGAGAAAGCAATGATAAATATATTTCACTCTTTAATTATTAGTCTCTCACCAAAATTCTAGTAATCGATTTGTCTGTTGACCACTATTAGTTTTGCATTGACCATAGAAAATTATAATGTTTAACTTTATAAATAATTAAGTTATTTTTTATTTTAATTAAAAAATAATAGTTTGTTAGCATATCTTTGCCTTAAAAATTTGTGTGTCTTATTTCAGGGTTTCTAATAGGTGTCCCATGTTGCCCATGAAATTTGTTCACCTGAGAACTACTAGTTATCACCAATTTTCATAGGGATCTTGTAATATGATTAAACAAATTGATGGAAGCTAATACATATACGAGTGTCTATTATTAACCTGATAGTTACAATTTTCTCGATTTTTGAACCAAATTGTACCAAAAGTCGTTACTTCGTTCATGTCGCTGAAAGTCAATTTCTTTCATGTCAATCATGAGGCCAAGGGCTTTAATCGACACTCTGAGGTATCAAATAACGTGGAAATGGTGGAATTATGGATTCAGAGTTTCTATGTGTTTAGAACGCCTCCAAAGAAAAAAGAACGATCATGAATAACAATACTAGTTTGATATTTGTCCCTGAAAAACAACTAACTAAGCCAAGATGTATTCTTTATTTTCCAAATGCTTTGAATTTGTATTACAACTTTATTTTCAAATCATCCAATGCAATGTGTCATCTTTACTTTAATTTTCCTTCCGTTCTTTTTCTAATAGATAATTTTGGCTAATTTTGTACCTTTTTTTTATGAATGCAACTGTCATACAATATCTTTCACGGATAAAACCAGAGATGATGCAAAAGGAGCTTTCATCGATCAGACTTTCAGAGGAAAAAAAGGTTGGCTTTTCTCCTATCAATCGTAAGGAAGAGGACTTTGATGGACAATTTGAGGCATCGAGTCACAAGAAAATAGAAAATAAAATAACTTGCCTTTTTCTATCATCCAAATTGATCCAGATTTGAGGTATTATCATGTCCAGATATTTGTCATTTTATTTTTTTGGAATTCTTCCTAGTTGTTCGAGCTTTCTTTTTTCTGATTTGTTTTGCAGATCTATTCCAGCAAAAGGTCAGGAGCAACAGTGCATAACTCCATTCACTCTTTTTTATAATGGAGTGATGAATGATTATGATGTATTGGATGAGAAGGTGTTATTCGATTCTAGTAATAAATTTAATGCATTAACAACAAATTTATGTAAATTTGCACAAAATGTTTGAATCTTTAGTCCTTTTTGCTTTATTTTATTTCTCAGGGAGTACTTTTTCCATTTTTCTTGCCAGGATCAAGGCATTATGAGGCTTGCTAACGCTAATAGCTTGAGGAACACAAGAACATCTACAATGTCCAGCAGAAAAAATGAACAAATATCGAAAACACTACCTTCCAAACCTACATCGAACATTATTAATGAAAATCAATCTCCAACACCTCCAGTAGGTAAGACATGTAAGGCCTATCTTTTTGGAAATCTGAGATGGCAAGCAACGATGCTAAGATCCTAATTGAGTTGGATGTGGTCAAGGGTCTGAATGGAGACCATGTCCTCTCTCCTCAAACCATATTTTCATTGCACCAGATGGGAATTTGACATTTACTTGACTTGAAGAATTGGCTCCCCAAGGAATGCCCTTTTCCTTCTTGGCCTCATTCTTGGGAATTGGGACTTAATTCCGAGCTTGAATTTGAATGGGAGCCATATAGACACAAAATCATTAAGACAGGGGTTGTATTAAATGACAGGCCCGATTCTTTTGCATGGGGAGGTGGAGTTGCAGGAGGCAACATTGCTGTCAAATAAATCTATTCTTACATTTCTTGTTCTCCAATTCCTAGTCCTTTTGACGAATGGATTGTGCCCATGTGGATGGGAAGCCCCCTTGAGGTTGTATTAAATGACAGGCCCGATTCTTTTGCATGGGGAGGTGGAGTTGCAGGAGGCAACATTACTGCCAAATAAATCTATTCTTACATTTCTTGTTCTCCAATTCCTAGTGCTTTTGATGAATGGATTGTGCCCATGTGGATGGGAAGCCCCCTTGAAGATTAAATACTTCACCTGGCTGGCCCTTTTTAACCGTATCCTAACTTGGGATAATTTGATGAAAAGGGTCTTCAAGGCCTGAGTTGATGCCATTTTTGTCATTCTGCTTTTGAAGATATTGGTCTCTTGTTCCTAGCTTGTCCTTTCGCTAAGGGCATCTAGGACTATTTGGCAGATTTGTTGAATATCAGGATTGATAGGGATCGGTCCTCCATCTTAGAGTGCCTATTGTATTGGTCCTCGAATCAAAGACTCTATAGAACATTCACCTTATATGTTCTATGGGGATCCAGCGTTCGAAGAACGCCTCTGTCTTTGACAACTAGACCCCTGATTTCCTTTCTACCAGTGTCAAAATTGTTGGTTATTTCCTTGAGATTAGCCCCTGGACCCCTACTCCTCGACATTTTGTTGACTTTCAGGATTTGGGGTCACATTTTCCTTTTGACTTCTTTGATGAAGCCTCTGCTTATGGTCACTGGAGTTGCGGAGCTCTTATAACTCGATCCAAGCAGGGAAATTTGCTTCTATTGGAATATAGGAGGTGGCACAAATTGTCAAGTAGAGAGCATGACACTATGGGGTTTACTTCATAACATTGTCTAGCTTGCGATCGATTCCATTAGGATTGTCAGAGATTCCAAAATTGTCATTGATGGGTTGTAGGGGCGGAACTTTTTTGAGGTTCCTTTGCTTAACCAATGAATGGAAAGGTTCCTTTGCTCTCCACTCTTCCTTCATTGACATATCTTTCATCCATGTGTACAGAGAACAAAATATAAAAGTGGATGCTCTGTCCAAATGTCAGATTCTTTTTTTCCTTGTAGAATGTTTTTTGAACTCCTGATTAATGGGTCTATTCATAATTCAAGCTCCTTTGAGCTTTGAATGCCCTAGTGATTTTCCTCTAGACACTTTGGGTTCACGGATATTTTTACTTGAGCCTCAGAAAGAGATTGCCCATGTTTTTGTTTTTTCATTCCTATGATGTACTTCGGTGTTTCTCTGTTCCACTAAGTTTCTTTCTGTTCTATTTTGGTTTGTCTCAATTTCGATCCCCTTTTATAAGCAACATCCGACTTGTTTCTAAAATATGTAACTTCTCATGTATTAAAGAAAAATGTATGTTTTTTTCTTCTTAAAAAAAGAAGACGACGACATGTAAAGTGCATTATTTTACACTGAAAAATAAGGACT
The DNA here is from genome assembly GCA_031772625.1 of Pinus tabuliformis. Lineage (NCBI taxonomy): Eukaryota > Viridiplantae > Streptophyta > Pinopsida > Pinales > Pinaceae > Pinus > Pinus tabuliformis. The sequence continues at coordinate 814,583,313 of CM062807.1, read as the reverse complement.
CGAGAGAATGTGAAAAGATAGAAAGGCTTTTAAAATATAAAATTGTTTCTAACAAGGTTTTTCGTTTTCCACATGTAGGCCTGCAAATAGCTAAGAAATTATCTCTGCAAAGCTTCCTCCGAAAGTGAAATGAGAGGTACCAAAACATTTCTCTAAAGCATCAACAATTTATTGGGCCTGTATTTAGAATTCAAATAGTTTATCAAACTAGTAAAAAATTTACCAATAAATTTAAATGATTGAATAAAGAAACGTGTATTAACTTGGTTTTTGTTGTGAATACAAATTCAACAGCGTGGCTCCTTACACCACGAAGAAGCGGACGACATTGCCTTGCAGGATTGGAATTTCAAAATAAATTCACTCATCAAATTTGTCGGTTTTCACACTTTTCTCACTTATTTTCACAATTTCAATAAAGATTGACTGTATTTAACAAGAAATCATCCCGCCACAAATAATTTGCCCATCAAATTCCATCCCTATTACCATATAAAACAGAAAAAAAATAAGACAACGAAATTATCTTCTCTTTGGCTTCTTAATCACAAAATTAAGAAAGGTCTATCAAAGCAGTTATCTTTTAAATCTATGCTGCATCACACCATAATTCTTTTACATCTAACCAGATTCTTTTTATCGACTTCCTTTCTCAAAGACGAAACCCATGCGTTTTCTATGTCACCGATTCCCATCACACGCGCTTAGCTCAACTAATGGTCAGCAGTTTTGTCTCTAATAAACAAGACGTGATGAGATTGCGAACGAACTTTTTAAAACAATATGGTTATCATTTATGCTTATAAGACACAAAGTGACCTCATGAGATTGATTGTAATAAACAAGAGTAAGCATAAATGAGATTGGTTGTAATAAACAAGAGTAAGCATAAACAATATTTAGTATATTAGACACAAAGTGACTTCATGAGATTGGTAATAAATAAGAGTAAGCATAAATTATATTCTTTAAGGTATAGTTAGTATATTATTAGTTTTTATTTAGGTAGGATTTTAGCAATTGATTTGTGTATGTGTAGTGATTATTATTAATTTTGTATTGATTATGACAAGTTATAATGTTTAATTTTGTAATAAAAATATGGTTTTTTCCTTATACACCATGATAGGTAAAGTTCGTGGGTTGTAGTAGAAACTATTTTTTGAATTTGGACTGGTAGTTTTGTCTCCATCGTCACATGATTGGGTATAGTTAGTATATTATTAGTTTTTGTTTAGATAGGATTTTAGCAATTGATTTGTATAATGACTATTATTAGTTTTGTATTGATTATGGCAAGTTATAATGTTTAACTTTGTAATAAAAATATGTTTCTTTTCCCTATAGACCATGACAAGTAAAGCTCGTGGGTTGCACTAGAAACTACTTCTTAAACTTGGACTGGTTTTTTGTCTTAAGATTTAAGTTAATAATTAAGCAATTATTTTTACATATTTATGTGGTAGAGACTACCCTACCATACAACACTTGTTTTAATCTTTAATTATTAAAATAAAATAATAATTTATAACAAACAAAAACTTAAATTTTAAATCTTAATTACTTAAAATCTCATTATTCATTAATATAAATTATTATAAATCACGTAATTTATTAATACATAATTTTACCAAATCTTTTTTTTTTTTTTTTTATTTAATCTCTCTAAAAAATAAGGTAAAACAATTTGTGTATAGCCATAGCTTTTGTTAGATATATCTGTTTATTTCTAATACCCCTGCTATATTGTTGTTTAGCTTAGACATTTTTTTTTTCGCTTTATACTCCTATCTTTTTTACTATATTTGTTTCTTCGATAATACTCATAAATATTATCTTTATTTTCTATGATATAATAATTATATATTATTTGATTTTTATTTGGAATAACAAAATATTTTTTTCCTTAGTGAAAAAGGAAGGTGTACTCTATTCCACCCTATACAAAAGCCAAGAAAGTAGAGTCGAATACATAGGTGAAATCAAAGGGGAAGGGGCCCATTTAGATGTCATTGTGTGAATAAGCCATTGGACAAAGGGATGGGGTGACAAAAAAGTCAATGACGGTTGTGAGGTAAGAGGGCCTTAAGAGGGCCCGAGGGGACAAGGAACTCATTTTGACTACATGCTATTAGAAGAGGGTTCTACGAATTGAACACAAGAACGTTCCATGAAGTCTAAGATACTCCGGAGTCCAAGGTGTATACATAAAAATATATTTTTTATTTTGTTAGGTTTATTTTATTATTATAGTGTGATTTTTAAATCGGGTAATTGTAGTGTAATAAATAATTTTTAAATTGGGTAATTGTAGTGTAATAAATAATGGATATTATGTTTTTTTAATTAGTGTCATAAACATAGTAACTACGCTATAGTTTTTTTTTTAATATTTTACGTATATTTTATTTATATATATAGTTATTCTTTCATTTTTAATGAAATTATTATTTGAGTTATATAGAGTAAGGAGGATGGTTTTGGAGGAAAGTAAAAAGGAAAGAAGAGATATATTTAATTTTCATGAGTAATTTAATGTTGAAATTGATATTTTTAAAGAATTTACACATATGGAGATATTTTCAAAGAATTTACTTAGTTTGACGCGCACAATATCTTGTTAGAAAGATCTATCTAAGGAATACAACTTCTGACTAGCCAACACTAGCCCACATCCCTCGTTGGCCCCAGTTTTCCCAAAAAATGTCGTTTAGGGCCTCAAAACGGCTCTAGAAGTCCAGGACCCAAAAAACTACCAAAAATAGTAAATTATGCTACAATTAAGGAAACTGAAAAAAATTAAAGAGACAGTGGTGGGGGTCAAAGTGGAATAGGCGGGTGGCCACCAACACCCACCTAGATCAGGTGGTGTCTTTAGCCGCATAGTGCGGAAATGGAATCCAATATAGCTGGGCTAGATATTTATGTAAGGAATTCCTGGACGACTGCCGTGAGGTCTAGGAGAAAGGTACAACTTTTCACTACGCCTAGTTAATCTTGATCATTGCTATGTTGGCATGGAAAGAGCCAGAGGATACACATATTCCTCTCATAGAAGAAAATGTATGTGAGGTTGCGAGGTATGCTTTGATGTGACATACCACTCAACCATCGCGAGCGTAGGAGAATAGGATACTTTTTATATTATATCAAATGGATCTACACATGTTAGTAAACCAAAATCTGTGCCTTTTGCTAATTTTGAACAAAAAATACAACCATGTGGCGAGGTTCAAGGCAGATTTTCATAAAATGTATATACTGGCGCGTAAAGACACGAAGAAGGAATGGCATGCATTATCATATATGGTTAAAGAGGATGATTGGTAGAAGTAATACATACATGTCCCACATAATGAATGAATATGTTGTAGGAAGCAAGAGACAACACAACAAAAGAAGAAAATTTGGACACTTCGCACCATGGCGAAGCCAGTGGAAAATACAAGGAGAAGCAAGCAGAGGAAGAGGAAGAGGAAGAAGAACACCACAGAGAAGAAAACCATGAGGAGGATCCTCTAGGAGGCGAGGATATGACTAAGGAGGTAGAAAAGGCAGAAACAGAGAAAATTGTTGCGGAGAAAAAAAGAGCCAACGCGAAGCTACCATTAAAAGTAGAAAGAAGCATAAGGCAAAAAAAACAAAAGAAATCACACCAATTATTCTCACTAAAGGAGACCTGGATCAAATCAGAGAAAAGGTTCAGGAGATAACCATGGAATCCCGGAATAGGGTAGAATATCACTATGGTGAACTTATCACAGGTATGTAGCAGAGTATTGCAAAGATGAAGATTTGGGCACAAACATCCAAACCACCAGCGCAGATAGGCCAAGGTCTCCATCGAGGAATACTAATATAAAAAACATTTGGGAAGAGGATAATGCAGATACCTTCCAGAGCTCTACAGTTCGACTCCACGGAAGTCAAGCAATAGGAAAAAGGTTGGGACCATGTCAATATGAACATGGCAACACTTCCCACTCCAATCCTACATGAATTGCACCAAGGTATCTCGAATGAGATCAAGGAGCGAGAATAGTGCACTTCACACTTAAACATTCAAATAGAACAAGAGCGTGATGCACTGAAGAAACAACTCGACCAGGCCATCAAGGACAAGGAATAGGTAGAACTACAACAGAAGATACTAAAGGAGGTGGTCGAAGCCACTTGCAAGGAAATTCTAGACATGGATGTCCGCGAGGATGAATCAACAGAAGATAAGGTCATGTAGCTCGACCTTGCAATCAAGGAACAGAAGGATAAAATTGCCATAGTGAAATTTAAGTATGAGATGCAGATCAGTGAGCTACAAATGAAGTTGTAGCTAGCCACACCACTAGAAGTACGCGAGCAGAGGGAGATTAACTTAAAGAGTGGGATGGCTAACATCTCCGCAACATTGGCAGACTGTGGAAAATTGTTGGACGAGAGCATGCAAATTTGGACTTCGCTACAGGAATATCCAAATGTTCAGAAATTACAAGAGGAGATGTAGTAAAAGAAGCATCAGTTGGAAGAGAGTCAGACAACTACGAAGACTTTTCCAATCTCACAAAGGCTCGAAAAAATTAATGAGTCAAAGGAGCTACAAAATAAAATCGAAGAGTTGAAGAAGGAGGAGAAAAGCTCGATGGAAAGGACTAACCCTTGGCAGGACGAGGCCCTCCAGCTATCAAAGGTTGTGGATGAGAAGCTTTAACATCTTTGAAAAAGGGAGACCGATCTGACAAAGAAGGTTGTAGAACACGTCACAACAACACTATTAGAAGAAGTGTGTAATGAGAAAAAAGTAGCTGGTAGAGATTCTGCAACAATTCAATAAGGAATACAAAAACATTGTAGACAAGATTAGGGGCAAAGAAGTTGATTGACTCAGGATGAATCGCATGTGACTGTTGGGGTCCTATTGGGCGCAACCCAACTTGGCCATATTTTGGGCAAGGATTCCAAATTTTGTGGAGCGTGCAGTAGAAAGGATGTCATGAAGTGAAAATTGGACTATGAAGCAGAGCAACGGAGCACAACGAAGACCATGCAACAAGATCATTGCGAGTATAGGGTCTTCGTAGCGAATCCCCTCACTTTTTTTAAAAGCATATAATCTTGTAAAAATTGAATGGTTTTGGACCATAGTCCCTTGTATTTTTGAAATCATGGTATTGGGTCCATGGTAATGCAGCAATGTAATCCCTCCATGTAATAGTATATATAGGGATGAATGATAAAGAAGTAAGGTATCTATCTATGTATTGATCTAGATCTGTGTTGTATGGTTGTATCTTTGTGATCTGTACTTCGGAGAAAGGGTGAGGCTCCACAGCTGAGTGCGTGGAGGCCTAGGTCTGTAGCTTAGTGTGTAGACCATATGTAGCTTAGTGCGTAGACAACTTGCAACTGTGTACGCAGGTGAAGAACCGTTTGTATCGAATTCTCTATTATAAGCAACAGTTCTTGTGGATGTAGTCCCACATTGGGATGAACCACGGTAAAATATGTGTCTTCATGTGTTTTTCTTATTATCTGCACTTTATTTCAGTACTATGAAGTTTACGTCTATGATATGTTTAAGTGATGAATGTATTTCTACGAAGTAATTTATGAATGTGAAGTAGTTTATTAGTGTTAAAGCATAATAAAATACGAATTTTCCACATCACAGTATCCCTCAAGGTTGCAGAACCCTAGTTTTTCAATCTCCCATAGTCGCTTCGGGTGAGACTGTGACTTGCGTGCAGGTTGTTGCCGAAAGGGCCAGTGATTGAGAGTTTTGTTGGTGCGTAGCAAACTCTGAACCTAGGTCAGCCCAACCTAAGCCAACACATTGTTAGAAACGTACATTGGTGGGTCGTGTGAATGAGATAGAAGACACCAGATCTAGTTTCATCCATCCAGGTTACAATTTCAGGAGTTATACAAAGATCAAAAATGTATGATGGATGTGATCATATAGATAATATTCTAGTCATGGATCCACCAGTTGCATCTGTGGATGCATCATTTGATCATTGTACATGTTATGTTAGATTATGAGTTGAGTATGGGTATGCCTCCCTCAGAAAACAAAGATGTCATGTTGTAAATGTATTGTAACAGATGAAGCTCATCGGTTGTCCTTGATCCCAACTTGTCACAAGGTAAAGCACTTTAGTCATCAGTCATCACCTCTGACTTTTCACTTTAGGGGGCATTCTGTTATAGGCCATTTTGTCACATTCGATCAGTGAGCCTCCTAATGGGATCAATCAACATCTTATTCCCCCTTATCACCATCTTACACAAATCCCTAAGCATGTTCCCTTCATCCCCCAAAATTTTAGCCCTAAACTGCATCATCTGAGCTAGTTTGAGGACCAACGCTCCCTGTAAGCCTACTGTGGTGCATTCACCTATAGGTTGCTCCACTGTGGCCTGCGTTCTTCACCATCAGGTTTCTCCCCTTTGCACCTGCATTGGTTCTAGGAATCCGTGAGAATGATCAGGATTCTAGAAGCTTCCCCTTCTAGGAGTTTCCAGAAGTTTTTTTAACTACTTACCTTAGATAAAACATTCAAATCCTATACTTCCCTACTTTGGATTTTTCACCACTTATCCTTTGATCCTATCCCTCCATCAAAGGTGGATCTATTATCCTAGATTGGTAATTGGATAAGAACTCCCAACTTACCCTACTTCTCTATATATTCCCAACCTTCTATGTGGTTGGGAGTTGGCTTTTGGAGAGTGATTCTTCCATTATGTTATTGTAGTGAGTGGTCATCATCTCATGCATTTAGGGTGATTGGAGGTACATATTGTGACAAGGAAAGGACAAGTCAACAACTTCGAGGAGCTCTTCTACAAGATCAACTGCTATTTATGGTTGTAATCTCCTTTCATTTATATTAATGCAAAGAATTAATTGTTTTCCTATATGTGATGTTGTTATTTCACTTATTTCAATACCATGTTAATCTATTGAATGAAGTGCTTAAATGATACTGCATAGATCTCGTAGTTTCTTGGCTTGTGTTATCTGACTGTGCAGGTTCTAATTTTGGCATTCAGAGATGGAATTGGAGATTCCAAGCTAAAGAAGGAGCGAACTGTGCGAAGGATTATAGGTAGGCCTCACTCCATCATCTATTTACTTTAAGGAAAATAATTGTGTTCCTTGTCTCTCTTTTGTTCTAGGTTAGCCACTGACCTAGGGGATATAATTTTGTCTGCAAAGCGTAAATCTCGTATAGCACTTGCATATAAAGCTAGACCACAGTTTTCAAATTCCATGGTCTTCTTTTTCCATACCTTAGATGTTGTTTCCTTTTGTTCATTCTGAGGTGTTGGTCACATTTTTCTCATGCATTTAGATTCTTTATGCCCAAAGTTATTGCAAAAGGAACATTTAGTTTCATATTGAAGAGGTGAGAAAGTATTGTAAGATAATTTATTTTCCCCATTCTCATTCGTTTGCTTTCTTGCTTCTCTAGTCATGATAGTTTTGTAAGCAACACACTGAGCAACCTTATGACCAAAATTATGACAAGTGAAGCATTAACCATTAAAGTAGAATTTTCTGGGAGTATAGTACCTTCTTGTGTATTTTTCCCTTTGATTGTAGTAAGGGAGATTTACCTGAGAAGTATTTGATCCTTTATTCTTTTGCTGATAGCTGGAGTTTCGTTGATTGCTTCCTTTTACTGCATTGAGATAACTTCCTGTACCTGTTTCAAAAGGCTTTACAGTCTTTGATGATTCTCCACTGTATCCAAGACCTATTTTTATGAGAGGAGAGCATTTCACTTTGATGATTTCATATAAGGTTACAGATCCTTTAGAAAACCTGATATTTAGACCTTTTGGTTTCTCAAGTTCCTTCCTTAGACTTACTATTTCCAGTTCTAACTTTTCTTTATGCTTCTCCTTTTCTAGGATTTGTTTCTTTAGAGCTTCTTATGCTAATTTAGCTTCTTCCAAACGAATTTTCAGTTGAGTTATTTCTTCAATGAAATTATCCTTTTCTTCTGGGAATCCATAAAAACATCATCAGACTCATCAGTACATTTATCTTAAAATGCCACAAGTAATTGATATTATTGATCAGACTCACTTCTTCGCCATTTGAAATACCATCACTATCTTCGTGTGTAGAAAATTCTTTTGTTTTCGATATTTCAATTCTTTTGTTGAACTCTTCCCTTTCTCATGATTTTCTCTATAAGGACATTTAGTAGCATAGTGACCAACTCTTCTACAAGAAAAACATTTGAAGGGAAGCTTGCCTCTGAATCTGCCAGTACCTACTTGAAGTTTCTTCATGAAGTTTGCCTCTTCTTCATTTGATACATAACCTGGTTCCTTAAGTTCCTCCTTTTCTTTTCCTTTAGAAGTAGCCTTGAATGCAACTTCTCTGATATCTGAGGGAACCCCTTTTCTCATTTCATAGGCTATTAGAATCCCATGACGTTGTTTAATAGTAAGGTTCTTCAAATTCTACATTTCTTAAATGGAAAATACTTTTGAATTGAATTTTGGGGTTAGAGATCTTAAGATTTTCTCAATTAGAGGTGATTCTTTTACTTTGTCACCAAGATTTATCATTGAATTAACAATCTCATCTACTCTAAGAAAGAAACTTGCAATGTTTTCGTCATTATGCATTCTGAGATTTTCATATTGAATTATAAATGTTTGAAGTTTGGCACTCTTTACCTTGGTGTCACCTTCATAACTTTGGATAGTCTTATCCCATACAGCCTTTGCGGTATTAAGTTGTATGACTTTGACAAATTTTGATTCTGCCAAGCTTCCTAATAGAGCATTGACAACTTTTGCATTGGTATAATACTTTTTCTTTTCTGCTTCATCTATGGGAATGACAGATGGATACTGATAGCCTCCTTCAATGATTCCCCAAACATCAGCTCCAAGTGATTGTAGGTAAGCTCTTATTCTGACCTTCCAGAAAACCAAATTGGATCCATTAAACAATGATGGTTAGATGGATGTTTCTCCCACTTGGTTTCTCATCTTGATGAATCTTCCTTCAAGTGATCAAGCTTCTTTTGAAGGGCCTGCTATGAAACCAATTGTTAGGAAAAATACTGAGAGGGGGGGGGGGTGAATAGTATTTTAAAAACTTACTCGACGTTCTCATTTTCTATTCAGATGTACGTGACTTTAATGAAGTAATTTTTCGTATGTACGCTACTATTATGCAGACAACAAGTGTATATCTAGTTAACTATCTTTTTAATTAATTATTCATTATTTTAACTTAAACTAGTGTATCAATCTGTCATTTGGAATTAATTAAACAATAATCAAGTGCAGTAGGAATAGAATAAATCATCACACATAGTCAACACATATGAACACCAATATTTTAGGTGGAAACCCAATGTGGGAAAAAACCACCGTTGTTGTCCGTAGTGTCTTCTTCTTAAAAATATATTATTTACAATCTTTTACTAGCACAGACTCATACCAGTACGCGAGAACCCTACCTGCAGAAGGCTACAACATTCTCTCGTTCTCCAACACCTACTGGAAGGGAGCTACAACCCCCTTATCTTCAATTCCTTGTGGATCACTTTTCAAAATGTTTCAAACTGGATCCACCTGATCAAAACATTACAACCTGTAGGCCACCTTTCATCAAATTTTCATACTAGACCCACTACCATCATCAAATCACTAAATCAACTAAAACAAATCAATCACTGAATCTCATTGCAACCAATCAAACTAAACCAGAACAGATCATGTGAATGTACTATTAATCATCAAGCCATACACTGTTATCTATCATTGAAACCAACTGCTACCACTGCAAACCCTGATCAACAATATGTCAAAATGTATACACTATTGTTATGAATAATACCCTCGTGTACACACATTTTTCCTTAATTGAACTAGCGTACAAATCTCAAAAACACTGATCCCTTAGACTTAATTACTGCATTGGTGAAATCAATCACAGACACATATATCCTGCATCACATATCTCTGAGCTACATATAGATCATTACATACTAGCATCAATACAATTCAGTATTTCATTCACAAACCATTCAACTCCACCAGAACTGACATACAGATTATTATGAAGAAGACATCATCAAGAGACAACAAAAATCGTAGCAAGACTGATCATACATCATTAACTTCTCATACTTTAGAAACCATAGCATATGTATGCAACCCTTACAAAATACTTATGTGTGTGTACACACCTTTCAAGAAGCATACCCGTGTACAGATCTGTCCATACTGCAGAATCGACACGTGACTAGCTAGAGGCAAACCCACGTATGTATGCACTTTTTTTGAGACAAACTTGCATAGAGATCTGTAATTATTGACTCTTTCCTTCACTACACAACAAAACTTCATTCAAATCCAAATCTCGACAAACCGAGTAACAAACATACGTTAGAACATTATTATCACAAATCAACCCATAAGAAAATCATGTAGTCATTTCAGATCTAAAATATCTAATCCCACATCACATTCCTTGTGCAACCTTATTTTAGATCAAACAATTCATCAATAGCCCATTACTTGCACACAAAACACTTTGATATTCATCTCCTTATATAGCTTAGGCCTTATCCAATACCACGGGTCGAATCCTTAGTAATGTCGATGGTATTCCTGGATGAGATCAATTATCCATTGTCACACTCATTACTATGGGCCAATACCATGGTAAAGGTCCCTAGTATTTATGATACCATGGTGTGGAAACTATATGCACTTTCTCTTCTCCATACCCGTGTGTGTACGGGGATTTGCTTCACAAAACCCACATGTATTTCTCAAAACATCACTTCATCAATTTTCTATCTCTGAAGTGTTATGCCTTTATCCAAACTCTCTCTCTCACATGTGTACTAGCTTTTAAAATCATCTTATTATCATCATGTTGACAATCTTCATCAAGTAGGTTTCCATCAAGGACAACACATTTTTCATAATGCCAACACCCTTCTCTTTGCCCCAGTAGCCAACTGTACCAACTAGGGATTTTTAAATTTATAAGTTTGTAAACGAAACATTTCTGTTAGCTTGGGACTAACATAACTTAACCTTGCCCCTGGATCAATCAAAATAGATACAACATGGTTAAATAATTTACCTTCAAACTCGATCATAGTATGTTGGTATTCTGCTTGGTGATCCTCCAGGGTAGCATTGATTTTAGGTATGCTCCTAGCCACCTCGCCAACTATAGAAACTTCCTGAATATTGGCAGTTTTCTCTACTCTGGTGCGATGGGGACAATTTTTGTAGTAATGGGGCTCTCCACAACCCCAACATTGCAATGGGGGTCGTTGTGATTGACTAGCCTCTAGTTTAATTGACACTTCTACTTGCTTAGGTGCACTATGTAATTTGAATTTTTGCTAATTTTTCTGAGGTAATCTATTTCGCTGATTTTTGTGTGGATTTCTAGTGTTTCCATTTTTTCACTTTTAGTGTTCTGGGAATTTTTCGTTCCCTTCTTACTTAACCATCCCTTACTTCCTTCTCCCTTTTGCTTCATCCGTTGATTGTATATTTGTGCCTTCTAGATGGCCTCATACATGGTCTTGGGATTATGAAATTCCAAATGTTCCTTCATAAATGCTAGTAAACTGCTCATAAAACGCTGCACCTTGGTGTTTTTCTCACATGTATAAGCAATGTACCTTAGAAGGGATGTAAATTTAGTCATTTATTCATCCATAGAAAGTTTCCCTAATCGTAGATCGTGAAATTCCTTCGCCTTCTCATCGTAGAAGCATTCAGTCAAGTACTTCTCTTTGAAATATTTATGGAAATCTCCCCAAGTCACCCCTTGCTCATCAACTGCATGAACAACCTTGACCTCTTCCCACCATAGGGTGGCTTTTCCTTGAAGTTGATAGAGAGCTAGTCCTGCCTTCATAGATATGGAAATACTTGTTCGCATTAATTAGACAAGCTTTAACATATTCCTCTATTTCTCCATCAAATGTCAAGGGTTTAATTTTCTTGAAATCACCTTGCAATTTGGTTTTCTACTTCTTGTTTTTCTTATGGTCAAAGGAATTACTATATTCCTCTCCATTTTCTCCTATATCAACATATATTCTATGAGTATTTCTCCATGTTGGCATGTCTTCACCTCCCTGTCTTTGCACCTCATCCTTGTCTTCCCGACCAGTTCTTGGTATGGAGTTCCTATGGCTTTTCCAATCAGAGAGGCTTTTCAAAATTCATTCTTGGTCTCACATCAACCTCTCATTGTCAGCTCGTAAATGAGTCATCTCAACTCTTAGCTGTTGAACTATTTCCAAGAGCATAATGGTAGGATTTTGGCATTCTCCCCCCAATTGGACCCAAATTTCTGGATTAGCTCCTGAAATTGGTGTAGATCCAGATTCCACAATTAGACTTAATGGTGGTGTACTTCCAACTGCTCTCTTCATTTTGCTTCCTCTATGAACATACATGTACATAAGTTATTCAGTTTCTCAATAGACCACAATTTTGCAACCTAGGCTCTGATACCACCTGTCACATGCTCCACAACTACAATAAAAAAAAGACACAATCACATAATTTTATAGCCCCATTATTAAGTTAATTTCTTTGCAAATTTTATTTTAAATTTCCAAATTGTTTGAACTTATGACTTTGCGTGAACGTGATTACTTGTTATAATAATCCAACATCCCTAATGTATGTCATAAGTTATAAAATATACCAAGGGATTTCAATATAATGTCTCTTTCAGAGGTAGGCATACATTATATTCCCTAAGAGATAGAACTATAGAACTTAATTAAATTACTGAGGGTTATTTAGAAGTCTCTCAATCTATCATAGTACTTGCTTCATTAATTTCTCACCAGTCAATTCAGGCACTTGGCTTTGGATCTGCCCTTCATTCTCCCACTGCTTGATCCTACATCCCATAATTCAATGAAGTGATTAAGGAACTAACCCTTTCTTCGCCGAGCTACCCGACCACCCATTCTGTTATGACTCGAAGGGTTTTGGGGTTTTGCAACTGGGCTAAGGATGCTAGGGTTTGAATTTACCTTTCCTCCATCAGAGACTACAGGTATTCACCCTTCTCATTTTATTTAGAAACTTCTCACATTCTACAGTTTCGTTATCTCATACATGTTTAGTGATTCTACAAGTAGCGACAAGGTTTCTCCTCTCTTCTCGTTCGCTGAGACAAGGAATGACGACCATGCCAAGGTAAAAGAACTCTTTTATTAACTTGAGTACCTCTATTTTCTCAATAGGTCTACCTAATTACTGATGGGAATAACGTTTTGTTCCCAACATGTTGGTGGCGAGTACACTCTGATTTTATCAGGTATTAACCCTCTACACTAACTCTTTTTTTTTCTTTCTTTCTTGTTTTCTTTGTGTAAGGAATAACTAACTTACGTTTTTGTTGGCTCATTGCAGGTTAAGAAATTCTATCCATACTTTTTTGGCTTCTTCTTCTTGAACTTTTGGTTACACTTAAACAACCCTTTCGTTCCTCCAGGTTCTATCTACAACCTATCTAGCTTCGGCACAAGGTTTCAAGAATTATGTGCACATTTCTAGCCAAGATTCTTAGTCTAAGACTGTTGTTCTGTACTAGGGTTTTTGTGGTAGTATGTTGTTAAAAGAGTGATATGCTTGACTTATGCCAAGTCAAGGGTTTTATGTTCATTTTATTTCTATATGTAGTAAAAATGGCCAAGATTCCCTTGTAAACTTGAACATGGTTCTATACAGTATATTCCTGAATTTTGATGATAATTTCTGGTCGGTTACCTCCTTAATTATGGCATTAAAAAATTATATTGATTCTTTTTAAGTGGCATATTTATTTTTGTTCTCTTGTGGTTATTGCTCCTATTTATGATGTATTTTCTTGGAAGGAAGGATCAAAAGGCTCTCTCTTTTCCGCCTCCTGTTATTGGTCACTGTTATATACACATAGTTTTAAATAAATTTAGATCTTGTTACAAATATTTAAATATTTGGTTCTTTTAAGCATGTTTGTTCTATGTTATTAAGTTTTGGGTTCTATAGTCACATGATTCACTTATAGGTTGTGTTCTTTATAAGCTTATAGTATTATCACCCATTATGTGAGATAATTTTGCACAAAATTCTTTTTCTTTTCCTTTTGTAATATATCTATGGTGCTCGACAGGAAGTGGGACATGAGGTCCTCGGGGCCTACTTCTTGCCCATGCAGTACCGTTTCATGTCCTTTTAAGGTTTTGGAAATACTTCACGAACGAATCTTGTTCATATGGGGTTCAACTAGTTCCCTATTCTAGTTATTAGTAGATATATTTTCTTATTGTTATTTACTGGTTGCTAAGTGCCCTAAGTCTCATCATATTATTGATGTTTAAGAAATATTCTTGTATTTCAAAGATAAAACAAAAAAAAGAGAGAAAATAATAATAAAGATATATTGGAACCCATAGGGCACACCTCTCCTTAAAAAACAGTTTATAACTAGGAAGACTATCTCAATAAGAAAAATTGACCTTTATAGGAATCCCTGCTTTCCACAGTTAACAATATCCATTTCAAAAAGAGAAATATTTAACCTATAACATTCATTTATCTAAAATGACTTCTACAAAATTAATGCATTTATCTACAAATAGTTCAACCAGTCAAGGAATTAATATGGAAAGAGGACTCCACCACTCAACCAAAGGGATTTGGAAATTGTGTCCAAGTCTCCCCTTGAGCCTCCTTAATTTCCAGAGTAGTTGAAAAACAATAGTCAGGTTCATGGGCCTCAAGACTCCTAGTCCAACCAAGAACTTCCAGACTTCAAGGCTTCCACTGGCTCTTGTTCAGCTCAAGAATACCTGCATCAACGTCCTCCTTTACCTTGGAATCATAATGCTCAAGGTTATTTTTCCTCCTTTCACTTGCCTCAGGCATCTTCTTTTTACTCTTGCCTCTCTCTCTCTCTAGGCTTCCCCTCTCAAATTGAGATGTTTTAATCTCTGAGGGAGGAGGAAGAAGCAACTCTCTCAACTACTTAGAAATGAAAGATTTTCTTTTTGGAATCCTTTCCCCATAATTCCTTAACTTGCTACACATTTTAAAGAAATAAAAATAAAAATAAAATTTTAATCATCTAAAATTCCTTACTTAGACTTTCACTAGTCTAGGATTTATCGAGTCATGCATTATAAAAGTAAATAACAAATATTTACATAGCCAGGGGGTGTTACATGGAGATTTTGATCTAGGCATACAAATAAATACTGTAGAGAGGAATGAAAAGTTCAAACGGTTAAAATCCAATGGTAATTTAATAATCAAATATCTTATGAAATTTCTATAACGTCTAACAACTAGTTAAATATTAAATAAAATTGTTTTTAATTAAGAAACAATTTTAAGTGTAATGCCCCTCAATGAATAGTAATATTCTAATTTACTAAGTTACCTGGAAAACAATAGACCATGCCTGGGTATGAATAAGACAAACATAAATGTTTATATTTTTAAATTTAGTTAATAAATATTAACTATGGTCAGCTATAAAATTATGGAGAAAGTAATGCTATAGTGAGTTTCATATTCCATAACAATTGAAGACAGTTATAGGCAGAGGTCGTTGTCTGCCCAAACTCCTCTCCCTAGAGATAAAATATCTCAGATGGGAAAAGGAAGCTAAGAGGCGAACTAATTATCTAAGACAATCTGGGAGGAGTGAGACTGTAACAAAAATGAACCTTTGACAGGATGTTGTAGAGGAAGGTAGGACATTTCCAAACATAGAGTTCTTGAGTTGGTAGGCTAGTGGAACTCTATTTGAAACCCTAGACTGGAGTTGGTTTGGATCAAATGTTCTTGGGTGAACCTTTGAAGGTTCTCAATATGAAATTGTTCTAGATTTGAAGTTGACTTGGGGGGAGTTTCAGTGGTGTTACTAGTTCTCATATGTTGGGAGGATAATTCCTTTCCCTTATGGTTTTATAGTTGGATGGAAGAAGGAACAAATAAGTATTGAGGAAACATGTTTTCTATAATAGTTTATTGTTTTCATAAAATAAAGTTGATGTTTGTTTGTGAGAAATGAAAACTGTGAGATGTGTTTGAATGGATGATTTACCGTAACAAGAAATTTGTCATACACTAAAATCTTGGTGAAACTACTGTGTCTTTATGTAAAGAAGAGTTTTAAATTTGAACTAAGGTATAATATGTAAAAAAATCCTAAAGAAAAACCACAATAATAGTGACAGATAAGGGCAATAGGAAACCTGAGGCCAAAATTGTACCCTATGAGGAAATCTGGGTTAGTTCCTGGGCCCAGCTAAAGTCATTAGCAACCTAGGAACAATCCCTAGTTCTAAGGGGTATGAATTGTAACAATACTTATATAAATAAATTGTAAATGAAAAGATAGTAATGGTGCCTTGTAAATAAGTATTGATGTGTCCAAGATAAAGAAAGGAAACTGGCATAGGAATCATTACCGAGTTTTTCTAAAATAAATTTACAGACTATGGAAAAACTGTACAAGTCATAACACATTCTAAGTTCCTACATGTTTTCAAATCAATGAAATACATGTTTTATAATAGTGAATGAAAACTATTCAGGAGTTTATATAGTGTTAGTCCAAAATAGCTAACATAATTTATACATAAAGTGAAAGGTGTAAACACAGTTCTTTACTTTGGAAGCCAAAAAGAAAAGAGCAATACAAACACCTTGCACCACCAAGAAACATATCACATAGTCGACTATTGGACCCAGGAAATCAACGAACGATAAGACCAAAAGTGAAAACGAGTGCACAAAAATACAAGCAAAATTTCTCAGAATTAGCCATTTCAGAACAAAACTTTCCAACCATTGTGAAACAAGGATAAACAATAATTATTGATTTTAAATCAAATCTTAAAATTAATGATCCTTTGAGTACAATAAAAGTCAATCATTGTCTCTGTAGTAATTCCAAAAAAATGGTAAGAACAAACCCTAGCATGAGGGCTAGTCATATCCTATAAAAAGTAGTAGAGAGTCGGTCCTTTAAAATTCATTATTCGAAATTAGAGACTATCTATATGCTTCCTGGGTGCTTGAGTGAACATAAAGCCTAGATGGAGGTTTCGCCATGACACCTAGAGAAAAGGACGAGGAGTTAACGTTAAAAAGGAACCTGGATAGCAATCTCACGTGGTTGACATAATTGTGGATGGTCGCGACAACGATATTTCACTACAAAAAAAAGGGGCAAGATGTCACAACAAGAAGTTTAGGATAAATCCTTAAGGGTTACATCTAGGCAAAATTTATACGATGTGACAATTAAAGGAAGGAGAGTTACTTGTGCAGGTGCCCTTTTGAACGCAATATCCAACAACACCTTAAGGAAAGTAAACCCAACTCCACATATATATTATAAGAAGAATATGAAACGAAACTCTATAATGTTACATGTAGAAGATTAAATTGAAAGTTTGAGTCTCACCAATATCAGAATGATTAACTCCGACATCCTTGCATTCCCATATCCAAGCAACTCCATGTAAATTGGTGTAGAAAGTACGATCAACATCCTTGGATTCCAAGCCCAAGGGCTTCCACAAGACAGGGAAATTGTTTAAACATCCTATAATGGAGAAACTTAGCAAAAAAATTAAACTATAAGGGAAAGGACTTTGGCCTTCCAACCCTACAATTACCTGATAGAGTGAACAATGGAAGTACTAGATAGACATTCCAGGGTGATATAATTGTTTCCTCATCGAAAGTTGCACAACTAAATGGACTGAGGTGCAACACAACTGAGTGGAATGATGCACGGGTGGGATGGGTGGTTACCCTCTAACCACCACTCCTCCAATCCACCGTTGACAGAAACCCTATCGTACAAGAGTCGTAGATCGAAACCCTCACGTCCATCGAAGCATTGATTCTTTCAAGGAAGGACAGTTGGACAGGTTTCGAGATTGTTCGATGTCCAATCCCCACATACATTAATCCCATATAAAAATTGAACTATGTGGAACATTACAATTATCATATGCCATTCAAAAACATAATATCACCAAAGATTAGGTTAATACCAAGTTGTAAGTGTTATCAATTCCAAACTTAAACCAATAACATATAATAAATTGGACAAAATTACTTGTGTTTGAAGTATCAACTCTAACAAGAAAGTCCCATGGTGTAAATAAACAATGCACATTTAAAAATAATAAATGTGGTATGTTACATTAAGAGGAGAAAGTTTAGGGAGACTATTGAGATTGAGAAAAGATCTAGTACTTTAAACAAAAAGTTAAATGAGGTATGTCACATTAAGAGGAGAAAGTTTAGGGAGACTATTGAGATTGAGAAAAGATCAAGTACTTTAAACAAAGAGGATGGATGGAAAATGAAAAGGAAGTGTGGAAAATGATTTGTGCCCTTTCTTAAGGGTATTCTTTTTCCTTCCCTCTTCTCCTTGGTTTTTCTTTTCTTCTCATTTTTTGTTTAGGTTGCTTTTGCTTTATCCTTCATATTTATTTTGTTCCATTTTTCTCTTATCCTCTTAATTTAAATGGTCCATCCTTTATTCTTGGGTTATATAATTATTTGTGTATATTAATCCCGTTTTTCTTTCTTCTTCTTCATTTTTTTGATATTATACGTATTCAAAGTATATGTTCTTATTTTCTCGTTAATTTATCATTTGTTAGTTTCTATTTTTTTTTTTATTCATTTCCCTTTTAATTTTTGTTTTGTTTTTTTTGTAATTTTATTTCCTTCTTCATTCATTCATATATATATATATATTCTAATTTGACTTTTTAGATTTTATGAATAATTTTTTTATTTCTTTAATGAATTTTCAAATTTTGATCATATGTTTTGATATTAATTTATTTTTATACATTTATGATATTCTTTGTTCGATTTTTTTAGTACTTAATTTTTATTTATTTTTATTGGAATATATATTTTTAATTGTTTCTTAATTAAAAAAAAATATTTAATAATTAACAAAGTATTAGAAATAAGAAATGCTTTTTTGACTTTAATTCATTTGTATTAGTTTTATTTATTTCCTTATAAAACAATTGTTATATATATATTATATATATATATTTTTATGTATATTCTAATTTTTATGTCTTTTTTTATATCAATTTATTTTTACTTATTTATGATATTTCTGGTTTGACTTTTCTTGAATTCTAATTTTTATATTTTTTATCATTTCTTTGGTTTCTTATAATGTATTCTCTTTTTAATTTTTTCCTAATCAATTTTTTATTATTTAATAATTAACAAAATATTAAACATAAGAGACTCTTTTTTATTTTAAATTATTTGTATTAGTTTTATTCATTTCCTTAAAATTTATATATATATATATATATATATATATATATATATAATTAATTAATTAATGAAATAATTTTTTATTCAAATTGGTTTTATAATTAATTTTCTGTAATTATAACTCTTTTATTTTTTGGAATGAATTTTCAAAAAAATTGATCTTATTTTTTTGGGTTAATTTTTATATTAATTTATTTTTAAGATCTTAAAAATAGCTCTTTTATTTTTTGGAATGAATTTTCAAAAAAATTGATCTTATTTTTTTGGTTAATTTTGACTTTTCTTGGTTCTTAATTTTTATATATATTTTTAAGATCTTTTTCTTTTTTCATGCAATATTTTCTCTTTTAAATTGTTTCTTAATTAAAAAAAGTTTATTAATAATTAACAAGGTATTTGACATAAAAGATGTTGGTTTTTAAGTTATTTGTATTAGTTTTATACATTTCTTCAAAAACATTGTTTTTATTTATTTATTGTCTCTCATATATATATATATTAGCTTTTTGTTTATTAATAATTGTTACTATTTTATATTTATAAATAAAAGTTATTTTTTTATTTGATTTTTTAATTTTTAAATAGATTTTAGGATTAATTTTCCATAATTATAACTTTTTCATTTCTTTGAATAAATTATCATTTTTTTTATATATTAATTTATTTTTACACATTTATGATGATACTCCCTGTTTGACTTCCTTTGGTTTTTAAATTTTAACTTTTGATTCTTTATTTTTTTCTTGCAATATTTTCTTTTTTTTAAATTGTTTCTTATTAAAAACTTTTTATTTAGTATTTAAGAGAAGTTATAAAAAATTTAATAAATATTGATATTTATTATTAAATTACGGTTGGGTTTTAACTATTGGATATTAATTATTTGAATTTTTATTTCCTCTTTATGGTGTTTATTTGCATGACTAGATCTGAATCTCCATCCCACTCTTGATGATAACCACAATTGAGAGTTCAAAATTGGTTGAGGAAGTTCTTTTGTATATGATCTTACCAAAAATCTTTCTTGAAAAAATATTTAAAATGTTAAAAATCAACTCCATATTAAAAGTTAAATGAATTACAAATCTTTTTAACAAAAATAAAATCATTTAGCATTTTAATATTAAAATACTAATACATCTCCTAATTATATTTAGAATAGAAAATATATATTAATAAGACTCCATATATATAATTATTTATGATTCATATTCTACACATTTAAATATTAATACATACCCTAACTATATTTAATAAATAATTAAAATATTAATAGATACTCTAATTATATTTAATATATAATCTCATTAGATAATTGTAGATTGATATTTGTATTTTATTTCTATAGCTCTAGCTCATCCCTATTTATACTTTCACCTTTGCTAATTCTCTTCACCATCTCTATTTATACTTTCACCTCAGCTAATTCTCTTCGCCATCTCATCTCATTCCTGCTTTATTTCTAGATTTTTTTTGATCGATATCAATGGTTGCTTCGAAGCTTGTATTAGTGATGGGTATCTGCATGTTCCCCTTTTCTTGCTTTCTCATGTAACAACTATAGACAATGATGGTAACATACCATTGACTCACTTAGAGCTCTTTTGTTTTTCTCAAGCTGCAACATGCGAAGAAGTCTTTTGGTTAAGCAATATTCAAAAGCTTGGAATTGCTTGCTTATGTCAATAGTGTTGTGTAATCTTAATTTCTTCCTAATCAATTTTTAATTATTCATTATTTTATGTTATAATTTATATTATAAAATAATCTTAATATATTTTAAACGTTGTTAGGTAATATTACTTAATCATTTAGAGTTCTTTTGTTTTTTTTAACAAAATCCACTCACTATTTAAAAAAAATTAATAAATAAAACTTGTAAGGTTAGTTTAATAGTTTGTTACTTGTAAAATAGTTATAGTTAGTAATAATTTGTTATTAATTGTAAAAATAGTTTGATGTATGGGTATTATATCTTCACACAATTTTGCATAATTCATGTTTATTTAGATTCAGGGGTATCTAGTGGAAGAATGCTAAGTGATATTAAAAAAGAGATATAGATGTCATGATTTCAAAAATCTTATTTTTGGTTTGCAATTGTTAGATATTGAAACATTTGTTATATATTTGGTACAATTATAT
This sequence comes from Pinus tabuliformis, assembly GCA_031772625.1. Classification (NCBI taxonomy): domain Eukaryota; kingdom Viridiplantae; phylum Streptophyta; class Pinopsida; order Pinales; family Pinaceae; genus Pinus; species Pinus tabuliformis. The sequence goes on along the minus strand of CM062807.1, from coordinate 814,561,818 downwards.
TTGTTTGAAATATTTGTTTAGTGGCCTTAATTTTGACATGCTTTGCTTACTTTGATCACAGGATTGTTAAATGTTTTAGTATTTAATTTTATGTCATTATGTCAACTTGGCCATTTTGATGACTAGTTTATTAAATGTTTCAATGTGTTTGTGTATGTGTGTTCTCTCCAAATAATTCTAAATATTTTATTCTAGTTATTGTTACCTGGTATTCAGTAGAAAGAATGTCAAGTGATATTAGTAAATGATATAAATTCTCATTATATTGAATAGATATATAATTCATAATTTGAAAATTCTTATTTTTTATTTGCAATTATTTGATGTTGAAATATTTGTTATCTATATATATATATATATAACTTAATATTTTTTAAATTTGATGTGTTGATTCAATATTAAGAAACATATAAATTATAATTGTACAACATATTAAGAATTAGAAAATAAAATTTTCTTCTCTATAAAAGACATATAATTGATATAAAAGTATTTTTGAATTAAGGCTCATGTGATCCATATCAAGTTTATGAGAAGAGCCTTTAGCGAATTATAATGTGATTTTTGCTGAAGACTCTTCTCATAAAATTATTTTATTTAAGATAAACATTGAATATCTTATTTAGTGCCAACATTGAAATATTTTATTTTTATATTTAAAGATGTATATGAAGTTGATATTGAAATTTCTTAAATAACATAAGTAGTCAAATATTTTATTTTAAAGCCCATATTGAAATATTTTTAAACAATAAAGAAATTATGTATTTGTCTTATAATAAAAAATGAAAATATAAGAAATTTTTTATTTTCAATTGTTTTATTTTCAATTGATATAAAATTATGTTACTATGGACATTGGAATAATATATTTATGGCTAACACATTTTGGTTATTAATATTTCTTTTTTAAATATTAAATGTTAACTCTATGTTTAGCATGGAATGAATTACACATTTCCTTCATACTATGGCATAAGATTGAGCATGTCATCTCCATATTGAGTAGCGGAGGAATTACACATCTCCCTCATACTAAAAATGAGGAAAAAGGAGGAGGAAATTATAGAGGAAATTAGCACTCTAAATTACTTTATGTTTATTTATAAATATGATGTAAAATTAAGGTTGGCATTGAAGCTCCCCAGATGGGGTGGTGGAAAGGGCATAATGTCACCACCTCAACATGCATTAATAGATGGGATGAGGCACTATGCCCCACCAATATTATTTAACATGATCCAACCTTACTATTAGTAGGTGTTGGAGATAGCACACAACAATTTCATTTCAAGGTATTGGGTTAAATACTTGTTTCAAGTGGAGGTAAGGCTCATCCATGGCCTAAAATATTGAGGATCCATGGTTGTTGAATGACCCTATTCTTATTGCATAGTGAATGACCTAATTTCACCTCAGATGATGAATAAGAGAAATTTGGTTTTATGATCTCACATGACACCAGAGAGGCGATCTCCTAACAATCAATACTCCTTGCTTGATCACATTATTATTCTTTATGATGCAAGAGTTCTCTGAAAAGAACGACTATGAGCAGGTATTTTCTCCCATAGTATATTTGGTGTGGTTTCTCAATTTTTTTCACTCACCTATTGTTTGGCTTAGCATGAAGGCTTTGTCTTAGTAGATTTCTCTTTGCTTCTCCTCCTCAAAAGGTTTTATCTCTCCTAGAATTTTCTTCTTATGTTCCCTTTTTCTTCTTACTAATTGAAATATTATAAATGTGCATGCAGGTTCCTTCATTTTCTCAATTTTCCACTCTTACCCCTACATATCATTCACCATCATTTATTGTTCGCCCATCAATTTTCCATCATTATTGTCACGTCACATTTCCCTAATGTTTGGCATCTAGCTTACCTCAACTAGGGAACTTCCATCATCAGTATAACCCATGGGTGTTGATCATAAACTGCCTCCACCACCTTTGAGATTCCATCCACCTACAATTGCTGCATCTATATACCATTAGGTAGCCCCCTCCCCACCCCCCATAGCCTTTTTGACTATCATTGTTCCATCTCAAGTGGTTTATCCAGATAGTCCCCATGTAGTCCCTTGATCATCAACCCACAATGGTAGTTTAGTTGATGCAACAATAGATGTTTCCTTTGAGAAAGTTGTGTAGTCAACTACTCCACTCGTCAATGAATCTCCATCATTCGGCGAGACATTCACGATGAGATCATTCATTGATGATTTATGTTCTTTATAATGAATTGAAGTGATTCTAGGAATTTTTTGTTTAAATTATATGCTCTAACTCTTATAACTGTTGAAGAGTGGTATAGTAAAGCGATTAAGGGCATGGTGGAGGGAAACACCCTCATGATTGATTAGAGCATCTTCGATAAGTTTTATGGGCTTGAATTATAATGTATTATTTTGTAAGTGTGTAATTTATTGTGGAAAAATTCTAATGATATTGTCGATTCTTTGTGTAGTCACGAGAGAGAAGAAGCATGCCCCAAAAAGAAAACAAAAGTTGAGATCCTTCTTCTAGTAAGAGGAGAAAGGTTGGATTCTAAGATGCAAATGACGGTGGTGATGGTGGAAGTGGTCAAGAGACCCATTTTGTATATACAACATCATATACGAAATGACCATGTTTGGGCATGAGATTTTGTTCATATATTATAATCATTTTCTATATAGGTCACCACATGCCATAATTCCATGTTTAGAATGAGGTGTTGTTTTGCATATTGAACACATTATGCCATTTCATTAAATATGTACTTTTGAGACAATTTTGTGTGTGTGTGTGTGTGTGTGTGTATGTATATGTATATGTTTATTTATGTATGTATGAACTGAAGTGGTTTCTTATTTTTTTTTATTTTTCTATTTTTTATGTTGAAGTGTTATAATGTTAGGTTGAATTTGCATCTATGTCGTGATGATGTGATATTACCTATTGTGAAGTGAACACTTTGACATAATGTATTTTTAAAGGTGTTTGGATTGGGTTTTTAATGACATGCTAGTTAGGCATATTCCTAGTGATATAGTAGTTGACGATCCCAAACAAATTGCAACAAGTTTTATCACTTAGGGAACACTTCTCCAAGCGCATACCACATCTAAAAATCACTTTATTACAATAATTTATGTATTAGAAATATATTTTTTTATCTTCAAGTTCTATATTAAATCACTTGAAAATTTCAACCCTATGTTATATCAAATCAACATGAATGACAAATCTTGAAAATTACTTCATCATGAAGATAATTCAAGAATAAAAATCAAATTTGTAATCAAACAATTTTGGATAGCAAGATACTTTATACATATATAGAAGAAATGCAATACATGTGAGCAAATTTATCACAAAATTGGTACAACATCTAGCTCTCCAAACCATAGCATGGTGAAATCAAGGAAACACTAGCTACCACCAAAGATCCACAACAAGCTAGCATCAACAACAAAAATTCCTCCCTTGGCTTCAATAAGATTTTATCACATTTTTTCTTCACACTAACATTATTTTCTTCAAAAAGTAATTGATATTCTTGATCAGACTCACTTCTTCGCCATTTGAAATACCATCACTATCTTCGTGTGTAGAAAATTCTTTTGTTTTCGATATTTCCTCAAAAAAATTATTTTGCTGAATTCTTCCCTTTCTCATGATTTTCTCTATAAGGAAATTTAGTAGCATAGTGACCAACTATTCTACAAGAAAAACATTTGAAGGGAAGCTTGCCTCTGAATCTGCCAAGTACCTACTTGAAGTTTCTTCATGAAGTTTTCCTCTTCTTCATTTGATACATACCCTGTTTCCTTAAGTTCCTCCTTTTCTTTTCCTTTAGAAGTATCCTTGAATGCAACTTCTATGATATCTGAGGGAACCCCTTTTCTCATTTCATAGGCTGTTAGAATCCCATGACGTTGTTCAAGAATAAGGTTCTTCAAATTCTACATTTCTTCAATGGCAAAGACTTTTGAATCGGATTTTGGGGTTAGAGATCTTAAGAGTTTCTCAACTAGAGATGATTATTTTACTTTGTCACCAAGATCTATCATTGAATTAACAATCTCATCTACTCTAAGAAAGAAACTTGCAATGCTTTCGTTATTATGCATTCTGAGATTTTCATATTGAATATAGATGTTTGAAGTTTGGCACTCTTTACCTTGGTGTCACCTTCATAACTTTGGATGATCTTATCCCATATAGCCTTTGCTGTATTAAGTTGTATGAATTTGACAAATTTTGATTATGCTAAGCTTCCTAACAGAGCATTGACAACTTTTGCATTGGTATCATACTTTTTCTTTTCTGCTTCATTTATGGTAATGGTGGATGGATACTGATAGCCTCCTTCAATGATTCCCAAAACATCATCTCCAAGTGACTGTAGGTAAGCTCTTATTCTGACCTTCCAGAAAACCAGATTGGATCCAGTAAAAAATGGTGGTTAGATGGATGTTTCTCCCCCTTGGTTTCTCATCTTGATGAATCTTCCTTCAAGCGATCAAGCTTATTTTGAAGGGCCTGCCCTGAAACCAATTGTTAGGAAAAATACTGAGAGGGGGGAGGGGGGGTTAATCAGTATTTTAAAAACTTACTTGACCTTCTCATTTTCTATTCAGATTTATGTACATGAATTTAATGAAGTAATTTTTCATATGTACGCTACTATTATGCAGACAACAAGTGTATATCCAGTTAACTATCTTTTCAATCAATTATTCATTATTTAATCTTAAACTAGTGTATCAATCTGTCATTAGGAATTAATTAAACAATAATCAAGTGCAGTAGGAATAGAATAAATCAACACACATAGTAAACACATATGAACACCAATATTTTAGGTGGAAACCCAATGTGGGAAAAAACCACCGTTGTTGTCGTTTGTGTCTTCTTCTTAAAAATATATTATTTACAATCTTGTACTAGCACATACTCATACCGATACGCGGGAACCCTACTTACAGAAGGCTACAACCTTCTCTCGTTCTCCAACACCTACTGGAAGGGAGCTACAACCCCCTTATCTTCAATTCATTGTGGATCACTTTTCAAAATGTTTCAAACTAGATCCACCTGATCAAAACATTACAACCTGTAGGCCACCTTTCATCAAATTTTCATACTGGACCCACTACCATCATCAAATCACTGAATCAACTAAAACAAATCAATCATTGAATCTCATTGCAACCAATCAAACTAAACCATAACAGATCATGTGAATGTACTATCAATCATCAAGTCGTACATTATTATCTATCATTGAAACCAACCACTACCACTGTAAACCCTAATCGACAATATGTCAAAATGTATACACTATTGGTATGAATAATACCCACGTATACACGCATTTTTCCTTAATCGAACTGGTGTACAAATCTCAAAAACATTGATCCCTTAGACTGAATTACTGCATTGGTGAAATCAATCACATACACATATATCCTGCATCACATATCTCTGAGCTACTTACAGATCATTACATACTAGCATCAATACAGTTCAATATTTCATTCACAAACCATTCAACTGCACCAGAACTGACATACAGATTATTATGAAGAAGACATCATCAAGAGACAACAAAAATCGTAGCAAGACTGATCAGACATCATTAACTGCTCATACTTCAGAAACCCTAGCATATGTATGCAACCCTTACAAAATACTTATGTGTGCATACGCACCTTTCAAGAAGCATACCCACGTACAGATCTGTCCATATTGCGGAATCGACACGTGACTAGCTAGAGGCAGATCCACGTATGTATGCACTTTTTATGAGACAAACTTGCATTGAGATCTGTAATTATTGACTCATTCCTTCACTGCACAACATAACTTCATTCAAACCCAAATCTCAACAAACCGAGTAACAAACATACGTTAGAACATTATTATCACAAATCAACCCATAAGAAAATCATGTAGTCATTTTAGATCTAAAATATCTGATCCCACATCACATTCCTTGTGCAACCTTATTTTAGATCAAACAATTCATCAATAGCCCATTACTTGCACACAAAACACTTTGATCTTCATCTCCTTATATAGCTTAGGCTTTATCCAATACCATAGGACAAATCCTTAGTAATGTCGATGGTATTCCTGGATGAGATCAAATATCCATTGTCGCACTCATTACTATGGGCCAATACCATGGTAAAGATCCCTAGTATTTATGATACCATGGTGGGAAACTGTACGCACTTTCTCTTCTCCATACCCACGTGTGTATGCGGCTTTGCTTCACAGAACCCACATGGATTTCTCAAAACATCACTTCATCATTCTTCTATCTCTGGACTGTTATGCATTTATCCAAACTCTCTGTCACATGTTTACTAGCTTGTAAAATCATCCTATTATCACCATGTTGACAATCTTCATCAAGTAGGTTTCCATCAAGGACAACACATTTTTCATAATGCCAACACCCATCTCTTTGCCCCAGTAGCCAACTATACCAACTAGGGATTTTTATATTTATAAGTTTGTAAACGAAACATTTCTGTTAGCTTGGGACTAACATAACTTAACCTTTCCCCTGGATCAATCAAAATCGATAAAAAATGGTTAAATAATTTACCTTCAAACTCGATCATAGTATGTTGGTAGTCTACTTGGTGATCCTCCAGGGTAGCATTGATTTTAGGTATGCTCCTAGCCACCTCGCCAACTATAGAAGCTTCCTAAATATTGGCAGTTTTCACTACTCTGGTGCAATGGGGACAATTTTTTGTAGTAATGGGGCTCTCCACAACCCAACACTGCAATGAGGGTCGTTGTGATTGACTAGCCTCTAGTTTACTTTACACTTCTACTTGCTTAGGTAATTTGAATTTTTGCTGATTTTTGTGTGGATTTCTAGTGTTTCCATTTTTTGCACTTTTAGTGTTCTGGGAATTTTTTCGTTCCCTTTTTACTTAACCATCCCTTACTTCCTTCTCCCTTTTGCTTCATCCGTTGATTGCATATTTGTGCCTTCCGAATGGCCTCATCCATGGTCTTGGGATTATGAAATTCCAAATGTTCCTTCATAAATGCTAGTAAACTACTCATAAAACGCTACACCTTGGCATTTTGCTCACATGTAGAAGGAATGTACCTTAGAAGGGATGTAAATTTAGTCATGAATTCATCCATAGAAAGTTTCCCTAATCGTAGATAGTGAAATTCCTTCGCCTTCTCATCGTAGAAGCATTCAATCAGGTACTTCTCTTTTAAATATTTATGGAAATCTCCCCAACTCACCCCTTGCTCATCAGCTACATGAACAAACTTGACCTCTTCCCACCATAGGGTGGCTTTTCCCTGAAGTTGATAGATATCTAGTCATAAGTATGGAAATACTTGTTCATATTAATTAGCCAAGCTTCAACATATTCCTCTATTTTTCCGTCAAATGTCAAGGGTTTAATTTTCTTGAAATCACCTTGCAATTTGGTTTTTTGCTTCTTGTTTTTCCTATGGTCGAAGGAATTACTATATTCCTCTCCATTTTCTCCTATATCAACCTTTATTCTATGAGTATGGCTCCATGTTGGTATGTCTTCACCTCCCTGTCTTTGCACCGCATCCTTGTCTTCCCGACCAGTGCTTGGTATGGAGTTCCTATGGTTTTTCCAATCAGAGAGGATTTTCAAAATCCATTCTTGGTCTCACATCAACCTCTCATTGTCAGCCCATAAATGAGTCATCTCAACTCTTAGCTGTTGAACTATTTCCAATAGCATAGTGGTAGGATTTTGGCGTTCTCCCCCTAGTTGGACCCACATTTCTGGATTAGCCCCTAAAATTGGTGTAGATCCAGATTCCACAATTGGACTTAATGGTGGTGTACTTCCAACTGCTCTCTTCATTGTGCTTCCTCTATGAACATACATGTACATACGTTATTCAGTTTCCCAATAGACCACAATTTTGCAACCTAGGCTCTAATACCACCTGTCACATGCTCCACAACTACAATAAAAAAAACACAATCACATAATTTTATAGCCCCATTATTAAGTTAATTTCTTTGCAAATTTTATGTTATATTTCCAAATTGTTCGAACTTATGACTTGGGTGTGAACGTGATTACTTGTTATAATAATCCAACATCCCTTAATGTATGAAATAAGCTATAAACTATACCAAGGAATTTCAATATAATGTCTCGTTCAGAGGTAGGCATACGTTATATTCCCTAAGAGCTAGAACTATATAACTTAGTTAAATTACTGAGGGTTATTTAGAAGTCTCTCAATCTGTCATAGTACTTGCTTCATTAATTTCTCACCGATCAATTCAAGCACTTGGCTTTGGATCTGCCCTTCGTTCTCCCACCGCTTGATCCTACATCCCATAATTCAACTAAGTGATTAAGGAACTAACCCTCTATTCGCCAAGCTACCCGACCACTCATTCTGTTGTGACTCAAAGGGTTTTGGGGTTTTGCAACTAGGTTGAGGATGCTAGGGTTTGAATTTACCTTTCCTCCATCGGAGACTACAGGTATTCACCCTTCTCAGTTGATTTAGAAACTTCTCAGATTCTGTAGTTTCATTATCTCATGCATGTTTAGTGATTCTACAAGTAGCGACAGGGTTTCTCCTCTCTTCTTGTTAGCTGAGACAAGGAACGACGACCATGCCAAGGTAAAAGAACTCTTCTATTAACTTAAGTACCTCTATTTTCTCAATAGGTCTACCTAATTACTGATGGGAATAATTTTGTTCCCAACATGTTGGTGGAAAGTACACTATGATTTTATCAGGTATTGACCCTCTATGCTAACTCTCTTTTTCTTTTTCTTTCTTGTTTTCTTTGTGTAAGGAATAACTAACTTGCGTTTTTGTTGGCTCATTGCAGGTTAAGTAATTCTAGCCAAACTTTTTTGGCTTCTTCTTCTTGAACTTTTGGTTACACTTACACAACCCTTTCATTCCTCCAGGTTCTATCTACAACCTATCTAGCTTCAGCACAAGGTTTCAAGAATTATGTGCACATTTCCAGCCAAGATTCTTAGTCTAAGACTGTTGTTCTGTACTAGGGTTTTTGTGGTAGTATGTTGTTAAAAGAGTGATATGCTTGACGTATGCCAAGTCAAGGGTTTTATGTTAATTTTATTGCTATATGTAGTAAAAATGGCCAAGATTCCCTTGTAAACTTGAACATGGTTCTATATAGTATATTCTTGAATTTTGATGATAATTTCTGGTTGATTACCTCCTTAATTATGGCATTAAAAAATTATATTGATTCTTTTTAAGTGGCATATTTATTTTTGTTCTCTTGTGGTTATTGTTCCTATTTATGATGTATTTTCTTGGAAGGAAGGATCAGAAGGCTCTCTCTTTTCCACCTCCTGTTATTGGTCACTGTTATATACACAGAGTTTCAGATAAATTTAGATCTTGTTGCAAATATTTAAATATTTGGTTCTTTTAAGCATGTTTTTTCTATGTTATTAAGTTTTGGGTTCTATAGTCACATGATTCACTTATAGGTTGTGTTCTTTATAAGCTTCTAGTATTATCACCCATTATGCGAGATAATTCCACACAAAATTCTTTTTCTTTGCCTTTTGTAATATATCTATGGTGCCCGACAGGAAGTGGGACATGAGGTCCTCGGGGCCTACTTCTTGCCCATGCATTATCGTTTCATGTCCTTTTAAGGTTCTGAAAATACTTCACGAACGAATCTTGTTCATATGGGGTTCAAGTAGTTCCCTATTCTTGTTATTGGTAGATATATTTTCTAATTGTTATTTACTCGTTGCTAAATTCCCTAAGTCTCATCATATTATTGATGTTTAAGAAATATTCTTGTATTTCAAAGATAAAAATAAAAATAAAATAGAAAATAATAATAAAGATATATTGGAACCCATAGGGCACACCTCTCCTTAAAAAACAATTTATAACTAGGAAGACTGTCTCAATAAGAAAAATAGACCTTTGTAGGAATCCCTGCTTTCCACAGTTAACAATATCCATTTCAAAAAGAGAAATATTTAACCTATAACATTCATTTATCTAAAATGACTTCTGCAAAATTAATGCATTTATCTACAAATAGTTCAACCAGTCAAGGAATTAATATGGAAAGAGGACTCCACCACTCAATAAAGCAATTTGGAAATTGTGTCCAAGTCTCTCCTCGAGCCTCCTTAATTTCCAGAGTAGTTGACAAACAATAGTTAGGTTCTTGGGCCTCAAGACTCCTAGTCCAACCAAGAACTTCCAGACTCCAGGGCTTCCACTGACTCTTATTCAACTCAAGAATACCCGCATCAACGTCCTGCTTTACCTTGGAATCATAATGCTCAAGATTATTTTTCCTCCTTTCACTTGCCCCGAGCATCTTCTTTTTACTCTTGCCTCTCTCTCTCTATATGCTTCCCCTCTCAAATTGAGATGTTTTAATCTCGGAGGGAGGAGGAAGAAGTAACTCTCTCAACTACTTAGAAATGAAAGATTTTATTTTTGGAATCCTTTTCCTCGTAATTCCTTAACTTGCTACACATTTTAAAGAAATAAAAATAAAAATAAAATTTTAATCATTTAAAATTCCTTACTTAGACTTTCACCAGTCCAGGATTTATCGAGTCATGCATTATAAAAGTAAATAACAAATATTTACATAGCTAGGGGGTGTTACGTGGATATTTTGATCTAGGCATGCAAATAAATACTGTAGAGAGGAAAGAAAAATTCAAATGGTTAAAATCCAATGGTAATTTAATAATCAAATATCAATATTTATTAAATTTCTATAACGTCTAATAACTAGTTAAATATTAAATAAAAATGTTTTTAATTAAGAATCAATTTTAAGTGTAATACCCCTCAATGAATAGTAAATATTCTAATTTACTAAGTTACCTAGAAAACAGTAGACCATGCCTAGGTATGAATAAGATAAACATAAATGTTTATATTTTTAAATTTAGTTAATAAATATTAACTATGGTCAGCGATAAAATTATGGGGAAAGTAATGCTATAATGAGTTTCATATTCCATAATAGTTGAAGACAATTATAGGCAAAGGTCATTGTCTGCCCAAACTCCTCTCCCTAGAGATAAAATATCTCAGATGGGAAAAGGAAGCCAAGAGGCGAAATAATTGTCTAAGACAACCTGGGAGGAGTGAGACTATAAGAAAATTTAACCTTTGACGGGATGTTGTAGAGGAAGGTAGGACATTTCCAAACATAGAGTTCTTGAGTTGGTAGGCTAGTGGAACTCTATTTGAAACCCTAGACTGGAGCTGGTTGGGATCAAGTGTTCTTGGGTGAACCTTTGAGGGTTCTCAATATGAAATTGTTCTGGATTTGAAGTTGACTTTGGGGGGGGGGGGGGGGGTGTTCCAGTGGTGTTACTGGTTCTCATAGGTTGGGAGGAACATTCCTTTCCCTCATGGTTTTATAGCTGGATGGAAGAAGGAACAAATAAGTATTGAGGAAACATGTTTTCTCTAATAGTTTATTATTTTCATAAAATTAAGTTATTGTTTGTTTGTGAGAAATGAAAATTGTGAGATGTGTTTGAATGGATAATTTACTGTAACAAGAAATTTGTCATAAACTAAAATCTTGGTGAAACTACTATGTCTTTATGTAAAGTAGATTTTTAAATTTGAACTAAGGTATAATCTGTAAAAAAATCCTAAAGAAAAACCACAACAATAGTGACAGATAAGGGCAATAGGAAACCTGAGGCCAAAATTGTACCCTATGAGGAAATCTGGATTAGTTCCTGGGACCATCTAAAGTCATTAGCAACCTAGGAACAATCCCTAGTTCTAAGGGGTATGAATTGTAACAATACTTATATAAATAAATTGTAAACGAAAAGATAGTAATGGTGCCTTGTAAATAAGTATTGATGTGTCCAAGATTAAGAAAGGAAACTGGCATAGGAATCATTACAGAGTTTTTCTAAATAAATTTAAAGACTATTGAAAAACTGTACAAGTCATAACACATTCTAAGTTCCTACATGTTTTCAATTCAATGAAATACATGTTTTATAATAGCGAATGAAAACTATTCAGGAGTTTATATAGTGTTAGTAAAAAATAACTAACATAATTTATACATAAAGTGAAAGGCATAAACACAGTCCTTTACTTTGGAAGCCAAAAAGAAAAGAGCAATACAAACACCTTGCACCACCAAGAAATATATCACATAGTCGATTATTGGACCCAGGAAATCAACGAACGATAAGACCAAAAGTGAAAATGAGTTTAAGCATACCCTAATGCTAGGGATGGTGCACACAAATACAAGCAAAATTTCTCAGAAATAGCCATTTCAGAACAAAAATTTCAAACCATCGTGAAACAAGGATAAACAATAATTATTGATTTTAAATAAGATCTTAAATGGTGTCATAATTATAATGATCCTTTGAGTACAATAAAAGTCAATCATCGTCTTTGTAGTACTTCTAAAAAACTGGTAAGAACAAACCCTAGCATGAGGGCTGGTCGTATCCTATAAAAAACAGTAGAGAGTCGGTCCTTTAAAATTCATTATTTGAAATCAGAGACTATCTATATGCTTCTTGGGTGCTTGAGTGAACATAAACCCTAGATGGAGGTTTCGCCATGACACCTAGAGAAAAGGACGAGGATTTAACGTTAAAAAGGAACCTGGATAGCAACCTCACGTGGTTGACATAATTGTGGATGGTCGCGGTGACAATATCTCACTGCAAAAAAAAGGGGCAAGATCTCACAACAAGAAGTTTAGGATAAATCCTTAAGGGTTACATCTAGACAAAATTTATACGATGTGAGCATTAAAGGAAGGAGAATTACTTGTGCAAGTTCCCCTTTGAACGCAATCTCCAACAACACCTTGAGGAAAGTAAACCCAACCCCACATATAGATTACAACAATTATAAGAAACAAAACTCTATAATGTTACATGTAGAAGATTAAATTGAAATTTTAAGTCTCACCAATATCATAATGATTAACCTCGACATTCTTGCATTCCAATATCCAAGCAACTCCATGGAAATTGGTGTAGAAAGTATGATCAACAACCTTGGATTCCAAGCCCAAGGTCTTCCACAAGACAGGAAAATTGTTTAAACATCCTACAATGGAGAAACTTAGCAAAAAAATTAATCTAGAAGGGAAGGAACTTTGGCCTTCCAACCCTACAATTACCTCATAGAGTGAACAATGGAAGTACTAGACAGACATTCCAGGGCAATATAATTGTTTCCTTTTCAAAAGCTGCAGAGCCAAATGGACTGAGGTGCAACACAACTAAGTGGCATGATGCATGGGTGGGATGGGTGGTTACCCTCTAACCACCACTCCTCCAATCCATTGTTGATAGAAACCCTATTGTACAAGAGTTGTAGATTGAAACCCTCACGCCCATCGAAGCATTGATTCTTTCAAGGAAGGACAGTTGGACAGGTTTCGAGATTGTTCGATGTCCAATCTCCACATACATTAATCCCATATAAAAATTGAACTATGCAGAACATTACAATTATCATATGCTATTCAAAAACATAATATCACCAAAGATTAGGTTAATACCAAGTTGTAAGTGTTATCAATTCCAAACTTAAACCAATAACATATAATAAATTGGACAAAATTACTTGTATTTGAAGTATCAAATCTAACAAGAAAGTCCCATGGTGTAAATAAACAATGCACATTTAAAAATAATAAATGAGGTATGTTACATTAAGAGGAGAAAGTTTAGGGAGACTATTGAGATTGAGAAAAGATCAAGTACTTTAAACAAAGAGTTAAATGAGGTATGTCACCTTAAGAGGAGAAAGTTTAGGCAGACTATTGAGATTGAGAAAAGATCAAGTACTTTAAACAAAGAGGATGTGTGGAAAATGAAGAGGATGTGTTGAAAATGATTTGTGCCTTTTCTTAAGGGTCTTCTTTTTCCTTCTCTCTTCTCCTTGGTTTTTCTTTTCGTCTCATTTTTTGTTTAGGTTGCTTTTTCTTTATCCTTCATATTTATTTTGTTCCATTTTTCTCTTATCCTCTTAATTTAAATGGTCCATCCTTTATTCTTGGGTTATATAATTATTTGTGTATATTAATCTCGTTTTTCTTTCTTCTCTTCTTTTTTTGATATTATACATTTTCAAAGTATATGTTCTTATTTTCTTGTTAATTTATTATTTGTTTGTTTCTAAATTTATTTATTTATTTTTTTGACTTTGAGTTATTTAATAAGTTTTATTCATTTCCTTTTTAATTTTTGTTTTGTTTTTTTGTAATTTTATTTCCTTCTTTCATATATATATATACATATATATTATAGTTATCTTCTAATTTCACTTTTTATATATATATATATATATATTCAAATTAGAAGATAACTATAATATATATATATAATTTGACTTTGTAGATTTTATGAATAATTTTTTTATTTCTTTAATGAATTTTCAAATTTTGATCATGTGTTTTGATATTAATTTATTTTTACACATTTATGATATTCTTTATTTGATTTTTTTAGTTCTTATTTTTTATTTTTTTTATTGCAATAATTTTTTTAAAAATTGTTTCTTAATTAAAAAAATTTATTTAATAATTAACAAAGTATTAGACATAAGAAATGGTCTTTTTGACTTCAGTTTATTTGTATTAGTTTTATTCATCTCCTTATAAAACCATTGTTATATATATTATACTTTTTATGTTTTTTTTTAATATTAATTTATTTTTAAGTATTTATGATATTTCTGGTTGGACTTTTATGGGTTTCTAATTTTTATATTTTTTTATCATTTCTTTTGTTTTTTATAATATATTATCTTTTAATGGTTTCTTAATTAATTTTTTTATTATTTAATGATTGACAAAATATTAAACATAAGAGAAGCTCTTTTTGACTTTAATTTATTTGTATTAGTTTTATTCATTTCCTTAAAAATTATATATATATAATTTTTTATTCAAATAGATTTTATGATTAAATTATAACTCTTTTATTTTTTGGAATGAACTTTCAAAAAATTTGATCTTGTTTTTCGTTAATTTTTATATTAATTTATTTTTTGATGCAGGAGCATCAAGACCATTTTTTCATTTGTAAATATGTGATTAAAGAGGGTGTGACAATTTTTAATATTTTATTAATTAATTTGTTATTTTTAATACAATAGGAAAAAGTGAGGATTTTGTAAATATTCTTTTAATTAAAAGGAATATGAGAGAAAATAAAGTTAGACAGAAATTCTAGGAAGTAGAAATGCTATGTACAGGACTTAGTTGAGTCCACACCTAAAATCTATTTAAATTAGATTTAGTTGCAAAACTTTAGGGATAAATCTAGATTTTAGAGGTGTTGAGTTATTTAAGGAAATTTGAGTCTAAATTGGTTTAATTAATTTGTATAAATTATCAAGCCTAAAAGACATTGAGTTAGTGGGAGTGAGAGGTTTTCTGCAGATTGTAAAAGGGCTAGCAATTAGGAAATCATGCCAAGTAAGGAGACACATTGTTATGTAAGTGCTATGTGTTTTTTTCAGAGGAAAAAATCAAAATGGATTATATTAAGATGATATAAAAAGCATCATTTCCAGATGTCTCAGAGGACATTTTTTTCAGATAGAGAGGATACTGGTTACATGTAGAAGTCCGCCTGAAAGGTGACAGGGGGAGAAATACCCTGTTTTGTGGCAGGGTCATCGTAGATCTTTATGTAAGTGCTATGTGTATTAATGCAGAAATTTATTTTCTGAAGATTAAATCTCATTTCTGAGTTATGGGTTGTGTAATTAAGTTTGGTTGGTGATTGATTGACTGTGTGAGATTGTGCATTAATTTCAAGTGTGAAACTGGGTAAATCGATCACAATTTAGATCGATTCAATACCAGGAGAAATTGGGTGTAAATTGACTTCTGTAATCACTAGTTGAAAGGCGCACAATTCTTGTTTTAATTCTGGAACATATATATGGAATTCATTGCATAAAGGGTTATTGAAATTCGATTGGAAGAAATCATTACTGAATCTGATTTTTACAAGAATTGCTGATGTCTGAGAGACACAGTAAGTTAATCTCTGAACTTTGAAGATATATTGAATTATATGTTGCTGGAATCCAATCTTTGTTTGTGTACAGCACTGATAAATCGATATAGAGAAGCGTTTTCAAACTTTGGTGCAGAATGCCCGTGTGAGAAAAGAGCGTTAATTTTCTGGGTTAAATCAATTTAAAAGCCTGTATAATTTAGCTTTAAAGCAATCCAATTCCGGTTTTGAGAAACAGCAGTTTCTGAGCAGCATTGGAAATTTAATGTGTGATGAAAAATTCAGGTATGAACAACGTTGTTTTCTAAATTAAATGAATACGGTCAATTGGGATAGTTTGAGATCGATTAAATCAATCCACAGCTACTGGTTATAAACAGCGCAGCAAGAACATCAATGAAATACGGTTTTGAATTCACTTACACTGTGATACTTGATTGATTGAAACCGTGTAAAAGCCTGAAGTTTTGAATCAAATGTATGGTTATGAATGATGAAATCGATTTTAATATTAACTGGGTTTTGGATCTGAATGTATCATGAAGGCGTTGTGAAAGGTGACTACGCAGAGATTGTCAATGTTGAAGTTCAGCAAGAAATTGAAGACACTGTTTTTTTTTATATAGAGGTCGAGGTTCTGAAATCACTGGCATGGGAATTGAACGGTTTTAAAAAAAAGGACAGAACCCGTAGCATTGAGATTAAGACCAATCTGTAAGCATTTATTTTTGTTTTACTGATCTATAAATCTGAACGCTGTGATTGCTATAAATGAAAGTTGCAGACTGGTATTTATCAATTGAATGATCGAAGAACGAAGAGCAGTTTCACTGAATTGAGATGTCAGGTGCATAGTGAGTTGAAGCGGCTGTAGAGCCAAAGGAAAATGTGTGAGTTAACAGCTAAATGCCGGATTTGAATAATTAGTGCATAATGGGTACAACGGGAAAATGGTTTCATGAAATCGAAATTAGCTTCGATGACGGTTTAATGGCATAGAGAACGGAATTATTGAATTGCATGGTGTTTATGAGGTAAGCCCAATTGCATTAAAACCTGTAGCATATTTATTAAATGGAATGGTTACCATGAGACAAATGTTACTTGTGATTCAGTGAAGAGCGCATATGAAATCTGGGTGTTTGAATTTAATAGAGATAAGCTCTCATATTATTATGAATTGCCAGGTGGGTAATTTTATTGGAGTATCAATGTGAAGTGTGATTTTAATTACAATTAGAATGCAGATGAAACGGGAATGCTAATGGTTTTTTTGTAACCATTGTTATATTTGTAAAATTAAAGCTTCCGCATGATTGAATTTGCCAGTGAATGGACTTTGTTGAAATGACGAAACAGGAAATGCATTTTTGTATGCAGAACAGAGTTAAAGCTTCCGCATGATTGAATTTGCCAGTGATTGGACTTTGTTGAAATGACGAAACAGGAAATGCATTTTTGTATGCAGAACAGAGTAGAGATTCTGGGTTTGGCGGGGTAACCTGGGTCATTTTTACATTGTTATAATGATATTCCTTCATTCCAAAAAATTTGATCTTGTTTTTTGTTAATTTTTATATTAATTTATTTTTACATTGTTATAATGATATTCCTTTTTTGACTTTTCGTGGTTCCTAATTTTTATGTATTTTTTTAATTTTTTTTTTCTTCATGCAATATTTTCTTTTTGAATGTTTCTTAATAATTTTTTTTTATTAATAATTAACAAGGTATTTGACATTTAAGTTATTTGTATTAGTTTTATACATTTCTTTAAAAAAAATTGTTTTTATTTATTTATGGTTTGTTATATATATATATAATTTAACTTTTTGTTTATTAATAATCGTTAATATTTTATATTTATAAATAAAAGTTATCTTTTTATTTGATTTTTTAAATTTTTAAATAGATTTTATGATTAATTTTCCATAATTATAATTTTTTCATTTCTTTGGAAAAATTATTATCTTGTTTTTTATTTTTTATTTTATTAATTTATTTTTACATATTTATGATGATATTCCTTGTTTGACTTTTTTTGGTTTTTGGTTTTTAATTTTTGATCCTTTATTTTTTTCTTGCAATATTTTCTCCTTTTAAAATTGTTTCTTGATTAAAAACTTTTTATTTAAAATTTAAGATGTTACTAGAAGTTATAAAAAATTAATAAATATTGATATTTTATTATTAAATTAAAGTTGGGTTTTAACTATTGGATATTAATTATTTGAATTTTTCTTTCCTCTCTACGGTGTTTATTTGCATGACTAGATCTGAATCTCCATCTCACTCTTGATGATAACCACAATTGAGAGTTCCAAACTGGTTAAGGAAGTTCTTTTGCATACGATCTTACCATAAATCTTTTTTGAAAAAATATTTAAAATGTTAAAAATCACTCCATATTAAAAATTAAATGAATTATAAATTTTTTAATAAAAATAAAATCATTCAACATTTTATATTAAAATACCAATACATTTATTAATTATATTTGAAATAGAAAATATATATTAATAAAACTCTCTATATATACAATTATTTATAATTCATATTCTATACATTTAAATATTAATACATGCCTTAACCATATTTCATATATAATTAAAATATTAATACATATTCCAACCCTATTTAATATATAATCTTATTAGATCCTCACATTAATTATCAATCCAGGCATCTTCAATGATCCAGTTCATAGACGAATTGATTTTAAGAAGAAAAGGTGGATCAGGGAGCGAAGCCATGGAGAGTCAAATGAGGGTTTTCTTGTTCGTCTTTGCCAGGTCTGAACCCATCGATGCGCATGAGACCTCCTCCTTTGAGGCCTATGTCTCTACATGTGGATCCTCAGAGTTTTCACAGTCTCAGACTGCAGGATCCGCAAGATTTTTGACACATTTGGGGGTTTTTCACCTGCAGCGCCTTGGGGAGGACCGCGCAGAGAATGGACAATGCAGGGTCAAAGAAATGGGTTCCCCAAGATCTGCAGATACACCTTGGTTATTTCAATGCCTCTTTTTCTTATCAAGATACCCTTCTACCTTAACCCTCCGAAAGCAGAGCCCGAAGATGGTATCGAACCCTTGCTGCGATGCTTCAGCCGTCGTTGCAGCCATGTCCTCGGCCGCCGCTTGGCCTCTGCGAATACATGATGCCGAAAAGGAAACTCGTTTTAGGGTTTTTCGGAGGTGCGTCTCAGAGAGGATGCTCCAGGCGGAGGTGGCGAAGGAAGAGGCGATCCTCCATGAGTTTTGCACAAGCGCGCACAGCATTGGTAGCTCTGGCCCCGCCACTGAACAGTGGCCTCTCCACAGATCTGCCGCCATTCCCTTTGCAACGAATCCGAGTTGGAGCGAACGATACAGTATGCTGAAGAGTTTTTCTCCACTGCTGCCTCCTTCGCGTCATGAGATGGGCGATTCAAAAGATTCTGGCCCTGTGCTGCTCCAGAATTCTTCTACAATTTCCTCTGCCCCCTTTCAAGTCCAAATAGCACAGATCTCTGGCAAGACCATACTGCATTGGGTAAAACCCACAGATCTGGTGCAAAACCTCAAAGCAAATCTAGAGAACCGGCTTGGGATCCCCTCAGCCCTTCAGAGACTTATTTTCCAAGGTAAACAGCTCGATGATCCTCTTCCTCTCTCTTTCTACAGCATAAAAAACAATAGCTCCGTAGTGTTTTCTTTTCGCTTGAGAGGTGGAGCTGCAGGTCAATCATCTTCTGCTCCTCCATTCTCCTACAAAGCTGCAGTCTGCTCTGAGATTCCCTCACCCCCTGAACCTCCCAAACCCAAGCCTTTTTTGGTTGACAAATTGGAGGAGGTTCCCTCTGTTGAGATCTCCTTCCCTAACCTTGCAGACGACACCCAAAAATTTGCTGAAAGGGCCATCATCTGCAGATTCAATGGGCTCTGGCCTCGTTCAAAGGATCTTTATGAATGGATCAATCACAACTGGACTCACCATTGCAAGGTTTATTTCTGTGCAAAGGGATATTTTATAGTGTTGTTCGACAATCCCGAGCACTATGAAACGGCTTTAGAAGAAGGCCCTTGGTTCATGGGTTCAGCTGGCCTCTTCTTAACTCCATGGTTCCCAGACTTTGACCCAGCCTCTGCAGTCTTCACTAAAGCCCCTGTCTGGATCAGACTTCCAAATCTTCCAATTCACCTGTGGCACACATTAGTATACAAGCAAATAGGCAACGCCTTGGGCAGCTTTTTAATGGGAGATTACGAGAGGGAACAACAATGTCTCTATACATATGCCAGAATATGCGTGGAGCTGGATTTAAGCAAGGGACTGCCAGAGCAAATCAATCTCAAGATCAATGACACTGTTTGGACCCAGGTACTAGATTACGAAAACACAGCTTTCAGATGCCGCCATTGTCACCTAACAGGGCACCTGCAGAACTCATGCCCATCGCTGTCTGCAAGAACGAAAAAGGGCAACTTCGCAAAAACCAAACCTAAGCGTTGGACCCCTTGTCCTCCGCCGCCAGATAGGAGCTCTGGCTCATCAGGTTCGAAGGATGAGGAAAGTGATTCAGAACCGGACCAGGCGCCTCATCCGATGGATCAGCCCACAGATACTAAAGAGCATACCCATGTTACAGTGATCTCCCAGAAACGTGCCCATGAGACATCCTCCTCTGAATCAGAAAAGGAGAGCCCGAAGATAGAGAATTCCAGTCTTCAAGTTATTTTAGCTCATACTCCCCATGATGGCTGGACAAAAGTCAACAAAAAAAAAGGGAAAAAACATTATGCTGTAGTTTCTGCCCCTGAGGGGTAAAAGTCAGTTTGTCAGTCATTGCTCTCAAGTCATTTGATGTAGCTCCGAGTTTGATTCTTCTCTCCGGAACCGAGGTTGATGGTTTCATCATTTCCGGTCTGCCGGTCTCTTGTATCTCTTGATTGTACTATATTTTACTTTAAATAGAATTAGTCTTTACTCAGAAAAAAAAATATATAATCTTATTAGACATTATAAATTTATATTAGATTTATATTTAATTTCTGTAACTCTGGCTCATCCCTATTTATACTTTCACCTCTGCTAATTCTCTTCACCATCTCATCCCATTCCTGCTTTATTTCTAGACCTTTTTTAGATCGATATCAATGGTTGCCTCGAAGCTCGTATTAGTGCTGGGTATCTGCATGTTCCCCTAACAGCTATAGACAATGATTGTAACATTACCACTTTGTTTTTCTCAAGCTGCAACATGCGAAGTAGAGTCTTTTGGTTAAGCAATATTCAAAAGCTTGGAATTGCTTGCTTATGTCAATAGTATTGTGTAATTTTAATGTCTTCTTAATCAATTTTTAATTATTCATTATTTTATGTTATAATTTATATTATAAAATAATTTTAATATATTTTAAACGTTGTTAGGTAATATTACTTAATCATTTATAGTTCTTTTGTTTTTCCTAACAAAATCCACTCATTATTAAAAAAAAATGAATAAATAGAACTTGTAAAATGGTTATTTTAATAGTTTGTTTTTTTTCCAAGAAAGAAAAAGCGTAATATATTATATAAGGAGTATAATGATCGGAATACATTGGCAGAGAGGAAGCTGCATATGGAGATGGAGAAATAACAAAATTTTTAAGGAAAATAAAGCGTCTTTTTGGGGAATCATCTCGTAGCATATCTTTTTTCTTTGATTCCTTACCTGAGAAGCCTCCCAGGGAAAAAAGATTGGCCCCCATCTTGGATGATCGTTTTCATAACTGTTACCCGAGAGCTTTCTTTGATGGAGCGGCTCAAAACAACTCCTGTGGCTGCGGAATCCATATCATCATGGATGAAAATTCTCAATTTCTTATTTCCTGGAATGGTGGAAAAGGATCTAGATGCAAAGCGGAGGCGATGGCTCTAGTTGGGCTTCTCTCTTTCTGTCTCTTCTTTAATATTTAGTCCGTCTCAATTTTGGGGACTCCAAATTAATGGTTGATTTTTTCCTGGGAAAGATCCTTATTAGCAATCCTCAACTGGTAGGCTGGATGAACAGGATTGTGTTTCTTTGGGATAGGATGATAGGATGTTCCATTCAACACATTTACAGGTTACAGAACAAGCAGGTTGACAGTTTATCAAAGGATGGTCTGCTTTCAGCTCAATGTATTTGGCACATAAAGGTAATTTCAGACAAGCAAGTGATCCCTTTATCAAAGGATGGTCTGCTTTCAGCTCCGGGTATTTGGCACATGAAGGTAATACAAGCAAGTGATCCCTATCACAAAATTCTCTTTTCCTGAAGCTTAATTCACCTTGCTGGTGTCAGGTATGTTTTTGTCTATTTTGACCTTGTTGTTCCCATTTCTATTTATATCAATCGCCTGCTTGGTTTTTTGCTGTATCCCCAAGGAGGATCTAAGTTCTTAACTGTATGTATTGCAAAATTTTGTTTATGAAGCCCCTTCTATAGAGATTGACTGTCTTTATGAACGATCATGAGTGTTATGTTTTTCGGGGATCTCTTTCCTCTTTATCAGGATTTTTTTGTCTAGTTTAATAGTTTGTTACTTGTAAAATGGTTATGGTTAGTAATAATTTGTTACTAATTGTACAAATAGTTTGATGTGTGGGTATCGTACATGTCCCAAGGGCGTTTATGCCCAGTAGATTTTGAAGAGCTGTTTTTTTTTCTTATCATGGGCGGTGCATTGGATGTTGTTCCGGAATAGACTTGTTATATGTCAGGTTGTAGAGTTGCAGCCATAAGACGTGCAATAATGCTACAGCGATTTAATCATGACTTGTCTCCCATGGCTATATTGATAACTGATTTGTTAAATGTTTTTATAGAAAGTGTGGGCAATTTTGATGACAAGTTTATCTAATGTTTTGTGTTTAAAATAAATTTTGGTCATTATTAATTGTTTGAATGTTTAATTTGTGATTTATTAATTATTTGAATGTTTATTTGTGTGTTTTTCACACAATTTTGCATAATTCATGTTCATTTAAATTTAGGAGTATCTAGTGGAAGAATGCCAAGTGAGATTAAAAAATAGTATAAATTCTTATTATAAAAAAGAGATATAGATGTCATGATTTCAAAAATCTTATTTTTGGTTTGCAATTGTTAAATATTAAAACATTTGTTATATATTTGGTATAGTTATATTTGTTTTGTGGCCTTCATTTTGACATGCTTTGCTTACTTTGATCACATGATTGTTAAATGTTTTAGTATTTAATTTTATGTCATTATGTCAAGCCTTGACCATTTTGATGACTAGTTTATTAAATGTTTCAATGTGTTTGTGTATGTATGTTCTATCCAAATAATTCCAAATATTTTATTCTAGTTATTGTTACCTTGTATCCAGTGGAAAGAATGTCAAGTGATATTAGTAAATGATATAAATTCTCATTATATTGAAGAGATATATAATTCATAATTTTTATTTGCAATTATTTGATGTTGAAATATATATATATATATATATATATATATATATATATATATATATATATATATAACTTAATATTTTTTAAATGTCATGTATCAATTCAATATTAAGAAATATATAAATTATACTTGTACATCATATTAAGAATTAGAAAATAAAAATTTGTTCTCTATAAAAGATATAAACTTGATATAAAATTATTTTCTAATTGAGCCTTATATAATTGATATAAAATTATTTTCTAATTAAGGCTCATGTGATCCATATCAAGTTTATGAGAAGAGTCTTGAGTGAATTATGATGTGATTTTCGCTGAAGACTCTTCTCATAATTTATTTATTTATTTTTATTTTTATTTTTAACATCATCGGTTGCTATATTGCTTTTCGAAAAAAGAGGAAGGTGGAAACTGCTCCTCTGTAATACATAGTTATTCGCCGAGTGAAGCTAGGAAAGAAGGATTTACAACAATAGGGTCCTCCAGGTTCCCGCCACTTGGGCTTTGAAATGAAATTTAAACTGGAATATATCCTAACAAATTGGAGCACTAAAAGTTGACATTTGCAGAACATTATCTATCAATAATGAAAAGGGTGATAAGCCTGACTATGAGAATGAAAAGGAGCCTGATGTGCCAGTTTGAAGCACCTTGCTGTTCCGCGCCAAAGGATGAAGAGAAGTGTGATATCTTTTCTTGTAGCACTTGTCTGGACTGCATTAAAGAAATAGCTGAAAACAGATCTTGATAAAAGAAGGGCGGGAGCGCTGTCGTGGGGCTCTGATCTTTGAGCGATATCTCTGCTTGTAGCACCTGTCTGGACCACATTAATGAAACAGTTGAAAACAGATCCTGATAAAAGGAGGGCGGGAACGCTGTCATGAGGCTCTGATTTTTGAGCGATGCAAGATGAATATGCTGCCTGGAGGGAGGGTCGATGAACACGGGGCGTCCAGAAGTTCTAGGGGAGGGGGAATCACGGGTTCTAAGTGCTAGACAGGCCCGCAGGAACAGGGTGTGCAGATGGATCGAAAGGGGAAGAGGCAGAATTAAGGGAGAGTGGGAGCTGAAACAGGGGAGCGGGTGAGGGAGAGCCTGATGCAAGAAAAGGGACAGTCGATTTTCAAATAACTCGTGCAAATGAATTACCTGAGTGTGCCCGGTCCTTCTTTCAGTCTTGGTCATGGTGAAAGATTTATGATTCATCGGATCTTCTATCATATTAGGACTTATGAGCTTGTTGCATCTTTGAATGAGGGAAATCCTTTCCACAGTCATGGCAAATGGTAATAGGTCTCAGCTCCGTTACAGACTAGACAACCCTGAGGTCTGGCGCATGCCTTGTTGGCCTGTTTGTTAGCGTTTCTGTTTAAGCTGCGTAAGATATGGTAAAAGCGCAGATCTTCCATGTGTTGAGCTAGAATGTGGCAGCGGCTTAAAATCTGCTGGAGAAACACATTTGTGGAGTCTTTCCTCTGAACCATTGAGCTAATAACAACTGTGGAATCTCCGAAGATGAAGGCTGCTTCTGTTCCAAGCTTCCCAAGCTGAATAAGTCCCTGGTATAGGGCCAGTGCTTCTGCCCTATTGTTGGAGGTTTGGCCAAGGCCCCATTCATATGATAAAACAATGTCTCCATTAGCATTAAGTATCACTCCTCCAGCCCCTGCAACCCCAGGGTTCAACTTTGAAGCTCCATAAAAAAAAAGACAGTACCTGTTGCAATTTTGGATCCAAGCAGCAAACTCATTTTCTTTGAGTCTAATTTTCCAATTATGAGGGACAACATTTTGCCTGTTGTGAGCAGTGCTACCTATCTGCCTGCTGTTGTTTTTGTCCAACAAGTGACCAATAAAGCTTCGTTCTTCCACGCTGAGATCGGTGATGTCTACAGCCTTCTGGTTTTTAGCTGATATGGTTTCAAGGGCGAGACCCTTTGCTTTGCTACATAGACTTCTGGTGTTTGAACCCTTGTCCTTAAAAACTTTTCGATTGCGGCCAACCAAATATTCCATAGCATGATGTAAGGTAGAATATCCCATACCCTCTTCGCAATGCTATTCTTCCTTCGCTTCCAGGGGTAATTCTTTTTCCACTTATGCAGAATTTCTCCTATGTTATCTTGTCTGGTCCACGGAATTTGGTTGTTCTGGGACAGGTTTCCCCAGCATTCAGTAGCGAAGGGGCAATCAATAAATAGGTGGTGGATGGATTCCTCAGCTGCCAAGCAGTTGGGACAGCGAGAGGGGCCGATAATTCCATGCTTTTGCAAGTTTTCGGCAGTAAGAGTTTTCCCTTTGAGAAGAGTCCATATAAAAAAATTGATTTTTGGAAGGGCCTCAGACTTCCAAACCGCCTTCCAATGATTCCAGATTGGCATAGGATGATTGCTGCTGCAAAGGAATTGATGGGCAGCCTTAATGGTATACACAGATCCAGAAGGGTCCCAACTGAATCCATCTGAGGTATTATTTTTGATAGGGGCTATATTATGCAAGTGAGATTGGAGAGCTGACAAACAATCTTTGAGATCATTGGGTATAGCAGGGAAGAACCATCCAGACCATAGGAGGGATGAAGGATCCCACCGAGAAATCTGATCCAAATGATGGATGCCAATTCTTTCAAAAAAAGAGAGGATGGGATTGACCCCAGCTTGCATATTAATAGGTTGCTGTCCCATGATTTTGTCCGTTCCAATATTAATGCTTGCTCCTCCCTTAGGAATTTTGGAAGTGTTTTGGGCAATTATAGGAATTACTTTTTTGCATAAGCGCCAGATTTTGGTGGAGTCTCTGATGGGGATGTCTTGATCGAGGAGCTGATGCCTTGGAAAATTCAGATATTTAATTTCCAGTACCCTTTTCCACCATGCAGAAGGACCAGTTATGAATCTCCAAACCATTTTTCCTCCAAAAGCTAAGTTAAGATATCTGGGGGATCTGATGCCAAGGCCACCATGGTCTTGGGGCTGAATTACTTGCTTCCAGCTGATCAAATTAAACTTCTTTTTGTCTTGCTTCCCTCCTTGCCACAAGAAATGGCGAAGGATGCCTTCCATTTTGTGATGGAAGGTGGCAGGGGCTTGAAGGAGAGTAAATTGATATAATGGCAAAGAGGATATACCAGATTTCAGAAGGGTGAGGCGACCAGCTGGGTTGAGCCATATTGAGCCCCACTGCTGAACTTTCCTTTTCATCTTATCGATTATGGTGTCCCAGACTTCAGCCCTCAAAGGTCCTGCGCTTACAGGAATGCCCAAATATGAAAAGTGAGTCCAGTCATAGTGGTAAGAAACCCCAAATGTTGCAGCAATATTATGAAGGGCCTGCGAAGTTGTATTCCAGCCGTAGATACAACTTTTTTGCTGATTGACCAGACCGCCAGAGTAATCCATGAATTTGTCCAGGGGAACTTTGAAACGCCTGGCTATTGTGATAGAGGCCCCCCCAATTAGCAAGGTATCGTTTGCAAATTGAGAATGATTTATATTCTTGACTCCATTCCCAAATTTTATTCCTGTTATGAGACCGACCCTCCGATGGAAATCCAGCGCTTTGCTAAATGATTCAGCCATTAGAATAAAAAGATAAGGTGAGAGAGGGCAACCTTGTCTTAGACCACAGGAGGATTGGAAAGCTTCACTTGGTCTGCCATTTACAAGAGGGGTGATCCATGGCCCGGAGATGTAGGCTTTGATGAGGTTACGGAAGCTTGCATCAAAACCCATCTTCTTCAGGACAACAAAGAGAAAGGAGTGCCTCACTCTGTCAAAAGTGTTGGCCAAATCAAGTTTGAGAACAAATCCTTTCTCCTTCCTGGATTGGCTCGAGTGAATAGCTTCTTGTACTAGAAGGATGGAGTCAGTAATATGGCGGTTTGCTAAGAACCCCCCTTGATTTTCAGAAATGAGGGAAGGAAGGAATGGTTTGAGGCGAGAGGCAATGATTTTTAACAGGATTTTGTAGGAGGAATTACATAGGGAAATGGGACGAAATCTGGCAAATGAAGAAGGCCGGTTTTCTTTGGGTATGAGGGCCAGATGAGTGGCGTTGGTGTACCCCCCGATTTTACACTTTCGCTGGATCCATTTTAACATTTTTATCAGGTCTTTTTTTATGATTCCCCAGAATGTTTGATAGAAACATATGGGAAAGCCATCAAGGCCTAGGGCTTTGTCAGGCTGAAAGGCCCATACCGTTCTGGCAACTTCTTCCTCATCAATCTCTCTGATTAAACTGTCATTTATTTGCTTACTTATCCCTGCAGGCAGATGTTGCAATAGCTCAGTATAATCCTCCTGTTCTTTAGTTTCAGTTAGGAGGTCTCTAAAATGTTCAGTTGCTGCCCTCCGGATGGCATCTTGGATTACCTGCCTGTTACCTTCAGCATCTGTTATGGAGCTTACGCTGTTCCTTACCTTTCTGGCTGTTGTTTGTTTATGAAAAAAGGCTGAGTTCCTGTCTCCTCCCTGCAGCCACAATTGCCTCGATTTTAGCCTCCATTTTAGCTCCTCTGCTCTCTTAACTTGGCACAGTTGTGAATAGAGATCACTTTCCTGTTGTTTACTTTCTTGGGAGAGGCCAAACTCCTCAATCGCTCTTTGCGTGCTGTTGAGGTTATTTTTAATCTCCTTTTTTGCCTCTTCAGGCTCTTTGTAGCTCGATTTGGCCCAATGTTTAATTGCCTGTTTGGTTTTTTTTAGTTTGGTCTCCCATATGAATCCAGGGGACCCTTCGACATGCTGTCTCCAAGTACTGAGGACGATTTCAGCCACTGCTGGGTTGTCGTTCCATAGGGAGCTATATCGGAAGGGAATAGGCCCGAGATTGCTGTGATTATCTAGCGTTAGCGTGACAGGGAAATGATCTGAGATAGGGCAAGTCAAGATGCTGGCGAATCCAACAGAGAACGTAGAGAGAAGCGAAATGTTGATTAAGATTCTATCTAATCTCTCCATAATATTTCCTGTGCCAAATCTGCGGTTGCTCCATGTGTAACGCCGGTTTTTGGGTGCAATGTCCACAAGTTTGGATTCTTGCATGATGTTTTCCAGATGTGTTCTATAGGGGTCAGAAGTAAAACTGCCGCCTCTCTTTTCGTTGGCATGGAGGATAAGGTTGAAATCGCCTCCCAAAATGATGTTGGAGCTCCCTTCTTCATCAATGCTGGACTTTAAATCGCACCAACAACAATCCTTATCTCTGTAGTGATTGGGCACGTAAATATTGTAAATGACTACAGTTTGCCTGTCATCATTATTTTCCAAGACTGTTTTGATCTAGTGTTGGTTGATGGTTGCCGAATTACAGTTCCATATATTCTGGTTCTCGATAGTGGCTATACCTCCTGAAGCTCCTCTTGCTTCACTAATACTTCCCTTATACTGGTTCTGCTGTTCTATGATAGTGTTCATTTCCCTCTGACCTTGCTTTGTTTCTTGCAGCAAAATGATTCCAGGTTTCTCTTGGTGAATGAGATCTCTCAGGGCTACTATTTTGGAGGGGTGCCCAAATCCCCTACTGTTCCAAGACAATATTTTTATCATTGTAAATGTGGTGTCCGGGGAGGTGCTCGCCCCCCTTGTTCCTTGTTGTCTATATCTTTGTCATGCTGACCTAGGATGAAGGATTCTATGGGTGTCTGAGTTCCCATAGCAATGTCTTTCTGCGCGTTCTCATCCTGATGCTGTTTGGAGGATTTCCTGTCCAGTCCAGGCTTCTTGAAAGTTTTG
The DNA here is from genome assembly GCA_031772625.1 of Pinus tabuliformis. Lineage (NCBI taxonomy): Eukaryota > Viridiplantae > Streptophyta > Pinopsida > Pinales > Pinaceae > Pinus > Pinus tabuliformis. Next base: position 814,532,594 of record CM062807.1, on the reverse strand, counting down.
CTAGATCCTCCATGTTCTTTGGAAGAGCTCCTGGTGATTCTGTTTAAGGGAGGATCTAAAGGGGGCTGAGAGGAGATGATCAGGGGAAAGGAGGATTTGGAAGAGGTTTGGGGGAGGTTTTCAAGGGAGGGGGGATCTAGGGGTTGGCTTTCCGGGAGAGAAAGGATAGAGAAGGGATTAGATGAAGGAGGCGGAGGAGGGGAGCGGGGGGGGGGGGGGGGGGGGGGGGGGGGTGTAGATTTGGAGGGAGCAGGAGAAGATGGGGAAGGATGACCTACTACGGAGGCAGATGGATCAGCTTCAGAGATGCCTTTAGCCAGGGAGGCTGATTTCTTTTTTTTAACCACTTCCCATTGTTCCTCTCGAGGACCGTTTTCTACATTAATAATCTTAGTACATCGATTTGCAAAGTGGCCATATTCGTGACATACCTTGCATTTGAACGGGGTCTGCTCATAGTCTAGGTGCTGAATATGGCTCCAGTCATCCACTTTGAGCTTGATGGCTTCCGGGAGGCCTTTGCCGAGATCCACTTCAACACAAATCCGAGCACAAGCTTGCATGTTGTCTTTTGGCTCGCTTCGATCTATGTATTTACCAACTGCATTTCCAATGGCTCGGACTGAATCATCTCCCCAGCAGTGGAGGGGAAGATGAGGGAGCCGGACCCAGTCCGGGACAGCACTGGGGACATCAAGTTCAGATCAAAATCAAGGGTCCATTTGTTGAGGTACAGGCCCCTGGAATCCTTGAAATAGGGTCCGTTTCTGAAAATTAAATCCTTGTCTTCTTTGGATTCGAAGTGAAATGTGAAGTACCCTTTGCCACAAAATCTGATGGATATCTTGCCTTGTATTTTATCAGACCAGTTTCTCTCAACCCATCTCTGAACGGTTTTCGGAGAGGGCCAGAGGCCCGTAAATGACCGATGAGTCCTTTTTCTGCCAGCGACAGAGTGGCCAAGCGAGGTAGGGTAGGAGGCAGAAGAACTTCTTGAAGACTGTCTAATTTTTTGACAAATTTTGAAACTGTAGGGCGAGGGCGCTGCGGCAGCAGTGAGTTTACCAGACTGGAGAATGCTTGTTTGGTATCGACCCCCTCCGGTGTAGCCTCCGGGGGGGCCATGGTCGATGAGCGATGGGTAGAAGGTCGAACTGTTGCGCAGCAGAAACCCTAGGCAACATGCACAGCTCGTTGAGATTTCAACATCAAGAATCCAAACTCCTCTCATCCTCATAAAATTATTTTATTTAAGATAAACATTGAATATTTTATTTAGTGCCAACATTAAAATATTTTATTTTTATATTTAAAGATGTATATGAAGTTGATATTGAAATTTATTAAATAACATAAGTAGTCAAATATTTTATTTAAAGCCCATATTGAAATATTTTTAAACAATAAAGAAATTATATATTTGTCTTATAATAAAAAATGAAAATATAAGAATTTTTTTTATTTTCAATTGTTTTATTTTCAGTTCATATAAATTTATGTTACTATGGACATTGAAATAATATATTTATGGCTAACACTTTTTGGTTATTAATATTTCTTTTTTAAATATTAAATGTCAACTCTATGTTTAGCATGTAATAAATTACACATTTCCTTCATACTATGGTGTAAGATTGAGCATGTCATCTCCATATTGAGTAGTGGAGGAATTACGCATCTCCCTCATACTAAAAATGAGGAAAAAGGAGGAAATTATAGAGGAAATTAGCACTCTAAATTACTTTATGTTTATTTATAAGTATGATGTAAAATTAAGGTTGGAATTGAAGCTCCCCAGATGGGGTGGTGGAAAGGGCATAATGTCACCACCTCAACATGCATTAATAGATGGGACGTGGCATTATGCCCCACCAATTTTATTTAACATGATCCAACCTTACTATGAGTAGGTGTTAGAGATAGCACACAACAATTTCATTTCAAGGTATTGGGTTAAATGCTTGTTTCAAGTGGAGGTAAGGCTCATCCATGGCCTAAAATATTGAGGATCCATGGTTGTTGAATGACCCTATTCTTATTGCATAGTGAATGACCTAATTTCACCTCAGACGATGAATAGGAGAAATTTGGTTTCATGATCTCACATGACACCAGAGAGGCGATCTCCTAACAATCAATACTCCTTGCTTGATCGCATTATTATTCTTTATGGTGCAAGAGTTCTCTGAAAAGAATGACCATGAGCAGGTATTTTCTCCCATGGTATATTTAGTGTGGTTTCTCAATTTTTTCACTCACCTATTGTTTGGCTTAGCATGAAGGCTTTGTATTAGTAGATTTCTCTTTGGTTCTCCTCCTCAAAAGGTTTTGTCTTTCCCAACATTTTCTTCTTATGTTCCCTTTTTTTCTTCTTACTAATTGAAATATTATAAATGTGCATGCAGGGTCCTTCATTTTATCAATTTTCCACTCTTACCCCTACATATCATTCACCATCATTTATTGTTCGCCCATCACTTTTCCATCATTATTGTCACGTCACATTTCCCTAATGTTTGGCATTCAACTTACCTCAACTAGGGAACTTCCATCATCAGTATAACCCATGGGTGTTGATCATCAACTGCCTCCACCACCTTTGAGATTCCATCCACCTACAAATGCTGCATCTATATACCATTAGGTAGCCCCCTCCCCACCCCCCACAACCTTTTTGACTACCATTGTTCCATCTCAAGTGGTTTATCCAAATAGTCCCCATGTAGTCCCTTGATCATCAACCCACAATGGTAATTTAGTTGATGCAACAATAGATGTTTCCTTTGAGAAAGTTGTGTAGTCAACTACTCCACTCGTCAATGAATCTCCATCATTGGGTGAAACATTCACGATGAGATCATTCATTGATGATTTATTTTCTTTATAATGAATTGAAGTGATTTTAGGCTTTTTTTATTTAAATTATATGCTCTAACTCTTATAACTATTGAAGAGTGGTATAATAAAGAGATTAAGGGCATGGTGGAGGGAAACACCCTCATGACTGATTAGAGCATCTTCGATAAGTTTTATGGGCTTGAATTATAATGTATTATTTTGTAAGTGCATAATTTATTGTGGAAAAATTCTAATGATATTGTCGATTCTTTGTGCAGTCATGAGAGAGAAGAAGCATGCCCTAAAAGAAAAAAAAAGTTGAGATCCTTCTTCTAGTAAGAGGAGAAAGGTTGGATTCTAAGATGCAAATGACGGTGGTGATGGTGGAAGTGGTCAAGAGACCCATTTTGTATATACAACATCATATACAAAATGACCATGTTTGAGCATGAGATTTTGTTCATATATTATAATCATTTTCTATATAGGTCACCACATGCCATAATTACATGTTTAGCATGAGGTGTTGTTTTTCATATTGAACACATTATGCCATTTCATTAAATATGTACATTTGAAACAATTTTAAGTGTGTGTATATGTATATGTTTATTTATGTATGTATGAACTGAAGTGTTTTTTTTTTTTTATGTTGAAGTGTTATATTGTTAGGTTGAATTTGCATCTATGTCGTGATGATGTGATATTACCTATTGTGAAGTGAACACTTTGACATAATGTATTTTTAAAGGTGTTTGGATTGGGTTTTTAATGGCATGCTAGTTAGGCATATTCCTAATGATATAGTAGTTGACGATCCCAAACAAATTGCAACAAGTTTTATCACTTAGGGAACACTTCTCCAAGCGCACACCAAATCTAAATATCACTTTATTACAATAATTTATGTAATAGAAATATATTTTTTATCTTCAAGTTCTATATTAAATCACTTAAAAATTTCAACCCTATGTTATATCAAATCAACATGAATGACAAATCTTGAAAATTACTTAATCGTGAAGATGATTCAAGACGAAAAATCAAATTTGTAATCACACAATTTTGGATAGCAAGATAATTTATACATATATAGAAGAAATGAAATACATGTGAGCAAATTTATCACAAAATTGGTAAAACATCTAGCTCTCCGAACCATAGCATGGTAAAATCAAGGAAACACCAGCCACCACCAGAGATCCACAACAAGCTAGCATCAACAACAAAAAGTCCTCCCTTGGGTTCAACAAGCTTTTATCATATTTTTTCTTCACACTAACATTATTTTCTTCAAAAAGTAATTGATATTCTTGACCAGGCTCACTTCTTCACCATTTGAAATACCATCACTATCTTCGTGTGTAGAAAATTATTTTGTTTTCGATATTTCCTCTAAAAAATTCTTTTGTTGAATTCTTCCCTTTCTCATGATTTTCTCTATAAGGACATATAGCAACATACTGACCAACTCTTCTACAAGAAAAACATTTGAAGGGAAGCTTGCCTCTAAATCTGCCAAGTACCTACTTGAAGTTTCTTCACGAAGTTTTCCTCTTCTTCATTTGATACATAACCTGCTTCCTTAAGTTCCTCCTTTTCTTTTCCTTTAGAAGTAGCCTTGAATGCAACTTCTCTAATATCCGAGGGACCCCTTTTCTCATTTCATAGGCTGTTAGAATCCCAGGACGTTGTTCAACAATAAGGTTCTTCAAATTCTACATTTCTTCAATGGAAAAGACTTTTGAATCGAATTTTGGGTGTAGAGATCTTAAGATTTTCTCAACTAGAGATGATTCTTTTACTTTGTCACTGAGATTTATCATTGAATTAACAATCTCATCTACTCTAAGAAAGAAACTTGCAGTGCTTTCATCATTATGCATTCTGATATTTTCATATTGAATTATAAATGTTTGAAGTTTGGCACTCTTTACCTTGGTTACGCCTTCATAACTTTGGATGATCTTATCCCATATAGCCTTTGCGGTATTAAGCTATATGACTTTGACAAATTTTGATTCTGCCAAGCTTCCTAATAGAGCATTGACAACTTTTGCATTGGTATCATACTTTTTTTTTTTTTTTTTTTTTTTTTTTTCTGCTTCATCTATGGGAATGGCGGATGGATACTGATAGCCTCCTTCAATGATTCCCCGAACATCAGCTCCAAGTGACTGTAGGTAAGCTCTTGTTTTGACCTTCCATGAAACCAGATTAGATCCAGTAAAAAATGGTGGTTAGATGGATGTTTCTCCCACTTGGTTTCTCATCTTGATGAATCTTCCTTCAAGCGATCAAGCTTCTTTTGAAGGGCCTGCTTTGAAACCAATTGTTAGGAAAAATACTGAGGGAGGGGGGGGGGGGGCGGTGAATAAGTATTTTAAAAAGTTACTTGACCTTCTCATTTTCTATTCATATTTATGTACGTGACTTTAATGAAGTAATTTTTTGTATGTACACTACTATTATGCAGACAACAAGTGTATATCCAGTTAACTATCTTTTCAATTAATTATTCATTGTTTTAACTTAAACTAGTGTATCAATCTGTCTGGTCTAGGTGGATGTTGGTGGCCACCCACTTATCCCACTTGGACCCCCGTAACTGTCTTTTTTAGTCTTTCAGTTTCCGTATTTGTAGCACAATTTACTATTTTTAGCAGTTTTTCGGGTCCTAAACTTCCGGAGCCATTTTGAGGCCCTAAACGACGTTTTTTGGGAAATCTGGGAGCAACATTGGTCCACCCAAAGTTGGAGTGCTCAGATAGATCTTTCTAGTGAGCTATTGTACGCGTCAAATGAAGATCGAGTGCCAAAGTTACGACCCCGAGAAGTTGATGTACCAGCTTATCCAAAAAGGGGCCCACAATTTGGTGTTTCATCTTCTAGGGTTAGGTTTTGGGATGTTAAGGGTTTTCCATTGTTTCTTAACAATATATAGGCCTTCAAGCCTCATTGTAACACAGTTTAGAGGCATGTAGCTGCCACATCTCTTCTCAGAGATAAGCTACCATTGCCCTAGCTGGTTTATTTCCATTTCTGTTTGTAAGCATATTTCAGTATTTTACATTAATGAAATGAAGTATTATTTCCACTGCATATTTGTGTTTATGGTTATCTCTGTAATTTGTTGCGTTCCTATTTAAATCTGGATTAGTGTTATCAGAGTGGTATGCTTTTTCTCTGCTTTTCTTTGCATGTCCCCAACGAGGTTAGGATATAAGGAGTTAGGGTTTGAATTGGTTGAACCTTTGCAAGACCAGCCTCGCAAATCCCGACGACCTCCCATGGCAGATGAGAAGAAAGACGAGGGGGCAAGAGATCCTATAAAAATCTTGCTCGAAGAAGACCTCGAGCAACAAAGGAACACAATGATGGATGACTTTGCCTGGATCCTTCAACGGCTACCCAAAGGCGACGCATCGGCTTCCAACAACTACTCTGGAAATGCCACACCGTTTAAGGTACAAGTTAATTTTGAAATACCCATATTCTAGGGTCAGATAGACGCAGATGCCGTAAATAAATGGTTAAATCTACTAGATGGGTATTTTTCTGTTCATGAATTTTTGAGTCGGGAAAAGATTATTTTTGCTCTTCTCAAAGCAGCCCCCCACGTCAAGCACTGGTGGGAAACCTACTGCGAGCAGAAGGATGAAAATACAGGCTCACTATTTTCAGCCGCACCCACTTGGAATTAATTCCGGGATGTCATCAAGGAGTAGTACTAACCTATCAAAAGCTACGAGGACAAATACATAAAGTGGACCACACTGCGATAGGGAAGGGACCAAGATGTGCCAGAATTCACAAACATTTTTCATACCCTTTGCACACAGTTGGGTATCAAGGATTCTGAGCTACATTTGGTACTCAAATACCACGGCTTCCTACACAGATACATCCAGGAAGAGATGGAGTTCCTCAACATCTCCTTGCTCGGCACGGTGTACCAATACGCTGTCAAGATCGAGCAGAAGTTTAAACAGAAGAAGAGAGACTTTGGATCTGCGAATCTAAAGACCAAAGGATAAAGCCAAGGTGGGGTGACCTAAGATAGCCTGTCGAATCCGCAAGAAAAGAACAACACCACAAAGTCGAAGAAGGACACAATAAAGTGGTGTGAGTTCCATAAGAGCCCCACTCATAACACTAATGAGTGCCGGACCAAGCAATCGCTGGTGGCTGAGTTGAAGGTGTCTAAATCAGATGCATGTTCCGACACTAAGTCAAAACCTGACAAGGGGAATGGCAAAGGGAAGAAGATCATTGACGCAGAGCTTAGCGTCACTGTTGCCACCGCCAAGATCCAGAGGAATGAGCTCAAATACCCAGAGGAGGGGGAGCGTATTTTCCACTCACAAATGTGGGTGAAGGGTTCACCGCTGCAATTCATTATTGACAGTGGGAGCCAGAAGAACCTCATTTCAGCAGAGGTCATGAAGCGGTTGGGCCTACCGACTACACCACACCTACAGCCGTATAGTATCGGGTGGCTTCACCAAGGACGAGATCTTCGAGTTCGTCAGTAGTGCCACCTTCCCTACAACATCAAGCCCTTCACAGACGAGGTATTGTGTGATGTCACACCTCTGGACGTTTGTGATGTATTATTAGGCCAGTCATACTTGTGGAGGCAACATGCTGTGTATGAGTCAAGGCCTCGTGTTGTGATTATTTCTTTGGGTAATTAATTATACATGATACCGGAGGTAGCCCCACCTACCGCCACCTCTTTGATCGCTACTAATAAAGGCAACAAGCTCATCTCACAGACTAGGAAATTTATTTTCTTTCTGGTTCGCTCCCAAAATAAGGGGAAGATCGTCGCCACATCCATGACCTCCGCGAAGGATTCCTCCACGCAGCAGCAACAGCAGCAAAGGGACACGGTCATGGCAAGACAAAAGAACAACTTCTCCTCACCCACATGGGTACCACACAAGTTTTAGGTGGGCAACAAAGTCTAGTTGCATCGACAGAAAGAATGGCTTACCAGAACCCATCAGAAGCTCAGACCCTTTGACATGGTCCTTACAACATTACCAAGGTTGTTGGAAACAATGCTTTGGAGCACATCATTCCTCCATTCCTTCGCTTCCACCGAGTGTTCAATGTGGAACGCCCTCGACCATGCTTCCCACCATTACTGGACACATCAGAGATTGCAGAACAGCTCACCAAGGACCAAGTTCAGCAGATGGAGGAACTCAATGTAATGGGGACCATTGCTTCCTGGGGGGGAGGAATGATCCAGGTGGATGTTGGTGGCCACCCACTTATCCCACTTGGACCCCCACAACTATCTCTTTCAGTTTCCGTATTTGTAGCACAATTTACTATTTTTAGCAGTTTTTCAGGTCCTGAACTTCTGGAGCCGTTTTGAGGCCCTAAACGACGTTTTTTGGGAAATCTGGGAGAAATATGGAGCCATGGATTGATATTGCTCTTCCCAAAGTTGTAGTGCTCGGATAGATCTTTCTAAAGAGCTATTGTACATGTCAAAGGAAGATCGGGTGCCAAAGTTACGACCCCGGGAAGTTGATGTACCCAACTTACCCAAAACGGGGCCCACAATTTGGCGTTTCATCTTCTAGGTTAGGTTTTGGGATGTTAAGGGTTTTCCATTGTTTCTCAACAATAAATAGGCCTTCGAGCCTCATTGTAACACAGTTCAGAGGCATGTAGCCGCCACATCTCTTCTCAGAGATAAGCTACCATCGCCCTAGCTGGTTTCTTTCCATTTATGTTTGTAAGCATATTTTAGTATTTTACATTAATGAAATGAAGTATTATTTCCACTACATCTACGTGTTTATGGTTATCTCTGTAATTTGTTGCATTCCTGTTTAAATCCAGATCACTGTCATTAGGAATTAATTAAACAATAATCAAGTGCAGTAGGAATATAATAAATCATCACACATAGTCAACACATATGAACACCAATATTTTAGGTGGAAACCTGTTGAGGGCCCTGAAATCGGGTCAACAACAAGGGGTATACCCACTCGGTCGGGAACCTGGTTGGCGGCTCCGTGCCCGTTTGGTGTAGCGGGTCCGACTGGGGATAATGGGACCAGCTTCCCAATCTAAGGGGTGTGTGTGTGTAGAGTTTGGTGATGTGTGTGTGTGTAGAATATGATAATGGAAAATCTGGAATTATTCCTAAGCTAATTTAATTCTAAACTCTGAACTAATTTAATACTACTTTAATCTAACAAAAAAAACACATCTAATCTACGCTAACCTGGGATAGAACTTTTTCCATTATGCGATCTAGAAAGATTTCATATAATAACTGGTAATAAAGATTATTAAGCTATTATAAGAATATAAATCAATTAAGATGAACCATCCTGCATAAAAAGTTAAGCAAAACGGTTATGAACAACATATCGCATAATCAGTTATTCATGTGTTAAGCACAAATCAATGACTCCACCGTACAAAAGTGCCAAATGGTAGTCCAAACATTCATACATTAACATATAAACAACATCAGCTGTATATTACTCTAAGAATGCAAGCAGAAATTCGTCAAGAGATAAAAGTACCATTTATGACTGATTTTATACTCACAGACCTTAAGCAATAACGATCTATTTCTACTTACTTCTAATGCCTACTAAGAGTACAGAAGTGCAACATCAGTAGCAGGTATTAAAATGCAAATATAAATAAATCTCGATCCGTCCATTCGTCAAAAACCCCCTCCGAGGGTGCAAAAGTGCATGTTCTGAGGACAAGTTTTTTGACAAATTTCCGGACCCTTCTCCAATGCAACGAGAAGGGTTAAATACTACTAACCGACTAATCTTAATTACACAAATTTAGGGAACGACTTCAAATGACCGCCCTTTTACTAAAACAAATTTATTTCTAAAAACTGAATCTAATTTCTAACCATTTCTGTATCTGCTCCTTAGTGCTGTAAGCGATGCGCTGTTCGCCGTGAAAGAGTCGGCTGCTTGTCCTTTCCTTTTGTTCGAGCTTGAAAATTAGAAATAACAAGAGCTGGCACCTCTTTCTGACAAACTAGAAGATATTTTTGAAAGTGTTCTTCTGGAGGAGTGTCTTCACGACATGTATACTTAGTACAACTCAGATTTCTTTCAAACTGATTGTGCTGTTGCTATTTCGATTTCCGGCCGTGCGAATGACTCAATGAGTTGGGGACTTTGTTGCCTGAACGATTCTCTCAATTGAAACTTGTTTCCGTTCTTTGTTCTAGGCTTTTCTAAGACGTCTTTCCCCTTAAGCGTTTTTCATTTTGCTTTACCCAATTTGGGCTTTAGGATCTTTCGTAAATGCTTTTCTTTTGTGCGCCTTTGACTATGAGTCCTAGATAGTCTATTTCCATCAGTATTTGTTGAGTGATACTCTGGAATCCGCGGCCCTGCTGTATGCGGTATCCATTTGCGAAGTCATCTCCTCTCTGTTCTTCTAGCTCTGGCGCTTTTCCTTAGATGTTTCCTGCATATAGATTTATATTAGTTGATGCCTTATAGTTCATGTAAATGAAAAGAGAAACGAAGAAAAGATTGACATGAAAGCATTAAGTTCTAATGAATGCATAATCATGTCACCCATTATGACTTGACTCTTCGAAAAACGCAACATAATCATCTTTGGATACACAGGCGTACAATCATTAATTTCCCGTAAGGTGCGCGCCTAATTTTGGGCTTACAGATCATGCCGAGGAATGCCTGCGATGAATGGTTTCTGCGATTTGCATCGCAGCATCGAAGATTGCGATGTAAATAAGTGGCATCGCAGCAATTGATAGTCTCATTCGTCGCAAACCATAGATCGCAGGTCGCAGCTTTGTATGATTGCAGATCGCATATCGCAAGATCGCAAGATCGCAAGGTTGCAAGGTTTTCGCTTTATCACTCCATTCTGCTTATGCGACATTGCGACGTGCAACGTCGCATATCGGCCATCGGCGATTCTTTAGGTTTTCCCTTTTTGAGTGCTTTTAATGCACGTGGTGCGATGGGTTCTCACGTCACTCCTTTTCAGTGGATTTATGCGCTTTAGGAAAGCGCTTCTTTTTACCTTTGCGACGCGATACAGCTCTTAGGGAGTTAATACAAAAGATTTTTTAAACAAAATAATTTTTTTGATTTTTGGTTAAGGGTCCCCCTTTGCTTGATGTTATTATTAATATCAAACAAAGAGGGGGGTTGTTGGTGACCACAACAATGGCAATTCACTGTGAAGAACCAGTTATCTCTGCATTTCTATTGACCGTTCACTTCCGAAACAACAAAATTTTTATATGTCTAAATTTTGTTATGGATAGATAGAGTAGATTACCCCTCACCTTGTCAACGATATTTTGTCTCAACCCTTTTTTTATCCCAATTTCTTGCTTCCTCAGGCTTTTTCTTGCATTCGCACCAGACATTACTTGGCTTGAATTAAAGATAAAATAAGGTCTTCTCTGCGTACTGGCTTAAAAGTATGCTCATTTGTCGTAGGTAGAGCCTCTGCTGCCCGCAAGCGTCCACAGCCTCGACAGGGTTACCATGTTATCCAACAATGATCCTTTTTCCTGCTTGAGGTTACTCGCAACATTCCAGAGAAAAATCGTTTTTGACACACTTTTCCTTTTTTAATTCTCTAAAGAACAATGTCTTGGTTTGGTGGCCAAATTATGACACAGTCATTCACTTGATTTACACTTTTGCTGAACAAGCCGGCTCGTGATGAGACCTCTTGTCTTTTGATTGCAACAATCTTAAGTCGTTGCCCTGTTTTGATAGACAGTATTGGCAAAGTCAGCAAGTTATAATATCTGTGATCATGATAAGCCGGCTCGTGATGAGACCTCTTATTCTTTGAGATATAGTGTTTTCCTTGGATTGTTTCTCTGAATGCTGTAATTTCCTTTTAGCAGGGAGGAAGTCATTGTTTTTCCTTAAGAAAGCTCTGGACGACAATAATAGAGTTTTTGAAAACAACAGTTTTGCATAGAATACTTATTTTATTATTGATGATACCTTTCATTGTGTTGATACAAAACAATTCTTTACCAAAGGTTGCTTTTGTCAAAGTTTTTTAGAGGTTGAAACGAGCATCGTAATCAAGGTGAAGTTAACTCTATTTGTCAATAATAAAATTCAGATTTTCAAAAAAAATTGCTATTTGTACAAGCGAAATCAAAATCTGATAGAGAATTGGCGTGCTCTTTCATGAATCCTTTTTAAATGATCATCTACAACGGGTTTTATTCATAAAAAGAGAAAAACAAAACAAAATAAAAACTAAAAACTAAATCTATCCTACAAAAATTAGAAGATTTCTCTTCTATGGAAAATATAATTTAAGAATCAGTCCATTGACAGGTAAAGAATCTCTCCTACCTGCCAAATCCTGCAACACGAATGTAGACGGGCCTACGACTTCTACAATCTAAAAAGGGCCAAGCCACAGCTTTTGAAATTTCGTATGTTTGCCCTTTTCTTCATGAGCCTTATCCCATTTCAAAACTAAATCACCCATCTGAAAGTTTTTTCTGGTTATGATGCTTGAGTCAAAAGAAGATTTTATTAGCGCTTGGTGATGAGCATGGGTTTTCCTAGCTTGTTCTCTTTGCTCTTCTAGTTTGATTATTTCCATTTGTCTTAATTGTAAAGAGGAAGTAGATACTTCATCGATATATTGCACTAAAGACACAGAGGGAATGACTAGGTGAGTCGGAAGAACCACTTCTCTCCCATAAACTAAATTAAAGGGAGAAGTGTCTATTGAAGCTTTCTTTGTGATTCTATCAGCCCATAAAGCATTTACCAGCGCTTTGTGCCAATTCTTTTGGTTTTGGTCGACTGTTCTTTTGATAATCCTGATTAGGTTCTTGTTTGTTGATTTAGCCAATCCATTACCTTGCGGATAGTAATTGGCAGAATATTTCAGTTTGAACCCTCTTTTAAGCGCAAACTCAGTCATAGTATTTCCAGAAAAATACGAAGCATTATCAAACATTAAGGCCGTTGGCAATCCAAACCTAGTGATGATAAATTGATCTATGAATTCAATAATGTTTTCAGAATGAACTGTCTTGAGAGGAACTGCTTCTACCCATTTGGTAAAATAATCAGTTGCCGTAAGGATATACTTATGCTGCTTAAAAGAGTGAGGAACGATCTCACCTATTATGTCCAAGCCCCATTGGCTGAATGGTTGGTCGATGTTGACTGGTTGTAGCAGCATGGATGGTTTCCTTTGTTTGCCTGTAGCAGTCTGGCAGACTTGGCATTTCCTTACGTGATTGTATGAGTCTTTGAACAGCGTGGGCCAATAATATCCTGCACGCAAGATTTTATGTGCAGCCGCATCTCCGGCATAGTGTCCACCTGCTGGTCCATCATGGAGTTCCTGCAAAACCTTTTCGGCTTCAGTTTTCTCAAGACACGTAAGAAGTACAGAATCGTAATTCTTTTTAAACAGGACATCATTTATGAGCTGGTATTGTTTAGCTTTTAATCTCAGAGCTCTTTTCTTGGTATGATCTAGATGTGATGGAGCATACCCGTTCTTAAGAAAATAAATGGTGTCAGCATATGATGATTCTGCGTCATTTAGGCTTACCTCATATGCTTGTACCTCTTCAGATGAGTTCTCAGGGATTTGCGATGCTCCAGCTAACATCTTGCAGAAGCCTTGACCTCCTACGATGTTTGCTGGTTTGATCTCAAGATCATATTCTTGTAAAGCGGTAATCCAATTAGCTCTCTTTTCGCCCACGTCCTTCTGCACCAAAAGGTTTCTTACCGCCGGAAACGATACTACGACTTTAGTGTGGGCTTTAAGCAAGAAAGGTCTGAAATATTTGATCGCTTTGAAAACGACATATGCTTGTTTCTCTACGTCTGAGTAATTAATTTCAACACCTTGTAAGTTCGAGCTAAAGAATGCGATTGGAGCTTCCGCTTTCTCTTGATTTGCTTGGGTCAAAATCGCGGCATAGGATTTCTCTGAGGCAAAAGTGTATAAGATAAAAGATTCTGAAAAATTTGGGGTGGCCAAAGATGGAGCATTGATGATAGCTTGTTTGATTAAATTGAATGCTTCGTGCTCATCTAGACCCCATTTGAAATTTGAATTCTTTTTTATCATATTTTGTAAGGGAGAAATAATACGTGAAAAATCCGGGACAAATCTTTTGACAAAATTGATCTGTCCAAGGAAGGATTGCATGGCTTTCTTGTTATGGGGTATGGATATTTTGGAAATTTCCTTGATCTTGTCGGGTTCTATGTGAATACCAGATTTCGACACTATGAATCCGAGCAATTTCCCTTCGCTTAATGCAAAGAAAGATTTTTTTGGGTTGAGCGAAATCCCATACCTCAAACATCTTTGAAAGATTTGCTTTAAATCTTTGAGATGGTTGTTTCTTTTTTTGGAGTACAATGTTATATCATCCAGGTAAATCACAACTGATTTATTGACTAACCCTTTAAACGCGATGTCCATGGCTCTCTGAAAGGTAGCTCCGACATTGATCAAACCAAATGACATCTTCCGATATGCATAAGTGCCCCATTTGGTTCAGAACGTAGTTTTTAACTGATCATCGGGATGCATGAGTACTTGATTGTATCCTGAAAATCCATCCAGGAAAGACATTAATTCTGAGCCTGCTACTGCCTGTAATATTTGCTCCATAGGTGGGAGGGGAAAGTTATCTTTCTGACAGGCTTTGTTGAGATTTCGGAAATCGATACAGATTCTAATGTCTCCGTTTTTCTTCCTAACGGGCACCATATTGGATACCAATTTGGAATGCCTGACGGGGAAGATTATTCTGGCTCTCAACAACTTATTAAGCTCAGTTTTTATCTGATTTTCTAGGTTAGGGTGTATTTTTCTGAGCTTCTGTTGGACAGGTTTTTCATTGTCAATCATAGGGATAACATGTTGAATGATAGAAGTGTTGTATGTCTTTAGCTCATCGTAATTCCAGGTAAAAACGTTTTTGTATTGTCTCAGAAGACGGATATATGCTGATTTCTCTTCAGGGGCTAGGCCGTGACCTAGGTTAACGTTTTGTGGCTTCTGATCGGTTCCTAGGTTTACTAATTCATAGTTCAGGGTAGAACTGCAAAGTTTAGCATTGGCGGACCTTTTAAATCGACTTTTCAAATCATATAAATCTTCTAACTTGACCACTGATTTCGGTATAGCATTGTCAGAGCCATTTTGTTGTATTTGGTGATCATGATGGTCTTCGTCGATTATCTGATTTGAGTAGGATCCTTCATAAGTAAGGAAATTTACGATGTCAGGATCGTCGTTGAACACTCTCCAATTGGTGATGTTGTCAGGGATGGATGGCCTAAAGATTAATTCTATTGAAAACCTATCAGGACTAAAATCTTCGGAAGGAATAAGTCTAGAGGCTACGTTAGCTAGCAGGTCTGCGCTCGCGTTTTGAATTCTTGGAATTGACGAGATGTTGAATGCTATGAAATGTGCAGTGAGATCTTGAACTAACGATTGATAGTGCTTTAAATGACTTGACAGGCAATGTATGGTGTTACGTACCTGTTTTACGATGATCTCCGAATCTCCAAAGACTTGAAGATACTTAACGTTCAATCTGATTGCTTTGTATAGGCCTTGAACCAAGGCTTCGTACTCCGCTGTGTTGTTCGTGCAATCGAATTCAAGTCTGCATGTGAGCATAATCTTGTTCCCGTCTGGGTTAATCAGAATGCATCCTGCTCCTGCTCCCTCATTGGATTTAGATCCGTCAAAATATAATTTCCAAAATAAAGATGTATTTACAGAATTATCTAAAAAACTAAAACATTTTGAGTCATCAGTTTGGGAGAAATTTTCAACTTGGGATAAAACTGAATTCTCTAAGTATGGTGAAATATGAGCATTTAAATTGCCTAGGAAAGAATCTACTGCGTAATTGCCTACAATGTTGCTATTGTATGTTATGGCTTCATTTTCTCCTTCCAGTTCTGTCACTATGTATTTTTGGTGCAACTCTCGTTCAACCTTTATCTGATTTGGTTTACCATTGTATGGTAACCACATGTGTGACCAGTCGGTTGAGAAATATCCGTGGAGTTTCTCCGACCAATCCCTGCTAAGAATCAAACCATAGAACTCAGGGATATCAGCTACTAGAATGTCGATAACCTGACACACTTTTGGGTTAGACGACAATCTTATGGTCACCTGATTAAGTTCACCAATCACTTCGACTTGGGATCGATCAAGTTGAACTATACGTACTGCGGATTTTTGAGGTTGCACATTCAATTTGGCACATATTGACCTGGGTAAAATATTCGTTGAAGCACCAGAATCGACCAAGCAATTGTGCACGTTTTTATTGAAGATTTCATATGTGAGAAGAAAAGGAGGAGTATGAGATCTTGATCTTCCTCCAATCAAGGCGATGTCATTTGGATCAATTTTTTTGATCGCGTTGGTTGGAGGCCTTCCCAGATTGTCGGAAGCTACAACTGTAGGTAAAGACGTAGTAGGCACAGCATGTAATTCTTTCATCATTATTTTCTGCTGGTGTTTCAATTTACTCAATTCATAAAGAGTGATATTAGCCCTAGTCTTCTTCATGTCATCAATGATGTTATACTCCATTTCATCCGACACTATTAGTGTTCTTGATGGAGGTGCTTGATCAGATTGGACTGGGCTAAGCTGGGTCGCTTTAGCAGTTGTCTTTTTTGTTGCGACCTTATCTTTTGTTGCAGGGGTTGCGCCCTTTTGTTTTGGGGTGGTTTGGGGAGGATCAAGTTGATTTTTGCTTCTCGTGCTAGCAGGAAATGCTTCTTGATCTTCTTCTTGTGGGAGGATGAAGTCCCACATTCCTTGTAGTTCTACAACTTCTTCCTCGTCGGTTTGCCCTTCGGTGGTATTCTCTTCTTCTTCGTCTTCTTCAGATTCAACGTTTGAGACAACACTGGGTGGTTTTACCTCCATGGGAGGATTTCTTTTAAAAGTCCTATAGGGCTTTTTCGAAGAAGTCTCTGCTACTTGTTTCTTAATATCAATCATCTCATTGGACATGGCTTTCAACACTTTTTGTAATCCTTCCAAATCGAAAGGATATTTCATTTGCTTCTTCTTGGTGTCTTCTTTGAAAGAGATCTTCTTAGATTTGCGTTATTCTATAGCAGATCTCTTTTCTAGGGCTACCACGCGTTTTTCCACTACTAACGCCTCTGTCAAATTGTCAACTAAGGTGGTCTTGTTTGCCCTATCTACGAAGATAGCCAAGTTTGGAGGTAAAGCCGTGATGTACCATTCACATCTTACTTCCTCGCTGGGTTGTGAAGCAGCGGGGATTTTGTTGAGGATCTTATTGAACCGTAAGTTAAAATATTTAATGGGTTCTCTAGCCTCAGCCTTAAGATTAGATAGGTCATTGATCAATGTCGCCATGGATCTGTCATCACCAAACTTGGTGAGGAACTGACTTTGAAAAATGTCCCAGCTTGTGATGGATCCGGAAGGTAACGAAAAGTACCATGACCCGGCTGTTCCTTGCATTGTATAAGGGAAAAGCCGGACAACAACGTCTTCGTTAGTAACTCCGTTGAGATTAACAGAAAGCATGAAATTATTGATATGTTCCTCGGCTAGCATGCCTGCTTCTGGATTGAATTTAGGCAGCCATTTCTCAGGATCGGCCGGTATAGGGCTCAGGGGTGGAGGCATTAAAACCGCCCCAGGATTGTTCAATGGAGACTGGGCCATCGTTGAGCTGCTAGTCAATGGAAGTGCAGAAGATGATCCCTGATGCTGAGAAGATGAAGATATTAAGATCTTTGATGTTTGAAGAGGAAGGGTTGTGGAAGATGGGTGAGTGAGTTGGAATGAGAAAGTGGGTGGTTGACTTCGCGGTGAGGGAGTTCATATGGACGAAGTGGATGAAGGAGTCTTACTGTCAGACTCTGGTGGTGTTTTCCTTGCTCTTTTCCTGGTAGGAAGAGGGAGTTCACTTGGTTGTATGCCAATTTTTTCACTCTTTAATCTGGTAAGGGGATGAGCAGGGTTGTACTGCGAAGTCACGCTGCTTTTAGATTTATCGGACTTCTGGTTAAAAATAGAGAATCCATGGAGTTTACGAATCAAAGTTTGAATTTCAGGGGGTTCAATGATAGATTGGTCTGATATATTTGAATATGTAGTAGTGGTGGATACTCGAGCGACTTCAAATTCCGGGTTTAACCGTGTTGGAGAAGTCGAGGGAGTTGATGAGGGTGTATTACTCTCAGAATGGTATTTAGATATTGCTTTAGGTGCCATTCATAGTTCGGGCCCTCCTTCTAGCGCCAAATATGTTGAGGGCCCTGAAATCGGGTCAACAACAAGGGGGATACCCACCCGGTCGGGAACCTGGTTGGCGGCTCCGTGCCCGTTTGGTGTAGGGGTCCGACTGGGGATAATGGGACCAGCCTCCCAATCTAAGGGGTGTGTGTGTGTAGAGTTTGGTGATGTGTGTGTGTGTAGAATATGATAATGGAAAATCTAGAATTATTCCTAAGCTAATTTAATTCTAAACTCTGAACTAATTTAATACTACTTTAATCTAACAAAAACAACACATCTAATCTACGCTAACCCGGGATAGAACATTTTCCATTATGCGATCTAGAAAGATTTCATATAATAACTGGTAATAAAGATTATTAAGCTATTATAAGAATATAAATCAATTAAGATGAACCATCCTGCATAAAAAGTTAAGCAAAACGGTTGTGAACAACATATCGCATAATCAGTTATTCATGTGTTAAGCACAAATAAATGACTCCACCATACAAAAGTGCCAAATGGTAGTCCAAACATTCATACATTAACATATAAACAACATCAGCTGTATATTACTCTAAGAATGCAAGCAGAAATTCGTCAAGAGATAAAAGTACCATTTATGACTGATTTTATACTCACAGACCTTAAGCAATAACGATCTATTTCTACTTACTTCTAATGTCTACTAAGAGTACAGAAGTGAAACATCAGTAGCAGGTATTAAAATGTCAAGGGTTTAATTTTCTTGAAATCACCTTGCAATTTGGTTTTTTGCTTCTTGTTTTTCCTATGGTCGAAGGAATTACTATATTCCTCTCCATTTTCTCCTATATCAACCTTTATTCTATGAGTATGGCTCCATGTTGGTATGTCTTCACCTCCCTGTCTTTGCACCGCATCCTTGTCTTCCCGACCAGTGCTTGGTATGGAGTTCCTATGGTTTTTCCAATCAGAGAGGATTTTCAAAATCCATTCTTGGTCTCACATCAACCTCTCATTGTCAGCCCATAAATGAGTCATCTCAACTCTTAGCTGTTGAACTATTTCCAATAGCATAGTGGTAGGATTTTGGCGTTCTCCCCCTAGTTGGACCCACATTTCTGGATTAGCCCCTAAAATTGGTGTAGATCCAGATTCCACAATTGGACTTAATGGTGGTGTACTTCCAACTGCTCTCTTCATTGTGCTTCCTCTATGAACATACATGTACATACGTTATTCAGTTTCCCAATAGACCACAATTTTGCAACCTAGGCTCTAATACCACCTGTCACATGCTCCACAACGACAATAAAAAAAACACAATCACATAATTTTATAGCCCCATTATTAAGTTAATTTCTTTGCAAATTTTATGTTATATTTCCAAATTGTTCGAACTTATGACTTGGGTGTGAACGTGATTACTTGTTATTATAATCCAACATCCCTTAATGTATGAAATAAGCTATAAACTATACCAAGGAATTTCAATATAATGTCTCGTTCAGAGGTAGGCATACGTTATATTCCCTAAGAGCTAGAACTATATAACTTAGTTAAATTACTGAGGGTTATTTAGAAGTCTCTCAATCTGTCATAGTACTTTCTTCATTAATTTCTCACCGATCAATTCAAGCACTTGGCTTTGGATTTGCCCTTCGTTCTCCCACCGCTTGATCCTACATCCCATAATTCAACTAAGTGATTAAGGAACTAACCCTCTATTCGCCAAGCTACCCGACCACTCATTCTATTGTGACTCAAAGGGTTTTGGGGTTTTGCAACTAGGTTGAGGATGCTAGGGTTTGAATTTACCTTTCCTCCATCGGAGACTACAGGTATTCACCCTTCTCAGTTGATTTAGAAACTTCTTAGATTCTGTAGTTTCGTTATCTCATGCATGTTTAGTGATTCTACAAGTAGCGATAGGGTTTCTCCTCTCTTCTTGTTAGATGAGACAAGGAACGACGACCATGCCAAGGTGAAAGAACTCTTCTATTAACTTAAGTACCTCTATTTTCTCAATAGGTCTACCTAATTACTGATGGGAATAATTTTGTTCCCAACATGTTGGTGGAGAGTACACTATGATTTTATCAGGTATTGACCCTCTATGCTAACTCTCTTTTTCTTTTTCTTTCTTGTTTTCTTTGTGTAAGGAATAAGTAACTTGCGTTTTTGTTGGCTCATTGCAGGTTAAGTAATTCTAGCCAAAGTTTTTTGGCTTCTTCTTCTTGAACTTTTGGTTACACTTACACAACCCTTTCATTCCTCGAGGTTCTATCTACAACCTATCTAGCTTCAGCACAAGGTTTCAAGAATTATGTGCACATTTCCAGCCAAGATTCTTAGTCTAAGACTGTTGTTCTATACTAGGGTTTTTGTGGTAGTATGTTGTTAAAAGAGTGATATGCTTGACGTATGCCAAGTCAAGGGTTTTATGTTAATTTTATTGCTATATGTAGTAAAAATGGCCAAGATTCCCTTGTAAACTTGAACATGGTTCTATATAGTATATTCTTGAATTTTGATGATAATTTCTGGTTGATTACCTCCTTAATTATGGCATTAAAAAATTATATTGATTCTTTTTAAGTGGCATATTTATTTTTGTTCTCTTGTGGTTATTGTTCCTATTTATGATGTATTTTCTTGGAAGGAAGGATCAGAAGGCTCTCTCTTTTCCACCTCCTGTTATTGGTCACTGTTATATACACAGAGTTTCAGATAAATTTAGATCTTGTTGCAAATATTTAAATATTTGGTTCTTTTAAGCATGTTTTTTCTATGTTATTAAGTTTTGGGTTCTATAGTCACATGATTCACTTATAGGTTGTGTTCTTTATAAGCTTCTAGTATTATCACCCATTATGCGAGATAATTCCACACAAAATTCTTTTTCTTTGCCTTTTGTAATATATCTATGGTGCCGGACAGGAAGTGGGACATGAGGTCCTCGGGGCCTACTTCTTGCCCATGCATTATCGTTTCATGTCCTTTTAAGGTTCTGAAAATACTTCATGAACGAATCTTGTTCATATGGGGTTCAAGTAGTTCCCTATTCTTGTTATTGGTAGATATATTTTCTAATTGTTATTTACTCGTTGCTAAATTCCCTAAGTCTCATCATATTATTGAAGTTTAAGAAATATTCTTGTATTTCAAAGATAAAAATAAAAATAAAATAGAAAATAATAATAAAGATATATTGGAACCCATAGGGCACACCTCTCCTTAAAAAACAATTTATAACTAGGAAGACTGTCTCAATAAGAAAAATAGACCTTTGTAGGAATCCCTGCTTTCCACAGTTAACAATATCCATTTCAAAAAGAGAAATATTTAACCTATAACATTCATTTATCTAAAATGACTTCTGCAAAATTAATGCATTTATCTACAAATAGTTCAACCAGTCAAGGAATTAATATGGAAAGAGGACTCCACCACTCAATAAAGCAATTTGGAAATTGTGTCCAAGTCTCTCCTCTAGCCTCCTTAATTTCCAGAGTAGTTGACAAACAATAGTTAGGTTCTTGGGCCTCAAGACTCCTAGTCCAACCAAGAACTTCCAGACTCCAGGGCTTCCACTGACTCTTATTCAACTCAAGAATACCCGCATCAACGTCCTACTTTACCTTGGAATCATAATGCTCAAGATTATTTTTCCTCCTTTCACTTGCCCCGAGCATCTTCTTTTTACTCTTGCCTCTCTCTCTCTATATGCTTCCCCTCTCAAATTGAGATGTTTTAATCTCGGAGGGAGGAGGAAGAAGTAACTCTCTCAATTACTTAGAAATGAAAGATTTTATTTTTGGAATCCTTTTCCTCGTAATTCCTTAACTTGCTACACATTTTAAAGAAATAAAAATAAAAATAAAATTTTAATCATTTAAAATTCCTTACTTAGACTTTCACCAGTCCAGGATTTATCGAGTCATGCATTATAAAAGTAAATAACAAATATTTACATAGCTAGGGGGTGTTACGTGGATATTTTGATCTAGGCATGCAAATAAATATTGTAGAGAGGAAAGAAAAATTCAAATGGTTAAAATCCAATGGTAATTTAATAATCAAATATCAATATTTATTAAATTTCTATAACGTCTAATAACTAGTTAAATATTAAATAAAAATGTTTTTAATTAAGAATCAATTTTAAGTGTAATACCCCTCAATGAATAGTAAATATTCTAATTTACTAAGTTACCTGGAAAACAGTAGACCATGCCTAGGTATGAATAAGATAAACATAAATGTTTATATTTTTAAATTTAGTTAATAAATATTAACTATGGTCAGCGATAAAATTATGGGGAAAGTAATGCTATAATGAGTTTCATATTCCATAATAGTTGAAGACAATTATAGGCAAATGTCATTGTTTGCCCAAACTCCTCTCCCTAGAGATAAAATATCTCAGATGGGAAAAGGAAGCCAAGAGGCGAAATAATTGTCTAAGACAACCTGGGAGGAGTGAGACTATAAGAAAATTTAACCTTTGACGAGATGTTGTAGAGGAAGGTAGGACATTTCCAAACATAGAGTTCTTGAGTTGGTAGGCTAGTGGAACTCTATTTGAAACCCTAGACTGGAGCTGGTTGGGATCAAGTATTCTTGGGTGAACCTTTGAGGGTTCTCAATATGAAATTGTTCTGGATTTGAAGTTGACTTTGGGGGGGGGGGGGGGGTGTTCCAGTGGTGTTACTGGTTCTCATAGGTTGGGAGGAACATTCCTTTCCCTCATGGTTTTATAGCTGGATGGAAGAAGGAACAAATAAGTATTGAGGAAACATGTTTTCTCTAATAGTTTATTATTTTCATAAAATTAAGTTATTGTTTGTTTGTGAGAAATGAAAATTGTGAGATGTGTTTGAATGGATAATTTACTGTAACAAGAAATTTGTCATAAACTAAAATCTTGGTGAAACTACTATGTCTTTATGTAAAGTAGATTTTTAAATTTGAACTAAGGTATAATCTGTAAAAAAATCCTAAAGAAAAACCACAACAATAGTGACAGATAAGGGCAATAGGAAACCTGAGGCCAAAATTGTACCCTATGAGGAAATCTGGATTAGTTCCTGGGACCATCTAAAGTCATTAGCAACCTAGGAACAATCCCTAGTTCTAAGGGGTATGAATTGTAACAATACTTATATAAATAAATTGTAAACAAAAAGATAGTAATGGTGCCTTGTAAATAAGTATTGATGTGTCCAAGATTAAGAAAGGAAACTGGCATAGGAATCATTACAGAGTTTTTCTAAATAAATTTAAAGACTATTGAAAAACTGTACAAGTCCTAACACATTCTAAGTTCATACATGTTTTCAATTCAATGAAATACATGTTTTATAATAGCGAATGAAAACTATTCAGGAGTTTATATAGTGTTAGTAAAAAATAGCTAACATAATTTATACATAAAGTGAAAGGCATAAACACAGTCCTTTACTTTGGAAGCCAAAAAGAAAAGAGCAATACAAACACCTTGCACCACCAAGAAATATATCACATAGTCGATTATTGGACCCAGGAAATCAACAAACGATAAGACCAAAAGTGAAAATGAGTTTAAGCATACCCTAATGCTAGGGATGGTGCACACAAATACAAGCAAAATTTCTCAGAAATAGCCATTTCAGAACAAAAATTTCAAACCATCGTGAAACAAGGATAAACAATAATTATTGATTTTAAATAAGATCTTAAATGGTGTCATAATTATAATGATCCTTTGAGTACAATAAAAGTCAATCATCGTCTTTATAGTACTTCTAAAAAACTGGTAAGAACAAACCCTAGCATGAGGGCTGGTCGTATCCTATAAAAAACAGTAGAGAGTCGGTCCTTTAAAATTCATTATTTGAAATCAGAGACTATCTATATGCTTCTTGGGTGCTTGAGTGAACATAAACCCTAAATGGAGGTTTCGCCATGACACCTAGAGAAAAGGACGAGGATTTAACGTTAAAAAGGAACCTGGATAGCAACCTCACGTGGTTGACATAATTGTGGATGGTCGCGGTGACAATATCTCACTGCAAAAAAAAGGGGCAAGATCTCACAACAAGAAGTTTAGGATAAATCCTTAAGGGTTACATCTAGACAAAATTTTCCGTCAAATGTCAAGGGTTTAATTTGGCTCATTGCGTTTTTGTTGGCTCATTGCAGGTTAAGTAATTCTAGCCAAACTTTTTTGGCTGCTTCTTCTTGAAATTTTGGTTACACTTACACAACCCTTTCATTCCTTCAGGTTCTATCTACAACCTATCTAGCTTCAACACAATATTTCAAGAATTATGTGCACATTTCCAGCCAAGATTCTTAGTCTAAGACTGTTGTTCTGTACTAGGGATTTTGTGGTAGTATGTTGTTAAAAGAGTGATATGCTTGACTTATGCCAAGTCAAGGGTTTTATGTTAATTTTATTGCTATATGTAGTAAAAAAGGCCAAGATGCCCTTGTAAACTTGAACATGGTTCTATATAGTATATTCTTGAATTTTGATGATAATTTCTGGTCAATTACCTCCTTAATTATGGCATTAAAAAATTATATTGATTCTTTTTAAGTGGCATATTTATTTTTTTTCTCTTGTGGTTATTGTTCCTATTTATGATGTATTTTCTTGGAAGGAAGGATCAAAAGGCTCTCTCTTTTCTGCCTCCTGTTATTGGTCACTATTATATACACAAAGTTTCAGATAAATTTAGATCTTGTTACGAATATTTAAATATTTGGTTCTTTTAAGCATGTTTGTTCTGTGTTATTAAGTTTTGGGTTCTTTAGTCACATGATTCACTTATAGGTTGTGTTCTTTATAAGCTTCTAGTATTATCACCCATTTTGCGAGATAATTCCACACAAAATTCTTTTTCTTTGCCTTTTGTAATATATATATGATGCCTGACAAGAAGTGGGACATGAGGTCCTCGGGGCCTACTTCTTGCCCATGCAGTATTGTTTCATGTCCTTTTAAGGTTTTGGAAATACTTCACGAACGAATCTTGTTCATATGGGGTTCAACTAGTTCCCTATTCTTGTTATTGGTAGATATATTTTCTGATTGTTATTTACTGGTTGCTAAATTCCCTAAGTCTCATCATATTCTTGATGTTTAAGAAATATTCTTGTATTTCAAAGATAAAACACAAAAAAAAATAGAAAATAATAATAAAGATATATTGGAACCCATAGGGCACACCTCTCCTTAAAAAACAGTTTATAACTAGGAAGACTGTCTCAATAAGAAAAATAGACCTTTGTAGGAATCCCTGCTTTCCACAGTTAACAATATCCATTTCAAAAAGAGAAATATTTAACCTATAACATTCATTTATCTAAAATGACTTCTGCAAAATTAATGCATTTATCTGCAAATAGTTCAACCAGTCAAGGAATTAATATGGAAAGAGGATTCCACCACTCAACCAAAGCGATTTGGAAATTGTGTCCAAGTCTTCCCTCGAGCCTCCTTAATTTCCAGAGTAGTTGATAAACAATAGTCACGTTCTTGGGCCTCAAGACTCCTAGTCCAACCAAGAACTTCCAGACTTCAGGGCTTCCATTGACTCTTATTCAACTCAAGAATACCCGCATCAATGTCCTGCTTTACCTTGGAATCATAATGCTCAAGGTTATTTTTCCTCCTTTCACTTGCCCTGGGCATCTTCTTTTTACTCTTGCCTCTCTCTCTCTCTAGGCTTCCCCTCTCAAATTGAGATGTTTTAATCTCTGAGGGAGGAGGAATAAGTAACTCTCTCAACTACTTAGAAATGAAAGATTTTCTTTTTGGAATCCTTTTCCCTGTAATTCCTTAACTTGCTACACGTTTTAAAGAAATAAAGATAAAAATAAAATTTTAATCATTCAAAATTCCTTACTTAGACTTTCACCAGTCCAAGATTTATTGAGTCATGAATTATAAAAGTAAATAACAAATATTTACATAGCCAGGGGGTGCTACATGGAGATTTTGATCTAGGCATGCAAATAAATACTATAGAGAGGAAAGAAAAATTAAAATGGTTAAAATCCAATGGTAATTTAATAATCAAATATCAAAATTTATTAAGTTTCTATAATGTCTAATAACTAGTTAAATATTAAATAAAATTGTTTTTAATTAAGAAACAATTTTAAGTGTAATACCCCTCAATGAATAGTAAATATTCTAATTTACTAAGTTACCTGGAAAAAAGTAGACCATGCCTAGGTATGAATAAGATAAACATAAATGTTTATATTTTTAAATTTAGTTAATAAATATTAACTATGGTCAGCGATAAAATTATGGGGAAAGTAATGCTATAGTGAGTTTCATATTCCATATCAGTTGAAGACAATTATAGGGAGAGGTCGTTGTCTGCCCAAACTCCTCTCCCTAGAGATAAAATATCTTAGATGGGAAAAGGAAGCCAAGAGGTGAAATAATTATCTAAGACAACCTGGGAGGAGTGTGACTATAACAAAATTGAACCTTTGACAGGACGTTGTAGAGGAAGGTAGGACATTTCCAAACATAGAGTTCTTGAGTTGGTAGGCTAGTGGAACTCTATTTGAAACCCTAGACTGGAGCTAGTTGGGATCAAGTGTTCTTGGGTGAACCTTTGAAGGTTCTCAATATGAAATTGTTTTGGATTTGAAGTTGACTTGGGGGGAGTTCTAGTGGTGTTACTGGTTCTCATAGGTTGGGAGGAACATTCCCTTCCCTTATGGTTTTATAGCTGGATGGAAGAAGGAACAAATAAGTATCGAGGAAACATGTTTTCTCTAATAGTTTATTATTTTCATAAAATTAATTTGTTGTTTGTTTGTGAGAAATGAAAACTGTGAGATCTGTTGGAATGGATAATTCACTGTAACAAGAAATTTGTCATAAACTAAAATCTTGGTGAAACTACTGTTTCTTTATGTAAAGTAGAGTTTTAAATTTGAACTAAGGATAATCTGTAAAAAATCCTAAAGAAAAACCATAACAACAGTGACAGATAAGGGCAATAGGAAACTTGACGCCAAAACTGTACCCTATGAGGAAATCTGGGTTAGTTCCTGGGCCCAGCTAAAGTCATTAGCAACCTAGGAACAATCCCTAGTTCTAAGGGGTATGAATTGTAACAATAATTATATAAATAAATTGTAAATGAAAGGATAGTAATGTTGCCTTGTAAATAAGTATCGATGTGTCCAAGATAAAGAAAGGAAACTGGCATCTAGCTTACCTCAACTAGGGAACTTCCATCATTAGTATAACCCATGGGTGTTGATCATAAACTGCCTCCACCACCTTTGAGATTCCATCCACCTATAATTGCTGCATCTATATACCATTAGGTAGCCCCCTCCCCACCCCCCATAGCCTTTTTGACTATCATTGTTCCATCTCAAGTGGTTTATCCAGATAATCCCCATGTAGTCCCTTGATCATCAACCCACAATGGTAGTTTAGTTGATGCAACAATAGATGTTTCCTTTGAGAAAGTTGTGTAGTCAAATACTCCACTCGTCAATGAATCTCCATCATTCGGCGAGACATTCACGATGAGATCATTCATTGATGATTTATGTTCTTTATAATGAATTGAAGTGATTCTAGGATTTTTTTGTTTAAATTATATGCTCTAACGCTTATAACTGTTGAAGAGTGGTATAGTAAAGCGATTAAGGGCATGGTGGAGGGAAACACCCTCATGATTGATTAGAGCATATTCGATAAGTTTTATGGGCTTGAATTATAATGTATTATTTTGTAAGTGCGTAATTTATTGTGGAAAAATTCTAATGATATTGTCGATTCTTTGTGTAGTCACGAGAGAGAAGAAGCATGCCCCAAAAAGAAAACAAAAGTTGAGATCCTTCTTCTAGTAAGAGGAGAAAGGTTGGATTCTAAGATGCAAATGACGGTGGTGATGGTGGAAGTGGTCAAGAGACCCATTTTGTATATACAACATCATATACGAAATGACCATGTCTAGGCATGAGATTTTGTTCATATATTATAATCATTTTCTATATAGGTCACCACATGCCATAATTCCATGTTTAGCATGAGGTGTTGTTTTGCATATTGAACACATTATGCCATTTCATTAAATATGTACATTTGAGACAATTTTGTGTGTATGTGTGTGTGTGTATGTATATGTATATGTTTATTTATGTATGTATGAACTGAAGTGGTTTCTTATTTATTTATTTTTTTTTCTATTTTTTATGTTGAAGTGGTATAATGTTAGGTTGAATTTGCATCTATGTCGTGATGATGTGATATTACCTATTGTGAAGTGAACACTTTGACATAATGTATTTTTAAAGGTGTTTGGATTGGGTTTTTAATGACATGCTAGTTAGGCATATTCCTAGTGATATAGTAGTTGACGATCCCAATCAAATTGCAACAAGTTTTATCATTTAGGGAACACTTCTCCAAGCGCATAACACATCTAAAAATCACTTTACTACAATAATTTATGTATTAGAAATATATTTTTTATCTTCAAGTTCTATATTAAATCACTTGAAAATTTCAACCCTATGTTATATCAAATCAACATGAATGACAAATCTTGAAAATTACTTCATCATGAAGATAATTCAAGAAGAAAAATCAAATTTGTAATCAAACAATTTTGGATAGCAAGATACTTTATACATATATAGAAGAAATGCAATACATGTGAGCAAATTTATCACAAAATTGGTACAACATCTAGCTCTCCAAACCATAGCATGGTGAAATCAAGGAAACACTAGCTACCACCAAAGATCCACAACAAGCTAGCATCAACAACAAAAAGTCCTCCCTTGGCTTCAATAAGATTTTATCACATTTTTTATTCACACTAACATTATTTTCTTCAAAAAGTAATTGATATTCTTTATCAGACTCACTTCTTCGCCATTTGAAATACCATCACTATCTTCGTGTGTAGAAAATTCTTTTGTTTTCGATATTTCCTCAAAAAAATTATTTTGCTGAATTCTTCCCTTTCTCATGATTTTCTCTATAAGGACATTTAGCAGCATAGTGACCAACTATTCTACAAGAAAAACATTTGAAGGGAAGCTTGCCTCTGAATCTGCCAAGTACCTACTTGAAGTTTCTTCATGAAGTTTTCCTCTTCTTCATTTGATACATACCCTGTTTCCTTAAGTTCCTCCTTTTCTTTTCCTTTAGAAGTATCCTTGAATGCAACTTCTATGATATCTGAGGGAACCCCTTTTCTCATTTCATAGGCTGTTAGAATCCCATGACGTTGTTCAAGAATAAGGTTCTTCAAATTCTACATTTCTTCAATGGCAAAGACTTTTGAATCGGATTTTGGGGTTAGAGATCTTAAGAGTTTCTCAACTAGAGATGATTATTTTACTTTGTCACCAAGATCTATCATTGAATTAACAATCTCATCTACTCTAAGAAAGAAACTTGCAATGCTTTCGTTATTATGCATTCTGAGATTTTCATATTGAATTATAGATGTTTGAAGTTTGGCACTCTTTACCTTGGTGTCACCTTCATAACTTTGGATGATCTTATCCCATATAGCCTTTTCTGTATTAAGTTGTATGACTTTGACAAATTTTGATTCTGCTAAGCTTCCTAACAGAGCATTGACAACTTTTGCATTGATATCATACTTTTTCTTTTCTGCTTCATTTATGGTAATGGTGGATGGATACTGATAGCCTCCTTCAATGATTCCCAAAACATCATCTCCAAGTGACTGTAGGTAAGCTCTTATTCTGACCTTCCAGAAAACCAGATTGGATCCAGTAAAAAATGGTGGTTAGATGGATGTTTCTCCCCCTTGGTTTCTCATCTTGATGAATCTTCCTTCAAGTGATCAAGCTTCTTTTGAAGGGCTTGCCCTGAAACCAATTGTTAGGAAAAATACTGAGAGGGGGGAGGGGGGGTTAATCAGTATTTTAAAAACTTACTTGACCTTCTCATTTTCTATTCAGATTTATGTACATGAATTTAATGAAGTAATTTTTCATATGTACGCTACTATTATGCAGACAACAAGTGTATATCCAGTTAACTATCTTTTCAATCAATTATTCATTATTTAATCTTAAACTAGTGTATCAATCTGTCATTAGGAATTAATTAAACAATAATCAAGTGTAGTAGGAATAGAATAAATCAACACACATAGTCAACACATATGGACACCAATATTTTAGGTGGAAACCCAATGTGGGAAAAAACCACCGTTGTTGTCGTTTGTGTCTTCTTCTTAAAAATATATTATTTACAATCTTGTACTAGCACATACTCATACCGGTACGCGGGAACCCTACTTACAGAAGGCTACAACCTTCTCTCGTTCTCCAACACCTATTGGAAGGGAGCTACCACCCCCTTATCTTCAAGTCATTGTGGATCACGTTTCAAAATCTTTCAAACTAGATCCACCTGATCAAAACATTACAACCTGTAGGCCACCTTTCATCAAATTTTCATACTGGACCCACTACCATCATCAAATCACTGAATCAACTAAAACAAATCAATCATTGAATCTCATTGCAACCAATCAAACTAAACCATAACAGATCATGTGAATGTACTATCAATCATGAAGTCGTACATTATTATCTATCATTGAAACCAACCACTACCACTGTAAACCCTAATCGACAATATGTCAAAATGTATACACTATTGGTATGAATAATACCCATGTATACACACATTTTTCCTTAATCGAACCGGTGTACAAATCTCAAAAACATTGATCCCTTAGACTAAATTACTGCATTGGTGAAATCAATCACATACACATATATCCTGCATCACATATCTCTGAGCTACTTACAGATCATTACATACTAGCATCAATACAGTTCAATATTTCATTCACAAACCAATCAACTGCACCAGAACTGACATACAGATTATTATGAAGAAGACATCATCAAGAGACAACAAAAATTGTAGCAAGACTGATCAGACATCATTAACTGCTCATACTTCAGAAACCCTAGCATATGTATGCAACCCTTACAAAATACTTATGTGTGCATACGCACCTTTCAAGAAGCATACCCACGTACAGATCTGTCCATATTGCGGAATCGACACGTGACTAGCTAGAGGCAGGTCCATGTATGTATGCACTTTTTATGAGACAAACTTGCATTGAGATCTGTAATTATTGACTCATTCCTTCGCTGCATAACATAACTTCATTCAAACACAAATCTCAACAAACCGAGTAACAAACATACGTTAGAACATTATTATCACAAATCAACCCATAAGAAAATCATGTAGTCATTTTAGATCTAAAATATCCGATCCCACATCACATTCCTTGTGCAACCTTATTTTAGATCAAACAAATCATCAATAGCCCATTACTTGCACACAAAACACTTTGATCTTCATCTCCTTATATAGCTTAGGCTTTATCCAATACCACATGACAAATCCTTAGTAATGTCGATGGTATTCCTGGATGAGATCAAATATCCATTGTCTCACTCATTACTATGGGCCAATACCATGGTAAAGATCCCTAGTATTTATGATACCATGGTGCGGAAACTGTACGCACTTTCTCTTCTCCATACCCACGTGTGTATGCGGCTTTGCTTCACAGAACCCACAAGGATTTCTCAAAACATCACTTCATCATTCTTCTATCTCTGGACTATTATGCATTTATCCAAACTCTCTGTCACATGTTTACTAGCTTGTAAAATCATCCTATTATCACCATGTTGACAATCTTCATCAAGTAGGTTTCCATCAAGGACAACACATTTTTCATAATGCCAACACCCATCTCTTTGCCCCAGTAGCCAACTATACCAACTAGGGATTTTTGTATTTATAAGTTTGTAAATGAAACATTTCTGTTAGCTTGGGACTAACATAACTTAACCTTTCCCCTGGATCAATCAAAATCGATAAAAAATGGTTAAATAATTTACCTTCAAACTCAATCATAGTATGTTGGTAGTCTACTTGGTGATCCTTCAGGGTAGCATTGATTTTAGGTATGCTCCTAGCCACCTCGCCAACTATAGAAGCTTCCTAAATATTGGCAGTTTTCACTACTCTGGTGCAACGGGGACAATTTTTTTTAGTAATGGGGCTCTCTAGAACCCAACACTGCAATGAGGGTCGTTGTGATTGTCTAGCCTCTAATTTACTTTACACTTCTACTTGCTTAGGTAATTTTAATTTTTGCTGATTTTTGTGTGGATTTCTAATGTTTCCATTTTTTGCACTTTTAGTGTTCTGGGAATTTTTTCGTTCCGTTTTTACTTAACCATCTCTTACTTCCTTCTCCCTTTTGCTTCATTCATTGATTGCATATTTGTGCCTTCCGAATGGCCTCATCCATGGTCTTGGGATTATGAAATTCCAAATGTTCCTTCATAAATGCTAGTAAACTACTCATAAAACGCTACACCTTGGCATTTTTCTCACATGTAGAAGGAATGTACCTTAGAAGGGATGTAAATTTAGTCATGAATTTATCCATAGAAAGTGTCCCTAATCGTAGATAGTGAAATTCCTTCGCCTTCTCATCGTAGAAGCATTCAATCAGGTACTTTTCTTTTAAATATTTATGGAAATCTCCCCAACTCACCCCTTGCTCATCAGCTACATGAACAAACTTGACCTCTTCCCACCATAGGTTGGCTTTTCCCTGAAGTTGATAGATATCTAGTCATAAGTATGGAAATACTTGTTCATATTAATTAGCCAAGCTTCAACATATTCCTCTTTTTTTCCGTCAAATGTCAAGGGTTTAATTTTCTTGAAATCACCTTGCAATTTGGTTTTTTGCTTCTTGTTTTTCCTATGGTCGAAGGAATTACTATATTCCTCTCCATTTTCTCCTATATCAACCTTTATTCTATGAGTATGGCTCCATGTTGGTATGTCTTCACCTCCCTGTCTTTGCACCGCATCCTTGTCTTCCCGACCAGTGCTTGGTATGGAGTTCCTATGGTTTTTCCAATCAGAGAGGATTTTCAAAATCCATTCTTGGTCTCACATCAACCTCTCATTGTCAGCCCATAAATGAGTCATCTCAACTCTTAACTGTTGAACTATTTCCAATAGCATAGTGGTAGGATTTTGGCGTTCTCCCCCTAGTTGGACCCACATTTCTGGATTAGCCCCTAAAATTGGTGTAGATCCAAATTCCACAATTGGACTTAATGGTGGTGTACTTCCTAATGCTCTCTTCATTGTGCTTCCTCTATGAACATACATGTACATACGTTATTCAGTTTCCCAATTGTTAACACCCAGGTTGTTCCCTATGACTCCCAAGGGAATACGGCTGGGGTAACCACTAACCAATCTTTGGATCACAGTTTCTAGCCAAACTGTAATCAGAGAGGGCTCTCTCTTTATGATTTATCTCTGTTATGATAGTGTTTTAGGCTAGCTATTATGCTCAGGTTTTTGGTTTATGTTTTGGTTGAAGGATTTCTTTCAGGTCTTATGATGTAGTGTTTATTGAGTCAAATACCATTGGGCAATGGAGTCTGGAATTGTGAAATGATTTGATATGCAGGATTGGTGGTGTTCAAACTACAGGGCCTATTGTGTATCTTAGACAAACAAATTTAGCTTAAATGGTGATATATGTCAACCAACAGAAAGCAATTAAGAATTTTCTATTAAGCTGGTGAGGTGAAAGTGAACACGCTGCACATGAGCAAAACTTGAATTCCTGTGACAAAGGCCACTGTGAAAGGTGTATTCTGAAAGTGCAGCAATTAAGAATTACACTTATCTAGATTACAGCTGAAGAAAACATTCATTAACAACACAGATTGAACTCAGGGTACTCAGTGAATAAATCCTGAAAGTTATTCTTTTTCCTTGTTGCTTAGTATTGAAAATCAGATAATATATATGGATTTTAACAAAACAAATAAATAACAGAGAGAGTTACAGAGACTTATTGTATGGTGAAATACACAGGAATCCAGCAGTTATCAACATACACCAGAACGCATTCAATACTTCAAAAATCCGAGAAATTCCATCACTTTCTTTATTAAACTTCTGAAAGGATTTACAGCATAAGAATTTCTTCAGGAGAAATCAACAACAACCCTTGCAAGCTCATGCGAAGGGGACTTTATAGGAATTCTTATACAAAATATCTCAGGCATTGAGTCATCTGAGAGAGAAAATATCTTCATAAATTCGTACAGAAAGTAGAAAAGAAGTTATTACAACTTTGAATGTAGCATAAATGCTCTTTATGTTTGTCAGAGGATAATTTGACCTTTGGAGGTCATTGAGTCGGTTGAGCCGCTTTGCTTTAATGCTGAATAATGTGTCTTTATTTCTTGCTGCGCTGTACTTTCTCGGCCCTGCCACCTGTAGTTTTCTATTTCTGCTTTGTTGGCCGATACATCTGCTGAGTTGGCTCAGCTTTAATCCACCATGCATGCTGATTTTGTTAAACTGTGCTCTGCATGACAACTGATATTTTTTAAGAAACAAAAATTGGTGAGTGGCTCCCTGTTTACAAAATCTTCTGTATTGCATTTGTCCACCAGTCTTGCGTAGGGAGTTGATGCCTGAGAATGGCATCCATTGTCTTCTCTGCGTCTGTATACTTGAAGAAATTGGGTGCCACCCCGAACAGGTGATTGATCTCATTCATTATAAAAAACAGATTCTCTACTCTATTATAGAGAGTCTGTCCTGTGGC
Source organism: Pinus tabuliformis (assembly GCA_031772625.1). NCBI lineage: Eukaryota > Viridiplantae > Streptophyta > Pinopsida > Pinales > Pinaceae > Pinus > Pinus tabuliformis. The sequence continues at coordinate 814,497,750 of CM062807.1, read as the reverse complement.
TGGCCCTGTCTCCTCTGAGGTACTGGGCTTCTCATTGATCTGACTGGTGGCAAATGTGTTGACCTTTTTAGCATATTGGTCATGTGTGAATAATCTCCCTGCGCTGTTCAGTAAGCCAGGGAGACCTCTGCTTTCTAACACCTGAAATTTTTACAAAAACTTGTTCACCTCAGTCTGCATATCCTGGGTTCTTCTTTCCAGAGTCTGCAATAAGTTTCTCAGTGTGAGAACCCTTTTGACCATTTGGATAGTCTCAGTTCTGTTTGTAATTCCCATGGTAGCTAACTGAGAACTCGTTTTATGGTTAAGTACATTGATCATTCTGGTGGCCACTTAAGGCATATTGCTCAATAAAGCTCTTGATCTGTGAACCTCCCTCTGTGCCTTTGGGATGAGCTCTAGTTGCTCATGGATAGTTTCAATATATTGCCATTGCTCATTGATAGATTGACCAATGTTAGCCCACAACACTATTTTAAGTTCAGCCACCACTTTATCTAACTTGAGCTCATTCTCTAGCTCTTTGATCTTGTCTTTAAGGGCTTTGATTTCCCTGCTCTTTTCTGCCACTTCTCTATTTGATTTATCATGCCTGTCATTGATCTTGGCTAACTTTTCCTTGGTCTCATTTAACTCTGTCATTTGAGCTTCCAGGATTTGGATTTCATTCTTCAGCTTTTGCATATCCAGGCTTTGGGCCTGCTCTGTAGTTGTTGGCGCTGCTGAAGTAGATGTTGCTGTCTGTTCAGTCTGTTGATGAGGAGGAGCATTGATAGGAGCAGTTTCCTCAAGATTTATGATCTGAGGAGGAGGCTGAGAGGTCTGACCCTCTTCTCTTTGTTTCAATGCTGCTTGCAGGGCCGCTTGTGTAGCCTCAGATTCTCCCAATTTTTCTTGTGCCTGAACAAGCTGTTTATAAATGGAGATCAACAAATCTGTGGTGTCCTGCTCATGCCTTTGTTGGGCTACCTCATCTGTTTGAGGGTGAATGGTAGCTGGGAGTTTGATTTTCTTCCTCATGGCCGCCATGTCAGCATCCCTCAACTTCAAGATTTCCTGTATTCCTGAAATATCTTTGGGATCATGCCCAATTTCAATGATTATGTCTTCCAGGGACTTTATTCTGTTGTCCTTCGCCTGGGATGATGCCTTCTCTAATTCCAGTTGAGAGGCTGTGGCATTAAGGCTGCTCTTTAGTTTGTAATTTTCTAATGTTTCATCTGCCAAGGAGGCATACACCATCTCACCAGTCTGTTTGTGCAGTTCAATTTTGTCCATTGGGTGTATGTCTTTGGCCAGGACCTCCAGGTTGGTCCTGAGGTAATCTGAGGCAGATTGGGGATACAGTGTTGTGGGCATAAAATGACTCATGATCATTTTGCCTTCACTTACATCAAAGGTAGACATAAGTCTTTGCTGATTGGTAGGAGCCATGTTTAGCAGATGATTGTACAACTGTATTTTGATAGGATCACTCCTCCTTTTGATGTCTATAAATTGTTGTTTGATGCTTACTTGTCCTTCTTTTTGTTGGCTGGAGGAGCTGACCTCCCCTCCCATAGTTCTGTCCTGTTCCTGCTGGAAGGAACTTGCTGAAGCTTCTCTGCTGGGTGGGCCCATGCCCAATGCTTGTCTTATTGCTATGTCATCCTCCGAGAAGTCATTCAATCTTTGTCTTTTCTCTCCCTGGTTGATAGATGAAGTCAGAGGAGTCTCCCTATCCCTTTTTCTGCTTAGGTCCTCTTTCTGTGGAGTTCGGAGGACCGAGGCATCAGTGGTGACTTCTGGCCTAGGAGGCACTATGTTCTGAGCCTGTTGCTCAGTGGAAGTTGGAGTATCAATTACTCTTTCCTGCTGTAAGGGATGTTGTCTGTCATGTTGCCCTTCTTCTTGCTGCAATCCTTGTTGCTGTTGTTGCTCTGCCTGCTGCTGCTTTTCTTTACCTGCCTGCTCTTGAGTCACTGGAGGTGACTGCTCCTTCTCTTGATGTGGTTGCTTTGTCTCCATTTCCTTTTCTTTGCCCTTGCTGGATGTACATTCAGTGGCCTTGGTAGCTTGCTGTTTGGCAGTTGAGGAGGATGCAGCTGCTCCCGCTTGTGTGCTTGGAAGTGTGAATACCTGTGCACAAAGTTCAAGGTCAGCCATCTTCCTTAGATTCCTTAGTGCCCTCTTATTTAGCTCTTCTTGTGACATGGGCTCTTCTAAGGTCCCTCTCCTCCATTTGTCTTGGTTTGCATATTTTTCAATGTGAGGGATACTATGGTGATCATAGGCAGATAACTTATATTTGAGCCTCCTTATAGATATGAAATGATTAGGGTCATAGGGAGCCCATAGGAAACTGGTTTGCAGGCCAAGGGCCTCAAGCATTCTCTCTGCTTCCCTCCATCCTTGCTCCCTCTCATATTAGATAAAATGGCCAAGTTGGCTTTTCACCTTCAACTGTGCTTTTTTGCCTTTTCCTGAAAAGTGAAGCACATCAACTCTGCCAAATTGCCTAAAGTACTCTAGGGCAAATAGCCTCATAGGCACATACTTAGGTAGTTTGAATGGAGGTAGATCACACCCATATATCCTGATGACAGTGTGGTTTTGGTAGAAGTACCAATCCCCAATGCTGTAAGCTTTGGACAGCTGAAGAATTCTCTGCATATCATCAGTGAGTCTCGGAGGAGGTGAGCTCATCAGCATTGCCATAGCTGGATGGATGAACAGATCCATGAATTCACAGTAAGTGTATGGAGACTCAGGTCTAATGTGGATGACAGAAGACCAATAGACCACTGATCTGGGATTACCTTGGGCATCCATTCTTTTGATTGAAAAATGAAATTTCTCATGTTGATGGTACAAGATCAAATGGTAAATGTAGGAGGTGTATCTGAACATCCTATCTCTCCTCAAATTCATCAATTGCTCATGAATCTTGTCTGATATGTAGGTGGCATAGTCATAGCAGATTGGTGACTTGCCAGGAGCAAACATAAGCATAATTACCATCACAGTTGCATCAATATGCTCAATTGAACTATATCCCAAGATGGGAGAAATCATATCTGCAAGGTCTCTGCCCAGCTCATTGAGATATACATGAACAATTGGAGGGTACATCACAATGTCAGTTTTAATATATAATTGATTAAATTTGATAATTTGAGCATCTGTCAGTTTATCCCCTTGTTTTATCAGGTTCACTAGTGACAAAGGGACCAACTTCTTCCGAGGGTTGAAGCAAAGCATGTCTCTGATAGCTTGAGGGGTAACATAAAAAAGTACTGAACCAGATGGGTCAACAACAGCCCTTTGAGAAACATCATATTGTTCAGCACACAGGTGGATTAATTCAGGGAACTGGTTGACCTGAGGGAGCTTGAAAATAGGGAGGAAAGAGTCCCATAAGCCCAATATATCTGTCCCATTTTCATGCTTGGCTTTCAACTCATTCAACAGATGAATGTGGAATTTGTTGCTCATAAGCTTTTCTTCTGTAATTTGGTAATCCATATCTACCAAGGTTTGCCATTTCAAGTTCTTTTGAGGGGCATTCAGAGGTTGAACATTTAGTACTACAGGTGTCTCCATTGCACAAGAGGATTTTGAATTGAGTGCAAAGTGGTTTTGATTGAGCAGGACAGTACAGAGGAATGCCTCTTTTCCAGGGAGGTGAATTTATCAAGAACAGAGAGTGGTTCTAGTAAATAGCAATTGAAATACTATTTGTAGTGCAACTAGGAAAAATGTTTGGCCCCACTCTGTCTCTCTCAGTAGTTAAATTCGGTTTGAATGAGTCTGCCGCGATTGCGCAAACAGAGCTTGGTTTTTTCAATGAAAATGCAGGTAAAACAAGGCTCGGCTAGTATTTTTCGAGTTCACAACTGTTAAAGGGGCAGGTGCAGGGATTTCTGCCGGTGAATTCAAGAGTTTTCTCTGTTCTAAGCTCTTTCGAGGGACATAACAGATAAAGCAGGTACGTGAAGGATTTATGGCGGAAAATACCTGGTGAGGAGTAGGCAATGGTCACGGATGACTGTGGAAATGGCGCTCCTCCGGTCTCCTGGTCGGGTTCTGCAAGTTGGTGGACTTTGGACGTGAAAATCGCATGCAGGAGCAACAATGTCTTTTGTGAGAAAAATGTGAAAAAACGCGAAATTTCACCATAATATTGGCTTTTTGGACTTTTGGCGCGTTTTTCTGCTGACGTCAGCATGATGTCGTAGGTGGGGTCAGGGTCGGCTGACGTCATAGGTGAGGTGGCGGGCTCTGATTGGTCCACGGGGATGGCGAAGTGGCATGACAGGTCGGCAGACGGTCGGGCGCAAGGGTTGACGTGACGGCATGGTGGCAGTGACGTGGGATGATGTGGAGGTGACATAGCATAGGCAGAAAAGCCGAAACCGGAAACAGCCAGCGGTTTCATATCGCACCGCTTATGGTACGGGGGGGAATCTGTCAGACGTACCTCCGACGAGCTGTGGCGAGGACGCGTGGCTGCCGAATGACGTAACCTTTTTACGGACATCGGACGATATCCGTCAGACGTGAGACCCGCTTCGATATCAATAATGACCGTCGGATCTGGAGGGCTCGATCCAACGGCTGTCAGGGAAGTGATGTGATGGGTAGATACGGAGGGTAAACGTCGGACGTCGGAGCCGCTCCGATGTGATAAGAGTCGTTGGATGCTGAAGATGCGATCGGACGGCTGTCGGGTCGATGACATGTACTGTGGATATGGCAGAAGGCGCGGCTTTATTTAATAGTTATTTTTGGGATGCGCGCTTAGGCAGAGGGTCATCGGGGTATAGTGCTTTAGTAAGGTTTTCCATGTATTTCAAAAAACAAATATATGCGCCGAGACTTTGGTTAAGCGGTCAAAAGTGGGTTTTTGGGTCTTTTTATGATTTCAAAGGGGTTATGGGTAAAAAGGGGATTGTATAGGGTTTTTCTTGGCAAATAATGGTTTAGTGAGTGGAATGACTTGGGGCAAGGGGGTAGATGAGGTATAGGTTCATCCAAGTGGCCAGATGTCACTTTGATCCCTGACATAGGACTTATTGGCTATAATGCCAAGGGGAGGGGTATTTATACAAAATTTGGGGTTTATACACCATGGTGTTTAATATTAGTAGGGGAAAGGTGATATAAGGATTTACATAGTAAAGTTAGAGTTAATATGGATGGGGGGTGAATAAAGGGAGAAAACACTGAGTTTGTTTGTGAAACACTTGGTTTAAAGAGTAGATCAAAATGAAAAGATTTTTACACAAGAAATGTGGCTTTTGAACGAACAAGAACCACCATGAAACCATGATCTTCTTCCATGAATCTCACCTGATGAGGGGATCTTAGTAATGAAATGGAAGGGGGAAGGAGGGAGGTTAGTCATGCTCCCTGCTGCAACTTGATGAAAATGAACACCTTGTCAATTGATTGACTTTGATTTGGTAAACACAGTTAACACATCTGCAATGGTAAAGATAATCTTTCTGCAACCCCAACTACTTACCCAGCTACTTGCCTAGCATTTTTTATTCCTTCTTGGAGGGTGCATTTGGACTTGCAGACCCTTACTTGCCTTTTCTTTTCTTTGGCTTTTTCTTTTGTTTTTCCTATCTACTTCTACCCTTATTTCTTCCAAGGTCCCAGATTAAGCTGTTGGGAGCCTTTTCTTCTCTACCTGGACTACTTGTCTGCCAAGATTAAACAGTTTGGACAGACTTTCTTCTCTAATCTACAACTGCAAATTTAAACCATGGAATGATCCAGATTAAACTGTTGGACCATCCATCAAAATTTTAAGTCCATACCAAGCTATAAACATAGATTGGATTCTCTTGGAAATATGTGATCTTTGAGTCATCAAAGCAGAGCATATTTGGTCCTTTCATAGCCAATCATGAAATATGAAACCTATTGGTATAGGTAGCTAACAATGGCTCCACATGGGGATGGTTTTTCATTTGAAATACCAAGAACAGCAGGTCAGAATGCCTTGGCCTTTTACTGCTTTTATGAACTTGAAGTTTTGCTGCCTTGAGATGCCAAAATTGTGTACTTCTCTTCTTGGTAGACCTCTGATTCTTTTCACCTTTTGCTGACAACTAATAACACTTGAGAAACTGCATTTTACAATTTAACAGAAAGTAATATATACATTTGGGTATGTACAATGGAAGCTCATGCTGCACTTAGGGGTGGTATTCAAAATAGTGCTTCAGCATCCTGCCATTCACAGGACCTTCATCCAAGTCAGTTTCACTAAGACTTTTGAGGAAGTAAGTATTGTTTCCTTGCACTGATTGGACAGCAAATGGTTCTCTCCATAAGGAATCAAATTTTCCATGTTTTCCTTTGTCCTCTCTCCTTGCATCCCACTTGAAGACTTTATCACCAACATTAAAATCTTCTGCTTTGGTTCTTCTGTCAAAGGCTTTCTTTAGTTTTTCTTGTAATACCTGAACTCTGCTGAAAACTTGATCTCTGGTTTGCTGCAGACATATGATTTGATTTATCCTTCTTTGCATATCATTTGGTTCAGCTTGGCTTTCTTGGAGAAGCTTCATAACAGGCACTCCTAAGGATGAGGGGAATTTGGCCTCTAATCCATAAACCAATTCATATGGGCTGGTCCCAATTGATCTCTTTGTTGTTAGTCTATCTGCCCATAAGGCATTGACTAGTTTCTTGTGCCAATTCTTTTTGTTCTCTTCCAGCACCTTCTTTATGATATTTACCAGGCTTTTATTTGATGACTCAACAAGGCCATTTCCTTGAGGATAGTATGCAGTGGAATGGCCCAGAGTGATGTGAAATTTATGGCAGAAGTTGACCATTTTCTTGGATCTGAAAGCAGCAGCATTGTCTGTTATTACTTTGTCAGGACAACCAAATCTAGCGAGTATGTTGTTTTCCAAGAACTGAATGATTATTGAATCATTTGCTTGTCTGCATGGAACAGCTTCAATCCACTTGGTGAAGTAGTCTGTGGCTGTCAAGATCCATCTATGTTGGCCTGAAGACGAGGGATGAAGTTCCCCAATGAAGTCCAATCCCCACTGTTGAAAAGGTCTCTCTGTTGCAATAGGTCTTAAAGGAAGTGGCAGCAGTTGTCTCTTTCCCTCAAACACTTGGCATTTATGACATGATGTAATGAATTTCTTGACATCAGAGAACATGGTGGGCCAGTAGTACCCAGCCCTTAGTATTTTATCCACAGTGGACTTCCAGTACAAGTGTCCACCACAGTCTCCTGCATGAAACTCTTGCATGATATTGTTAATTTCATTCTCAATTAAACAGTGCAGCAATATACCTTCATGGTTTTTCCAAAGCAAATTGCCATCCATCACACAAAATCTTGATGTTTTCATTTTTAAGAACCTACACTTAGTTTTGGACAGTCCTGGGGGAGCACACAGGTTTTGTAACACATAACAGATATCAGAATACCAGGGGGATTGTTCAAAGGCTACATTGATCTTTGGAGTCGCCAGCTCTGTTTCACTGTCCAGCTGATTGATGTCTAAGGCTTGAAAATTTGTTTCTGTCATTAATTTGGCCAAGCCTTGCCCTTTTATTAGTTTTGTAGGTTTTATCTCAATGTCAAATTCCAAAATGTTGGCAATCCATTTTCCTCTTCTGCCTTCTAAATTCTCTTGGGTGAGAATGTCTTTGACAATAGGACTTGGCACATATGCTATGACATGGGAATATAGGATATAAATCCTAAAGTCCTTGATTGCTTTGACCAAAGCATAAGCTTGTTTTTCCATGATTTGATATTTCAGGGGTGCATCTCTAAGAGCCTTGCTAAAGAAAGCAATTGGCTTTTCATTTCCTTGGTCATCCTTTTGCAGTAAAACAACAGCTATAGTATGCTCAGAGGCAAAGGAGAAAATTATAAAGTCTCTGTCAAACTGAGGATTGGTCAAGACTGGGGTTTGGGTAAGGGCCAATTTTATACCTTCAAATGCTTGATTGGCTTCAACAGTCCACTTCACTTTTGAATCCTTTTTCAGCATGTTATTTAATAATCTGATTAGCTTTGCTAGGTTTGGGATAAACCTTCTCAAGAAATTGATTTTTCCCAAGAATCCTTGTAATTCTTTGACATTCCTTGGGTGAGGCATTTGCAGGATAGCTTGTATCCTATCTGGGTCAATTCTAATGCCATCTTTTGAGATGATGTGTCCTAAGAGCTTGCCTTCTTCTAAACCAAAGAGGGACTTCTTAGGATTCAAGGAGATTCCATATTTTCTGCATTTTAGGAAGATCTGTCTTAGATGTTTTATATGTTCTTGGTCTGATTTTGAGAAAGGTGTTAGGTCATCTAGATAAATGACTAAAAAGTCATGAATCTCCTTTGCAAAAGCAATGTCCATTGCTCTTTGAAATGTTGCCCCTGCATTTTTCAATCCAAAAGGCATCTTTACATATTTGAAAGTTCCCCATGGGGTTGTAAATGCTATTTTGTCCTGATCATCAGGGTGAACTAATATCTGGTTGAAACCTGAAAATCCATCCAGTAATGAGATCCTTGAGGCCCCTACCACCCTTTGAAGAATGTGATCCATCTTGGGTAAGGGGTAGTTGTCTTTTAAGGATACTTGGTTTAGATTCCTTAAGTCCACACACAACCTAATTTCACCAGTCTTTTTTCTTGTAGGGACTAAGTTGGAGATCCATTCAGAGAATCTGATTGGTGCTATGATTCCTGCCTTGAACATTTTTTGTACCTCTTGTTCCATTGCTGGTAGAAGCATAGGATTGATTCTCCTCAGTTTTTGTTTAAAGGGCTTTTGATCAGGTTTGAGAGGGATAGTGTGTTGGATTACAGAGGTGTCATAGGCCTTTAGGTCCTCATAGCTCCATGCAAAAACATCCTGGAACTCTTTGAAGAGGTCAATGTATTTTGGCTTTTGGTCAGGAGGTAAGGAAGCAGATAATTTAATTATCTTGGGTTTGTCAATTGTACCTATGTTACATTCTTCAATGGCTGCATTTAGGGGCTGCATTTTTGATTTTCTGGGAATATCATTTGAATCAAAGATGTCCTCTAGTGGGGTTAGGCCTGTTGGTAGAAAATTGTCTTTTAGCTCAATGATTTCAGTTTCAGTATTGGACACTCCCTCTTCCCAGTCAACTTGTTGAATTTGCTGGATGTTTTCTATATTGAAAATAGTTGGATTCAACATTTGTTTTGCAGTTCTAGGTGATATTGGCTGAGCAGTCTGTTGAAACTGTACTTGTGATGGACTTTCTCCATCAAGTATTTGTGATTGACTTGCTGATTCAAGTATTTGTGATTGACTTGCTGACTCAAGTATTTGTGATTGACTTGCTGTCTCATTGTCTATATTTAGTCCTGCAAATTCTTGCTGCAGAGTTAAAAAATGGTTTATTTGCTTGTCATCCTCAAATACTTGCCAATCATTGATGTTGTTTGGAATGGAGGGTCTGTGTTTTACCTCAGCTGTGAAACAACGGTGGGGCTCCAAGGGAAACTTGCAGGTACTTGCAAAGGTGGCTAAACTATGAGCATGTAGATTTTGGGTTCTGGGAATTTTAGTAATTTGGAATTCAGAGAAAAAGTTTAGTACCTCAGCAACAGCAGACCTATAAGTCCTTAGTCTTTTGTCATTGGTGACAAAGTTTCCTTTCACTTGTTGGATAACTAAATCTGAATCTCCCATGATTGAAACCCTGGCAGCTTGTAAGAATTTTGCCAACTTGAGTCCTAGTAAAAGGGCTTCATATTCTGCCATGTTATTAGTACATCTGAAATTCAATCTATAGGCTCTGCCTTCTGCATGACTATTTTATTTATTGTGTATCCAAACTCCAGCTCCTGCCCCTAATTTGTTGACTGAGCCATCAAATTCAAGGAACCATAGAATATCTTGTTGGGAAGGAGATTTTATGATCTGTTCATGGGCTGGTAATGTAAGTAGCAATTGTGGTTTTTTCTCTAGCTTGTCTTCTGGGACAGTCTCCTTGTTTGATTGGATTTTCTTGACAACTAAGGCAGCAGCACTATCTAATGTTTGATTGACTGTTGTTTCATGAGTGATACTACTTTCATTTGCATCTTCCTCTTGTATGAATATCTTGGTTTCAACCTCACCTTTTGAGGGAGTAGTGGTGTCATTGAAGAGAATGTATGAGTCTATGTCTGAATGGACAACATATATAGGAAAATTTTGAGGTTTTTCTTCACCGCTGACCATGTACTTCATTAGTGTTTCTCTGTACAGTCTTTTTGGTTGCCCAAACACAAATATGGTGGCATATGACATGTCTAATTGTAGGGAACCTTTGAGTTTGGCCCCCCATGATCTTGATAACAGCATCCCATACTTAGGTGGGATATCAGCAACTACCACATCCATTAGGATTGTCTTGTTTGGGTATTGAACTAGAGACACACATAATTCTTTTATGAGACCTAGACACTTGACTTGGCTGGAGTCAAAGGAAAACAGATCCTTGTATGGTCTTGTTATGTCTAAATTCAATCTCTCCATGAATGCTTTTGGCATGAGATTGTGAGAGGCACCTGAGTCAAACATTTCATTATGTAATATTTTGTCATGAATATGTAAACTGACATAGAAAGGCAATACCCCTGCGACTACTGTTTTTCCATCTACTTCTGGGCCAAACAGGAGTTCTGGGGTGTCATCCAGCACATTGAAATCATCTTTGTTGCTAGTGAGTTGAAGGGACCTTTTGATATGTAGTTTGTAGATGTCATGCTTGGCTAGTTCTGCAAGAGGAATTGCTATCTTTATTTTGCCAATTTCTGTTTCTAGATCAAAAGGTTTTTCAGATTGGGTCTTGGGGTTATAGGTGATAGTCCTTTCCTTGTTCATTAAATCTGCTTCTAGATTTTTATCTTGACTTTGAGATTTATCCTTTTTACTCATCTCTTGAGGAGCAACATTTAAATTAGGATGAGAAGATGAAGTGTCCAGAGACTGCTGTCTTAAGGACAGTGGCTCAGTGATTTCTTCAACAATCACTTCTTCTGTAGGTGAGTTTATTTTGTTATCAGGTTCTGTGACTATAACTCTTTCAGGCTGCTGATTATCCTTTTTCTTTTCAGGCTGGCTGACATTCACAGTTCTGCTCCTTAGCTTGTACTGTTTATGGACTTCATAAACAACAGTGTCATAGCCTTGTTTAAAGTCAAAGGATTCCCCTGATTTAGTTTGGAACAATTTAATTTCCTCATCCTCATGATCTTCTTGTGTTAAAAAAACTTGACTTTCACCATCTAGGCCTATTAAATTAATCTCAGGATCTTCATTGGGTTCTGCTGATGTGGAAGCTTCTGCATAATTTTCTTGGAAAGGGGGTCTTATGTCTTGATCAGCACTGGTCTTGCCAATACCCGGGTTTTGAGTTCTCCTAAAATTTGGATTCCTAGGAGGGTTGTTTTGTGTTGCTTCCCATGATGACTTTCTTTCAACCGATTCCACTCTATCACCTAATCTTTTCATTCCATTTAGTATGGCATAAAGATTTTGATCAAAGGCAGAGGGTTCCTCTTTGAAAACAGTCCTCTTTTCCAACCTTGCCCTATTTCTTTTGGCAATCAGGTTGGCTTCCACTGTGACAGCAACCCTTTGGGCCTCTTCCAGGGATTGACAGTCTCTTTCTTTCAACTGATAGGCCATGTCAGGGTCAAAACCATCAGGGAATTTGTACAAGGCTAAATCAGGAGGAGGCCTTAGATTCTGTGGAATTGAGTTATATACATTGTTAAATCTAGCACAATACTCCAAAACAGTCTCCTGGGGACCTCTTTTGATAGTGTCATATTCCCCAAGTATGTGCAGAGGATCTTTCTTCTTCTCCCATCTACTAGTAAAGGCTTGATACAGTTCAGCAGGAGTTGTAATGGAGTTTGCATTCAGGGATCTAAACCAAGTTCTTACATCCCCAGTTAGGCTTTGAACAAACATTCTCATTCTGACACTGTCATCATCTATTTCATAGGTCTCAAAATGGTCTTGCATCCTCTTGGCATGCTCGGCAGCTGTCAGAGGGCCATTGGAGTCAAAATATGAAATTTTGGTTTGGTAATCTTGGGGTAGAGCTGCAACATTAGCTGGTATCTGCAAGGGTGCATATCTGTTAGCCATATTTACAGGGTTTAGAGGGTTAACAGGGGCAGCTGGGATAATAGGAACAGTGGGTATCACAGGGGTAACAAGCAGGGGTGAACCTAAAAGGTTGGTTGAGGGGATATGTGCAGTGGATGAAGATGTGAGTGGAGGACTTTGAGATGTGGATGTTGAACTAGGGGAACTAGGGGTAGACCGGAAGAGGACCTTGCATGGGGTAGATATAAGGCTAGGATGATCTGACTCTGAGGTTAAATCAGCAGGCTGCTCCTGCTTTTGCAGCCTCCTAATGTTCCTTGGGATGGTATTTGGATTATCAACAATGATAGGTGGATTTGGGTCCGGATTTGCCCTAGTATGCCGTGGATTTTTCTTAGGAGCCAGTTTCTAACTGTTTTTTTAGGATTTTGTGGGAAATTTTTATATCTGAAGGACTGGATGAAGATTTTGGAATGGCTATATATTCTCAGAGCTAAGATGAAGATTCCCTAAACAAGCTCCTCCCTAAAACTGTTAATGTGATACATAAACAGATTAAAGGCCTCTTGACTTATTTCAGGCTTGATAATAGCTTATGGAAGATATATAGTAATTAAAAAATCTCAAGCACTCCCCAGTGGAGTCGCCAATTATGTTAACACCCAGGTTGTTCCCTATGACTCCCAAGGGAATACGGCCGGGGTAACCACTAACCAATCTTTGGATCACAGTTTCTAGCCAAACTGTAATCAGAGAGGGCTCTCTCTTTATGATTTATCTCTGTTATGATAGTGTTTTAGGCTAGCTATTATGCTCAGGTTTTTGGTTTATGTTTTGGTTGAAGGATTTCTTTCAGGTCTTATGATGTAGTGTTTATTGAGTCAAATACCATTGGGCAATGGAGTCTGGAATTGTGAAATGATTTGATATGCAGGATTGGTGGTGTTCAAACTACAGGGCCTATTGTGTATCTTAGACAAACAAATTTAGCTTAAATGGTGATATATCTCAACCAACAGAAAGCAATTAAGAATTTTCTATTAAGCTGGTGAGGTGAAAGTGAACACGCTGCACAGGAGCAAAACTTGAATTCCTGTGACAAAGGCCACTGTGAAAGGTGTATTCTGAAAGTGCAGCAATTAAGAATTACACTTGTCTAGATTATAGCTGAAGAAAACATTCATTAACAACACAGATTGAACTCAGGGTACTCAGTGAATAAATCCTGAAAGTTATTCTTTTTCCTTGTTGCTTAGTATTGAAAATCAGATAATATATATGGATTTTAACAAAACAAATAAATAACAGAGAGAGTTACAGAGACTTATTGTATGGTGAAATACACAGGAATCCAGCAGTTATCAACAGACACCAGAACGCATTCAATACTTCAGAAATCCGAGAAATTCCATCACTTTCTTTATTAAACTTCTGAAAGGATTTACAGCATAAGAATTTCTTCAGGAGAAATCAACAACAACCCTTGCAAGCTCATGCGAAGGGGACTTTATAGGAATTCTTATACAAAATATCTCAGACATTGAGTCATCTGAGAGAGAAAATATCTTCATAAATTCGTACAGAAAGTAGAAAAGAAGTTATTACAACTTTGAATGCAGCATAAATGCTCTTTATGTTTGTCAGAGGATAATTTGACCTTTGGAGGTCATTGAGTCGGTTGAGCCGCTTTGCTTTAATGCTGAATAATGTGTCTTTATTTCTTGCTGCGCTGTACTTTCTCGGCCCTGCCACCTGTAGTTTTTTATTTCTGCTTTGTTGGCCGATACATCTGCTGAGTTGGCTCAGCTTTAATCCACCATGCATGCTGATTTTGTTAAACTGTGCTCTGCATGACAACTGATATTTTTTAAGAAACAAAAATTGGTGAGTGGCTCCCTGTTTACAAAATCTTCTGTATTGCATTTGTCCACCAGTCTTGCGTAGGGAGTTGATGCCTGAGAATGGCATCCATTGTCTCCTCTGCCTATGTATACTTGAAGAAATTGGGTGCCACCCCGAACAGGTGATTGATCTCATTCATTATAAAAAACAGATTCTCTACTCTGTTATAGAGAGTCTGTCCTGTGGCTGGCCCTGTCTCCTCTGAGGTACTGGGCTTCTCATTGATCTGACTGGTGGAAAATGTGTTGACCTTTTTAGCATATTTGTCATGTGTGAATAATCTCCCTGCGCTGTTCAGTAAGCCAGGGAGACCTCTGCTTTCTAACACCTGAAATTTTTCCAAAAACTTGTTCACCTCAGTCTGCATATCCTGGGTTCTTCTTTCCAGTGTCTGCACTAAGTTTCTCAGTGTGAGAACCCTTTTGACCATTTGGATAGTCTCAGTTCTGTTTGTAATTCCCATGGTAGCTAACTGAGAACTCGTTTTATGGTTAAGTACATTGATCATTCTGGTGGCCACTTCAGGCATATTGCTCAATAAAGCTCTTGATCTGTGAACCTCCCTCTGTGCCTTTGGGATGAGCTCTAGTTGCTCATGGATAGTTTCAATATATTGCCATTGCTCATTGATAGATTGACCAATGTTAGCCCACAGCACTATTTTAAGTTCAGCCACCACTTTATCTAACTTGAGCTCATTCTCTAGCTCTTTGATCTTGTCTTTAAGGGCTTTGATTTCCCTGCTCTTTTCTGCCACTTCTCTCTTTGATTTATCATGCCTGTCATTGATTTTGGCTAACTTTTCCTTGGTCTCATTTAACTCTGTCATTTGAGCTTCCAGGATTTGGATTTCATTCTTCAGCTTTTGCATATCCAGGCTTTGGGCCTGCTCTGTAGTTGTTGGCGCTGCTGAAGTAGATGTTGCTGTCTGTTCAGTCTGTTGATGAGGAGGAGCATTGATAGGAGCAGTTTCCTCAAGATTTATGATCTGAGGAGGAGGCTGAGAGGTCTGACCCTCTTCTCTTTGTTCCAATGCTGCTTGCAGGGCCGCTTGTGTAGCCTCAGATTCTCCCAATTTTTCTTGTGCCTGAACAAGCTGTTTATAAATGGAGATCAACAAATATGTGGTGTCCTGCTCATGCCTTTGTTGGGCTACCTCATCTGTCTGAGGGTGAATGGTAGCTGGGAGTTTGATTTTCTTCCTCATGGCCGCCATGTCAGCATCCCTCAACTTCAAGATTTCCTGTATTCCTGAAATATCTTTGGGATCATGCCCAATTTCAATGATTATGTCTTCCAAGGACTTTATTCTGTTGTCCTTCACCTGGGATGATGCCTTCTCTAATTCCAGTTGAGAGGCTGTGGCATTAAGGCTGCTCTTTAGTTTGTAATTTTCTAATGTTTCATCTGCCAAGGAGGCGTACACCATCTCACCAGTCTGTTTGTGCAGTTCAATTTTGTCCATTGGGTGTATGTCTTTGGCCAGGACCTCCAGGTTGGTCCTGAGGTAATCTGAGGCAGATTGGGGATGCAGTGCTGTGGGCATAAAATGACTCATGATCATTTTGCCTTCACTTACATCAAAGGCAGACATAAGTCTTTGCTGATTGGTAGGAGCCATGTTTAGCAGATGATTGTACAGCTGTATTTTGATAGGATCACTCCTCCTTTTGATGTCTATAAATTGCTGTTTGATGCTTACTTGTCCTTCTTTTTGTTGGCTGGAGGAGCTGACCTCCCCTCCCATAGTTCTGTCCTGTTCCTGCTGGAAGGAACTTGCTGAAGCTTCTCTGCCGGGTGGGCCCATGCCCAATGCTTGTCTTATTGCTATGTCATCCTCCGAGAAGTCATTCAATCTTTGTCTTTTCTCTCCCTGGTTGATAGATGAAGTCAGAGGAGTCTCCCTATCCCTTTTTCTGCTTAAGTCCTCTTTCTGTGGAGTTTGGAGGACCGAGGCATCAGTGGTGACTTCTGGCCTAGGAGGCACTATGTTCTGAGCCTGTTGCTCAGTGGAAGTTGGAGTATCAATTACTCTTTCCTGCTGTAAGGGCCATGGAAAATTTTAGGGGCTAATGTTCGCCCAGTGGGCTAATTTTCCATGATTTTTCCACAAAAAAGATTCGCCAATTTCCAATTTTATAAAAGACGATTCGCCCAAATTTTAGAATATAAAATTATTTTACCTTTAAAATCGCCAACATTATATAGAGACTATATATAAAATTATTATAAATTTGAATAATTTTACAAATATATCAATAAACATTTATAATTTGCATATTAGGGATTAGTGAGATTCGCCAATGTTTTAAACTTCAAGAAAATTTTCCATCCTTAAAATTTTCCTTGGTAAGGGCTGCTGTCTGTCATGTTGCCCTTCTTCTTGCTGCAATCCTTGTTGCTGTTGTTGCTTTTCCTGCTGCTGCTTTTCTTTACCTGCCTGCTCTTGAGTCACTGGAGGTGACTGCTCCTTCTCTTGATGTGGTTGCTCTGTCTCCATTTCCTTTTCTTTGCCCTTGCTGGATGTACATTCAGTGGCCTTGGTAGCTTGTTGTTTGGCAGTTGAGGAGGATGCAGCTGCTCCCGCTTGTGTGCTTGGAAGTGTGAATACCTGTGCACAAAGTTCAAGGTCAGACATCTTCCTTAGATTCCTTAGTGCCCTCTTATTTAGCTCTTCTTGTGACATGGGCTCTTCTAAGGTCCCTCTCCTCCATTTGTCTTGGTTTGCATATTTTTCAATGTGAGGGATACTATGGTGATCATAGGCAGATAACTTATATTTGAGCCTCCTTATAGATATGAAATGATTAGGGTCATAGGGAGCCCATAGGAAACTGGTTTGCAGGCCAAGGGCCTCAAGCATTCTCTCTGCTTCCCTCCATCCTTGCTCCCTCTCGTTATAGATAAAATGGCCAAGTTGGCTTTTCACCTTCAACTGTGCTTTTTTGCCTTTTCCTGAAAAGTGAAGCACATCAACTCTGCCAAATTGCCTAAAGTACTCTAGGGCAAATAGCCTCATAGGCACATACTTAGGTAGTTTGAATGGAGGTAGATCACACCCATATATCCTGATGACAGTGTGGTTTTGGTAGAAGTACCAATCCCCAATGCTGTAAGCTTTGGACAGCTGAAGAATTCTCTGCATATCATCAGTGAGTCTCGGAGGAGGTGAGCTCATCAGCATTGCCATAGCTGGATGGATGAACAGATCCATGAATTCACAGTAAGTGTATGGAGACTCAGGTCTAATGTGGAAGACAGAAGACCAATAGACCACTGATCTGGGATTACCTTGGGCATCCATTCTTTTGATTGAAAAATGAAATTTCTCATGTTGATGGTACAAGATCAAATGGTAAATGTAGGAGGTGTATCTGAACATCCTATCTCTCCTCAAATTCATCAATTGCTCATGAATCTTTTCTGATATGTAGGTGGCATAGTCATAGCAGATTGGTGACTTGCCAGGAGCAAACATAAGCATAATTACCAGCACAGTTGCATCAATATGCTCAATTGAACTATATCCCAAGATGGGAGAAATCATATCTGCAAGGTCTCTGCCCAGCTCATTGAGATATACATGAACAATTGGAGGGTACATCACAATGTCAGTTTTAATGTATAATTTATTAAATTTGATAATTTGAGCATCTGTCAGTTTATCCCCTTGTTTTATCAGGTTCACTAGTGACAAAGGGACCAACTTCTTCTGAGGGTTGAAGCAAAGCATGTCTCTGATAGCTTGAGGGGTAACATAAAAAAGTATTGAACCAGATGGGTCAACAACAGCCCTTTGAGAAACATCATATTGTTCAGCACACAGGTGGATTAATTCAGGGAACTGGTTGACCTGAGGGAGCTTGAAAATAGGGAGGAAAGAGTCCCATAAGCCCAATATATATGTCCCATTTTCATGCTTGGCTTTCAACTCATTCAACAGATGAATGTGGAATTTGCTGCTCATAAGCTTTTCTTCTGTAATTTGGTAATCCATATCTGCCAAGGTTTGCCATTTCAAGTTCTTTTGAGGGGCATTCAGAGGTTGAACATTTAGTACTACAGGTGTCTCCATTGCACAAGAGGATTTTGAATTGAGTGCAAAGTGGTTTTGATTGAGCAGGACAGTACAGAGGAATGCCTCTTTTCCAATGAGGTGAATTTATCAGGAACAGAGAGTGGTTCTAGTAAATAGCAATTGAAATACTATTTGTAGTGCAACTAGGACAAATGTTTGGCCCCACTCTGTCTCTCTCAGTAGTTAAATTCGGTTTGAATGAGTGTGCCGCGATTGCGCAGACAGAGCTTGGTTTTTTCAATGAAAATGCAGGTAAAACAAGGCTCGACTAGTAGTTTTCGAGTTCACAACTGTCAAAGGGGCAGGTGCAGGGATTTCTGCCGGTGAATTCAAGAGTTTTCTCTGTTCTAAGCTCTTTCGAGGGACATAACAGATAAAGCAGGTACGTGAAGGATTTATGGCGGAAAATACCTGGTGAGGAGTAGGCAATGGTCACGGATGACTGTGGAAATGGCGCTCCTCCGGTCTCCTGGTCGGGTTCTGCAGGTTGGTGGACTTTGGACGTGAAAATCGCATGCAGGAGCAACAATGTCTTTTGTGAGAAAAATGTGAAAAAACGCGAAATTTCACCATATTATTGGCTTTTTGGACTTTTGGCGCGTTTTTCTGCTGACGTCAGCATGATGTCATAGGTGGGGTCAGGGCCGGCTGACGTCATAGGTGAGGTGGCGGGCTCTGATTGGTCCACGGGGATGGTGAAGTGGCATGATAGGTCGGCATATGGTCGGGCGCAAGGGTTGACGTGACGGCATGGTGGCAGTGACGTGGGATGATGTGGAGGTGACATAGCATAGGCAGAAAAGCCGAAACCGGAAACAGCCAGCGGTTTCATATCGCACCGCTTATGGTACGGGGGGGAATCTGTCAGACGTACCTCCGACGAGCTGTGGCGAGGACGCGTGGCTGCCGAATGACGTAACCTTTTTACGGACATCGGACGATATCCGTCGGACGTGAGACCCGCTCCGATATCAATAATGACCGTCGGATCTGGAGGGCTCGATCCAATGGCTGTCAGGGAAGTGATGTGATGGGTAGATACGGAGGGTAAACGGCGGACGTCGGAGCCGCTCCGATGTGATAAGAGTCGTTGGATGCTGAAGATGCGATCGGACGGCTGTCGGGTCGATGACATGTACTGTGGATATGGCAGAAGGCGCGGCTTTATTTAATAGTTATTTTCGGGATGCGCACTTAGGCGGAGGGTCATCGGGGTATAGTGCTTTAGTAAGGTTTTCCATGTATTTCAAAAAACAAATATATGCGCCGAGACTTTGGTTAAGCGGTCAAAAGTGGGTTTTTGGGTCTTTTTATGATTTCAAAGGGGTTATGGGTAAAAAGGGGCTTGTATAGGGTTTTTCTTGGCAAATAATGGTTTAGTGAGTGGAATGACTTGGGGCAAGGGGGTAGATGAGGTATAGGTTCATCCAAGTGGCCAGATGTCACTTTGATCCCTGACATAGGACTTATTGGCTATAATGCCAAGGGGAGGGGTATTTATACAAAATTTGGGGTTTATACACCATGGTGTTTAATATTAGTAGGGGAAAGGTGATATAGGGATTTACATAGTAAAGTTAGAGTTAATATGGATGGGGGGTGAATAAAGGGAGAAAACACTGAGTTTGTTTGTGAAACACTTGGTTTAAAGAGTAGATCAAAATGAAAAGATTTTTACACAAGAAATGTGGCTTTTGAACGAACAAGAACCACCATGAAACCATGATCTTCTTCCATGAATCTCACCTGATGAGGGGATCTTAGTAATGAAATGGAAGGGGGAAGGAGGGAGGTTAGTCATGCTCCCTGCTGCAACTTGATGAAAATGAACACCTTGTCAATTGATTGACTTTGCTTTGGTAAACACAGTTAACACATCTGCAATGGTAAAGATAATCTTTCTGCAACCCCAACTACTTACCCAGCTACTTGCCTAGCATTTTTTATTCCTTCTTGGAGGGTGCATTTGGACTTGCAGACCCTTACTTGCCTTTTCTTTTCTTTGGCTTTTTCTTTTGTTTTTCCTATCTACTTCTACCCTTATTTCTTCCAAGGTCCCAGATTAAGCTGTTGGGAGCCTTTTCTTCTCTACCTGGACTACTTGTCTGCCAAGATTAAACAGTTTGGACAGACTTTCTTCTCTAATCTACAACTACAAATTTAAACCATGGAATGATCCAGATTAAACTGTTGGACCATCCATCAAAATTTTAAGTCCATACCAAGCTATAAACATAGATTGGATTCTCTTGGAAATATGTGATCTTTGAGTCATCAAAGCAGAGCATATTTGGTCCTTTCATAGCCAATCATGAAATATGAAACCTATTGGTATAGGTAGCTAACACCAATAGACAAAAATTTTGCAACCTAGGCTCTAATACCACCTGTCACATGCTCCACAACTACAATAAAAAAAACACAATCACATAATTTTATAGCCCCATTATTAAGTTAGTTTCTTTGCAAATTTTATGTTATATTTCCAAATTGTTCGAACTTATGACTTGGGTGTGAACGTGATTACTTGTTATAATAATCCAACATCCCTTAATGTATGAAATAAGCTATAAACTATACCAATGAATTTCAATATAATGTCTCGTTCAGAGGTAGGCATACGTTATATTCCCTAAGAGCCAGAACTATATAACTTAGTTAAATTACTGAGGGTTATTTAGAAGTCTCTCAATCTGTCATAGTACTTGCTTCATTAATTTCTCACCGATCAATTCAAGCACTTGGCTTTGGATCTGCCCTTCGTTCTCCCATCGCTTGATCCTACATCCCATAATTCAACTAAGTGATTAAGGAACTAACCCTCTATTCGCCAAGCTACCCGACCACTCATTTTGTTGTGACTCAAAGGGTTTTGGGGTTTTGCAACTAGGTTGAGGATGCTAGGGTTCGAATTTACTTTTCCTCCATCGGAGACTACAGGTACTCACCCTTTTCAGTTGATTTAGAAACTTCTCAGATTCTGTAGTTTCATTATCTCATGCATGTTTAGTGATTATACAAGTAGTGACAGGGTTTCTCCTCTCTTCTTGTTAGCTGAGACAAGGAATGACGACCATGCCAAGGTGAAAGAACTCTTCTATTAACTTAAGTACCTCTATTTTCTCAATAGGTCTACCTAATTACTGATGGGAATAATGTTTTGTTCCCAACATGTTGGTGGAGAGTACACTATGATTTTATCAGGTATTGACCCTCTATGCTAACTCTCTTTTTCTTTTTCTTTCTTGTTTTCTTTGTGTAAGGAATAAGTAACTTGCGTTTTTGTTGGCTCATTGCAGGTTAAGTAATTCTAGCCAAAGTTTTTTGGCTTCTTCTTCTTGAACTTTTGGTTACACTTACACAACCATTTCATTCCTCGAGGTTTTATCCACAACCTATATAGCTTCAGCACAAGGTTTCAAGAATTATGTTTACATTTCCAGCCAAGATTCTTAGTCTAAGATTGTTGTTCTATTCTAGGGTTTTTGTGGTAGTATGTTGTTAAAAGAGTGATATGCTTGACGTATGCCAAGTCAAGGGTTTTATGTTAATTTTATTGCTATATGTAGTAAAAATGGCCAAGATTCCCTTGTAAACTTGAACATGGTTCTATATAGTATATTCTTGAATTTTGATGATAATTTCTGGTTGATTACCTCCTTAATTATGGCATTAAAAAATTATATTGATTCTTTTTAAGTGGCATATTTATTTTTGTTCTCTTGTGGTTATTGTTCCTATTTATGATGTATTTTCTTGGAAGGAAGGATCAGAAGGCTCTCTCTTTTCCACCTCCTGTTATTGGTCACTGTTATATACACAGAGTTTCAGATAAATTTAGATCTTGTTGCAAATATTTAAATATTTGGTTCTTTTAAGCATGTTTGTTCTATGTTATTAAATTTTGGGTTCTATAGTCACATGATTCACTTATAGGTTGTGTTCTTTATAAGCTTCTAGTATTATCACCCATTATGCGAGATAATTCCACACAAAATTCTTTTTCTTTGCCTTTTGTAATATATCTATGGTACCCGATAGGAAGTGGGACATGAGGTCCTCGGGCCTACTTCTTGCCCATGCATTATCGTTTCATGTCCTTTTAAGGTTCTGAAAATACTTCACGAATGAATCTTGTTCATATGGGGTTCAAGTAGTTCCCTATTCTTGTTATTGGTAGATATATTTTCTAATTGTTATTTACTCGTTGCTAAATTCCCTAAGTCTCATCATATTATTGATGTTTAAGAAATATTCTTGTATTTCAAAGATAAAAATAAAAATAAAATAGAAAATAATAATAAAGATATATTGGAACCCATAGGGCACACCTCTCCTTAAAAAACAATTTATAACTAGGAAGACTGTCTCAATAAGAAAAATAGACCTTTGTAGGAATCCTTGCTTTCCATAGTTAACAATATCCATTTCAAAAAGAGAAATATTTAACCTATAACATTCATTTATCTAAAATGACTTCTGCAAAATTAATGCATTTATCTACAAATAGTTCAACCAGTCAAGGAATTAATATGGAAAGAGGACTCCACCACTCAATAAAGCAATTTGGAAATTGTGTCCAAGTCTCTCCTCGAGCCTCCTTAATTTCCAGAGTAGTTGACAAACAATAGTTAGGTTCTTGGGCCTCAAGACTCCTAGTCCAACCAAGAACTTCCAGACTCCAGAGCTTCCACTGACTCTTATTCAACTCAAGAATACCCGCATCAACGTCCTGCTTTACCTTGGAATCATAATGCTCAAGATTATTTTTCCTCCTTTCACTTGCCCTGAGCATCTTCTTTTTACTCTTGCCTCTCTCTCTCTATATGCTTCCCCTCTCAAATTGAGATGTTTTAATCTCGGAGGGAGGAGGAAGAAGTAACTCTCTCAACTACTTAGAAATGAAAGATTTTATTTTTGGAATCCTTTTCCTCGTAATTCCTTAACTTGCTACACATTTTAAAGAAATAAAAATAAAAATAAAATTTTAATCATTTAAAATTCCTTAGACTTTCACCAGTCCAGGATTTATCGAGTCATGCATTATAAAAGTAAATAACAAATATTTACATAGCTAGGGGGTGTTACGTGGATATTTTGATCTAGGCATGCAAATAAATACTGTTAGAGGAAAGAAAAATTCAAATGGTTAAAATCCAATGGTAATTTAATAATCAAATATCAATATTTATTAAATTTCTATAACGTCTAATAACTAGTTAAATATTAAATAAAAATGTTTTTAATTAAGAATCAATTTTAAGTGTAATACCCCTCAATGAATAGTAAATATTCTAATTTACTAAGTTACCTGGAAAACAGTAGACCATGCTTAGGTATGAATAAGATAAACATAAATGTTTATATTTTTAAATTTAGTTAATAAATATTAACTATGGTCAGCGATAAAATTATGGGGAAAGTAATGCTATAATGAGTTTCATATTCCATAATAGTTGAAGACAATTATAGGCAAAGGTCATTGTCTTCCCAAACTCCTCTCCCTAGAGATAAAATATCTCAGATGGGAAAAGGAAGCCAAGAGGTGAAATAATTGTCTAAGACAACTTGGGAGGAGTGAGACTATAAGAAAATTTAACCTTTGACGGGATGTTGTAGAGGAAGGTAGGACATTTCCAAACATAGAGTTCTTGAGTTGGTAGGCTAGTGGAACTCTATTTGAAACCCTAGACTGGAGCTGGTTGGGATCAAGTGTTCTTGGGTGAACCTTTGAAGGTTCTCAATATGAAATTGTTCTGGATTTGAAGTTGAGTTTGGGGGGGGGGTGTTCAAGTGGTGTTACTAGTTCTCATAGGTTGGGAGGAACATTCCTTTCCCTCATGGTTTTATAGCTGGATGGAAGAAGGAACAAACAAGTATTGAGGAAACATGTTTTCTCTAATAGTTTATTATTTTCATAAAATTAAGTTATTGTTTGTTTGTGAGAAATGAAAATTGTGAGATGTGTTTGAATGGATAATTTACTGTAACAAGAAATTTGTCATAAACTAAAATCTTGGTGAAACTACTATGTCTTTATGTAAAGTAGATTTTTATATTTGAACTAAGGTATAATCTGTAAAAAAATCCTAAAGAAAAACCACAACAATAGTGACAGATAAGGGCAATAGGAAACCTGAGGCCAAAATTGTACCCTATGAGGAAATCTGGATTAGTTCCTGGGACCATCTAAAGTCATTAGCAACCTAGGAACGATCCCTAGTTCTAAGGGGTATGAATTGTAACAATACTTATATAAATAAATTGTAAACGAAAAGATAGTAATGGTGCCTTGTAAATAAGTATTGATGTGTCCAAGATTAAGAAAGGAAACTGGCATAGGAATCATTACAGAGTTTTTCTAAATAAATTTAAAGGCTATTGAAAAACTGTACAAGTCATAACACATTCTAAGTTCCTACATGTTTTCAATTCAATGAAATACATGTTTTATAATAACGAATGAAAACTATTCAGGAGTTTATATAGTGTTAGTCCAAAATAGCTAACATAATTTATACATAAAGTGAAAGGCATAAACACAGTCCTTTACTTTGGAAGCCAAAAAGAAAAGAGCAATAAAAACACCTTGCACCACCAAGAAATATATCACATAGTCGATTATTAGACCCAGGAAATCAACGAATGATAAGACCAAAAGTGAAAATGAGTTTAAGCATACCCTAATGCTAGGGATGGTGCACACAAATACAAGCAAAATTTCTCAGAAATAGCCATTTCAGAACAAAAATTTCAAACCATCGTGAAACAAGGATAAACAATAATTATTGATTTTAAATAAGATCTTAAATGTTGTCATAATTATAATGATCCTTTGAGTACAATAAAAGTCAATCATCGTCTTTGTAGTACTTCTAAAAAACTGGTAAGAACAAACCCTAGCACGAGGGCTGGTCGTATCCTATAAAAAACAGTAGAGAGTTGGTCCTTTAAAATTCATTATTTGAAATCAGAGACTATCTATATGCTTCCTGGGTGCTTGAGTGAACATAAACCCTAGATGGAGGTTTCGCCATGACACCTAGAGAAAAGGACGAGGATTTAATGTTAAAAAGGAACCTGGATAGCAACCTCACGTGGTTGACATAATTGTGGATGGTCGCGGTGACAATATCTCACTGCAAAAAAAAGGGGCAAGATCTCACAACAAGAAGTTTAGGATAAATCCTTAAGGGTTACATCTAGACAAAATTTATACGATGTGAGAATTAAAGGAAGGAGAATTACTTGTGCAAGTTCCCCTTTGAACGCAATCTCCAACAACACCTTGAGGAAAGTAAACCCAACCGCACATATAGATTACAACAATTATATGAAACAAAACTCTATAATGTTACATGTATAAGATTAAATTGAAAGTTTAAGTCTCACCAATATCATAATGATTAACCTCGACATCCTTGCATTCCCATATCCAAGCAACTCCATGGAAATTGGTGTAGAAAGTATGATCAACAACCTTGGATTCCAAGCCCAAGGTCTTCCACAAGACAGGAAAATTGTTTAAACATCCTACAATGGAGAAACTTAGCAAAAAAATTAATCTAGAAGGGAAGGAACTTTGGCCTTCCAACCCTACAATTACCTCATAGAGTGAACAATGGAAGTACTAGACAGACATTCCAGGGCAATATAATTGTTTCCTTATCGAAAGTTGCAGAGCCAAATGGACTGAGGTGCAACACAACTAAGTGGCATGATGCATGGGTGGGATGGGTGGTTACCCTCTAACCACCACTCCTCCAATCCATTGTTGACAGAAACCCTATTGTACAAGAGTTGTAGATCGAAACCCTCACGCCCATCGAAGCATTGATTCTTTCAAGGAAGGACAGCTGGACAGGTTTCGAGATTGTTCGATGTCCAATCCCCACATACATTAATCCCATATAAAAATTGAACTATGCAGAACATTACAATTATCATATGCTATTCAAAAACATAATATCACCAAAGATTAGGTTAATACCAAGTTGTAAGTGTTATCAATTCCAAACTTAAACCAATAACATATAATAAATTGGACAA
The DNA here is from genome assembly GCA_031772625.1 of Pinus tabuliformis. Lineage (NCBI taxonomy): Eukaryota > Viridiplantae > Streptophyta > Pinopsida > Pinales > Pinaceae > Pinus > Pinus tabuliformis. The sequence goes on along the minus strand of CM062807.1, from coordinate 814,471,614 downwards.
AATTACTTGTATTTGAAGTATCAAATCTAACAAGAAAGTCCCATGGTGTAAATAAACAATGCACATTTAAAAATAATAAATGAGGTATGTTACATTAAGAGGAGAAAGTTTCGGGAGACTATTGAGATTGAGAAAAGATCAAGTACTTTAAACAAAGAGTTAAATGAGGTATGTCACATTAAGAGGAGAAAGTTTAGGGAGACTATTGAGATTGAGAAAAGATCAAGTACTTTAAACAAATAGGATGGGTGGAAAATGATTTGTCCCTTTTCTTAAAGGTCTTCTTTTTTCCTTCCCTCTTCTCCTTGGTTTTTCTTTTCTTCTCATTTTTTTGTTTAGGTTGCTTTTGCTTTATCCTTAATATTTATTTTGTACCATTTTTCTCTTATCCTCTTAATTTAAATGGTCCATCCTTTATTCTTGGGTTATATAATTATTTGTGTATATTAATCCCGTTTTTCTTTCTTCTCTTCCTTTTTTTTTGATATTATACATTTTCAAAGTATATGTTCTTATTTTCTATTAATTTATTATTTGTTAGTTTTTAAATTTATTTATTTATTTTGACTTTGAGTTATTTAATAAGTTTTATTCATTTCCTTTTTAATTTTTGTTTTGTTTTGTTTTTTTAATTTTATTTCCTTCCTATATATATATAGATATTCTAATTTGAAAGGAAAGGATCTGCCATCTTTGTGAGAATAGGAAGATCAAGGATGAAAACCACTTCCTCTTAGAGTGCCCTGCACACAACCACATTAGATCTCAGTTTCATAATCTTTGTCACAATACTGACCTTCCTAGCCTTTTACGATGTCAAAATTATAGTGAGCTTGGGAGGCTTCTCTCCAAGCTTTTTGAGCATAGGAATAAAATCTTAAATCAAACTAAATTTTGTTTTTTTAGCTCTGATAGACCAAAGTTTGGTCTGAGTGGACGTTAACCACCACCACCACCACCACCATCATCATATATATATCTATATATATATATATATATATATATATATATATATATATATATATATATAACTTTTTATTCAAATATATTTTATAATTAATTTTTTGTAATTATAACTCTCTTATTTTTTGGAATGAACTTTCAAAAAATTTGATTTTTTGTTTGTTTGTTTGTTAATTTTTATATTAATTTATTTTTACATCATTATAATGATATTCCTTGTTTGACTTTTCTTGGTTCCTAATTTTTATATATTTTTTAAATGTTTTTTTTTTTCATGCAATATTTTCTCTTTTTAAATTGTTTATTAATTAATTAATTTTTATTAATAATTAACAAGGTATTTGACATAAAAGATGCTAGTTTTTAAGTTATTTGTATTAGTTTATGCATTTCCTTAAAAAAAAAAATAGTTTTTATTTATTTATGGTTATATATATATATATATATATATATATATATATATATATATATATATATATATATATATATATATATATATATATATATATATATATAATTTAACTTTTTCTTTATTAATAATTGTTAATATTTTATATTTATAAATGAAAGTTATCTTTATATTTCATTTTTTTTTAATTTTTAAATAATTTTTATGATTAATTTTCCATAATTATAACTTTTTATTTCTTTGATTAAATTATCATCTATAACGGGCCATCTAAACTAATTCACTATATAAAGTTTTAAACTTTATAATAAAACAAATATGATGAATTTTAAATAATAAATTTATTTAAGTTTTATAAATATAATTTTAAACTTTATAAAATAATTTTAAACTTTATAAAATATATAAATTAAACTTTATAATATATATATATAAATTAAACCTTGTAAAATATAAGTTAAACTTTATAAAACTAAATTATATAATAAAAATAAAGACCCTTATACAAAGGGGACGTTTAAAACCAACAGGATTATATAATAGAGCGCATATGACAACAGGGAGAGAGCCGTAATGCGTGGAAGGCGTGTCAGGACAAGGGAAGGCGGTGGTTGCATGCGGGAGGGCGGCCACTGCCAAGCCCGTGGTTAAAACCGGAAATATGAACCGAGAACGGGGAGGAAAAACGGGAGGAGGAATTCAGCAGTGAAACCAGAGGAGGAATTCAACAGTGAGAGAGATTTGCTATTGGAAGAGCTTTAATCCGTCTGAGGTTCTAGGCACGGGGGACAGTGGGCTTCTGTGAGAAGCTTGCTGGATTGAGCAGCCAGCCTCTGCTCAATCAGGCTGGGCAGAATTGGTCTCCCTGGGTAATTGGAGCTAAACATCAGCAGTATCGTCAACTTCACGGGATCAGCTAGCAGTTCAGGTAAGTGCAAATCAAACTTTTATGCTTCCTGTTTTCCAGTTTATGAGTATTACACATGCTTCCTGTTTTCCAGTTTATGAGTATTACACATGGTATCAGAGCTGTCGTTCAAACCCTTCGGGACCTCACAGGCCCTGCACAGCTAGAATTTCGTTCGTATAAACCTCTGTCTGAGCGTATAAACGGCTGTCTGAGCGTCTGTCTGACGGCTAGAATTTCAAATCCCTGGTTAAGTGAGCGTGGATGGAACACGTGACCCATTAATAAACCGAAATTGCTGTGAATTTCTATTAACCCGTATATGCTTGAGGATTCGTAGTCTTGGTCGTAAACACTCCACTCCGACTCTTCATTTCTGGAAGATTCTCTTTGAGACCTGGCACGTTTGGGTGGTTTTGCGGAATATGCATCTGAAACAGAGTCAGAACGGTCCACATTTCTGACAGATTTATGTGACGCTGCTGTTGTTTTCCTTCGTTTGCTGGCAAATTTCTGCGATGCAGTATTCCTTTTCTTTTCTTTCGGACGGATCTTTTACATACAGATGCCCTTTTCTTTTGTATTCGGCTTCCGAGCGCTCGATCTCTTGGATTTTGTTACTCGTTTTGTCTTCTGTCGGGATTTCCGCACCAGCGGTTTCCTCGTCTGTGGTGGAACTCAAATCCAGTTCAAAATCTTCATCGTCACTTGATGATGATGTAGAACCCCAAGGCCCTCTAGGAAGAGTTGAACGTTCAGTGAAATAACGTGAAAATAACGGAACGCCCAAGTAATGGCTGTCCAGCATAAAGGCCTTGCGGGATATACGCCAAAAAGGGAAAAGAATTGATTTATTTGCAGCCACATCCATATCTGTTTGACTCCATTCCTGCAATCTTTGCGTCAATTCGATGGAAGAGGAATCCAGGTCATTATAGAAATAACTTTAACAATGTTCTCGATTGCATTCCAAGATTATCCTAATTTATATCGATTTTACCAAACAACATCCTTTTTATGTCATGGGTTTGTCTCTTTGTCAATCTGTAGACAGTTTTGATGCCCTAGAAGGTGACAAACCTATAGCTCTAGAATTGGGGAAGGGTATAGAAAAGTAAATAAATGTGTAAAATTGTGGAAAACCTTACATTTTAAGCGTGGAACAAGCTTTAGTTGTTCATTTACTGTGACAATCTCCTTCCTTACTCCAATATCAAAATATTAGTGGGGATGGCCAATGAAGAGAGATTGAGAGCGTGGTTTGAAAGTGTAGATGTCCAGGGAACAGGCCAAATCAATGCTTTCGACCTGAAGAAAGCTCTAGCTGCTGGCAATCTCCGCTTCTCAGGTTCGATTGCCCAACAGATGATAAGATAGAAATGGAACCATGAGCTTTACAAAATTTGTGGCTCTTAACAAAGTTCCTCTCAGATGTATGTATCATTTTCAGCTTTCGTTGCTCTTTAAGAACTTCATCAGTAAATGTTAAACCACTTACAAGTTTTTGAAAATAAAATTTGTTGCAAAGGAAATGGATCATTTATGCCAGTCCCAATCAATGCCTATTTATTAACCAAGAGCAGAGAACATACAAAGATCTAGGGACAGAGAGCAGATAAGCAATGCTTCTGTACGCCAAGTCCAGACTCATATTTGCAATTTGTGTTTTCTTCTTCTTTCTTAATATTGAAAGTAAACAATTATTATTAAATAATGTAATAATAATACTTTAGATTTTACTGTAAATACTGATTTTATTTTTGCATAGGTCTTTTTAAGGATGTTAAATCCGTGGGGAACCATTGCATAGACCAGAAGTTAGAACGTAATAGAACAGTACAGTGAACAACATAATACTGAATGGTCAAATGGGTTTTGAAAGCCATGGCACATCTCAATGATCTTACTAATAAGGATCGTTGGAGGCTACAGAGGGGTTACACTCAAGCATCTGTCAAATACTTATAACAGAAGATGAACCTGAATGACTTTATTAGTAACTTAAGTTTTTCTACAATTGATTCCCTCACTATTTTTCCATGTATAAAGGACAATATATTTAGAATGAAAAACGGCTAGTTTTGCTTCCTATCAAATTGTGATCAAGGAGCCTAAAGCCTGGTAATTTTCTCAATCATCCAGAGCTTGCTCCATTTCATTCTTTATTTCTTGAATTTTTACTCCTTATTTCTCCACTGGCCAACCCCAAGAATGTGACTGAGTTGAGAGAACTTTATAAAATATTAGTTCATACTTTGAAACTGCGGATTACCTGGTTGATCCTGCCAGTAGTTCTATTCATGTTTCATTTCTCATTCAATTAAATTTGACGGTACTAAAGACTGGATAAAATTGGATTTAGCAAGAAGAAATAACTGATACAATTATATATATGCTCTAATCCATTAATGGTACAAACACTAATGGAATAACCCTTTGGTGCGTGACACTTGAATAAATTTGGTTACATTTTCTTGATGACAAATATAATTCATTTTATAGTATGTCAATAGCATTGTCATAAAATATTCGTAGTTACAACTTGCATGCATCTAGATGGTACTATAAAATGGTTCTTGGGTTGAATGACATTTAGCTCAGTATATATACATCAACCTATTCAAATGGGATGATAAGTATGACTTGTGTTTATGGGCTAAAAATGATCAGTGATGAAGGTACAATCTCAAGGTTCTGTTATCTGTTTGGCAGACAGATTTTTACACACATATAAATCTGCTCTTGAGTCTTAAAGTATGTTGTCAGAAGGTTCAACTTGCAGTTTTATAGCTTCAAACTCTAGTCTAGGATTTAGGTATGAAAACAGTGTATCTAGACTTCTAGTTCTTAGGGCAGATCTGGAATATGGTGAGCTTCTGTGATTTCCAGATTTGTAGAGCATAAATAAAATGAGTCTCCTGGGACTGCTAAGTACATCAGTGTTGAATGTGAATAAAAGGATTTCGTTAATTTAGAATTATAAATGTGTATGAATCCTCTATAAATCCTATTGCAGTCAAAAAGTGTTTTGCATCAACCATTAAAGTATTAAGTGCAATTTGTAAAAAAAAAAAACTACTTTCCAAAGCATCAGTTAGAGAACAAAATTGTACTAATTACATCCGTGGACGGAACCATTTTTTTGAACAGAACTAGTTCTCGAAATCATAAATCAGGACATGTCTATGGTAAATTTTACGGCTAAAGGTCAATCTAATATGGAAACAAAACAACCCTTCTTTTATGGATTTAATCCATATCCAAGTAATATATTCGGGATATAGATATATATGACCCCCTTAAATGTAATAGTCAGATTGAGGTATGACAGGTATGTTACCGATGTACATTGTAAACGAGACATCTAACATTTTCATTTTGTGGATGTTATTAGGTAAATAAACCTTAGATGTCTTACCTTTGGAGCTAATAACCATACTTCTGCATTATTCATATTAGGATAGAATACCCTGCATTAGGACAAGGAGGTCGCGAGACCACCCTCCTTGACCTCGGTACCAGTAAGATCCGCCTAGCGGGTAAAAATAGCAAAACTATACCCGTTTAGGAATGTGAAGTTGCAAAAGAAAATTGTGTGTTAAAATTCGGTTATCCACCTCAAAATTTGACGGAATTTTATTATGTGTGTTCAGGAACCATTACAATGGTAAGGACGTATGAGCGACGACGACGTGACCAGGCAGCATCATCACCATTAATGCCGCCACCGTCGCCATCATCATCCCCATCACCTTCATCACCACCAAGACCACTGTCAACATCAAACGCTCCAGCGCCAGAGTTGACTGTGATAATGAACTCTTTGGAAGCCTTATTGGAGACATTAAAGGAATCAACTAAGGCTAAAACCAAAGAGGAATTTCAGCATGTAGCCACTAGTTCAGCGGAACCAAATAATTTTGAGCCCAGAAGATCGAGAGAAGACATCTCTAGAGAGCTTCAGAAAATTAGACTCCCAGAATTTTCAGGAGGTCGAGCAGGTGAACGCGCTGAAGCATGGTTGGAAGGAATGAACCGATGCTTTAGGTTAAGAGAATATTCGCCTTCAGCAAAAACAAAAATTGTCGTGTTTCAACTAAAGGAAAGTGCCTTGATTTGGTGGGGAAATCTGGAAAAGCAGCTGCACCTTACATCGGATAATATTCATTGGGAACTATTTGAGGAAAGGTTCCGCGCGAAGTATTTACCTCCATACTTTCAACAACAGCAAGCCAAAGCCTTTCATACATTAATTCAGGGAAGTAAAACGGTGGAAGAGTACGAAAAAGGTTTATGGAGCTGGTAAAATACATTCACTACTTAGACTCTGATGAACGTCAAGCTGAACGCTTCATATTTGGGTTAAATCCTCACATCAGAGCCTTAGTAAGTATGTGGAAACCATCATCTGTAGCCGAGGCAGTCGAATGTGGCCGTTATACAAAAGAGTACCTTGGAATCAAAAAGGATATGGGGCTAGCAGGGCCTTCACAATCAGGATTTCCAGGGAAGACTCCCCGGAACTTCTTCAGAGGAGGTAACTCGAGGCCACCTTATGGTAACAGGTTTACCCCAAGAAATATTGGGACAAGAGCTCCCATGGCAGTAAACTCTATAGCCGCGGAATCATCAAACACCAGACCATGGGCATCGCGAGAGACTGCCGGTAGAGGAAGAAGTACGAGAGGAACCCACATGAGAGGACGAAGCTCGTTCTCTAGAAATTCACACCTTGATTCAAGAGGATCAACGCAACTCAATTGTTGGGGATGTGGGGGACCGCATTTTCAGCGTGATTGCCCTGAAGCTTCATCAAATATATTGCATAGGACTGGAAAGGAGCCGATATCAACCAATCGAGGTAATCATAGAATTCATGCAGTGGTCAACCATGACCAGCCAGCCCATCAATCCACTGTAGTGGAATCTTCAGGTATTATCAACGGTATAAAACTCAAAATTTTATTTGATACAGGTGCCACAGATAGTTTCATTTCGTCATATGCATTAAACAAATGTGGGTTGGCAGCTCGTAGACAAAATGATTTCCACCAAGTGGAAATGGCCTCAAGAGAACTCCAAACCGTAGGCTTCAGTGTGGATCAATGCAAAATTGACTTAGGGGTCTGTTCGACTAAACTGAAAGTTTATGTCACAGCCTTAGGAACGTATGATCTTATCATAGGTATGGATTGGCTAGAAGCTCACCAAGCTTGGATAGACTGTTATGGGAAAAGGATTCTGGGCATAAATGATGAGGGAGAAGTAATCCAAATTCAAGGAATCAGGAGGGAAGTTTCTTTACGCTACATTTCAGCAATGCAAATGAAGCGTTGTTTAAGAAAAGGTTGTCAGGCTTATGCAATTCAAGAAGTAAGCCAAGAAAAAGGGCCATCATTAGAACAATATCCGATGTTAACCAAATTCTCGGATGTATTTCCAAAGGAACTACCTGGATTACCCCCGGTAAGAGAATTGGATCTCACTATTGAATTAAAACCAGGTACCCAACCAATTTCTAAAACGCCTTATAGAATGACCACTCCAGAACTTCAGGAATTGCAAATTCAATTAAAGGAGCTACTCGATATAGGACATATTCGGCCCAGTACATCACCTTGGGGCGCTCCTGTAATTTTTGTGAAGAAGAAAGATGGATCCTTAAGATTATGCATAGATTATCGAGACTTGAATCGAGCTACAGTAAAGAATCAATACCCTATGCCTCGAATCGATGACCTTTTCAATCAAATGAAAGGAGCTGCGGTCTTTTCAAAAATTGATCTTCGATCAGGATATCATCAGCTAAGGGTTTCTGAAAATGATATTTCTAAGACTGCATTCCGGACACATTTTGGACATTATGAATTTACTGTGGTACCATTTGTATTAACAAATGCGCTAGCCGTGTTCATGAATCTTATGAACAGTGTTTTCCGTGAATATCTTGATCAATTTGTGCAAGTCTTTTTAGATGATATTCTCATCTATTCCAAGAATGAGAAAGAGCATGAAGATCATTTGCGGATAGTATTGTCCTACCTTAGAGAACATCGGTTATATGGAAAACTATCCAAGTGTTCATTATTTCAGGAAAAGATTCATTATTTGGGTCACATCATATCCGGTGAAGGGATTTCAGCAGATCCTGAGAAGGTAAAAGCGATCATGGATTGGCCAATACCAAAAAATGCACATGAGATACGAAGCTTTATGGGTTTAGCCGGTTATTACTGAAGATTTGTGAAGGGATTCTCCAAAATCGCAAAGCCAATCACAACCCTTCAGCGTAAAGGTGTTAAGTACGAATGGACTGAGGAATGCAATAAAGCATTCTCTGAACTCAAAAGACTACTCACCAGTGCACCAATCCTAAGAGTCCCAGACATGGACAAAGATTTTACTGTATGTACTGATGCATCCAAGCAAGGGCTGGGTGCAGTGTTGATGTAGGATAGAGGAGTGATAGCATATGTTTCCAGAAAGTTAAAACCTCATGAAGAACTCTATGCTACTCACGATTTAGAATTAGCCGTTGTAGTGCTAGCTTTAAAGATTTGGAGGCACTATCTAGTGGGACGAAGTTTTATACTTAAAAGCGACCATCAAAGTCTACAATATTTGTTCACCCAAAGAGACTTAAATGCCAGGCAAAGGCGCTGGAGTGAATTCCTAAGTGAATATGACTTCCAAATATCATACATTAAGGGAAAGGAAAATGTGGTAGCAGATGCGTTAAGCAGAAGACCTCAGATATTTTCTCTCATACCCATTAAAGTAGACTTAAGACAACGAGTATTGGACCATCTTATAAAAGACAGCTGGTATTTAAAGGTAAGAGCAGGTCTTGAAGGTAATAGAGGAAAAGGATCTAAATTCGAAGGATATGAATTAGAAAACGATGGGATCTTACGATTCCATCTAAGGATGTACATTCCTGATGATAAAGATCTTAGAGATACCATCCTTGGGGAAGCCCACAAAGCAGTATATTGTGCTCATCCTGGAGTAGGGAAAATGTATGCGGATACCAAGAAACTCTTCTTTTGGGCAGGCATGAAGCGTGATATCACTCAATTTGTTGCAAAATGTTTGGAATGTCAGCAAGTAAAAGCAAATCATTGTCACCCAGCGGGCCTCTTACAACCCCACGACATTCCTATGTCTAAGTGGGAGACCATTTCTATGGATTTTATCACTGGACTACCTCTTACTTCTAAAAAACACAACGCCATTCTGGTAGTGGTGGATAAATTAACTAAAAGCACCCATTTTATTCTGGTAAGAGATACTTACGATGTTGCTGACGTAGCTCCAGTATTCATAAATGAAATTATCAGATTTCATGGAGTACCTAAGAAGATTATATCCGATAGAGATTCGCGATTCACTTCCAGATTCTGGACTTGCATGCAAACAGCCTTAGGTACTCAGCTAAATTTAAGCACTGCTTACCATCCTGAGACTGACGGGCAAACTGAAAGAGTAAATCAAGTACTTGAAGACATGTTGCGAATGTATGCGATGGATCAGCAATCACAATGGGAAAAGTATTTACCCTTAGTCGAATTCGCATACAACAACAGTTACCACAGTTCGATTCGGATGCCTTCATTTGAAGCTTTATATGGTAGACCTTGCAGAACACCGTTAAGTTGGGACTGGTTAGAAGATCGAGTGATAATAGGACCAGAATTAATCCATGAAATGGAAGCACAGGTCAGACAGATTAGACAACGATTAAAGGAAGCACAGGATAGACAAAAGAGTTATGCTGATGCTCACTGAACTGATAGGAAGTATGAAGTAGGGGATCAGGTCTTCATCTGCATCAAACCAAATAAAAGTACTATTCGATTCGGAAAAGGGACAAAATTGTCACCCCGATTTATTGGACCGTTTAAAGTCGTGGAAAGAGTTGGACCTGTTGCCTATCGTCTTGCCCTGCCACCTCACCTGCATAAAATTCATAATGTATTTCATGTTTCTGTATTAAGGCATTATATAGCTGATCTATCTCATAACCTTCAATGGAAGGAATTGCAGGTATCGGACGAGGGAGTCATAACGGTCGAACCGTTACGTATACTGGAACGTAGAGTTCGACAGCTGAGGAACCGCCTGGTGGACCAAGTTAAGGTCCAATGGGACAAGTATAGCCCTGGATCAGCAACTTGGGAAAATACGGAGGACATATGTCAGAGATACCCTAATTTATGTCCATTTTGAAGAACCTTACACTATGTTTAGTATATATTTACTTCACTACAATCAGAGACTCAAAAACATTTTGAATGATTATGGATAAACATGAAATTTTGTGGCATAATATATGTTTAATTCCTGCTGGTACATGGATACCAAAACAATATATGTGGTTTATTTTACTAAATTATAATTGTTGAAGTAAAGTTAAGACAGTTGAATAAATTTTCTTCTGATAGAAATTAAGATATTATAGATCTGATTTATTTATTTATGTCAATATGATCAATGGGATAGAAATCAGGAAGTGAATACATTCTAGATAAACGTCAAAAGACATGCGTAGAATATAGCAAAATATGTTGTACTATAGTATCATAGATGAATTCATAAGGGAATAATATGTGAGTTATTTTGAATATGTTGATGCACATTTTACAAATGCATGGATAAGCGTCTGATTGCAGGTAATAGACAGTTACCGGGATGACCACGTGATGACAGAACCTCAGAACAATTAAAGCTCCAAGTGATTCTATGATAGGGTGTTAGCCCTGAGTTCTATTGGGAGGGGTGGAGGTGTTACCCACCGTTTATCCTCCGAACCCTGGAGTCATGGGAGGACTGTGCGAGTCACGCTCCCCTAGACGTGTGATGATGACTGCCGGATGCCTACTAGGGATCAGGTCGGTATAACCGACGCTGTCACCTTAGAGTTTATGAATGGTCGGGTCAGTAAAACTGGCGCCATGGCATACTCCAGTAGAGGACGGATAGGATGGGAGCAGAAGAGATTAGGAAGGATAGGATGATTTGAGGATAGCTTGGGGACCTGGATAGAAAAAGTCATATCCATTAAAACCTTAAACCTAAAACTCTAACTTCGGGACGAAGTTTACAGAAGAGGGAGTGTATGTAACGGCCCATCTAAACTAATCCACTATATAAAGTTTCAAACTTTATAATAAAACAAATGTGATGAATTTTAAATAATAAATTTATTTAAGTTTTATAAATATAATTTTAAACTTTATAAAATATATAAATTAAACTTTATAATATATATATATATATATATATATAGATATATATATATATATAAATTAAACCTTGTAAAATATAAGTTAAACTTTATAAAGCTAAATTATATAATAAAAATAAAGACCCTTATACAAAGGGGACGTTTAAAACCAACAGGATTATATAACAGAGCGCATATGACAGCAGGGAGAGAGCCGTAATGCGTGGAAGGCGTGTCGGGACAAGGGAAGGCGGTGGTTGCATGCGGGAGGGCGGCTACTGCCAAGCTCGTGGTTAAAACTGGAAATATGACCGAGAACGGGGAGGAAAAACGGGAGGAGGAATTCAGCAGTGAAACCAGAGGAGGAATTCAACAATGAGAGAGATTTGCTATTGGAAGAGCTTTAATCCGTCTGAGGTTCTGGGCACGGGGGACAGTGGGCTTCTGTGAGAAGCTTGCTGGATTGAGCAGCCAGCCTCTGCTCAATCAGGCTGGGCGGAATTTGTCTCCCTGGGTAATTGGAGCTAAACATCAACAGTATCGTCAACTTCACGGGATCAGCTAGCAGTTCAGGTAAGTGCAAATCAAACTTTTATGCTTCTTGTTTTCCATTTTATGAGTATTACACATGCTTCCTGTTTTCCAGTTTGAGTATTACATCATCTTGCTTTTTTTTATATATTAATTTATTTTTACACATTTATTATGATATTCTTTGTTTGACTTTTTTACTCTCTTTTTTTTAATTTTTATTTTTTGATCCTTTACTTTTTTTTGCAATATTTTCTCCTTTTAAAATTGTTTCTTGATTAAAAACTTTTTATTTAATATTTAAGAGGTTACTAGAAGTTATAAAAATTAATAAATATAAATATTTTATTATTAAATTACAGTTGGGTTTTAACTATTGATATTGATTATTTGGATTTTTCTTTCCTCTTTATGTTGTTTATTTGCATGGTTAGATCTGAATCTCCATCTCACTCTTGATGATAACCACAATTAAAAGTTCAAAACTGGTTGAGGAAGTTCTTTTGTATATGATCTTACTAAAAATCTTTCTTGAAAAAATATTTAAAATGTTAAAAATCAACTCCATATTAAAAATTAAATGAATTACAAATCTTTTTAATAAAAATAAAATCATTTAACATTTTATATTAAAATATTAATACATCTCCTAATTATATTTGAAATAAAAAATATATATTAACAAAAACTCTATATATATCAAGTTATTTATTCTACACATTTAAATACTAATACATGCCTTAATCATATTTAATATATAATTAAAATATTAATACATACTCCAGTCATATTTAATATATAGTCTGACTAGACAGTTGTAGATTTATATTTAATTTCTATAATAACTCTGGCTCATTCCTATTTATACTTTCACCTCTGCTAATTCTCTTCACCATCTAATGTCATCTTGTTCCTGCTTTATTTCTAGAATTTTTTTAGGTCGATATCAATGGTTGCTTCGAAGCTCGTATTAGTGCGGGTATCTGCATGTTCCCCTTTTCCAGCGTTCTCATGTAACACCTATGGACAATGATGGTAACATAACACTGACTCACTTAGAACTCTCTTGTTTTTCTCAAACTGCAACATGCGAAGTAGAGTCTTTTGGTTAAGCAATATTCAAAAGCTTGGAATTGTTTGATTAGTTCAATAGTCTTTCATTTATTTTCTATCTGATTTGTCTGGATAATGAACCCTTTTGGTATTTGAAACCTCGACAGAATAAACTAACACTGTATGTAATCCGGATCATAACTCTACAGTGTTATATAATCTTAATGTTTTCTTAATTATTTATTATTTTATGTTATTTACGTATAGCTTTTTTGTTTTTTTAACAAAATCCACTCACTATTTAAAAAATAATAAATAAATAAAACAAAAATAATAAATAAAACTTGTAAAATGGTTAGTTTAATAGTTTGTTACATGTAAAATGGTTAGTAATACTAATTGTAAAATAGTTTGATGTGTATGTAAAATGGTTAGTAATACTAATTGTAAAATAGTTTGATGTGTGGGTATCGTACATGTCGCAAGGGCGTATATGGCCAGTAGGTTTTGAAGAGCTGTTTTTTAATCATGGACGGTGCATTGGATGTTGTTCCAGAAGAGACTAGTTATATGTCAGGTTGCAGGGTTGCAGCCATAAGACGTGCAATAATGCTACAGGGATTTAATCATGACTTGCCTCCCTTGGCTATATTGATCACTGATTTGTTAATGTTCTATTTTTATGTGTTTATAGAAAGTCTGGGTAATTTTAATGACGGGTTTATTAAATGTTTTGATCATGACTTGCCTCCCTTGGCTATATTGATCACTGATTTGTTAATGTTCTATTTTTATGTGTTTATAGAAAGTCTGGGTAATTTTAATAACGGGTTTATTAAATGTTTTGTGTTTAAAATAAATTTTGGTCACTTTAATAATTAGTAACTAATTGTTTGAATGTTTAATTTGTAAGTTACTAATTATTTGAATGTTTATTGGTGTGTTTTTCATACAATTTTATATAATTTATGTTTATTTAGATTCAAGGGTATTTAGTGGAAGAATGTCAAGTGAGATTAAAAAATAGTATAAATTCTTATTATAAAAGAGAGATATAGATGTTATGATTTTAAAAATCTTATTTTTGGTTTGCAATTGTTAGATATTGAAAAATTTGTTATTATTTGGTACAATTATATTTGTTTAGTGGCTTTAATTTTGACATACTTTGCTTACTTTGATCACAGGGTTGTTAAATGTTTTAGTATTTAATTTTATGTCATTATGTCAAGCCTAGGCTATTTTGATGACTAATTTATTAAATGTTTCAATGTGTTTGTGTATATGTGTTCTCTCGAAATAATTCTAAATATTTTATTCTAATTATTGTTACCCGGTATCCAGTGGAAAGAATGTCAAGTGATATTAGTAAATGATATAAATTTTCATTATATTGAAGAGATATATAATTCATAATTTCAAATTTTTTATTTTTTATTTGCAATTATTTGAGGTTGAAATATTTGTTTTATATATATATATATATATATATATATATATATATGAGTAAATAAATAATAATACTAATAAAAAAATTATAATAAATAAATATTAAAAATGAATAAATAAATAATGATACCAATAAAAATTATTGACGTTCTTCTCTTACAATTTTTTTTTTGATAATAATAATAGTACTAAATAAATAAATACTGATAATGAAAAAATAAATAATTACTCATAAAAAGAGAGGGTTATCCTCTATAATGAAAAATAAATAAAAGGAAGAATGCCGAGGGAATAGAACATAAAAATAAAATAAAATAAGAAACAAGATAAAAAGCACAGACAAAGAGGAGAACAACTAAGAAGAGAGGGTGTGAATCCAACAACTACTAATTTTGTAGCCGTCATCCCTATTAATATTATTATTAGAAGACCTCTCAATTTCAATGGCTTCCCTAAACTTGGGGCAATGAAAATGAGAAATCTTTTGTGATGCATATATGATGCTTGGTCTTCATGTTTGATGTTGAATATATATATATATATATATATATATATATATATATATATATATATATATATATATATGACTTAATATTTTTTAAATGTCACGTATCAATTCAATATTAAGAAATATATAAATTATACTTGTAAAACATATTAAGAATTTGAAACTAATATTTTGCTCTCTATATAAGATATATAATTGATATAAAAATATTTTATTTAAGATAAACATTGAATATTTTATTTAGGGCCAACATTGAAATATTTTATTTTTATATTTAAAGAAACATATGAAGTTGATATTGAAATTTCTTAAATAACATAAGTATTCAAATATTTTATTTAAAGTTGATATTGAAATATTTTTAAACAATAAAGAAATTATGTATTTGTGTTATAATAAAAAAATGAAAATATAAGAATTTGTTTATTTTCAATTGCTTTATTTTCAGTTGATATAAAATTATGTTACTATGGACATTGAAATAATTTATTTATGGCTAACATTTTTTTGTTATTAATATTTCTTTTTTAAATATTACATGTGAACTCTATACTTAGCATGGAATGAATTTCATATTTCCTTCATACTATGGTGTAAGATTGTGCATGCCAACTCAAGACACCACATGCCCAAAAGGGTCTTCCATACATGACAATGACTCAATTGACTTGTTGACTCAATGAAAGCCCTAGAAGCACTCAATGGGAACTTGAACTATAAATAAATTTACCTTAAGCATGAAATCCACGCATCAAGAATGATAATAATAAATTTGTTTTTCTCTTTACATCATATACATAAAATCATGATTACATATGTCATTATGAAGACCAGACATAGTTACATATTTCAACACTCCCTCTTAACTAAGGAGGTATTCCTAATCTATACAAGGTACTTGGACATTCTCATACTGAAGAATTCTCATAAGAAGAGTCAAATTGGTAAGTCATCTCATAAGTTATTATTTCATCTTATCTCATTGCATCTCACCATATCAACCCACATTGTCACATAGCAAGGCCTTAACTAACAACTCTATCTCTCCACAATATTAGAGCACAATGTTGGTGAGACAATGAATGATAAACACCATCATCATTGTCTCTTAAGGCACATACCCCACTCGGATGTTCACAAGGTATGTCCTTCTAGGACAATTCTTGTCTTGGAATAACAGATCCTCAAGGAATTTCCTCTTCGACTACTCTTACCTATTGGATGCCCTACCACATCCTCAAAGAGTATCAGAAACTAGATGCTTATCCAATCCTCCATTATTTCTTCATAACATGAAGACAAGAATGATGTGTCTGTATCTCCCTCTCAACTAGGTAGGATCAACTCATTCCTATAAAAGGAATATACCCAGGCTCCCTTTTAACAAGGGACTTTCCCAAGCTCCTTCTTAACTAGGGAATTATTTCCAACATCAACTCTCTGCTCTTTGGTGGAGATAATGGTAGTATCAACTGCTTGTAGGAATCCTCTTTCTATATCATGTCATGAACTTCATCTTCTTCATTATGGAGCCTTATTCATCCTAACTTCTTCATAGGGCATAGATCATCTTCTACATCACTTTATTTTCAATGATACCAATAGTCATGTCATTCTTCTCTTCATCGGAAAGTGATCTTCTAGTCCACATTTGGTTATCCTTCATACAACTACCTCTTCTAAGTCAAGTTTCTCTTAGGATCTTCCATCCAATATCATGATTACTAGGTGTAGGTGACTTCTACAACCCACTTTCATTAGCCCTACATTAACCTAACTAGATGTTTAAAAAATAAAATCAAAATGAACATCAAATACAACTTACCTTTTTATGACGGCCTTTCGTCATGACATCATCTTCTTGTAACATCAACATCCTGCACATGTATGAACCCATCTCCAAGACATTCATTACCAAGATTCTTCTTTTGCAGTATACATATCAGGGTCTTCATACCTTCTTCTTCCATGGAGATGTCATAGCTAATTCTTTTAGTTATCATATGTTGATCATTTATCTTATCTTGCGTTACTATAGTTACATATTTCATGAACCCTTCTTCCTTTCTTCACATATTGCTTCCCTAGGAACTTTTATGCATAGTTCCTAAATTTATAGGAAACATAATTGCCAACCACCTCATCTTCCATATGAGGTAATATTATGTTGATTTCATCTTAGAATATTTCAAGGCACATTGTTTACATGCCTTCATGTATCATTGTAATGGAAGAGATCCTTTGATCCAAACTTAAATAGGAACGCAACAACTTACAAATATAATCATAAATATAGAGATGAAACAGAAAAAACACTTCATTTCATTAATAGAAAAATATTGAATTATGCTTACAAAAAGAATGGAAATATGATAGATTAGGTGATGGTAGCTTATTTCTGAGAAGATATGTGGTGGCTACATGCCTTTGACCTGTGTTACAATGAGGCTCAAATGCCTATTTATTATTGAGAAACAATGGAAAACCCTAAACATCCAAAAATCTAACCCTAGGAGATGAAGTGCCAAAACTGTGGGCCCCGTTTGGGTAAATTGGTACATCAACTTCCTAGGGTCGTAACTTTGGCATACAATTTCTATTTGGCTATCATAATACCTCATTTCGAAGATCTCAAAGAGAAGGCCGAAAAACTGCAAAAAATAGTAAATTGTGCTACAATTAAGGAAATAGAAAAAATGAAAGAAACAATGTTGGGGGTCCAAGTGGAATAGGCGGGTGGCCACCAATATCCACCTGGATCATTCCTTCCCCCTTAGGAAGCAATGGTCCCCATTGCGTTGAGTGCCTTCATGAGATGGGGAAACTTCTGTTGAACTTTGTCCCTGGTAAGCCACTTGCCTTGGTGAAGGATTTGGCTAGCTTTGACAACTCGATATAGTTGGATCTTCTACTGGCGAGTGTTCTTGATTTGTTTATCCATGATTCGATTAGTGGTGGCCTGTTCCATGCAGTCTGGGTTTAGCTCTATTGGTGTGAGTTGTTCTGCAACGTTAGATGTGTCCAACAATAGTGGAAAGTATGGCCGAAGGCGGTCTACATTGAGCATTGGGTGCAGACCAAGGAACGGTGGAATTCTAAGCTCGAAGGCATTATCCCCTACAGGCTTGGTGATGGTGTATGGCCCATATTGGAGCGGGTGAATCTTGCAATGGGGTCCAACGAGGCACTCCTTCTGCAAATGTAGCCAAATTTTGTTGCCCACCTGGAACTTGTGCGACACCCGATGCTGATCATGGCATTACTTGTAATTACCATTGGATTTGTCCAATATATCATGGACCTACTAGCAGATGTATTGAATGCGTTCAATGAAGTTGTTAGCCATGTCGGCTTCGGACTGGACATGAGCCAAATCTGCCTAAGTAGCTGCAAATGGTATGGCCACATCAATGGGACATAATGGATGAAATTTCAACCCTACTTGAAAGGGGTTGTGGCCCGTTGAGCTATGGAGAGCTTTGTTGTAGTTGTGTTGGACATAGGGAAGGATTTCATCCCATGTGCGTGGATGCTTCGAGTTGTACATATGTAGAATGTGTATGATCATCCTATTGACAACCTCTGTATGACCATCAGTTTGGGGATGGAAAGCCATGGACTTAGTAATTTTTGTATCCAGCATCGACCAGAGACTTGACCAAAATACACTCAGGATCTGCTGTCTCGATCTAAGACAATGGACTGTGGGATACTAAAGTGTACCCACACTCACTCAAAGAAGAGCTTAGTAGTGGCCTCTGTTGTGATAATCTTCTTGCAAGCCTCCATGATGGTCATCTTAGAGAATCTGTCGACGACCACGAAAACAAAGTCATTGTCGTGCTTAGTAGAAGGAAGGCCCGACATGTAATCCTTGGAGACATATTCCTAAGGCCGACTAGGAGTAGGTAGAGGAGTATACAGGCCTTTCTTCTTGATGGTTGGTTTGGCAATGGTGCAGGCGGTGCGGGATCTAATGTACTTCCCAACATCCTAATGAAGTTTCGGCCAATAAAAATACTTCTACAATACCACGATTGTTTTCTCTACTCTAAAGTGTCCAGCGACCCGACTGTAGTGCGTATCCCAAATCATCTTGGCACACTCGCTTAAAGAAACACAAATGTGTCCCAGGTGGCATAACAGTGCATCCTGAAGGTGAAAATTTGGAACTTGCTTCCCTTCCATGGGTGCATGGATGTGTTGCCGAATTTTGGATCACTCTTGTAAAGATGCGGCCACCTCGATGTCTCGTGCCCAGAGGAGTCGAGCATAGTGATCAACGCCATGACCAATGGTCGGCTAAGGCAATCAACGACATTACTAGTTCTGCCCTTCTTATACTTAATGTTCAAATGGAATTGTTACAGGTAGGTGGACCATTTCTAATGGCGATCATTCTACAACTTCCCTTGTGTCTGTATTTACTTTATAGGTCGGTGGTCTGTGTGGATGATCGTTTCCTTCCCCATAATGTAATGCTTCCATTGATGACATGCCTGCACAATGGAATACATTTCTTTGTCATAAGTGGGGTACTTTCGGATTGTGTCTGAAAGTGTCTCACTGTGGTAAGCCACTGGATGCCCATGCTGAGTAAGAACCGCACCAATAGCATAGTCGAAGGCATCTATCTCAATATCAAATGGTTGTTGCAGGTCTGTCAATGTGAGCACTGGTACAAAACAGAGGCGATTCTTCAACTCAGAGAACGTCTATTTTTGGGTTTAGAACAATTTTTTTTTTCTCCGCCTTTGGTGACTTGACTTAAAGGCCAAGTGATATGAGAGAACCCAAACACGAACTTATAGTAGAAGTTGGCAAGAAACAAAAAGTTACAGAGCTCTATTAGAGTGGTTGGGGCTGGCCAATCCCAAATGACTTGTATCTTGGACGGGTCCACATGTACACCCTTCTCATCAATTATGTACCCCTGATATTGAACTTGGGTCAGGCCAAAGTTGCATTTCTCCAAGTTAGCACACGACTTATGTTGTCGCAGAGTTTGAAGGACCTGACGAATATGGTGGAGGTGCTCGTCCCAACTTTGGTTGAAGATCAAGATGTCATCTAAATACACCACCATGAAGGCATTGGTTAAGGTTCACAAGATGTCGTCCATCAGTATCATGAAGGTTGGTGTATAATTTCTCATTGTAGATCAAAAGATTATGCAATATACTAAATAAAAATACAAGATCTACTTCTACAACAAACTTTGCGGAAGCTTAATCGAATATGAGCAAGATCAAATAAGAAGACATATAACTGAGAATGAGAAAGCAATCACACATGAACACATAAGAATACTCTGGGAAAATCCTCATCCTAAAACCTCGTTCTTTGTATTATCATACAAGTGGAAATATGTCTCGATTACACAAAGCCTTAGCTCAGAAGCTATCCAACTCTCAGTACAATCCCTCTACTGCTCATAGACAGTCAAAGGCTTCTCACCTCCAAGCCTCCTATTTCCTTGCACAGTTTTTCCTGGGGTCCAATGCTTCCACTTGTGTGAATTCCCACCTCACACTACTCACTTGGTTCTGTAGTAACTGCACAGTCATGAAGGAGATAGTTCCTTCTGCATGGATGAGTTTCCTTTATAGGAAAAATCCTCCAACTGATAATACATTGTCCCTTCCTCTGATCTCAACTGGGTCTCTGACTGAATTGACATGCATGAGTTATTTATGAGAGAATATTCAGTTATCTGGAGAGCAGCAGTTACATGCATGCAAGCATTAACTAACTGAACTCACAATTAATTCTACAAACTATTAGAACTAATCTAACTGGACTTAACTCAGTTAACTGAGCTAACTAATTACAACTCAAAGTACAACTCATCTTGATCTCCTTTAATCAAGGGATAACTTCCTCAATCAATGGAGAAACTGTTGAATGTTTTCACATAGATTTCATGTTTGATTTCCTACAACTAATTAACTCAAGATGAATTAATTAATTATTTTACAAACAGCTGCTAAGATCAAATTAGAATTTTACTTCTCTATTTTAGTTTAGGGACTAACTCAAATAGGAAGGTATCCCGAAATGCTATTTATAGCAATGCTATTTTTAGCACTTCAATTTTTTATTCCTTGTTGTTATGTTCAACACTGGTACCCGAACTGCTATTTATAGCAATGCTATTTTTAGCATTTCTATTTTTATCATTTCTTGTTACCATTTTCAACAGTTGGATGGGTGTTCGTCAATCTGAATGGCATGACCAACCATTCGAAAAGGCCCTCCTTGGATTTGAAGGCAGCCTTCCACACATCAGAGGGTTTGATAGGCACCTAGTGATAACCTGACTTCAAGTCAGTCTTGCCGAAATATTTGGCCCCCTTGAGTTGGTCAAGAAGGTCATCAATCTACGAGATTTGGTACCTATTCCAGACAATGATCTTGTTCAATGGCTGGTAGTCAATAAAAAGCCTCCAAGTCCCATCCTTCTTCTATACCAATATAATCAGGCTCCCATAGGGTGATGAGCTTGGCCTGATGTGCCCTTTCTGCAATAGTTCCTGAATCTACCTCCTAATCTCATCGTTCTCCAGAACAGAACGCTGATATATCATCCCATTGGGAAGCAACATGCCCAGGGTCAGATCGATGGAGTGCTTGACCTAACAGTGTAGAGGTACCCCTGTAGGTGAGGCGAAAATATCCCTATACTCCACAATCTTGTCCATCTATCGCTGCTATGCATAGGAGCCATACCTCGAAGCTGTGGCCACAACCTTCTTCTTTCCCTGAGGGTGAATCGTAAGGAAAGCAAATTTCCTGGTCTGGGAAATGATCTTATTGCATTGCTTTGTAGTGATTAAAGAGATGCCAGTAAGAGGGGCTACCTTCGGTATCCTGTACAACTTGTTGGCCAAGGTAATAATCATATAGCGAGGTCTAGAGTGATATAAAACATGTTGCTTCCACAAGTATGGTTGTCCTAATAATACATCACAAACTTCAAGAGGAGAAACATCACACAATACCTCATATGTGAAGGGCTTGATGTTGTAGCGAAGGTGGCACTGCTGGTTGGTGCGAAGATCTCTTCCTTGGTGAAGCCACCCAATGGTGTATGACTCTCAATTTGTTGTAGTCTTTAGGCCCATTCACTTCATGACCTCTGCTGAAATGAGGTTCTTTTCGCTCCCGTTGTCAACAATGAACTGCAATAGAGAACCCTTCACCCACATCTGTGAGTGGAAGAGGTGTTCCCCCTCCTCTGGATATTCAGGCTCAATCTTCTGGATCTTAGTGGTGGCCAAAGTGGCACTAGGCTATGCATCAATGATCTACTTCCCTTTGTCAGTTCCCTTATCAGGTTCTAATTCAAAGTCGGAACATGCATCTGATTCAGAAGCCTTCATCTTGGCCACTAGTGACTGCTTGACCCGACACTCACTTGTATTGTGAGTGGATCTCTTATGGAACTCACACCATTTTCTTATGTCCTTCTTTGTCTTCGTGGTGTTGTTCTTTGCTTGCGACTTCAGCGGGTTGTCCTAGGTAGCCCCACCTTGGCTTGGTCCTTTTTCTATGGTTTGGGGGCACCTTTTCCTTGCTTTAGATTCGCAGATCCAAAGTCCTACTTCTTATGTTTAAAATTTTTCTCAATCTTGATAGTGTACTGGTATGCGGTGCCGAGCGAGGAATTGTTCAGGAACTCCATCTTGTCTTGGATGTACTTGTGTAGATAGTCGTGGTACTTGAGCACCAAATGCCGCACAATATCCTTGATACCCAACTTCTTGCGAAGGGTATGGAAAATATTTGTGAACTCCGACACATCTTAGTCCCTTCCCTGTCATAGCGTGGTCCACTTTATGTATTTATCTTCATAGCTCTCGAGAGGGTAATATTGTTCCTTGATGGTGTCTCGGGAAGAATCCCAAGTGGGTGTAGCTAAAAATAGTGAGGGCTCACTCTCGTCCTTTTGTTCACAGTAGGTTTCCCACTAGTCCTTGACGTGTGGGGTGGCTTTGAGAAGTGAAAAAGTAATCTTTTCCCGATTGGGAAAGTCATGAACTGAAAAATATCCTTCCAACAGATTTAACTATTTATCCACAGTGTTTACATCTATTAGGCCTTCAAATATGGGAATATCGAAGTTAACTTGTACCTTAAAAGGAGTGGTGCCTCCAGACTGGCTGCTAGATGAAGATGCATTGCCTGTGGGTAGTCGTCGAAGGATCTAGGAAAAGTTATCCATCATCGCGTCCCTCTATCGCTCGAGGGCTTCCTCGAGAAACATTTTGAATGGATCTCCTACCCCCTCATCTTTCTTTTCTTCTGCCATGGGAGTTCATCAGGTTTTGTGAGGCTGATCTTGCAATGGTTCAACTAGATTGAGCCCTAATTCCTTATACCCGGACCTCGTTGGGGACATGAAAATAAAATAGAGAAAGAGCAGACCGCCCTGATACCACTGATTCGAACTTAAACATGAACACAAAAGCTTTCATATATAATCATAAATACAGAGATGTAGCAAAAAAACACTTCATTTCATTAATAGAAAAATATTGAACTATGCTTATAAACAAAATGGAAATAACATAGCTCAGGCGATGGTAGCTTATCTATAAGAAGAGATGTGGCGGCTACATGCCTCTGAACTGTGTTACAATGAGGCTCAAAGGCCTATTTATTATTGAGAAACAATGGAAAACCCTAAACATCCAAAAACCTAACCCTAGGAGATGAAGCGCCAAAATTGTGGGCCCCATTTGGGTAAATTGGTACATCAAATTTCCAGGGTTGTAACTTTGGCATACGATCTCTGTTTGGCTATCATAATACCTTGTCTCAAAGAGTTCGAAGAGAAGGCCAAAAAGAAACTTGTAAGCTAGTTTAGATGTTTTTGGTCTCTCCATTTTCCCTAAAAATGTCATTTAGGGCCTCAAAACAGCTCTGGAAGTTCAGTACCCGAAATACTACCAAAATTAGTAAACTGTGCTACAATTAAGGAAACCGAAAAAATGAAAGAGATAGTGTTAGGGGTCCAAGTGGAATAGGTAGGAGGCCACGAGTGCCCACCTGGATCATCCTTCTTCTTTGATCGTGCTCATGAGATAGAGCACTCAACCATGTTATCTGCAACTATATGATGACATGACTGTATCTATCAAATATATACATACCATTTCCTTCTTTTGGTCATCTAAACTTCCATTGAGAAGATTTATTTCCTTGTTCAAAGATGAAAGTACTTCAACCAACTCAACATTTTGCTAATATTTGTCATCATACTTTACCAGTGGATCCCACAGAAGGTGGAATGTGGACTATCTGCGAGACACTTGCTTCTTCTTAGTAGAGGTGAACCTTCTAGTGAAGATTCTGATGGAGGATCTTGATGATCCTTATTCTAAAAATGCTCCTTCCTAATGATGATGATGTATTATGATTTCTTTATCTTCTATCTTACTAGATGACTTTCCTCCAAACATATATATTTCTACTTAGGTTGTCCTTATATGCTTGCAATGGAGATGCCATTTCTATCATGGTGCCTACTATAACCATGTAGACTTTCTACTTCCCATGCTTCTATGATGATTTCATCTCTATCTTGCTTTAATGCATCCTATCATATTTTTTATGCTTCCTATCATCTTCTATAACTGAAAAGAACTAAGTGAAGGAAATTATCTTAGTCATTGTAGAGATCTTTCACTTCCTCCTTTGACTTCTTCTTTTCTGATTCTTCCACTTCTTCAATAACGTGGGATTCATTTATTTCCTTGATCTTCTTGTTGTCCTTCTTTAGTTTGGGACAATTCCTTTTAAAGTGCCCATATTCATTACACTCGTAACATTGTATCTTTGACATATAGATCTTCCTTTTTCGAGGACCACACTTTCCTTTAATCTTGGCCATGGCAGCATATGCTTGCACTTGTTCATTGATCCAGCACCACCCTTTGCCTTCATCCTATTTTCTTCAATATTACATAATGAACAAAGTTCACTAAATGGAGTGGCTTTGTTCTTTCCATAGATACTTGATACAAAATTTCCCCATTCATCAAGTAGACCATTGAGGACAATGGTGGTCATTTCTTTATCGGACATTATTTCTCCTAGTTCTTGAAGTTGATCTCTTATTTGTGACACCCTCATAAGGTATGAGGCTATCCCTTCTTCCTTTGATACCTTCATTTTGTATAATTTGGTTCTCAATGATATAACTTCTCCTGCAGTGCTTATGGAAAAAAATTCTACCAACTTTTCATAGATATCCTTTGATTTCTCCAATTTTTCTACATAGGGGATGAGGGAATCCTTGATTGATTCTATGAGGATTCTTTGAGCCCTTATTCCCCTTTCATATATTTTGATATTTCTTGAGCTTTCTCTTGAGATGGTTTGGATATTGAACCCTTTACATATTCAATAACTTCACTCTCTATGAGGATCAAGTCTATCCTCTTCTTCCATGCAAGGAAATTTGATGACCCAACCAATTTGTTGCTTTCCTTGCAGAATGAAGTCATTTTTATAGTAGATTCAAACATAAATATAAAATACTTACTTATTAAGTAAAGATGCTTCTAGATGATGATATATTCAACTTGATGCCTTCTTGATGACGTTGCTTCCTTGATGATATTCTTCAAGGATGTTTGAGATGTGATATTTGCTTCAATGTGAGGGAGATCACCTTGATTTCTTTGATGATGATGGCAATGTTTTTTTTTGCTTCCTTTGGATGTAGTAATGTATAATATGGAGACTTCAAGATGCTTCAAATGTGTATTCCTTCTTTCTTTGAGTGGAGGTAGGGTCCTTGAGGTCTTCTTCTCCTTGTGATGATGTGATCTTTGAGATGAGTACTCCTCCTTGGTGCTTCTTAGTCCTCCTTAATGATTTCCTTGTGTGTAGCGCTTATGTATCCTTTTTCAATAATGTGATCTTCAAGCTACCTCTTCTTGTCTTATCACCTTAGCTTTGATACCATGTTGAGAAATCTAGGGGCAGTTATATTAGGTGATTTATCTTACTTTGATAACTACTTGTGATGTATTTTTACTTAACTTGATTAAATTCTTCTTTCACTAGATTATTATTAGTGTTATCTATCATCAAACAACTACCAAACAATGAAGCAATGAGACAAGAGAACACAAGATATAGGCTATAAGCCAAGGCCAAAACCTCTCCTCTTGAGAGGAAAACCCATAAAAATTATTCTTGTCTTATAGAACTTCAAATAACAAATTCCAAGACCTAAGACCCTTGTCAAAGACCCCTCCATGACCAAGTCAATCCTTCCTCCTTAATGATATTTCCTTCTAGCAACTTCAACCCAAGTAGTTTCTCCAGCAACTTTTCCAACAACTTCAACCCTAGCAGTTTCTCCTACAACTTCGATCCCAACAACTTCCCTAGTAACTTCTCCAACAACTTCTTGACTGCAACTCAACCTTACTGTAGAAACCCTAGATTGGCACATGTGGGTATAATATGGTTAAATATATCATTTTCTTTCTTTTCTTGAGGAGTTGCTTCTTCCCTTGGAACTTCTCTTGTAATATGATCCCTTTTCTTCCATATTTCAACCCTCTAGTATGACTATAATTTTCAGCCTTGTTGCAATAATGGTTACCATAGTCCTTTATCGTGTGTCGGAAATATCGCCCTAAAACAGTCCCTTTCAAATTCGGTTTTTTCTTCCTTTTATCTCTTTCTTTCTTTGCTAGGTATGAGGCTTCTACTGTGCTTCAACGAACTTGATGAGTGTCCATTTGGTGAGGTCGATTTCTTCTTATATATAGGCTTCACAAGGTGTTCGAATAACCCTTCATGAGGCTGACTTTCTCTTTCATGTAGGCCGACTTTTTTTTATTTATTGTTTGACAAGATCTTGGAGGGTCTTTATGACACTTTTGACTATACAATAATTTTCTTTACAAGATACAATATGCCCAAAAGGGTTTTCTATGTTTGAGATGTGATATTTGCTTCAATGTGAGGGAGATCACCTTGATTTCTTTGGTGATGATGGGAATGTTTTTTTTTGCTTCCTTTGGATGTAGCAATGTATAATATGGAGACTTCAAGATGCTTCAAATGTGTATTCCTTCTTTCTTTGAGTGGAGGTCTTCTTCTCCTATGTCATGTTCTTTGTGGATTTCCTTAATCAGCTACACAAAAGAGAAACAACTAAATGTTTTGTGTTTTCCTTTCCTGACCTCACAAGTGTTTCGAGTATCATGGAACATTAGTTTCTTACAAGAATATGAAGCATTCATAGGTTACAGGGAATTTATGGAAGTAAGGTCGTTTATGCTCTTTGATGTCCTTGCATTGATGTATATTATTAGAGAAATAGGTATTAAAAAGTGCTACAAATTCCATGGACTTTGTGCATTTGAAAGAATCAAAGGGAAAAAGGGTATACCATAGTTCCCTCTTGTGAAAGAAAATACAAAACATATGGTGAGAAACATGGTTTTCCATTAACATTTCAAATATATTTCAGACTCATTAATTTCTGGAAGCCCCACATGCCGCAAAGAGCTCAGGTATTTATTAGGTCACTATAAAGAATGTGAAAGGTGGCAAAGAGATCAAGATGAAGAACAATAGATGTTGGACCATTTACTATTTCTGAGTGATGCTTGTCCTTCCTGGGCAAAACCACTTGTACTTGGTAAATCAAACTTTCCAACTTGAAGTACATAAATGTTTCCAGTAGGGCTGACAAAAATATGTACATCAAATTTGTAGTGTTTGTGGAAAGGATTGGTTTGGCCCTTGGTAAGGATAAATTTATTTTTGGTTCACTGATGAAGTCCTCGGATATCACAATGCAGAACATGATCAATCCAATTCACAATGAAGTTTCTTCTTGTATAATCTTATTGGAAATAGAGGTTTTTTGGATATGGTAGTGGTGAGGAGGTAGTGCAGTGGAATATCTTACCATTCTTATGTGAATGTGCAGAACAAATGATCCGACTCATCTTCAACAGATTACAGTGAATTCTATCATTAATATATTACTTACATGGACAACACATCAAACATGTTAACAATCATATTCTTTTATGGCACAAGCAAGCAGCTTCAGCTAGAGAACGAAGAACCTCATAGCAAAGAGAGTGGAAGTGGGGGTGGGAATCCATCATGATATAGTTTTTTTGAATTAAAAGTGAAACACAAAACCAAATTAAAGGATTTGGCACTAGCTATTAGTAGGTAGGAAATGGAAATAATTGAAAATAACACAATACATAAAAGTGAATACATAGGGGATTGAGCTGGGTAGAAATACCAAAAGATTCAAATTCTCTGGAAGTGGGAAAGGAGGATTGTAGAGACATAATGCCAAAGGTGAAGTTTGCAATTTCATCAAGTAATAAGTTGAAATTGGATTGGCATCAAGCGTTGGGGTTTGTCTTTCTAGAACTGATGGGAAAAGTAATGTTTTTAATGCTAAGACAGTTTCGATGAAAACCTTGCATTGTCAAAGAATTAACCAACCATCCATTGGATGTCTCCTTGATATAGTTGCTCCTTTTCCTAACCAGCTGTCAACCTCTAGTCAAATTTCGTGTTCACTCCTAGATAGTAAATTTCAAATTCAAATTCTGAATAAGTGGAGATGAAATTCAAAAACCGCTACATGGGTTTTTTTTCAGAGCGATCCCAATTGACTTCCAAATGGGCAGATTAAAAAAATTGCAAACCGTTTGATATATTTCACTGGTTCTTCCAAGGGGTGATATAGAAGCCTGATGATGTTGGTAATTAAGATGGGATGCCATCTATAATAAGTAGCTATGATATTTTAGTTTCAATAGTAGTAGATAGTTTTAGTTTCCAACAAATGCAAGCCAGATGCCAAATGTCCATTTCTATGGAATTTCAGTAGTGTTTGCTTTGGTTAAATTGATTATAGATTGGTTTTACCATAATCATTCTGTGATTGATGCTTTAGTTCTTATGTGGAAATCAAGTTCTAGACAAGTCTCGACATATGTCATGAACAAAGTCTCGGCCTGGAAAAAGTTTGAAACTATTAAAACCATAAAGTTATTTAATTCATTAGAAAGGGAGAAATCACAACATGACCAACCACTAATACCACATTAGCATGATATACCAGATTTGAGATTAACAAGTGCTCACCTTCTCTTGCGAAATATTTTGTTCAATCAACAACAATATAACAAGAAATGACAATTGTACATTGCATGACTTATGATTAGACTCCTAAGAATGTGCCTTGTGGCATTTTCGCTGAAGACCGCCTCTAAATTCTAATCAAAGTTCCCTTGTCAAATATTTAGGATGAATTCCAAAGAAGCTTCAAACATATAAATTATTTTATGGGTAATTCAATTGTCGTCCAATTACTATTAAGAAAAATGTACACAGCGGAGATATCTCCTTCTAGTTACAGGACTAAGAAGAGCATTTCTAACACCAATACTAAGGCCTCTGACTTTTCAATGAGTATCAACATCTCGATATCTTCTTGATGGGACAGTGAGGAAAAATCACAACAGGCTATCATCTGTAGCGAAAGGATTTGCGTGTGCCTGTGGAACAGGCCTTGTTCCGTCTGTTAGGGAAGAAGAAGATGATTATCAATATAAAGAGACCAACATTGCGGTTAATAAGAAATCTTCAAAAATAGTCGTAGTGAAATTTGAAAAAAATTATAGAGATGAAACTTTAACATAATAGCTACGACAATAATAATAATAAAGAAGCTTTGAGGAAGTGACCGACTTGTCCAAAGATCCATCAATGGAGTTTCAACGAAGACCATGCCAAGTATTCTAGACAAGGAACTTCATGAAAAGATAAATGTCAACAAGTAATCTAGAGTTTACTTAGTTAGTAAAACACGGTGTTGTAATGGAAGATCGAATTCAAATTTCTTCCACACATGACAATACATGCCACTTTGAGGAAGATTTATACATTGATGTTAAAGATAATAATCTTTTGGATTTTCTCTTACAGCTAGAGGAAGATGTAACACCATCTACTCAAAATAGTTTTATTATTTCTTCTAATGATCGACAACAACTAAGATTTAATGGCGGGGTTCTTCATAGTTACTAGCTACAAGGAATACAATGGTTACGAACAATCTTGAACATATTGAAAATGTAACTAGTGTTTGTCTTCATAATGATTCAAATGTACTATTGATGTAATTTTTATATTCATATTTATGATCATTATTATATTTCTATGTCTAGTTAAAGCATGTTCTTCATGCTTTTAGGGTTTATTGAGTAAAAAGAACATTTATTATGAGTCAAGGAAATGTTATTGGGTCAAAATCCCATTTGGACTATTTGTAAGAAAAGGAAAAATCATCTTCTTTGAGTCAAAAATTCAATTTTGTCATCCACAAGACAAAGTTGACCTTCTTGGACAAGTCAGCCTAGAAGAGGTAGTTATTCAACCTTCCTAGATGTGTATTAATAAGATAAGTTTGACCTTATTTCACTAGTCACTCACAACTTTGATTTTTGTGCCAAGAAGAGAAGGAAAAAGTAGTGAAAGTCAAGGAAGAAAGAGTGAAAGTCAAAGGAAGAAGAACAAAGGTCAAAAGAAAGGGAAAATCGATATTTTATGCCCTAATTTTGTTCACACTTGCAAAATTTCCGAGCTCTTACAAGGCCAAAACTTCAAAGACACTATAGGTCTGAAAATTTCAGACTTTGACCATATTTTTAGAGCATTTACCAACATTGACTTTGTTGGCTTTGACTTCATTGAAGGAGACTTGAAAGAGGGTGGACTTGGGGATTTTTTGGAAGTCTTGGTCTGTTAGTTTTTGTAGCACAGATGGTGTTCTAGTCTCGAGACTTGGTAGAGAAGATAAAAACATGAGTTTTCCATAACCTAGAAATCATTTCTAGAAACTCCACCTAGAGATGGCTCAATTAAATTAATTGAGCATAATTAAAAATTTCCTAAATCTAACTTAGGAAAAAGGGGTTAATTAATAGAAATTAATTGAGAAAGGTGTGAATTATATAGAAACTCACACAGATCGAATTAGAGATAATCTCAACCATTGATTAAGTTTTAATCATGGCCATTGAAGTCTCAACCGAAGATTATAAGAAGAAGTCGATGGGTAGATGGAGAATAAACTTTGGAGAACACTTGAAGGTGAGAAGCACTTGAGAGTGTGACCAGTTGCACATACTCGGTGATCTAGAGAGATTAATTATCTAGTGTAGGTGATTCAACATGAGTGATCAAGTCATAGATCGAGAAGAAAAGTGTTAGAGGGGCAGAGACAGTGATCCGGAAGAAGATTTCCAGATCGAGAAGAGGAAAAATAAAGTTACTGAATTATTCCATGACGTAGCTAATCCATATCATCCACAAGGGTCGCGTGGAATTTCCTTACTGGTCGTAGTTACAGTCGTGTGGGTTTTCCCAGTATAGCCGCGAGGATCACATAGGTTTTTCCAGTATAGTCGTATGGACCAATCAGAAGCCACGAGGGCTTGCACATAGGTTGGATGGATAGTTTTCAGAGAGAAATAGAGGCTAGGGCTTGATGGTGGATGGTGACAAACTTCTCTCCAAATATTTTCTGCCAAATCTTGTTGTTTGGATAGTATGTTGGGCTTCTAAAGATTGTACTCAGATTTTCACTATTGCGTAGTAAAAAAAACCCTTAATTGTGCACTTGTTTTCCCACTTTGGGTTTTCTGGGTACTTTTGTCCAAAAACAACAGTGTATTTTTTATGTGTGTTCTAGCATTTCTCGGTTCATATTTTTCTTCCGCAATATTTGTTTTTGGTGAAGAAATTGCAGTGCGATTAATTTAGTATTAATCAAAAAATTAAAAAATTGTTAATTAGTTAGGAGAATTAATTCCATTTGTTGTGATTCAAGGGAATTTTCACATGGCCTTGGTTTTTAGGTATTAGATAAATCACTTTGATATGATTCTCTATAAGAAGAGGAATTTCTTGGGTTTCCCCCCTTATGGAGTTTTTTCCCTAGCTTGGAGCCTACATCTTTGTGTTCTTTATGTCTTGTGATCTTCATGTCTTGTATATTTTGGTAATTAAATGATGATGAGAAAAATAATGTAAGTAATAAAAGGCCAACAACATTCACAAGTAATTAACAAGTAAGAGAAATCACCCCTAATCTACAAGCGTCTAGATTTCTCAACAGAACAAAGGATAAATGTGATTCTCACAGATGAGATGGCAATTGGAAAAACAATACGATTTATTATCATCCAAGAGATTGTGAATGCAATTTTTTGTGTTAGTAAATTTTCATCTCTTGGTTTCATAAACACTTCCTATGCTTTAATCTAGAAGAATTAAAGTGTTTGCATTTAATGCTCTGATTTGTAGCAGTGGGAGCCAACTTTATATGTAGCTAGTGACGATCCAAATTCACCTATATATATATATATATATATATATATATATATATATATATATATATATATATATATATATATATATATATATATATATATATATATATATATATATATATAGATATATCCAGACTATGATTCTCATATTGATTATTGTTGAAGTATAGAAGGACTCAGAAAAAGCATGAGAAAATTGAGAGGTCTAGAGAATTCTCGGTTGCTAGTGGAAGACGTTGAAGCATCTAACTACTATCGCTAGGCCGATCAAATCAAGAACATATCCAATGCTACCAAAGTAGATGAGTTGATGCAACAACTAAGTATGAGAGTCGCATATCTATGTTAAAATACATTGGTTGATTGTATGTCACTTATTTGAAGACAAAGAGAAGAGTAATTTTCTTGGACTAATGGTCAAAAATTAATATTGGTCAATGCACAAAGACCTACCATCAAACGACATGCGGGACCTCAAGAATTGTCAGGGTTTAATGAGAGGCCATGTTTTGTATTGAGCGGTTTAGACAAACTACCCATTCTGATGAATGACTTGTGTTCAATGCAACACCACCCCCACCTCTTTTCATTCGAAACTGCCATAGGGGGGTGTCACAGGGTGTTATCTGGTTTGAATGGTTTCATTGATGTGTACGTGATAGAAGATTGGGTCCCGCAAGTACAACAATGGTTTTCTGCCTATCAAACATGGGGCTCGCATGTACATCAGGCCTAAAAAAAACATCTTTATATGTATATGTTTTAAAATTGGTTGAAAACTCAAATAATATATGTTGTATATAGTTTATAAAAGGGGTGGGGTTTTATTTTAAGGGAACTTTATATATATATATATATATATTTTAAGTATTTTTTATCCAAGTGGATGTTGGTGGCCACCCGCCTATCCCACTTGGACCCCCACAATTGTCTCTTTCATTTTTTCAGTTTCCTTAATTGTAGCACAATTTACTGTTTTTAGCAATTTTTCGGGTCCTAAACTTCTGGAGCCGTTTTGAGGCCCTAAACTACATTTTTTTTGGCAATCTACCGCTAATGATTTTTTTACAAAATCGTCTTTTCCATTGTAGTCCTCAGAGAGATATTTCCAATGGGGTATCATGCGCATCAAACAAAGATAATATGACCAAGTCACGACCCCGGGAAGTTGGATGTCCAACTAACCCCAATGGGACCCATAAACTCTTGGTGTTACATCTTCTCGAGTTAGGGTTTTGGTTGTTTAGGGTTTTCTCTTATTGTTCAATAATAAAAGGCCCATGAGCCTCATTGTAATGCAGTTCTAAGGCAGGTAGCCACCACATCTCTCCTCAAAGATAAGCTACCATCACCCAAGCTAGTCTCATTTCCATTCTGTTTATAAGCATATTTCAGTATTTTACATTAATGAAATGAAGTATTATTTCTGCTGCATCTTTGTATTTATGTACTTTATTGTGTTCCTGCATAAATCTGGATCAATGGTATTAGAGCAGACTGCTCTTCTCTATTTTTCTTTGCATGTCCCCAATGAGGTCGGGAAATAAGGAGTTAGGGCTTGAATTGGTCGAACCTTTGCAAGACCAACTTCGCAAATCTCGACGGCCTCCCATGGCGGATGAAAATAAAGACAAGGGGGCAGGAGATCTTATCAAAATCTTGCTCAAAGAATCCCTCGAGCGACAAAGGAATGCGATGATGGACAACTTTGCCCAGATCCTTCAGTAGCTACCCAGGGGCGACGCGTCTAATCTCTACTCTGGAAACACCACACCCTTTAAGGTACAAGTTAACTTTGAAATCCCCATATTTGAGGGTCAGATAGATGTATATGTCGTAGATAAATGGTTAAATCCGCTAGAAGGGTATTTTTCTTTGCATGATTTTTCCATCCGAGGAAAGATTACTTTCGCTCTTCTCAAAGAAGCCCCCCACTTTAAGGACTAGTGGGAAACCTACTGCGAGCAGAAGGATGAAAGTACAAAGTCACTGTTTTCAGCCTCTCTCGCTTGGAATTCCTTCCAGGACGCCATCAAGGAGCAGTACTACCATGTCGGGAGCTATGAGGAAAAATACATAAAGTGGACCACGCTGTGACAGGGAAGGGACCATGACGTGTCAGAGTTTACCAATATTTTTCATACCCTTCACACAAAGTTGGGTATCAAGGATTTTAAGCGGCATTTGGTACTCAAATATCGGGGCTGCCTACACAGGTACATCTAGGACAAGATGGAGTTCCTGGACATCTCCTCGCTCAGCACGATGTACCAATACGCTGTCAAGATTGAGCAAAAGTTTAAATAGAAGAAGCGAGACTTTGGATCCACGAATCCGAAGCAAGGGAAAGGATTCCCAAAACCGCAGAACCAAGGACAAAGATAAGATGGTGTGACCCCAGAAAACCCATCAAGGCCACAAGAAAAGAACAACACCATGAAGTCAAAGGACATAGGAAAGTGGTGTGAGTTCCATAAGAGCCCCACTCATAACACAAGTGAGTGTTGGACCAAGCAGTTGTTGGTGGCTAAGTTGAAGGCTTCAGAATCCGATGCATGTTTTGACCTTGAGTCAGAACTTGACAAAAGGAATGTCAAAGGGAAGCACATCAT
This sequence comes from Pinus tabuliformis, assembly GCA_031772625.1. NCBI lineage: Eukaryota > Viridiplantae > Streptophyta > Pinopsida > Pinales > Pinaceae > Pinus > Pinus tabuliformis. The sequence goes on along the minus strand of CM062807.1, from coordinate 814,436,554 downwards.
TGATGCGGAGCCCAGTGCCACTGTTTCCACCTTCAAGATCCAAAGGAATGAGCCCAAAGATCCAAAGGAGGGGGAGCATCTTTTCCACTCACAAATGTGGGTGAAGGGTTCGCCGCTGCAATTTATTATCGATGGTGGCAGCTAAAAGAACCTCATTTTCGCAGAGGTTGTGAAGCAGTTGATCCTACCGACTACACTGCACTCGTAATTGTACAGTATCGGTTGGCTTCACCAAGGACGAGATCTCCGAGTCCGCCAGCAGTGTCACCTTTCCTACAGCATCAAGCCCTTCACAGATGAGGTATTGTGTGATGTTGCACCTCTTGATGTTTGTGATGTATTATTAGGCCAACCATACTTGTGGAAGCGACATGTTGTGTATGAGTCAAGGCCTCATGCTTTTATTATTTCTTTGGGTAATTCATTATACAGGATACCGTAGGTAGCCCCACCTACCGCCACCTCTTTGATCTCTGCTAAGAAATGCAGTAAGATCACCTCCTAGACTAGGAAATTTATTTTCTATCTGATTTTCTCTCAAAGTAAGGGGAAGATCATCGCCACATCCATGACCCCCGGGAATGGTTCTTCCACACAGTAGAAGCAGGTGGATATGGTTATGAAAGAATACAAGAACATCTTCTCCTCACCCACAGTGGTATCGTTGCAATGTCAGGTCAAGTATTTGTCCAATCTGACTCTCGGAGCACCTCTACCCAACAGGCCAATATATTGTTGCTCCATTCTAGAAAATGCAAATTACAAGCAACGACAAGATCAACATTAGGTCTCACACAAGTTTCAGGTGGGTGACAAAGTTTGGTTGCATTTGCAGAATAATGCCTTACCAGAGCCCATCAGAAGCTCAGACCACTCTAATATGGTCCTTACACCATTAAAAAAGATGTGGGAAACAATGATTTGGATCACATCATTCCCCCATTCCTTGGCTTGCACCAAGTGTTCAATGTGGACTGCCATTGACCATGCTTCCCACCATTACTGGACACATTAGAGATTGCAGAACAACTCACCAAGGACCAAGTTCAGTAGAAGTTTCCCCATCTCATGGAGGCACTCAACGCAATGGGGACCATTTATTCCTAAGGGGGAGTAATGATCCAGGTGGATGTTGGTGGTCACCTGCCTATCCCACTTGGACCCCCACTGCTATCTCTTTCAGTTTTCCAGTTTCCTTAATTGTAGCACAATTTACTATTTTTAGCAGTTTTTTGGGTCCTAAACTTCTGGAGTCGCTTTTAGGCCCTAAACAACGTTTTTTTGGCAATCTAACACCAATTATTTTTTAATAAAATTATATTTTTCGTCGTAGTTCTCAGAGAGATCTTTCCAACGGGGTATCATGCGCATCAAACAGAGATAATATGACCAAGTGACGACCTCGGGAAGTTGGTTGTCCAACTAACCCCAATAGGGCCCATAAACTCTTGGTGTTACATCTCCTCGGGTTAGGGTTTTGGTTCTTTAGGGTTTGCTCTTATTGTTCAATAATAAAAATGCCCTTGAGCCTCATTATAACGCAGTTCCGAGGCATGTAGCCACCACATCTATCCTCAGAGATAAGTTATCATCACCCGAGCTGGTCTCATTTCCATTCTGTTTGTAAGCATATTTCAGTATTTTACATAAATGCAATGAAGTATTATTTCTGCTTCATCTTTGTATTTATGTTTGTTTTTGTACTTTATTGCATTCCTGCATAAATTTGGATCAATTTTAATTTTATCTATAATTCTTTTTAATGTTGGAAAATGCAAAGTAACAACTATTAATTCCAATTTTCTGTAACCTTAATATTTTCTTGTGAACTTAGTTAGTATTATTATTTTATTTATTTATATCTTTTCATCAAACAAATATCAAGAATATAAAAGTAGCAATAAAGGACAAATAAATTACGCTTTCAGCCAGGGCAAAATCCCTCCAAGAGGAAAACCTAGAAAAACTCTTCTCTTGTTATAGAATCTGCTTCAAATGAGACTACAAAAAAGACCCAAACCCTAGACCAAGTCCTCCTCCAAGTAATAATTCAACCCTTCTAAACAATTCCTTACTTGATATAGCACCAACTAGCTTCAAACTACAACTCCGTCCTCCTAGCTTCAATATTGCTACTTTGACTTGTAACTTTGACCCTATTGTAGAAACCTTAACACAACCCTTCAAGAGGTCTTCCTTGATCAAGGCAGATCCTTCTAAGTTCAACGAATTCAAAACATAATATCTTTCTCTCCTAGCTACTTGATACTGCAATTTTGGCCTTCTTGGAAGTTGTAAAAACCCTAATCCTTTGCATGTGTGAGAAGGATAGAGCCCAAAAACAAGATTTTGTCCTTCCTTTCTTCTACTATACCTTCTTTATCTTATTCTCATGCTTCCCATCGAACTTGTGGATGAGTGAGTAAAAAATGAGGTCAAACTACTTGTATTTATAGCCTTTCTAAGGGGCTGAATTACCTCCTTTAGGCTAACTTGAAGTTGTCGGGGCTAACTTGTACTTTAGGAGGTTCCAAGACTTTCTAGACTCAAAATTAATTCTTTTACAACATACATTTTTCCTAGAAGGATCTTATAAACACGATGTTGACTCCTTTGACTCATGAAAATAAATCATATGACCTAACAAACCCTAGAAGCATGAAGAACATGCTTTTACCTAGAATACCATCAATAATAAGCATGAAACCCATGCTTTAAAATAAAACAAAAATCTTTTATTTTATTTTTTGTTACATAGAATATATATTGAAATGATTACAACAACAATTATGAAGACCAAAACTAGTTACATTTCCAACACTCCCTCTTAACTAAGGAGGTATTCATAATTGTACAACTAGTATAACATCATTCTCAAACTGAAGAGTTCTCATAAGAAGAGTCGGATTGATAAGTCAACTGTAAGCATCATCATTATGACCAGCATTGTCTCTGAGGACTAACTAGACAAGCTCTACTTCATTCAAGAGCATTATGCTGGGAGGCTTTATGTGTGATACCACCCTACCTCTACAAGGAATATAGCTCATCTAAATGTTCACAAGGTATGTCCTTTTAAGACTATTCTTATCTTGGATTTCTAATCTAGAATCCTCAAAGAATATTGGTCCTCTTTGACCACTCTTACCTTGGATACTTGTCACGTCCTCAAAGAGTGTCGTTACCTTTCCTTTCTTGGATTATTTATCCTCAAGGAAACCACATATGCTTATCCAAATTTTCACCATTCTCTCTTTATGACCTTTACCTGGTCTCACCAGAAGAGAATGCACATGCGATGTCCAACATCACTCCCTCTCAAAACCGGAGGAGATTCTTGAATTATTTCAAATCAGGAATTCAATACTATAAGCCTTAAATATTTCCTTTAAAAGAGTACTAACTACTTGTTCTTCATAGCTACATGGATCCTTCTTTCCTTTTGCATCTCTTGTATCGAGATTGCTTCCTTTTCAAGTATCATGGATCCATCTTCATTCTTCAATATTGTGACAAGATTCAGGTCATATTTCTTGTTCATCACTTTCACCTTGTCATGAAGGAATTATATTAAGCCTTTTCAAACCTCAAGTAGATCATAGCTTTTGCATGAAAGTGATATCCTTTGTTGACCTTTAGGTTATCTTCTTGCATTGTTACGTTTTAATCCCAAGGTGATCATACCTTGACTTCATAGTTTCCAGGTGTCATATATTGATTTTCCCTTAACGTTCTTCATATATTCCATCCATACAATTGAACTTGCCTCAATTGTCATCATGTATTTCTGCAACATCCTTCTAGGTAGAAAAATAATATTTTAACCTAATGACCAACAATAATTAAAATTAGACTTACCTCATCATGATTATCTTCATTTTCAATTAACATCCTTCCATCTCCATATGAATCTTCCTTCATGCATCAAATTTCCCAAGGATCGAACTTGATTACCAAATTAGAACTTTTCTTTTGAAGATTATACTAGATTCCAATCCTTATTTTGCATATTCTATAGAAATTATTAATCCTTTATTCATCCTTACGTAAATCAAAATATTCCTTTTAAACATCATATAAATATACAAAGCATGTTACAAGATTCTACACATATTTATCTTATCCAAGAGTTACTTTCAATATGTCTTTCAATGCTTCTTCTTCCATCATCTAGTTATCTATTTCATAATGAATTTTATACCTGATCCATTGCATTCCTTCATCCATTTAAAAGTATTGTTTATATACTATATGGAATGTATACTAACCTTGTCATAATGCTTCTTCCAAGAACCTTCCAAAGTGATGGTTCTTGCAGGATCATGTTGATCCACCTTAGCAAGGTGACCACCTTTAACATAATGTTAGATAATGTCTAGATGAACAATACGCAAAATGGTCTATCTATCTTTAAAGACTAAATGATTTCTACAAAGAAACTTAACCAAGTAAATTCTATATATGCTACTATCACATGCTTATCTATATGATTTTACGGAAAATATAGAAAAAATAATGCATACTATCCTAAAGGAAAGACCAATCCTGACAAACATAGTGCATTCTTTTATTTAAAGGTCTTTCACTTCTTCTTTCTTAGACTTCTTCTCAGGTTCTTTCATTTATTCATCTATGTGACACTCGCTTCTTTCATTCCTTTTGTTGTTCTACAGATAGGAAATTCCCTCTTTAAGTGTCCATATTCATTACACTTAAAGAATTGAACCTTGGACATATTTTTCTTCTTGGACTTCCCAAACTTTCCCTTCTTCAAATTCTTAACTCTAGTTAGAAAGGCTTGAGATTTTTCATTTGATCAAATGTCATCTTTTACCTTAAACCAAGATTCTTCCAAAACACATTGAGCCAAAAACTCATCAAAAGGAGTCAAATATTTCTTAGAGTATATGCTTGTTGCAAAGTTGCTCCATTCTGGTGGAAATGCATTTGATACACAAATGGTCATTTCTGAATAAAAATTCTCTCCAAGCCCCTGCAAGTGATTGCTTAATTGAGAGATATTCATCAGAAAGGATGTCATTTACTCATCCTTCGATTTCTTCATTTTATATGACTTATTCTGCAAAGATATCTTTTCACCTGATGTACTCACAGAGTACAAGTTCACTAGCTTGTCATGCATAGACTTGGAAGTTTTCAAATTTTCAACAAATGGAACAAGAGGATCTTTAATGGATTCAAATATGATCCTTTTCCCCCTTACTTCTCCTTTCTTGTACTTCGCCAATTATTAAGTCTTGTCTTTTTTAGGTTTGGTAATTTCACTAGTAACATATTCCATCACCTCATGTTTTGTAAGTGTCAGGTCAATCCTTTTCTTCTATGCATGGAAATTTGATGCTCCAACGAGCTTATTTATCTCCTTGCAGAAAAAACCCATATGACCTGTAGATTGAGATATGGAGTAATAATGTGATACTTACTTGATAACCAGGATTTTACTCTTCCTTGATAATGTCTTCAACTTTCTTGATACCTCCGAGATCTTTGAATAAACTTCAATAATGTCCTTGAAATATGTTTCTTAGGTGATCCGAATTGGATCCATGAAGAATAATTAAAGAACTGTGACTGTATCAGATCGGGAAATACTTCAAAGAATTAAGAGCAATGATCAGAAACACCTCTAAATAGTGGTAGTTAGCAGCCAGCATGGAACGACGAGGACCTCGGTCAAAGTGCGCTAACCGAGGCCCATGGAGACTGCGTAGGAGGCCAAACTAGACCCTGGGAAGCCCGGATTGGGAAAAGGAGGAAGTTTTTTATCGTTGGGCAAAACCCCTCAAGAAGGAAAGGCCCCGAGCACTTGGTCGTGTGGGAGTCGAGAAAACCGTGGGGAAAAGGATAAAGGCAAAGGCGGGACCGCGCTCCAAAACCGGCGGTATTCATCGGGGGCACCCTTGGGCGGTAAGCAGATTTGGTGAAAATGGAGCAATTCCACTCAGCGCTCGACACATGGGAATCAGAGGAGAGAGAAAACCACCGCTCATCGCATGCTAACAGTCGAGCAAGTCAACTGCGTGAAATGTGCGAATGGTGTCGGATCTGGGGGCTCCAAATCTAACAGCCAAGATCGCGCCCAATGGAGAAGATGGAATTGACGGGGGATTAAGCCGCGATATGCAAGAATTTGAGGTCCAATTTGATGTGGAGGTGGAAGATGAGTCATTTCCCGACGTAACCGAAGAATTGAACCAAAGAGGAAAAAGCTGGCACAGTTCGTAGGAGGACAAGTGGCCACTCCCTATGAGCCTGATGATGGTGCCGAGATAGGGAACTCCAAGCGAAGCTGTAGCAGGTGATCCGACGGAGCTGGAAGGGGAATCAAATAGCCATGAGATCGAATGGCCTTAAAGCCATGAAAAGATAAAGCAGAAGACACCTAACTCCAAGAGGAAGACAGGGAAGAAGAAGAGGAAGATAAAGAAGAGAAGAAACGACAATGAAGTAAAAAGCAGGAAGAAGACAGAGGGCCGAGCTGACCAAACACAGCATCATGCACCAGAGAGCCTGAGAGATTCAAGCCATCCCTGAGGGGATTTGTCAGGATTGAGCACCACATTGGGCTCCTTCCATTAAAGACCAAAGAGGTCAAGGTTTGGTAAGGAAAAGAGTCTGTGCACTCTAGTGGCTTGGGGAATCCAAGAACCACCCTGCCAAGAAAATTCTGTTTCAGGAAACTCATATTGAGTTCCTCCATTGTAATTCTCTACTTCGAGACACAATAAAGAAGGCCACCACTGAGAGCTGGACCGGAGATGTAGCCTTGGAGGATAGGGTGAAATCCTTATTAATTTCTTGTGTTCTTGTATTTGCTTACTGTGTTTCTCTGTTGTTTTCCGTTTTACAATGTCTGTGTATTTGCAATTTGATCGATCTGTTGCCTAAATAACATAGACACACACTAGCACGTGAGTCTGTAATACCTTCATTCAAATAATTCTTAACTGAGATCACTCATCGGGTGATTTTTGGATCAAGTGGTATCAGAGCTTTAGGTTGTAAGGTTAGACAAGCTTGTGTTCGTTTAGCTGTTGAATGCTCACTAGATCAAAGCTCAAATCAGGAGAAGGAGAGTTGGTCGAAACTAATCCTGAAATTGGGAGAGTCTATCCTCGGAAGACAATTTCAGAGGAAGGTTCTATGGGGCTAGACCCTCAATTCATAGAAAGTTTCCCAGCCATAAAGTCCATGGTACAAGAAATGTATAGGGACTTTAGAAAACATAAGGCTGAAGACTTATTAGGCTCTAAACAAGACAAAGAAGAAGATGAGTCTCACTTCCATGACCACTCCAAAGGAAAAGGGAAATAGGAAAGCTTTCTCACACCTCCTAATAGCCCTATGCATAACAAGAAAGCATCTTTGATCAAACTAGATGTTAAATTTGACTTGCCTATATATGATGGAGAGTTAAATACAGAAAAGTTGGACAATTGGATTAGACAAATTGATGTGTATTGCAGAGTGCAGAATATCGACTCAGACAAGAGCAAGATTCAGCTGGCAAGCCTACGCCTAGGAGGCACTGCCTTGGTTTGGTGGGAAGGCAGAACCCAAGTGTTTAGTCAATTTAGTATGTCCTAAATTGCTACATTAACTATCAATCTGGGAGTCGTAAATTGATGAAGTGTGGCGCACTATATGTGCAAGACAACCTCTTTCTTACTTTTTATTGTTTCCAATTTTTATTTTGTTTTGGGGGTTTTATCTTCATTTATCTCCTAATGTGAATCCTATTCCTGAGTTTTAAGAATACTTTAGAAGGTAAGTATGGATATAGATTTTAAGGCAATTATGTCCTTTATGATGATTTCTAGAGCTTAACACTTCAGAGGATCTCAAAACATACTAGTAATGAAACTAACACTTAAACAAGAATGGAAATGTGCTGCTATTAAAATCAAACAAATGACGAACTACTGATCATGAAATCACTATCCCTGCTGCTCATCTAAATACAGAAAAATAAGTTAAGCTACTGCACTCAAACAAGTCAAAAACTGCAAACTAATAAAAGTAAAATCAATTCACTTCATTTATAGTCCGATAGCTCGCCAAGTAGTATTTTCAGGGTTAAGCTATGGCTCTGGAGATAACGTCAATAACATGAGGAATTGATATCTAATTGCAGAAAAATAAAACTAAAATCAAATCACATCATTCATAGTCTGATAGCTCGCCAGGTAGTCTTTTCGGGGTTAAGCTATGGCTTTGGAGATAACGTCAATGATATGAGGAATTTGATATCTGATTTCAGAAAAATAAAACTAAAATCAAATCACATAATTCATAGTCCGATAGCTCGCCAGGTAGTATTTTCGGGGTTAAGCTATGGCTTTGGAGATAACGTCAATGATATGAGGAATTTGATATCTAATTGCAGAAAAATAAAACTAAAATCAAATCACATCATTCATAGTCCGATAGCTCGCCAGGTAGTCTTTTCGGGGTTAAGCTATGGCTTTAGGAGATAACGTCAATGATATGAGGAATTTGATATCTAAACCAACTAACAAAGCAAGTGAATAAGACTGAAATCAAAGCATAACTGAAATTAAAAAAACTAAGAAAGTAAAGTCAGCAGAGAGGCTAATCTCATGTCACTAGTTACTGTAAAAACTATATGAGAATGCCCGGGACTAGCCTATCCTGCAACACACACTGAGAAGTGTTAGAAAATATACAATATTTGAAAGAATCATGTATAGGAATGAAATGTTAACACCATAATTAACTTATGAAATATACACAGGTGAACAAGTTATGAAATATGTGCAATGGAAATAAGGGAACAACACATAAAAAATTTACAAAAATAAGGAAACAAAACCTCAGCCAGCAGGGGCCCTTTGCACAACCTTGGTCAACACGTTATCAGTCTGGAATTACGTTCACACAGTCATGTAAAACAGAGTCTGATTATATTGAAAAATAGAGGAAGAATCCTCTTGTTACAACAACAGGATCAGTTCATGGCACAATACAATGACTAACAACAAAACGACATAAAAAATTAACTAGTTCTATGCGTGTGCAAACACATTATTTATAAGGGAAATTTCATAACTGTTTTCCTATGAAACATCTTCGACTGAGGACACGTAAAAAGACAACATCCGTAAGCTTAGCATGATGGTTGCCAAGATCATTCAATCTATCAAAAGTGGCTATTGGATTTGCATCGTGGGGGTAGTCTACAGCTATCAAAATGAACCCATGGATCTAGGAACGGTCCCAGACCCTTCACGTGTTTGAAAACAGAGTCCTGTTTGCCGTAGAACTCTTCGTTTGACCACCGTTTGACCAAGGGCTTCCTCTGCGAATTTGGATGAACCAATAGGACCTGATCCATGTCCAAGTCATTCTAAAACTACCCACGTGCCTCGTTTTGCTTGATGACACCTGGAACCTAGAGATCAACAAAAACAACTGCGGAAAGTTGAATCAGCTGCGGAAAGTGGCTGCATTCTGCAGCTAATGAGAAAAATCTAAGTCAAACAACAAACACAAAAACATAGTTAGAAAACCACTTAAATGCTCTTGGAATCAATATGCAATGATCTTTGATAGCTTATGAGGTACTGGTGAGTATAAAAAGTCTAGGAAAGTGTGTAGGAGAGATGTAGTTTTAGGGCTGAACATACCCCCACTGTGAAGGTGTTGCATGTCCCCATGCAACCAAAACTTTGGCCATCCTCCCTTCAGTTCACGTGTTCTAAGACCTCTACTAACACATCCAGCCTTCTTCTCTTCTTTCTTGGTACCACTGTCATCCTAGGCTTTCTCATTAAGCACCTGAATTTGAGGTTGATAAGAGCTCTACTCAACCTCCTGCTCTTTTTCTTCAATTTCCTATTCTTCTTCTGCCACAGCCCAAGATGCAACATGGTGTTGTCGTGAATAATCTTATCCAATCTGCTTTGTTCCTTCAATGTTTCATTTTCTCTTTTGATGTGTCTATTCAAGACTTCCAGTTCAAAAACTTCCTGTTTTAGTGATTGGATTAGAGCTTCCTGTGCTGTATTAGGCTGGGTAGATGAAGTGCCTGGATCTGTGGCAGTCTTCTCCAATGACTCAATAAAATCATACATTTCTTGCTAGTTTGGATCTATCTCAGGTGTAGTCTTTCTTGGGCTGACCCCAAAATCCTGTTGAAGAGGACTGATCTCAATATCTGGAGGACTGGTCTCAATATTTGGTTGAGAATGTGGTGGGCTACGGCCAGGAGAGATTGCTGGAGACTGTTCTATTGTTTCCTCTCCTAAGTCAATGAAGTGGGCCCCTTTAGTTTGTACTTTCCTCAGTTTTCCTTTAAGTCTGGAGCTCCTCCTTAGATTTTGTGAGTTGGGGTCTCCTTTCTCCACACTGTGTTTTTCTTTCCCTTTTCTCTTTGCTGCAACTGATTGTTCCCTAAGGTAGATTAGTCTTTCAGAGAGTATTTGATCTTCTCCTGAGGAAGGTTCTGGGGTTTGATAGGCAGCTTCAATATTTCTTTTCCCCTTTTGTCCCCCTTGCTTCCTACTCTCAGTCAGCTTCTCTTCCTTACTAGTGTCTTTAACTATGTTAGTAGGAGTGTCCTGAATGTTCACACTTGTTTTCTTTCTCCTACTTTTCTTTGCTGAGCTACTTTCAGGTGTTTCAGGTGGGTCCTGAAAGAAGTTTCGAATCAAAAACTGTTCCCAAGTATCTTTTCTTTCCTTCAACTATTTTTCAATTAAAATTTTGACAAGGCCGTGATGGTAAAGGTGGGGCTCTATGTCATCCAGGTTCTTTTGTACAGTTGTGGACATCTTTTTCAGGCTATTCAATAGAAAATAAGGCAAATTGATAGTTTGATTTTCTAGAAAATTCATTAGCAGTCGGGTGTGGTACATGTACATGGACCCAAACCGTCCTTCACATGTAATAAACTTCTAGATAATCAATAATAAACCAGTCCACTTTTCCTCTAGAGTAAAAACAGGGATTCCACGTTTGAAGACAGTGATATCCATACCTGGGTTATGCAGCATAATCCTCCAGGCCTTCTCATCAATTTTTTTTTTTTTGAACCACCATTCCCCTTCCTGTGGGAGTTCCATTGCTACTGTGATAGATGCCTCTATGACTGAGAATTTAAGGTCTCCAACCTCAACTTCCATGCCATTAAAAGACCTTGCAAAGGTCTTCGTAACTTCTTTATCGTGACCTCTGAATTTCTGGATGAACTGCAGCCACCGTGCCTTCCTTAATACACTTTTCAATTGTGGGTAACCCTCCATGAAGTTAGGCCCGTCCGGCTCTGTTCGCACCAGTAGGCCCATTCCTTCCTCTGCCTTAAAAATACGTCTGTGACTGATGGACTGTGAGTAATGGACTAACGGAGGTGAAACGGTTGTGTTAGCGGGAGATGTAGAACAGGTAGTAAAAATGAGCTCACAGAGCGAGGGCTTATGTGAGCAGGGCAGAAATACAAATGTAACTTCGATGGAATAGTAGGGGAATAGAGTGAGCCCGGTAGAGTTTTGAATTAGACGGCTACGGAATATACATTAGCATGCTCACAAAATAGCTACGGAATTTGTGTGGTAGGAAAGAGTCGTGATCAAATCGATTACGTCCTCATAATTACCTAGTTTAACAGGTGGAGTGTCAAAGTACAATAAAACACGAGTTAAATTCGGAGATGGATCATGGGGTTGTTAAAAATTAATGCAAGGTTCGTGGTGGAATTATGTAAAGGCCATGAAGTGGTTATGGAAGCTATCAAGGCGAATCATTACATATAATGGAGCTAGTGGTTTCATAACTATATAGAATGTGCTTTAAAATGCTATTTGAAATGAACTTTGCTCATACCATGGAACCTTACCACTTCCGTCCACTGATCTCTGATTCGCTGCTTCTTGTTGATGCTTTTAGATGCTTTATATCTTCAAAAGATCTTCCTTTGTCATGCCTGCAATTGGTTTTCATTATCATCTGGCTAACATCTGACTGTCAGTGCTGAACAACAGAGTGTTAGCTACGGAATCAACAATCAGCTGCGGAATCAGTTTTTAGCTGCGGAAACAGGATTCAGCTGTGGAAACTGACACAGTGAACATATGACTGAATGGAGATGGATGAATGATGACTGAGTGAATGAAAACTGGTCATGAAAGGACTTTTATTGGTGGAATATGATGATAAAATGGAATGAAATGAAGTGGAGTGAAGTGAAATGAAGTGAAGTGGAGTGAAACTATAAAATGAGAGAGAGATTTGTTTTTGGAAAATATAAAGCGTCAGAAGTTTCTGATTTTCGCCCTGTATTTTCTGTATAAAACTGCCAATCAATGATTGGTTTTCAGGCTTATACAAATATTTATTATTATTATTATTTTTATTTTTATTTTTTTGTAAAACAGAAAAAGACAAGGACTAGGCTGGTGGAGAAGAAGGATTCTTCTTCACCAACTTTATTGCAGAATTATCCTGAAATATTTTGACAAATTCCTCCTTTGAGAGTGGCTTATGATAGATCTTCAATCTGTGACCATTCACAATAAGAGGAGTTTGGTATTCATCAATGGTTTTGATTCTTACCACTCCATTGCTAAAGACTTTGTCAATCTCATATGGCCCAAGCCAATGAGTCTGAAATTTACCTTTGAAATCTTTGAACTTGGAATCAAATAGCAATGCCCAATCTCCTTCTTGAAACTTTTTCTCCTTGATGTATTTGTCATGCCACTTAGCTCTTTGATATTGAACTAGATCAATTCTTAGGATTGCTTCTTGTCTGATCTCATCTAGTTCATTCAAGTTCTCCATTCTATTCTTTTGGGCTTCTGATAGATCCATTCCCAACTGAACTGCCATCTTGAAAGTTTTGACTTGAAACTCAATGGGGAGCAGGACTTCTTTCCCATAAACAAGCTCATAGGGAGAATGTCCTGTTGTATTCCTCCATGTAGTTCTGTAGGCCCATAAGGCTTGGGGAAGCCTTTCCATCCAATCTCTTCTGTGTAGATGAACAGTCTTGGTAATGATGCCTTCAATAACTTTGTTTGTAGATTCCACTTGACCATTTGCTTGCGGATGGTAAGGAGTAGATTTCCTGTGCTTGAATTTGTATTCTTCCATTAGCTTCTCCACCAGTTTGGATGTGAATTGACCTCCCTGATCTGTCACAATTTCTCTTGGAACACCAAAGCGAGTAAAAATATCCTCATAAAGAAAACTAACAACTGAATGCTCAGTAGCAAAAAATAATGCTTTGGCTTCTACCCATTTAGTGACATCTCAGTGCATACCAATATATACTTTCTTTGTTTAGATGGTGGGTTAATAGGTCCAATGAAGTCTAAGGCCCATTTTTCAAAGGGTTCGATGAGTACCTGTGGCTGCAATGGCATTTCATTTGAGAGGGTGGGTTTCCCCACTCTTTGACAACGGTCACACCTTTTCACATATTGTTTTGCATCTTTGAAGAGGGATGGCCAATAATATCCTAAAGAGAGGATGTTATAGGCTGTCCTTCTGTCAGCAAAGTGTCCTCCGCATGTTTCGTCATGACATGCTTTGAGAATATCAGGCGTTTCATTTTCCCTAACACATCTTCTGATCACCAAATCCGGCCCCGTTTTGAACAATTCGTTAGAAATTCATGAATATTTTGAACTCTCCTGAATAATCTTTCTTCTTTCACCAGGAAATAAATGTGGAGGTAGTTTCCCTGTAACCAAATAGTTAGCTATATCTGCATACCAAGGGGTCTTAGTAGTTACTGCAAATAAATATTCATTAGGAAACTTGTCCTCTACAGGAGAATCTTCTTTAGTATTCTGAATCCTAGACAAGAAATCAGCTACTGTATTTTGTTTCCCTGGTCTATCTAACACAGTAATATTGAATTCCTGTAAAAGTAGGAGCCACCTTGTAACTCTGCCATTAGTAATGGGTTTGCTCATTAGATATCTAATTGCGGAATGATAAGTATGAATAAAAGTTTCATAGCCTGTTATATAATGTCTGAACTTATTGATTGCATGAAAAACAGCTAAGAACTCTTTTTCAGTCACGGTATAGTTCAACTCGGTAAGAGTTAAATTTTTACTGGTATAGTAAATGGCATAAGGAACTAAATCTTTTTGTCCCAACACAGCCCCTAGAGCTGTATCTGAAGCATCTATAGAAATATGGAAAGGGAGTTTCCAATTTGGTCCTCTCAAGATAGGTGCTTCAGATATTCTTGTTTTCAAAGTTTCAAATGCTGATTGACAATCAGGAACCCATTTGAATTCATAGTCTTTTGTAAGCAATTTGAAGAGTGGAGATGCTATTTTAGTGAAGTTTTCTATAAATCTTCTATAATATCCAGTAAATCACAGAAAACTTCTAACATCTTTTTGAGAATTTGGAATAGGTAACTTGGAGATGACTTCAACTTTTGATCTATCGACTTTAATCCCATCCCCTGAAATATGATGTCCTAAAACAATACCTTCAGTAAACATCATAAAGCATTTTTCATGGCTTAATGAAAGGTTCGTTTCTTTACATCTTATAAGGACTTTTTCCAAATTTTCTAATGCCTCTTCAAACGAATCACCATAAACCGTAAAGTCATCCATATATACCTCTACACAATCATGATTTAGATCAGAAAAAATTCCTAGTACTGCTCTTTGGAATGTTGCGGGTGCATTACATAATCCAAAAGGAAGCACTCGATAAGCAAAAGTTCCCCATGGAAAAGTAAATGTAGTCTTATCCTGATCTTCAGGTGCTACCTGAATTTGATTATACCCACTAAAACCATCCAAAAATGAAAAATATTTTTTGCCTGCTAATGTATCTAATACTTGATCGATAAAGGGCAAAGGAAAGTGATCCTTCAAAGTTTCTTTATTCAATTCCCTATAATCAATGCATACCCTCCATTTACCATTATTTTTGGGTACTATAACCAAAGGAGAAACCCATCGGCTATCTGAAATTGGGTAAATGAAGTTTACATTGAGTAGTTTTTGGAGCTCTTCTTTCACTATCTCCCTAAGATTTGGATTCATCCTTCTTTTAGGTTGTCTGATTGGTCTACTATTTTCCTCAATATAGATATGATGGATGCAAGTCTTAGGGTCAATACCTTTCATATCGGTATACTCCCATGCAAATGCAGTAGAATGTTTTTGTAAGATTCTGGTTAGTTCTTCATGTTGTGACTTTTCCAAATTTTTGTTGATATTCAATGTTTTGCCTGGAAAAATCTCAATGGTAGAATTACCAAACTCTTCCATAGAGTAAAGAGATATTTGTCTTGATGATAAATATTCAATATCAGAATCTAACTGAAATTGTGTGTGGTCATATTCTGAAGATGTTTCAAAATTTTCTAATGTGTTCAGAATTTGACTATCTTCACTAATTTCAGAAATAGTAAAGACAGATTGTATAATGTCTTCATCATTGACCCATTCATTGTCTCCTACTTCTGTAATTGCTTTCGCTGGAGGATACAAATTGAATTTCTTTTTTAAACTACCATCAGAAATGTACATATCCCCAGATCTACAACTAATGAAAGCATCAGCTGTGGCTAGCCAAGGTCTTCCTAAGATAAGTGGGTGACCTCCTAAATTACTCTTGGGAGTCAAAATCATGAAATCTACTGGATATTCTCAAGAATCTAAGGAGACTGAAATATCTTCTAATACACCATCTAGTTTGATTATTGATCTATCTGCAAGTTGCATTAAGGTGGGTGTAAAAAGAAGATTAGGAAGTTTAAGCTGTTCCATAGTCTGTCTACACATAATGTTTATAGAAGCCCCTAAGTCAATCAAAGTATTTGGAATTTCTATCCCATTTATATGTGTCTTGACAATTGGACAACCTGGATCCACATATTTCTGCATGGTAATTTTTCCCATCATGATATCCGCAATTTTTCCTACCAGGTGGATACTTCTTGTATCTCTTGGTTTCCCTCCTGGTCTTTTGAGACTCAACTCCTTTATTATTTTTGCTAGAATAGGAATCTCTCTAATGGCTTGTAGCAAGGGAATCTTGATACAGACATTCTTTAATTCATCTAGAAAATCATATTCAGGCAACAAGATTTGTTTTTCCACCCCTTTATCAATTTGTAATCTTTCAGGGAAAGGAGGCGTGGATGAAGGTGCAAGTTGCTCAACTATAGGAGTTGTGGGGGTTGACTCTTTTTCTTTTTCTTTTCGAATGATTGAGTTTTGAAGAGATGCTTCCTCAGAACCTTTATTGATTTTAAGAGAATCCTCCTCAGAGGTATCTTGCTCCTAAACATCTATAGAAGGTTTTTCTAAAACTCTACCAGATCTGAGTTGAACATCATTAAGAGGAACAATCATATAGGTAGGAAATTGTTGTCCTTCTACCATGTAAGCATTCTGAGGATTTTTATTGTTAGGATTTGGCAATGGCTAAGCTGGTAGTTGATTTGTCTTTTGTTTAAATGGAAGCAAGAGTTGAGGATTTGGATTTTGTTGAGAAGGTTGTTGTTGTGGAAATGGTAATGAAAGTCGTGGGTTTTGATTTGGAAGTTGTGGATTTTGTTGATTTTGAAAAGATGGAGGATATTGATAAAATTGAGCAAATCTCCCATAAGCATTTTGCATCCCTTGTGCCCATGATTGATATGGATTTTGAGGTTGGGTCCAAATTTGTTGCCAATAATTCCAATTTGGCGGGAGCTGAAATCTCATAGGATTGCTAGATCCTTGATTTTGTTGCCCCTGCCAAGGTCTTCTTGAAACAAAACAGAGGGATTCTACTGAATTTGGATCCTCCTAAAAGACAGCTTTGAGCCCAGGAATTGAAGGACAATCCTTGGTCTCATGACTTTCTGAGCAAATCATACATGTTTCTACAACTTTTGCTTCCAAGGGGCATTCCCTTAGAGCATGTTTCTTCCTACATTTTGGACAAAAGATGGCCAAGGCATCAGCTTTTGCTTTTTGCTTGTTTTGTATTTTAAGGGTGTCTAGTTGTTCACTAAGGCTCCCTAAAATATCAGTTTTGAACTCATCAAGAATATTGCCAATCTTTGCCCTACTTACCGATCCAGTTGCAGATTTGTTTGCTCTAACAAGAGAAGGATCTCTAGGCCCCTTTCCCGTTTTAGATTTTCCCCTTGAGATATGGACACATAGTTCTGCTATGTCACGAAGTGGAAGTTGAGAAATGTCTCCCTTCCCCATCATGTTTAAAATATCTACCCATTCATCTCTAATGGATTTCAATAGAAGGCCTTTCAAGGTTTCATCGTCTAAATTACTCATTTTTGCTCTCTTTAAGTTGTATTGAAATCTTTCAAGTAAATCATCCAAGTTTTCATCTTCTTTTTGCATCATTTTGAATACCTCATCCTTATGATTGGTGGGCATACAATAGTCCAGATACCTATCCAGAAATGTTTGTTTCATATCATTCCAAGTCCTAATAGATTGAGTGACTAATCCCATGAACCATTTCAAAGTAGCTCCTTTCAATGTTGAAGGAAACAGTTTGAGTTTTTGAGAGTCTTCCATATAGTCATAGGTTCAGCACAAGACTTCAAACTCAAATAGAAATGTTTCAGGATCCTCACTTCGCAACCCATAAAAGTTTGGGAGGACAAATGGTGAAATGTTTTTCATTGTTGTATGAGTTTCCTCATCGGCTATAGGGAATCCAAATGAGTTATCTCCTTCCCTATTTCCTCCATTATTACCTCTACCTCCTCCAGTGTTGCCTCCATTATTTCCTCTTCCTCTACCTCTACCCCCTCCTCCAAATCCATCTACTACTTCCTCTGTCATGATAGTTTCCTCAGAGTCTTCTGGTTCTTCTATTAATGGTGGACAAGAGAGAGTTTCTCCCTTTTCCTCTTCTTCAGGTGATTCTAATTCTTTGATTATAATATGTTCCCTTGTAGAAGTGAAGAAAGGTTCTTCTCCTAGATCAGATTTAGTAGATAGTGTGGGAGAATCTTCTAATTCAACTGCTGCTCCTTGAATTCCAAGAATCCTAAGGCTGGGAGTAGATGGAGGTGTATCTTGTCTATGCCTTGAAGAAGCTGGAGTTGTGAAAATCGAACTCTTGGCCCTAGCTATAAACCTTCCCCTAGAATCTCTTGCTCTATGCATGTCATTTTTTTATTATTTTTTATTTTTCAAGTCGAGCTAATAATTCTCTTTCTGATCTTCCAGATCACACTAAGTGCAAGAAGAGAGAATAATCAAGAAATTATTGAACTAATAACTCTCTTTCCTGATCCTCCAGATCACACTAGGTGCAAGAGGAGAGCATAATTCAAGAAGTTATTAATTTTTCCCTTCTTTTCCTTTTTTTTTTATGTAAGAGATCGGCTACCTAGTTACACTTCCCTAGCAATGGTGCCAAAATTTTAAGTCAATTTAGTATGTCCTAAATTGCTACATTAACTATCAATCCAGGAGTCGTTGTAGTATAGTGGTGAGTATTCCCGCCTGTCATGCGGGTGACCCGGGTTCGATCCCCGGCAATGGCGCCAAAATGTTTAGTAAATTTAGTATGTCCTAAATTGCTACATTAACTATCAATCTGGGAGTCGTAAACTGATGAAGTGTGGTGCACTATATGTGCAAGAAAACCTCTTTCTTACTTTTTATTGTTTCCAATTTTTATTTTTTTTGGGGGGTTTTATCTTCGTTTATCTCTTAATGTGAATCCTATTCCTAAGTTTTAAGAATACTTTAGAAGGTAAGTATGGATATATATTTTAAGGAAATTATGTCCTTTATAATGATTTCCAGAGCTTAACACTTCAGAGGATCTCAAAACATACTAGTAATGAAACTAACACTTAAACAAGAATGGAAATGTGCTACTATTAAAATCAAACAAATGATGAACTACTGATCATGAAATCACTATCTCTGCTGCTCATCTAAATACAGAAAAATAAGTTAAGCTACTGCACTCAAACAAGTCAAAAACTGCAAACTAATAAAAGTAAAATCAATTCACTTCATTTATAGTCCGATAGCTCGCCAAGTAGTCTTTTCGGGGTTAAGCTATGGCTCTGGAGATAACGTCAATAACATGAGGAATTGATATCTAATTGCAGAAAAATAAAACTAAAATCAAATCACATAATTCATAGTCCGATAGCCCGCCAGGTAGTCTTTTCGGGGTTAAGCTATGGATTTGGAGATAACGTCAATGATATGAGGAATTTGATATCTAATTGCAGAAAAATAAAACTAAAATAAAATCACATCATTCATAGTCTGATAGCTCACCAGGTAGTCTTTTCGGGGTTAAGCTATGGCTTTGGAGATAGCGTCAATGATATGAGGAATTTGATATCTAATTGCAGAAAAATAAAACTAAAATCAAATCACATCATGTTGGAAATAATACTGAGAGGGGGGGTGAATCAGTATTATCAGATCAGATAAAACTTTTCAATTTCATACTCAGATTCATACACGCAGCTTCAGTTAAGTATATCAGCGTATATACGTGACTTCGTTAAGAGCAACTAGCGTACATGCAGTAATCTAATGATTCAGTTAGCTTATCTTCAGTAAATGCATCAGAACATTATTAACCATATTAATAGTAAACAGGTGCAGTATAACAGAACAGATCATCACTCAAAAGCCACACACATGAACACCATGATATAAGGTGGAAACCCAATGTCGGTGAAAACCACCTGCTGCAAGTTGTCTCTATCTTTTCTTTAATAAGAAATTTCTTTTACAATGTACTGGTGCAGTCCTTTACCAGTACGCAGGCTACAACCTGCAGAGGGCTACAACCCTCTTAGCTCTTGTACTAGCCGATCCATTTACTAGTACGTAGGTGCCTACCTACAGAATGCTCCAACCTTTACTTGTTTTCCAACTGCTACTGAAGGGAGCTACAACCCCCTTTCTCTTGTACTGGCTGATATGTTTACCAGTACGTAGGTTCCGGCCTAGATCTACCCGGGACCACGTTTCATACATTTTCATACTGGAACCATAAGACAATCATCATTGTAGTACAACCTGCATCATTGATCACTGAAACACTGAAACACTGTCAACAACACAGTCACCAGAACACAGAGCAGACACAGAACTCTACAATAACCATCAGACCCATCTGCAACTTCAAATATCAAGCTTTACAATGTACACGCTACTTGGATGAACCCAACCTGCGTGTATACGCCCTTTTTCCAAGGCCAACCCGCGTACAGATCTAAAAATATTTCCTTATAACTTTGCAGCTGTACCAGACATCAATCATACTATAACACTTATAGAAAATTATTTGCGTCAGTATGCAGATCTAGAATAAGCATAATCAACCATATAAAGATAGTTCATTTTAAACCATTTGATCCCGATTTCTCCTTAGATCTTGTTCTCCATCAACCGATGAGATCTCTCCTTAGCTCAGATCAAGCAATACGTCATCAACCAATAACCTGCATACTGGATCTAATACTTCATCAGATATTCAAGACTTTTCAGATACACTTGCCTAATGATTTCCTTCTCCTTATATAGCCTTAGGCCTTGTTCAATACCAAGGGCCAAAACCATAGAAATCCAATACCATCAACTTCAAAACTAGGGATCAACACGTCCGTCGAGACACCAAGGTCCAAAACCATAGGCACAACTTCCAAGGAATAACTGCCATGGACCAAAGATAAGTTTTCCACATACACGCGCTTTTACTGAAGCCAACCAGCGTGTACAGGCGACTTGGTATATAGCGAACCTGCGTATACGCGACTTGGTATATAGTGAACCTGCTTGTATACGCGACTTGGTATATAGTGAACCAGCGTGTATATATTTTTCTTCATACTTGTAGACTGATCATCAATTCCTTGCTGCTATCCTTCTGCACTATGATTTGTCATCAGTGTGATTTGCCATCAAGGACAACACTTGTCTCATAATGCCAACAATCTCCCCCTTTGGACTTGATGGCAAAGCTAACTTGTTACACATAGAACTATCATCTGATTCCTTTGAGCTGTCCTCCATCAGTCACATCTGACATCTCTTCTGAAGATTCATCCAGTTATACATAAGTGAGATATTCTTCTATGAGAGGGTTGCCATCAAGTACAACACATGCATCATAATGCCAACAATCTCCCCCTTTGGACTTGATGGCAAAGCTAACTTGTTACACTTAGAACTTGGTCTTCTTGTTCCTTTGAGCTGTCCTACATCCCATGCATTTAGTCACATCTGTAGATTGATCTAGTTGTATGTAAGTGAGATGTTCTTCTATGAGTGGGTTGCCATCAAGTACAACATATGCATCATAATGCCAACAATCTCCCCCTTTGGACTTGATGGCAACAACACCAAATCACTCTCCCCCTTTGACATCAAGGGCAAAGGGTGGACCAAGATATTCTCTTCCTTTGCTGAATCATTCCACTGTCCATACTCCCCCTGAGTACCTGCTGAAATCTCTGAATAATCTCCCCCTTTGTATATGCCAAGGTGTACCAATCTGTCCATGCTCCCTCTGAGTACATGCTGAATCTCTGTACTGCTGAAGTGTGCTGTTCATGCTCTTCCTGACTGTAGGCAAGATCTGCAAAAGATGTTCTTCAAGAAGAACATGACTCTATACATCATAAAAGACCTTCCTATCACCAAGGACTCATACATACATCCATCTCCCAATCAAGTGGGGATATACCAAAAGTTTACACATGATAATTCAAGAGTATAACATCATTCATCCCAGGCATAGTGGGGAAACCAACATAGGCCGTTACATGACCTTGATGAAAATACATGACTGAAATATTTCAACATTCATCATATGACCAGAAGAGATTTCATCAAATGATTACAATAGATAGAGACACTCAATTACTTCATGAGTCAAGAGACCAGACATCTAAGTAAGACCACGATAGTCATCAGCAGCTATCATACACAATGTATGATTTGTTCCATAAGCATCTAGTCCAGCAATTATATTTTCTTTTTGTTCTCCCTCTGCATCTAAGGTAATGCCAACACTGCATCATTATCTGATCCCTCTGACTGTACCAGATGGTCTCTGTTAGACCCATTTCAGAATCTTTTCATTCAGAGTTTTCCCTTGCTGTTCAGAACTCTATATACGCGACTTCACCTGCATAAATCAGCGTATGTATGCGGATATCCTTTATACAACACGCGTATACCAATTTCCATATCAGCAACCTGTAAATGTCCTGTAGAGAATAAGTCATCAACCTATAACAAGGTATGTCTGCATCAATTCATCCCTTTGAACAGAATTCAGAGTCATTCACATTATCATGTGTGAAACCATCATAGCCATTTCATCAAGCTCTACATGATCCAAGTATCATTACTTGGGAACATCTGCATCAACCAACATATGTAAGTATAAACCTATCATCATATAGATACGAACTCATCATCATGTCTCCAACAAAGTGACTTTGAGGAGTCATCCGTGTATCAGCACTATGTATCTTGAGATCAAACTCTTTTGACAAAGCTTCTTGATATCATCATCAGCAACAATCCTTATCCACATGAGTGCCTGCATCATAACTGTATGATCTTTATGCATATGACAACAGCAGTATATGAGTGACTCATCATTAAGTGAGGAAGATGTGTATTCAAGCTTTGTACTTCTCCTTGTCCTTATGAAGATTACCATGTAAGTACCATATATACATCATCAAAGAATCAACCATAAATCTGATCTGAACATCTTCTATGTAACTTCAAGAATCGTATGAGAGTTTATCATAGACAACTCACAACCACATCATAGCAAGATATATCATTTAGACATATAAGAATCATCACCAAGGATTATTAACCATAATTCCAACAATGAATTACTAAAGGCATATGCTCCCCCTCAACCAGTGCCATCTGTTAGATCTGATCATGCATATATCAGCAATAAGCATCAAAACATCATCATCCTCAAGTTAGGATCAAAACACTTCTAGACATCATACAAGTAACAAAACATTTCCACACATCCTCAGTAGACTGTAGCTATTAACCAACAGAGCAAATAATAGACTGAACCATATCAGATCCTTTTTCTGATCCTGTCCCCACTGCTTTTCCTCAGACTGACATATACGTGACTTTGCAGTGTCTAACTCGCGTATATACGCGACTTCCCTTTAAGGAATTTGCGTATGAGATTCAGAACACTGAAGTTTTACACTTTCAGCTCCCCCTGAGTCTGATATGTCTGTGCTGTGCTGTGTCTCAGTACATTGTGCTGACTGTACTTCCGTCTTCCTCCATATCTTCAAGTGTGATGAGGTTTTCTTCTTTTGGTGTGATGTCCATCCTTTGTTCCTGCATTCCTTTGCTATATGTCCAAGCTTGTTACATGCATAACATCTAACATGTTTCATGTTCCTCCTGTAGCAATCAGCAGCTTTGTGACCAAACATATTGCAAGAAAAACAATATCCATTAAAGTACCTTGAATGTGATGATCTTTCTACATGATGGTCTTGAACCCTTCTTCTTCCACATCTAGCTGCAACATGTCCAAGATTATGACATACATAACATTCAACATTATTCATAGGAGGAGTAAAAGATTTTCTTTGAGGAGTCTCTTTCCTTGATTGTTGATGGGATTGACCTTTCATCTCCTTGTTGATCATTTTAGTTTTCTCTTTAGAGTTCCTTGCCTCACCTTGTGAGCTAGATTCTCCTTCAACAGATTCATGAAAACCAAGACCAGTCTTGATAGCAGGAGACCTTTGACTACTAAGAATATCATCCAAGGCTTTAGTACTATCTTGAAATCTCAAAAGTTTATCCTTTTCTTCTAATTTACCTTTCAAGATATTTACCTCAACTTGAAGTTGTTCCTCCTTTTCTAGACATTGCTTCTTCATGTCTTCTCCATCTTTCCTTCCTTCTTCCAACTGATGCCTTAGTTTGAGAATCTCCTTTTCGTGTTATTCATTCAGATCCTGCTGCATTTGACGAACTCGAAAGGCACATTCTAGTTGAGATTTTAAGCTAGTGACTTCGTTTTCTTGTTTTGTAATAGCTTGGAGTAGATCTGTATTCTGCTTCTTTGATTCTTCAAGATCTCCTTTTAGTGAGAGGATTGTAGCTTCAAGATTTTCATAGTAGCTGGATCTATCTTTGAGTTTCTTGATGGTTGTGCTTCTTTCGTTGACTTCTTTTCTTAATGATGTCACTTCATGCTGCAACTTTTGACATTGATTTTCTTTGTCCTTGAGTAACTTTCTTACCTTGTTTCCTTCCTCTGATTGAGCTTTTAGTTTGGTAACTTCTTCTTTGAAAGCACATTCCCTTTTGTTCAATAGATCTTGTTGATCTTTAACTTTGTCTGCAAGCCTTCTAAACACTGCCTCTATTTGATACTTTTCTTGCTCACCCATAAAAGCATGTTCAGTAGTTTCACTATCACTTCCATCACTTTCACAGGGAAATATAGCAGGAACATCAGAGGATAACACATTCATACCTGATAATGATTCTGAATCTGATTCTGAATCTGAAGAACTTCTTATACCTAATCCCCAATCGACTCTCCCACTGTCATAGATCTTCTGAGATGTCTTCTTCTTCTTATGAGCTTTCTTCTTAAGCTTCTTTCCCATTGTTCCACAGATCTCCTTCAAGCGATCAAGCTTCTACCAAAGGACCCGCTCTGATACCAATTGTTGGAAATAATACTGAGAGGGGGGGTGAATCAGTATTATCAGATCAGATAAAACTTTTCAATTTCATACTCAGATTCATACACGCAGCTTCAGTTAAGTATATCAGCGTATATACGCGACTTCGTTAAGAGCAACTAGCGTACATGCAGTAATCTAATGATTCAATTAGCTTATCTTCAGTAAATGCATCAGAACATTATTAACCATATTAACAGTAAACAGGTGCAGTATAACAGAACAGATCATCACACAAAAGCCACACACATGAACACCATGATATAAGGTGGAAACCCAATGTGGGTGAAAACCACCTGCTGCAAGTCGTCTCTATCTTTTCTTTAATAAGAAATTTCTTTTACAATGTACTGGTGCAGTCCTTTACCAGCACGCAGGCTACAACCTGCAGAGGGCTACAACCCTCTTAGCTCTTGTACTAGCCGATCCATTTACTAGTACGTAGGTGCCTACCTACAGAATGCTCCAACCTTTACTTGTTTTCCAACTGCTACTGAAGGGAGCTACAACCCCCTTTCTCTTGTACTGGCTGATATGTTTACCAGTACGTAGGTGCCGGCCTACGATCTACCCGGGACCACGTTTCATACATTTTCATACTGGATCCATAAGACAATCATCATTGTAGTACAACCTGCATCATTGATCACTGAAACACTGAAACACTGTCAACAACACAGTCACCAGAACACAGAGCAGACACAGAACTCTGCAATAACCATCAGACCCATCTGCAACTTCAAATATCAAGCTTTACAATGTACACGCTACTTGGATGAACCCAACCTGCGTGTATACGCCCTTTTTCCAAGGCCAACCCGCGTACAGATCTAAAAATATTTCCTTATAACTTTGTAGCTGTACCAGACATCAATCATACTATAACACTTATAGAACATTATTTGCGTCAGTATGCAGATCTAGAATAAGCATAATCAACCATATAAAGATAGTTCATTTTAAACCATTTGATCCCGATTTCTCCTTAGATCTTGTTCTCCATCAACCGATGAGATCTCTCCTTAGCTCAGATCAAGCAATACGTCATCAACCAATAACCTGCATACTGGATCTAATACTTCATCAGATATTCAAGACTTTTCAGATACACTTGCCTAATGATTTCCTTCTCCTTATATAGCCTTAGGCCTTATTCAATACCAAGGGCCAAAACCATAGAAATCCAATACCATCAACTTCAAAACTAGGGATCAACACGTCCGTCGAGACACTAAGGTCCAAAACCATAGGCACAACTTCCAAGGAATAACCGCCATGGACCAAAGATAAGTTTTCCACATACACGCGCTTTTACTGAAGCCAACCAGCGTGTACACGCGACTTGGTATATAGCAAACCTGCGTATACGCGACTTGGTATATAGTGAACCTGCTTGTATACGCGACTTGGTATATAGTGAACCAACGTGTATATATTTTTCTTCTGCACTATGATTTGCCATCAGTGTGATTTTCCATCAAGGACAACACTTGTCTCATAATGCCAACAATCTCCCCCTTTGGACTTGATGGCAAAGCTAACTTGTTACACATAGAACTATCATCTGATTCCTTTGAGATGTCCTCCATCAGTCACATCTGACATCTCTTCTGAAGATTCATCCAGTTATACATAAGTGAGATATTCTTCTATGAGAGGGTTGCCATCAAGTACAACACATGCATCATAATGCCAACACATCATTCATAGTCCGATAGCTCGCCAGGTAGTCTTTTCGGGGTTAAGCTATGGCTTTAGGAGATAACGTCAATGATATGAGGAATTTGATATCTAAACCAGCTAACAAAGCAAGTGAATAAGACTGAAATCAAATCATAACTGAAATTAAAAAAACTAAGAAAAGTAAAGTCAGCAGAGAGGCTAATCTCATGTCACTAGTTACTGTAAAAAAATATGAGAATGCCCAGGCCTAGCCTATCCTGCAACACACACTGATCAGTGTTAGAAAATATACAATATTTGAAAGAATCATGTACAGGAATGAAATGTTAACACCATAATCAACTTATGAAATATACACAGGTGAACAAGTTATGAAATATGTGCAATGGAAATAAGGGAACAACACATAAAAACTTTACAAAAATAAGGAAACGAAACCTCAGCCAGCAGAGGCCCTCTGCACGGCCTTGGTCAACACGTTATCAATCTGGAATTACGTTCACACAGTCATGTAAAACAAAGTTTGATTATATTGCAAAACAGAGGAAGAATCCTCTCGTTACAATAGCAGGATCAGTTCACGGCACAATACAATAACTAACAGCAAAACGACATAAAAAATTAACTAGTTCTATGCATGTGCAAATGCGTTATTTATAAGGGAAATTTCATAACTGTTTTCCTATGAAACATCTTCAACTGAGGACACATAAAAGGACAACATCTGTAAGCTTAGCATGATGGTTGCCAATATCATTCAATCTATCAAAAGTGGTTGTTGGATTTACGTCGTGGGGGCAGTCTACAGCTGTCAAAATGAACCCATGGATCTAGGAACGGTCCCGGACCCTTCACGTGTTTGAAAACAGAGCCCTGTTTGTCGTAGAACTCTTCGTTTGACCACAATTTGACCAAGGGATTCCTCTGCGAATTTGGCTGAACCAATAGGACCTGATCCATGTCCAGGACACCTGGAACCTAGAGATCAACAAAAACAACTGCGGAAAGTTAAATCAGCTGCGGAAAGTGGTTGCATTCCACAACTAATGAGCAAAATCTAAGTCAAACATCAAACACAAAAACATAGTTAGAAAACCACTTAAATTCTCTTTTGGAATCAATATGAAATGATCTTTGATAGCTTATGAGGTACTGGTTAGTGTAAAAAGTCTAGGAAAGTGTGTAGGAGAGATGTAGTTTTAGGGCTCGACACCAAGCTGACATAAAAAGACATGGTAAGACTATCTCTGTCTAGAGTGAATTTGTTTCTGAAATCAAAAAGTAGTTCTATCCATCGGCCTACATACAATAAGCCATGATGAGTTGGCAAACTCTTCAGCAGTTGAAAGGGCAAAGTGTGCAAGGGTACACTCAAGAATTTAGAAAGAGAGCATTAATTCTAGGAATCTCATTAAACTCACCAGAAACTCTATTGAAGTACATTGGTGGTCTACAAAGCTTCATGAGGTATACCATCCTCATGTTTAACGCCATTAGTATAGATGAGGTATCCGTATAAGCTACTCATCTAGAAGCTAGAGGAAAGAATGGAAATCCAGAAGTTGGGGGACCATCCCAACCCACTGCAAGCAAGAGCAAGGAGAAGAGAAAGCAGAAGTGGAAAGTAAGGAAGGCTAACACTGCATAGAAAATCAAAGCTTCATGCACTCACTGTAAAAAGGATGGGCATGATGATGAGTATTGCTAGATTATGCATCCAGAGCTGAGGCCTAAGAAGTTCGAGGGCAAGAAGAAGAAGACCGTTGCAGCTATTCAGAAAGATTTGGGGTCAGACTCGGGAGATGAAACAACCATTGCAGCCATAGGTATAAAAGGTAAGAATTCTGAAGCATCTACTAGTAATTCTGCTCAATCTATTATTAATGAAGAGAATGAGAGAAAAAGACATGAGCTTTTCCATATTCGAGTTGTTTCCAAATATTAAAAGATTGATACTTTGTTTGATAGTGTCTCACAAGTAAATTTAATTTCTGAAGCAATTGTAAAGAAATTGGGATTAGCAACTACACCTCACAAGAAACCATACCCATTAGGATGGTTGAATGATAAAGCACAACTACAACTGACTAGACAATGCACACTCAAGTTTTCTTTTGGGTCAGCATTTGTAGATGAGGTTGAGTTAAACATAATTCCTTTGGATATATGTGGAATTGTTTTAAGAAATCCTTACTTGTATGATAGAAAAGATATTTTCTATAGAGCTGAGAACAAGTATCTGCTTGTTAAAGATGAAATCGAATACTTTGTAAGAGCTCATAAGCTCAAGAATAATTATACTCTCATAAACTCAGGGCAGATGAAAAGAATGATAAATTCATGCAAACAATTCTTACTGATGGTTGTAAAGGAAAAGAAACCTGATAAAACCAATGTATTTGAGGGCTATAATTCTAAACAGTAAGCAGATATAGAAAAGGTTGTTTCAGAGTATGATGTCTTGTTTCAAGAACCTAAAGGTCTGCCACCCAAAAAGGAAATAGTACATGATATTATTTTGTAGCAAGATGCTCTATTGCCTAACATTGGAATGTACATGTTGTCTACTTTAGAGAATGCTGAAGTCAAGAAGTAGGTGCAGGATTTGCTCGAGAAGGGGTTCATCAGGCCTAGCACATCACCATGTGGGTCACCAATCAATTTTGGTGAGAAAGAAAGATGGCTCGTGGAGAATGTGCATTGACTACCGAGCACTGAATAAGATAACAATAAAAAATCGTTATCCCATTCCTCGCATAGATGATCTCTTAGATAAATTGATGGAAGCTGTTTATTTCACCAAGCTAGACTTGCACAGTGGATACCATCAGGTTAGAGTTGCAGAACAAGATGCATGGAAGTCTGCTTTCAAAACAAAGTAGGGATTGTTTGAGTGGTTGGTTATGCCATTTGGCTTAACTAATGCCCCTGCTACTTTCATGAGATTAATGAATGATGTACTCAGACCTTTTCTTGATGATTTTGTTATTGTGTATCTGGATGACATTTTGATTTTTAGTAAAACGTGGGAAGAACACTTAAAGCATGTTAAGCAGACACTAGATGTTTTTAAAGGAGAAAAACTTCATGTTAAACTCTCAAAATGTGAATTTGGTAAAACATCTCTAAATTATTTGGGTCATATAGTAGGGGGTGGTGAATTGAAAATAGATCCCTCTAAAGTGGCAGTCATTGTAAACTGGCCTAAACCCAAGTCTGCTACAGAAGTGAGAAGCTTCTTAGGAGCAGCACAATATTGGAGGAAGTTTATTTCTAACTTTTCCTCAATTGCAGCTCCCTTACATGCTTTAACAGGATTGAACAAGGTGTTTCATTGGGGAGGCAAACATCAGAAAGCGTTCGACACCTTGAAAGAAAAGATTAGTACAACACCTGTACTAGCACTGTCTGACCTGCAAAGACCATTTGAGATCCAAACAGATGCCAGTGACTATGCCATGTGAGCAGTGTTGACACAACACGGTAAACCCATATGTTATCATTCTGAGAATTTTAATCCTACAGTAGTTAACTATCCTACATATGATAAAGAATTGTATGCATTAGTTCAGAGTGTGAAAAAGTGGAAACATTACTTAATGGGAAAAGAGACAATAATACATACTGATCATCAACCACTTCAATATCTACACTCCCAAATAAGTTGCTGCAATCAAGACACTACAGATGGATGGGTTTTCTACAACAGTTTCATTTACTCATCAGATATAAAAAGGGCATACATAACAAAGTTGCAGACATGTTATCTAGACCCATTATAAATGCATCTATTATACTTAAGCATAATTCTGTGCTACATGAAAGTTAAATTGAACAATATGCTCAAGATATAGACTTTAAAGATGTATATGCAACTTTGAGTCAAGGAAAAAGAGTAGAAGAATTGGATTATCATGTGAAGGACCGACTCTTATATCATTGTGGGAAACTCTGTATTCCACAAACTGAGAGAGTAAAGATAATTAGAGAAGCACACACTTCTCTGATATCAGGTCACTTTGGGGTAAGTAAAATAGTTGCACAGCTACAAAGATTTTGTTATTGGCCAAAAATGAATGAGAGAGTTTCTAGATATGTGAGAGGGTGTACTATGTGTGCTAAAAGCAAACCCAGCAATAGAAAACTAGGCTTGTACACTCCACTACCAGTTCCTTCTCACCCTTGGGAAAGTGTTTCCATGGAGTTTGTTGGAGGACTGCCTAAATCTAGGAAAGGTCATGATTATCTGTATGTTGTTGTGGATAGGTTCAACAAAATGTGTATTTTGATACCTTGTAATAAACAGATTACAGCTGAACAAACTGCAAAAATGTTCTTTGAATATGTATGGGTTCATTTTGGATTACCCACCTCTATTGTATCTGATCGAGACACCCGATTTTTGGGGAATATTTGGTCAAGTCTATGGGAACTAATGGACACCATACTAAAGAAAAGCACAACTTTTCATCCACAAACTGATGGCCAGACAGAAGTAGTTAACAGGACAATGATCCAGTTACTCACAGGATATTGCAGCAAACATCCTAAGCTTTGGGATGAACATTTGTGTTATGTGCAACATGCTTACAACAGAGAAAAACATTCTTCTACATAGAGATCTCCTTTTGAGACCTGTTTTGGTTTCACACCAAGGTCTCCTTTGGATTTTGTCTTTGGTAAAGATACAACAATTGATGGACACAGTGATGTGGACAAGGCAACTAGGTTCATTGAACAAATCCAGGAGATCCACCAGGCGGTACAGAAACATCTGGAAAAGAGCCAAGCCAAATACAAGGCTAGGCATGACAAGCATCAGATGGAGCATTGTTTCCAAGTTTGTGACCAAGTCTGGCTGTATATCAGCAAAGACAGGATGAAAGGTGAAGGTAAAAAGCTAAAGCCTATCAGGTATGGACCCTTTAAAATACTTGAGAAGATTGGTGAAAATGCCTTTCGCCTTGATCTACCAGCTTACATGCACATCTACTCAGTCGTAAATGCAGATTGCTTGAGATTGTTTGAACCCTCATTGATTGAGGATCCTGAAGAGCAAAGTCAGTTGCCTTCTATTAATGACCTGCTACCTGAATATCTTAATGAATTGCGGGAAGACACAATGTTGGACAGGAAGGTGAGGACGATGCACAGGGGAGATGTTGAGTACCTCAGAATTGGGCTCAAAGGTTCAAAGCCGAGCAGTGCAAAGTGGATTGAGATTGGACAAGTGAGACAACAGTACCCTCACTTAGTTGATGCTTGAAAACCAACTTTTGGTGGTCCAAAAGCTTTCTCAGTGGGAAGGTCATGATCTGAATTGGATCCATGAAGAATAATTAAAGAACCATGACTGTATCAGATCGGGACAGACTTCAAAGAATTAAGAGCAGCGATCAGAAACACCTCTAAACAGTGGCAGTTAGCAGCCAGCGTGGAACGATGAGGACCTCGGTCAAAGCGCGCTGACCGAGGCCCATGGAGACTGCGCAGGAGGCGAAACTAGCCCCTAGGAAGCCCGAATCGGGAAAAGGAGGCAGTTTTTTATGCGCGATTAGTGACTAGCGCTTAGCGCTAATCACTCATTACTGGGCAAAACCCCTCGAGAAGGAGAGGCCCTAAGTACTTGGTCACGGGGGAGTCGGGAAAACCGTGGGGAAAAGGCTAAAGGCAAAGGCAGGACTTGTGCTCCAAAATCGGCGGTATTCATCGTGGGCACCATTGGGTGGTAAGCAGATTTGGTGAAAACGGAGCGATTCCACTTAGCGCCTGACATGTGGCAAGCGGAGGAGAGAGAAAAATGCTACTCATCGTGTGGTAACAGTCGAGCAAGTCAACCGCGCGAAATGTGTGAATGGCGTTGGATCTGGGGGCTCCAGATCTAACGGCTAAGATCGCGCCTGATGGAGAAGACGAAATTGATGGGGGATTAAGCCGCGATGTGTAAGAATTTGAGGTCCAATTTGATGCGAAGGTTGCAGATGAGTCATTTCCTGACATAACCGAAGAATTGAACCGATGAGGAAAAAGCTGGTGCAATTCATAGGAGGATAAGTGGCCACTCCCTGTGAGCCTGATGATGGTGCTGAGACAGGGAACTCCAAGCGAAGCTACAACAGGCGATCAAACGGAGGTGGAAGGGTGATCGAATAGACATGAGATCGAATGGCCTTAAAGCCATGAACAAACAAAGCAGAAGACACCGAACTCTGAGAGGAAGACAAAGAAGAAGAAGAGGAAGACAGAGAAGAGAAGAAACAACAGTGAAGCAAAAAGCAGGAAGAAGACAGAGGGCCGAGCTGACCAAAGGCAGCATCGAGCACCAGAGAGCTTGAGAGATTCAAGCCATCCCTGAGGGGATCTGTCAGGACTGAGCACCACATTGGGCTCCTTCCATTAAAGACCAGAGAGGTCAAGGGTTGGTAAGGAAAAGATTTTGTGCACTCTAGTGGCTTGGGGAATCCAAGAACCACCCTACCAAGCAAATCTTGTTTCAGGAAACTCATATTGAGTTCTTTCATTGTAATTCTCTGCTTCAAGACACAATAAAGAAGGCCACCACTGAAAGCTGGACCGGAGATGTAGCCCTGGAGGATAGGGTGAACTCCTTATTAATTTATTGTGTTTTTGTATTTGCTTACTGTGTTTCTCTGCTGTTTTCCATTTTCCAGTGTCTGTGTATTTGCAATCTGATCGATCCGTTGCCTAAATAACATAGACACACACCAACACCTGAGTCTATAATACCTTCATTCAAATAATTCTTAACTGAGATCAATCATTGGGTGATTTTCGGATCATTAGGATTCCTCCAATAACAACTTTCAAGAGTCATGAATGATACCAAGACCCTTTGATGGTTCCTTCAAGGATGTCTTTAAATAGATATCCTTCCAAGCAAGATTAACAATCTTCTTGTAGTTCTCCTCTTCAGGCATTCCTATGATGATAACTAGATTCTTAATAAAGGTTTGATCCTTCTAGTTTCCTTCCCCTTGACAAGAAAATCTTTCTTTGTGTCCACAAGATGATCCTTCTAGTTTCCTTATAGTTCACCTTCGTTCTAAAATCAAGTTGGAAAATGCTAAGTGGAAATTATTAATTCCAATTTTCCTTAACCTTAATATTTTCTTGTGAACTTATTTAGTCTTCTTATTTTCTTTATTTAATTTTTTTCATCAAAGAAATATCAATAATTAAAACAGTAGCAATAGAGGACACAAAAATTATGCTCTCAGTTAGGGAAAAACCCCTCCAAGGGGAAAACCTGGAAAATTCTTATCTTCTCATAGAATCTACTTCAACTTAGACAACAAAAACCCAAACCATAGACCAATTCCTCCTCCAAGTACTAAGTCAACCCTTCCAAACAAGTCATTCCTTGATCTAGCACCAACTAGCTTCAATACTGCAACTTTATCCTCCCAACTTCAATACTACTACTTCGACCTCCAACTTCAGCCCTATAGATACTACAGAAACCATAACACAAACCTTCAAGAGGTATTCCTTGGTCAAGATAGCACCTTCCAAGGTTAACAAAGTCAAAACATAATATCTTTCTCTCCCAGCTACTTGGTACTGCAACTCAGACCTGCAATTGTTGCCTTCTTGGAAGCTGTAGAAACCCTAATCATTTGCACATGTGAGAAAGATAGAGCCCAAAAATAAGATTTTCATCCTTCCTTTCTTCTTCTATACCTCCACTATGTTCTTCTCTTTCTTCCTAGCTATAAATTGGAACTTCCTTCTTGAGATGAACTTGTGGATGAGTGAGTCAGAAATGAGGCCGAATTGCTTGTATTTATAGCCTTTGCAAGGGGTCGAATTGCCTCCATTCTGTTGACTTGAAGTTTCCAAGGCCGACTTGTACTTTTGGGGGTTTCGAGACTTTCTAGACTCAAAATTAACTATTTTACAAGATAATTTTTTCTTGGAAGGGTCTTATAAACATGATGTTGACTCCTTTGACTCATGACAATATATCTTATGACCTAAAAAACCCTAGAAGCATGAAGAACATGATTTTACCTAGAATACCATCAAATGAGCATGAAACCCATGCTTTAAAATATCAACTTTTTCTTTTCTTTTATTGTTTGTTACATAGAATACATATTGAAATGAGTACAACAACAATTATGAAGATAGAAACTAGTTAGATTTCCAACATTTAAAACAGATTTATAATTGTGAGGAAAATTAGTTTTATAACTAATCATGACAGTTAATTTTGAAAAAGAATAAAAAGAAGACAGAGTAAGGCTCCAAAAAAATATTAAATTTTGGAAAAAAAATGTAATGTTAGATATTCCTAGGAGACCAATAAAGAACATCATACTGATTCCAAATATTTGGTGTATTGTACTATGTGATTTTCTCTTCTTATGTATTTTATTTCATTTATGATTTATTCTTATGATGTTAATGTATGATGTAATGGGGTTATTTTGAAAATATATACAAATTTATTTATGTTATCATATATAGTAGACAATATATGTGTTGTTTATGAAGAATTCCTTAAAGCACGCTACATGGCCTCACCGCTTGTATATTCTTCCTTTGCATTGTTACATTCATCACTACAAGCATAGGGTGTAAATATTAGATTCCTTTAGGCCCAAGGTGATAAAACATGTCCTGAACTATTTCCTCTTTCTAGTTCTAAATTTTAAAATTTGCAATCATTAAAGTAAAGGTTAGTTTGTTGATCAAATTTGTCTTCAAGACTAGATTGATATTGCACCTATGTATGTTTTATCTCTAAGCAAGTATTTTCTAAAAATATTTATTAGTTTTGTGAATGTCCTAGGCACTGACCTCTTGCAACCATAGGTTGTCTCCATGGAACAACACTCCACCTGGTAGCCTTCTCCTTGGGCAGTGTTTCCCCAAACAAAGTTGTGGAGCTCTCATGGATAGTCTATAACCACTAGTAGCCAACCCACTCGACCACCTTTCAACAAACCTTAGACTATTGTTCTGCTCCTCAGTTGGGCCTCCTACCGATGGAATACATGGCCCTCTTTCACCCTACTTTTTTTGGTTGTGTCTAACCTTTAACAACTCCTCAAGCATATAAAACAAATCAATGGCCTTGGTATCCATGCATTACACTATCCTTGGTCTCCTTTACTTGCAATCAACAACCAAAAAACCAAAACCAAGACCCTTATCACCATAGAAAATATTTCCAGAACCCTTGTTGCCCTAGTGATAGGTTTGTGGGTTCCTTTTGTTGACTTGTCTAAGTCCTTTTAACCTCCAAACAAGAATACTAGTCCATCACCTTCTTGTCAACTTGCCTCTCCTTTGGCCTTATTTATACTTGTCCAAGGGGTGTGAAACCCTAAGCGGTGTGTCACTTGGCATTGTTGGATAACCTGATCCAAATTGACACTTTAGCCAGCTCATAATTAATTTAGAATTATAAAGGTTTTTCCTTGGTTTCCAGGCCCACTCCTTCAAGTCAAAACCCCATACTCAAAATCACAAAGCCCATAGGGAGTTTCCAGTCGGAAATACCTTCCACACTACTAAATTTCAACACTCCCTCTTTGTGAGGAAGGTATTTCCTCTTGCTTTCATATCTAATCCACAACCACATCCTTCTAGAAGACCCATATCTTTGAAGACATCGTTCTTATAGAAGCCTCCTGCTTCAGAGCATCCTCCATGGTTTTCCAAACCATGACTTTCCTTATTCCTAGAAATATCCAGCTTCGTGACTTTTCCTTACATGGCCATGACTTTGTTGCGTGTTGCATGACTTTTCCTTGCATTTCCATGACTTCCTTGCATGTGTCATGACTTTCATTGCATTATCATGACTTCCTTTCAAGTACCATGACTTTTCTTTCCATGCACCATGACTTCCTTGCATGGTATACTAATTTCCTTGCATGCACCACGACTTTCCTTGCATGGTATATGACTTTACTTGCATGCACCACAATTTTCCTTGCATGGTCTATGAATTTCCTTGCATGGCTTGGAAGACTCCACTCTATCACTTAAACTTGAAGGTTAGACTTCCATGGGGTGGCTAACTCTCCCTTTGAGCTCATTGTTTCTCTCTTGAAAAATGTAACTAGTATTGGTCTTCATAATTGTATTTGAGTCATAATGTAATGTATTTGTAAAAGGAAAGAAAAATAAATTTTATAATAAAATAAAATGATTGATTAAAGCATGGATTTCATTCTCGGGTTAATGGTTCTTATTTAAAATCCTCCATTGTAGGTTTCTAGGGTTTATGTCAAGTGTCCTTATCCATGTCATAATGTAAAATACCCTTCTTGGGCTTTGTCAATCAAGAAAGAAATTTATTTTTATGTAAAATAGGTGATTGAGGCCTCCTCCACCAAGTCGACCTCAAAGAAGGACAAATTGACCTCATCAAGGTAATTTTTCCTCACACAACCACTGTAAAAGGGCAACAACACGACTCATTTGGAGAACATCCACAACAAGTTCGATCTGCAGTCGTTGGAGGCGGAAAAAGGGTGTGAAATTCAAGGAAGATGAAGGAAACCCTAATGAAAGAAAAGGAAGTCTTTGTCAAGAATAAGAAGTAAAATTTTATCTCTCCTTGTTTCACATATGCAAAGTTGTTGTGTTGATTGAGAGGTCAAAATTGCAGTATTGTATCTGGGCTGAAATTTTGAAGTAGTTGGGAGTTGAAATTCTGGATTGTTGTTGGGTTGAAGCTACTAGACACGAAGATACTACTAGAGTTTTTTGAATCATCTTGGAAGGCTGACTTGGTGGAGGAGGAATTTATTTTGGGTCCAAGGTATGGGTCTATCTCAGCTTTATTTACTAGTGGAATAGTTTGACTAGGTGTTCCCTTATAGAGGGGTTTTAGCCCTCGTTGAGTGCCTACATCTAGTGTCATTGATCTTCATGTTTTATTTTGATGATTGCTTGAAGAAACAATGATAAAAGAAGAAAATAAAGTGAATATAATAAGTCCACGAGAATAATACAAGTAATTATCAATATAAGAGAATCTTTCTGCCTTTTTAATTTTCTAACATGGTATCAAAGCTAAGGTGAAGAAGGAAGGAAAAAGGCAGCTTGAAGGTCAATTTAAGGAAGAGTTAAGGAGGAAGGAACAAAAGAAGGTCATTAAGGAAAATATCATATAATATAGAGACTATGTCAACCACAATGAAGACAGAAAACAATCTAGAAGGAGCCTCTAATTACAAGGCATGGACAAAGTGGATATATCTTATCCTCACTAGGCATAAAGTTTTGTATCTTGTTCAATGAAAAGTCAAGAAACCCACAAATTATGTAGGAAAGGATAAGATCAAAGAAAATTAAATCTTGGCGATGAATATTATAGTAGATGGATTAAAGGAAAACCTAATCCCATATATACCCAACATAGACTCTTCTCAAGAAATGCATCAAGTTCTCTCCAAGTTATTCACCATTCAAGAACATTGGTCAAATAGCTAGCCTCAAGAATGAACTAAGAACAATAAAGATGACAAAAGATGATACGCATCATTAAATTTGCAAAGATATCTAGAATGAGAGATGAAATCTAAGAAACAGATGAAGTTGTACTAGAAAAACAACTCGTGATTGTTGCTCTTCTAGGTCTACCAAAATCTTGGAGTGTTTTTGCATCAGGAATTAGTAGTTGGAAGGATACTCCAACCTTTGAAAAAATGTGGAATGCATGCAATCAAGAAGAATTATGCATATCATTAGTAAACAATAAGAAGGAGGATGAAGAAGACAAAATCTCTAATGCTTATTCTTCTTGTTGTAAGAAGAAGGGAACATTCAAGAATTTCAAAGGACCAAAGAAGAAGGTTGATCTATCAAAGATTGAGCGCTACAATTTTCACAAAATGGGACATTACAAAAGTCATTGTCTTGAGAATCCAAGGAACAAAAAGAGATGGACAAAAAGAAAATGTTACCGATGAAGCCCCGCCTAAGAAAAACAAGACTGAAGAATTAGAATTCAAATACTTATACTATTAAGTCCTCTCTTTCATATCCTTCTTAGTCTTTTATTTTAAGTTTTTTAATGTTTTCCTTAATGTTTTGATTTCTATAGTTTCTAGGTCTAATATATTTTGTTAGAAATTTTTGGATTGTTTAAAGTATAGATATCCCTTAAAGGACTAGATTAAGAGGGAGCCTCCACCATTTTACCAAAATATAAGTATCATGTTCTGTGTTTCCTCTTTTATCTTTGGTTTCCTCCTCATATTAAGATTTGTTTGTATTGTATATATTAACATTTTATTTATATTTTTCTTAGTTAGGGAAGCTTGCAGAATACACAAAGATTGTGGAGGAAACTTCAAACGAAAGACTTGAATCATGAAAGGATTTATGTTGCAAAGGAAGCCATTCAAGAACTGAAGTCCTACAACGTTTGTTAAAGAACAACTCAAGGTATGTCTTAGACTACAAGTTTTTTATAAAGATCTCTATATACAAAAGGTATGATCATTCTTCTTCTAAAATTTGCTTAAATTGTTGACATATTTATGTCTATGGTTTTGAATCATAAATATTCTTGTTATGGTGATTAATCATTAGATTGTATATACCCTCATTATATTACTTCTTGTCATTTGATCATTCTTTTGAAACCATAACCTTTAGGGTTCACTGTAAAACCATATCCTATTAATGCTAAGGGTATGTCAATGTTGATTATGAAACCCTAGTTTTCTAAGGGTTTGTTGATAAAATCTAGAATTTATGATGAAATCCTATTCTTTTGAAGTTTAGGGTTTTGATAATGTCATGATAAAACCCTAATTCTTTGAGGTATGTTGTTAATGTCTAGATTATATAGTGAAACTCTGGATCTTTAGTGTTTTGGTGAACCATGGTTTATAAACAAAACTCTTGTAATAGTTATAATAAGATCCTAGGAATGAAACCCTAGGTGTATATTCGTTTGTTTGATCAAAACCTTATCCTGGTCAAAATTGTTTGATGTATTGATCTTGGGCTTACCTAGTAGATTTTCATGTGAAATTATAGTGCATCCTAGATATGTATATGCAAATATGCTAGCTTAATTGTTGATACTCATGTTTTAGTTTGTGAAATATAGTGTAACAAAAACCTAGCAGAGATTGATATTCTAGGACATGATGATACTATTAATGATATGATTTATCTTTGATGGCAAGATCGATGGTTTGCAACAAACCCTAGTAGAGTTTGACATGTAATTCTAAAAGAAAATTGTTGAAACTTTAGATGTATAATACTATATTGGATTATTATTTGATTGAATATAAGTCTTTTTGTCTCAAAGATGGAGTCTAGGGTTTATGACAAAACCCTAGCAAGAAGTTGAAGTCTAATATGTAAAATGAAGTGACCCTTGTTGATTATGAACCTAACTAAGTTTAAGTATTTGGTGTCTAAAGCTCGAATTTATTGATGATTGACTTCATGCTTCTGTATGTTTGTATTTGGTTATACTTGCCATTAAATTTTTGCAGGTACATAATCTTCAAGATGTTGAAGATATTTGTAATTGAATATGATAATAATGATGAGCATGATGAAGGAAGCTATAAGATTGATGATGATCAAGATGTCATGAGAAATAATGAAGCCTTAAAAGGTTGAAGTTTCTACCATGTTATAAAAGAAGGAATTTTTTGATCTCCCTAAGTTGAGAGGTAGTTCGGATATAAGAAAGGGTATATCTCCCTAGTTAAGAGGGAGGACATATTATGATAGTCATAGTAAATAACTAGAAGAAAGAATGAAACCGATGAAAGAATACTGATGGATTTGGAAATAAAATATTTGAGAAGTATTGAGGTTATATTTGGTGCTACTGAAGAAGTGAAATAAGAAAAGATTCCAACAAGTTATATATGGATAACTTGATGATGATATAAGTAGCATCAACATGATTGAGAACCTTGAAGGCTTGTGATTACTTGTATATATATTTGAAAGTTTATTATTGATTAGGGTTGTGATTGTGCAAGATCTCTCCATAAATAGATTGAATGTTTGAAGCATGCTTGGAGTGGTGGATATATCTTTGATTTAGTTGATGAGGAGATATGAAGCATCTTGTGGAAACGAGATGCTCGGGAGGACATTTGGCCAGCCTATGTGTTGATGTCTAGATCCTGAAGTAAGGAGGTTGGAGTTGCCCATGGAGATCCGACCTTGGATATGCACCTAGATCCCTGCGTTAGTGTTAGAACTTAAAATCTTGATGGTAAATAAAGTGGTTAAAGCTTGAGTACACCTTAGTCCCACTCGGTTAGAGTATCTTGGTCAGGTATCTAATATGTAGCACTACGTGTGTTGTGATTCATCATGGAGTCTATCACTTTAAGATCTTCCAAGTACCTCTATATATATGTAATTATGAATACCTCCCTAGTTAAGAGGAATCGTTGAAAAATGTAACTGGTGTCAATCTTCATGATTGTATTTGAGTCATGATGTAATGTATTTGTCAAAAGAAAGAAAAAGAAATTTTATTATAAAATAAATTGACTAATTAAAGCATGGGTTTCATGCTTGGGTCAATGTTTCTTAGGTAAAAGCCTACATTTTAGGCTTATGGGGTTTACGTCAAGTGTCCTTGTCCATGTCATACTGTAAAAGACCCTTCTTAGGCTTTGTTAATCAAGAAATAAATTTGTTTTTATGTAAAATAGGTCATTTAGGCCTCCTCCACCAAGTCAGCCTCATCAAGGGAATTCGACCTCAGACAACCACTAGAAAAGGGAAGCAAGTTGACTCATTTGGAGAACATCCACAAGAAGTTCAATCTATAGTTGTTGGATGCAGAAAAGGGTGTGAAATTCAAGGAAGAGGAAGAAAACCCTAGAAAAAGAAAAGGAAGTCATTGTCCAACATAAGAATTCGAATTTTCTCTCTCCTTGTCTCACGTGTGTAAAGTTGATGGGTTGCTAGAAGGGTCAAAATTGCAATATTGTAGCTGAGCCGAAATTCTGAAGTAGTTGGGGGTTGAAATTATGGATTGTTTTTGGGCTGAAGTTGCTTGACAATAAGAGACTACTGGAGTT
This sequence comes from Pinus tabuliformis, assembly GCA_031772625.1. Lineage (NCBI taxonomy): Eukaryota > Viridiplantae > Streptophyta > Pinopsida > Pinales > Pinaceae > Pinus > Pinus tabuliformis. The sequence goes on along the minus strand of CM062807.1, from coordinate 814,395,076 downwards.
TGATGAATCATCTTGGAAGGCTGACTTGGTGTAGGAGGAAGGTCTTTTGGGTCTAAGGTATTGGTCTATCTCAATTTGATTTACTAATGGAATAGTTTGACTAGGTTTTCCCCTATAGAGGGTTTTTAGCTCTGGTTGAGTGACTACATATGGTTTTGTTGATGTTCATGTTTTGTTTTGATGGTTTCTTGATGAAAAAAAGATTAAAGAAGAACATAAAGAGAAGATAATAAGTCCACAAGGATATCACCATTAATTATCAATATAATAGAATCTTTCTGCCTTTTTTATTTTCTAACATCTCTAAAGCCAAATTCCCACTAAGCCTACACAATCTTCCCTTGGCTCACTTGACTTTCCCTCTCAGAAAGCACTGCAACTGAACTCATGTTTTTTCAAGGTCAGTCCCAAGCTGTGGTTGAACACTTGGCCTAGTCCACTCTAGACTACTTCAACTCAAATCTACAAGTGTCATCATCCTCTTAGGTCATACACCTCATATGCACATGGCTCCATTGTCAGATGTGCAACTTTGCAACCTAATGAAGATGCTATCTCACAAAACTCATCAAATTGCAATCTAAATGAATCTACATCGTCGAGGCCAAAGCACTACTTACCAAGGCAACTGAGTTGTTGCAAATAAATTTGACAAGTCAATGGAATTCCATCAATGGTATCAAAGAAACCACCATTGAACATACTCTCGTGCATTGAGTTCTCCACCAGTCCACCAAAACTCCCATTCTACCACCCTGAGCCACAATAATCCACAGCTTTTTGTCTGAATATTTTACTCCATGCCTAGCCAACTCTGTTGGAAATATTGTTGCTTCTTGCAACAGACTCATAGCTCCCACCTAGATCTGACACCTATGAAAAAATATGACCCAACTTATCTTCAAAGTGGCTTTGATACCATGTTAGAAATCCACGGACCATGGGATTGGTTTGTCCTTTTAGCTAAAAAAACATAAACACACTGGAAATAACTAACTTTAAAATACTTTTGCATGGTGTAAATTACACGAGTAATAATATCAATGTATAATACAAAACATTATAGTACTAAACTTATAACAACATAATATTGTGAAAATTATACCTACTTATTCCCCTTTAATGTTTAATTTGACATACAATGTACACCACTTTTGAGTCGTACATAAGAACCACCTTAAGCATATGTTTAGTTTGAAATATGTGATGTAAACTATAAGGCCTCCCATTAAGGATAATAAAGTGTGGTCATTTGATTTTGATATAATAACCACCTTCTCAAGGCCACCATTCAAGCTTATGTTTAGTTTGACACGTGATGCAAATTATGGGGTCTCCCATTAAGGATAATAAATTATGCTCATTTTACAAAATATTACGTCATATACAAAGCTTGTCTAGCTATAAATGATCCTCTTTTGATGGTTTTGATTTCACATCTTTAGTATTACCTTAATCCATGTCCACAATCTTACTCTTCCATGGTTTCTTGAACTTTTGGATGCAGTTACATTTCATTTTTGTCACAAATTCCTTAATAAATTTCTCATTGTGTAGATTTATCCGTATTCTCCTTAGAAATATAGATGGTCTTCGTTTATCTTCACCTCTACGAGGGAACCAACATCTTTCGTAGCATGATTTTTTTTCCTAACAATGCTTACACGAACCAACATTGTGTAGAATTTGATTTATCGTCTCATAAATGAAAATACACACTCTCTCTCTCCCACACACACGAAAACACACAGATGTACTTTGTCTTCCCATAGCTAGATTATTTCTGCCCCTAATGACATTGTGAAGGAGGTATATTGGATGAATATGGCTATTACTACACAAGTATTATTGTAGGTTTTACTTTTTCAATGAGAATTTGGGGTTTACTAGTGACATAATCATGTACATCAACACATGCCATATTGTAAGCCTATCTATTTAGTTAACTACTAAAATTTATGTTGTGATTGTGTTAATTCCACAATGGTATTCCCATTCTTGGTAAAATTTGGTATTAGAGCATTATTTTGGTTGTAGGCTGACAATTTTATAGTAAAGAATTCGTTTAAGAACAATTAAGACAAGGAGGATGTGCAAAATGACTTGCTGACTTGAGTACTTGAGTAAGGAGTTTCTTGTGTACCTAGATATATTTCAAAGAGCCCTTGTGATCCGGTTGAATTAGGAAGAGTCACATGCCTTTTCCATTATCAAATTTTGGAATATCTCTAAAATTGGAGACTAAAGTGGAAATTCCAACCTATGATTGTTACATGGGCACTTTGTGACTTGATGTGTATCCAAGGAAACTCAATCTCTATTATGAGAAACAAGAGTATGCAAATGACAAGGTTTACTTCACAAAGTTGAATTTCATTAGAAAGATTTGATATGGTGGAGTAACACATGTAAGATTAGATAGACACAGGGTCAGTTAAGCTATGATGTGTGACAAATTGAAAATTGGTTTCAAGGGAAATTTTTATATCATTAACTATTGGAAGGAAGAACAACAACAACAATGACAATCCCTGGAAAAGAAGTCAAACTAATTAGTATTTGTTTATATATAAGAATTTAACCATGGAATTATTGAACTTAATGTGATAGATGAAGAAGTGAAGTTTTCCCCCAAGTTCACTCTTTTTTTTATCACCCTGGGATAGAGAAGGATATTTTTGTCAAGGACAAGTTTTATATCATTAACTATTGGAAGAAAGGAGAACAACGATGACAATTCCTAAAATGGAAGTTGAACTAATTAGGATTTTTTTTATTTGGATTTAAACAGGAATGCAACAAATTACAGAGATAACCATAAACACAGAGATGCAGCGGAAATAATACTTCATTTTATTAATGTAAAATACTGAAATATGCTTACAAACAGAAATGGAAATACACCAGCTAGGGCGATGGTAGCTTATCTCTGATAAGATATGTGGTGGCTACATGCCTCTGAACTACCTTACAATGAGGCTCGAGGGCCTTTTTTTATTGAACAATAAGAGCAAACCTTAAACAACCAAAACCCTAACCCGAGGAGATGTAACACCAAGAGTTTATGGGCCTCGTTGGGGTGAGATGGACAACCAACTTCTCAGGGTTGTGACTTGGTCATATTACCTCCATTTGATGTGCATGATAACCTGTTGGAAAGATCTATCTGAGGACTACGATGGAAAAGATGATTTTAGACAAAAAATTGTTGGCGGTAGATTTCCAAAAAAACATCGTTTAGGGCCTCAAAACGACTCTCGAAGTTTAGGACCCGAAAAACTGCTAAAAATAGTAAATTGTACTACAATTAAGGAAACTGAAAAAATGAAAGAAGCAATGGTGGGGGTCCAAGTGGAATTGGTAGGTGGTCCCCAATATCCACCTGGATCATTTTTATATATAAGAATTTAACCATAGCACATAGAAAAACCCCAACATGCGAGCGCTGCACCCTGTGAAACTCATGTCGTCTCATCTCGCTATCCTGGTCAATACATATAATCTAACTAGGTAGCTCTTTCACCCTCTGTCCAATGGGCCAAGGTAACCTAACAGTGTTGTTATCCCCATCTATGTATGCCTAAAGAGGGTTGCTCTCACGCCCCAACATGCACTCTAGATGCACCAGTAGGGAATCCAACCACTACCAGACATGAGTCAATTTGGCCGTGGACTCGACACAAACTACTCTCATGCCCTCGAGCTCCACTTTCTGTTGTAGAATAGCCTCACGCACTAATGCGGCCTTCATTTTTAATGCTATCAGGTCGGCTTGAAACTGGTGGAACTATCATGGGAATCTATCGCCTATAAACTCGGTCACAAGTCCAAGTACCTTAGTAACTTTTGGCCTCTCGTCCATGGGTGGCTCCTCCTCAACAGATGGCTCTATCTATGTAGGCTCTATCTTCTCCACCAAGGTGTCAACTGGGGCTATCAAAGAGGTCTCTAATAAAGGTGACTCTTGTGCCACACCAGGTATATCGATGCTCTCCTCACCATCCTGTGGGCTCTCAACATCATGCTCAACCTCCTCCTCAGGATCCTGATATCTAAAGCTAGGTCTCCACCAGCAAAATTTCCCCTTGGTCTCACCCTCTAACTGTCTTTGTCGTGCCTGCTCCTTTTCAAAAGATATGGTGCCCTGATCTAGTTAACTTTTCCCACATGACGTAGATGGTTGCACCCCCACGACCTGCTCACCTCTAACATCTTTGTTGTAAGGGTGAGAATGGGTTTGGTCTGTCACCCTCTTCAACTGGACCAACCACTCATCATCCCAATGAATTATACCCCAGAATATCTGCATACTTGATTTCCCTTGAGCCATGGGTTTGTCTCTGGTTTCACCCGTCACTGTGCACTCATACCCAAAGCTTCCATGATCTTCTGGTTAGTTTCCCACAAATGGGCCAAGATCATGGTTTGATACCACTGTAATGTTCCAAACTTAAATAAATAGTGATATGCAAAGAAAAAATGATTTACAGCACGTAAATTTTAAACAATCAGCAAATGCTCATAAAACTCCAGAAGTAATAACCAACTGAGCCATTTTATTAATCAATGGAGCAAGTATAATAGTATGGAGGAATGAACCTAAGCTTGCCTCAATGGAAAGCATGACAAAACCCAAGTGATAATACAATGATCTCAAATGTTGGAAATGATTGCTCCTCTAATGCTTTGCGCTGCCCTGAAAACTACATTGTTGGTTGGAAAGGAACTGCGAGTAACTCCACTTTTGCTGCTCAGAAAATGCTACAAATTCAGCCCCGAGCTCCTTGACCAAAACCCATAAAAACCCAAAAATGGTTTGGCCTGATTTTGACCTCCCAAAATCGACCCCCAAAGGCACTATGCAATCCCCAATAATTCTACATTGTCTGCTGCAAAGATATGGCTGAAAACCCCACTTTCGATGCTCAGAAAATTCTGAAACTTTATATCTGGGATCCTTGTCAAAAACCCAGAATTTTTTTGTCCATATTTTGACCTCCCAAATTCAACCTCTTCTATGGCCCACGCCCTCTAAACAGCTCCAAAAATACGACCTGCAAGGAATGACCAAAAAGTCCTCTAAAATGGAAGCAAACACCACTCCAAATATCTCCTCTAACCTCCATGACAAAGCTCAGCCTCAAGGAATGATACTTTACCCACCAAATGAGCTCCCACAGACATCGCCTCTACACTGGCCCAAGTAGTGCAAAAGTCACACTTCCAAGCCATAAGCTCAATCAGCTCCCAAACTCTCCCAGATGCTGAAAATCCTCCCTAGCCTCCTCTCCGAAAAATGTCACCTCAAATCTCCACTGCTAAGCACCACCAATGAACTCGACCTCCTCTCCACTATGTCCCCCAGTAATATGCAAAACCTGGAAGGGAATGCTACTTCTGGGAATCACAATGTGATCCTCCTCCTAAAGAAATGAAGGAAACCTTCCTAGGGTGGCACTCGACGTCCACCGAAGAAAGGGTGAGCTCTTCGCCTGAAGAACTCATGCTAAATAGCCAGTGACTCTACTAAGCAGCTCGAGCAACCAAAGATAAATCAATATACTCCAATAAGATGAATGAAATGAGGAGAGCTACCTTCCTTATATAGATTTCATGGAGCACTTTTCCCTCCAATTTTACCTCCATCACGGGCCCTCACTTAACCACCCACATATAAAACTTAACCACCTTCATGCAAACCAAACTAGGGAGTGCGTATTTCCCTAGTGTGGGTGGCCCCCATGTGTAATTTAACCACAACAAAATAACTTCTCCTAAGTCTAATCTCCTAATAAAAATCGAATAGGCCCCACTATCTCCAAAATTGGCCCCAAAATGCAATAATTAGTCTTGTTCCAAATTAATTTAGGAAGGGACATTACAATCCTCCCCTCCCAAATGTTTCTTGTCCCAAAGTAACTTCAGTGTTGGATGCTCAAGTATGTGTTCACCCTCCCAAGTAGCATCCTCATCTAGCAAGCTCCTCCAATGCACCAAAAATCGCTTGTCCTCAAGCAATGCCTGAACGAGAATCCTCTCTAACTGTTGCTCCCCACTGTCACTACAACATGTGCTAGGGTCCCAGATGTGCCACTGAATCGTCCCTGACCTCAGCATTGTCCTGAGATGAAATAATCCTTCAATACCAAGATCCCGGGCCATCCTGTCCAACATGAAGCTCCCCTCGCTCCAATCCATATCATGCCCGGTGCAGTACTAGAAGTCCCCTGCTCCATCAGTGACTCACTAAAGCCCAATGGAATATCTATATGATCTCCCCCTATAGTAGCCATCGCATCCCTAAAGATTATTGAGCTATGAAGAGTTGTGATGCCCCAGTTCCCTGCTAGTCCCAGAGTCATGCCACCATGCTGACGCTGTGCTACTCTGACTATGTCATACTCCCCCTCGTGCACAGACAATATCCTCTTCTCCTGGAACTCGATGGTGGAATACTGAAAGAGGTGAGACATATCTTTCTTGGGCATCTCCATGGCGCCAAGGCCTATTGATCCAAATCTAACTCCGAACATGTGCATCAACAGAGAATGTCTGCCTCCCCATATGATGAAACCCTCTGTGAACCCCCATGTGTCATCCCAAGAGTGAACTATATCACTCTCTGCCACAGCTCCACTCATCACAAGTGATCTATGAATCAATTGAATCCCTGCATCCCATAGCCAGACTTACTGCGGCATAGCCCCAACAACCGATGGAATTCCTCTAGCCCTCATATCTAGTCCCTGTATGTGATCACTATATAGGATCCATATATCGTGGGCTAATTTGATACACGCTAATATTCCCTGTACCTGCCACTGTGTAGTACCAATGATCACTGGAATCCACATGTGCCAAAGAGCTACCCCCTAAATGCAACCAAAGATGGGTATTTGATGCTCATAATCGACTTAAGGTATGTGTATCCCTCTTTTCCCTGCCAACCATCTCCCATGGGTTTGTCATCCGCCCTCTTGATAATGTGCCAATATAAGGTCTAGAGACTGAACATATACTAGGAAACTACCTCAGTTGTACCCGCTATCCTCTACTCATGATTGGTCCCGACATGCCCTGAGCAAAGAGTGACACATGTCTCCCTTGGGACTAGCTCCCTAAACGTTGGCTCGGTGATGAATGATATGCCACCCCTGCAGATGATCACCTCATTCCCCAACCTGTGGTTGTCAACTAACGCACCAATCTAATGCCATTGCTGAAGAGTCTCCATCCTAGTGTGTTGGGTGTCACCCAAATATATTGGGTGAGCTCCTCGTCCCCCACTGCTCATGCCCAAAGTATAGAAAGTTGATAGTAAAATTGACTGCGCCCAGGAGGGATGTAGAAGAGGGTCAAGCATGTCAGTCCCTGCGAATATCATTAAGTATCGCTCATTTGTGTCCCCGTCAATCCTGGGTGAACTACGCCCAAAGGTATGCCTGGTGTTTCCGTCCTAGGGTCTCCCTGGAGGCAACACTCCAAGACCTCGTTGTGTAGTACTATAATCCCATGCATACCATCGATCATCCCAGTACTCCTAGACATGCCACTGTACACTGTGGGCTACCCCTATACACCGATGGATACCCTTAGCTATGCCTATGTCATCTTGTGTCGTCCCATGTCTCACATGTGTCACTATACTTGTCACTCCCTGCATGTACTCAATGCGATGTGAGGCACTCCCACTCCACAACATAGTCCAACATACTACGACACACCCCCATGCGTCTCCATGCCCATCTACAGACCACTGCTCCACGCTAGATGCTCCTACCCATCCCTGAATGAGATGGACTAAAGTTGTGTCCATATGCATTGGCCTGCATCCAACCCGGATCATCACCTCCACTGTCGCATCACCATGCTCTCTGATGAGGGGACCTCCCCTCAAAGTCCTCCCTAAGGGATCGAAGAAGTGAACCTCTCCAGGTGTCAGCAGCGATGCCACCACTACTCTGCTCCTTTGTGTCTCACACAAATGCAAAGAATCCCCAACTCCATACAAGGCACTGTGTGGTCGCCTGCTAATGCCACCTCCTCCAACAAACTCCTGTCAGAGTATGATGATCATCGTGAGACCCCGTGTACAATTATCATACCAAGACAACCGAAGGAGTCTGCCCAAAAACTGGTTGGCCACTGGTGCTAACCAAAACTCTCCTAGCGAAGGTGCACGCTCAACTGCTAGGTCAACTATACCCTCTAGGTCATAGTCAACTATTATACCTGGGAAATGATAGGTGTTCCCTCCCAAATCCCAATGCCAGTCAGAGCTTCCAGCATCCCCAGTGCCTAGAAACTCTTTCTAATCTCCACCTGGGTCCACTACCATCTCCATAGTCCACTCCATCAGGTACCAACTCAGAATCTCTCACCACCCAACCCCAAGAGAGGGATCGAATGCATGAACTCCCGCACATAGAACAACCCCAGCATGTGGGCGCTGCACCCTATGCAACTCAGGTCGTCTCATCTCACTATCTTGGTCAATACATACAATCTGACTCGGTAGCTCTATCTCCCTTTATCCAATGGACCAAGGTAACCTAACAATGCTACCAGCCCCGTCTATGTATGCCCAAAGAGGGTTGCTCTCACGCCCCAATGTGCACTCTAGTTGCACCAGTAGGGAATCCAACCGCTCCCCAACGTGAGTTAATTTGGTCATGGACTCAGCACAAACTTCTCTCATGCCCTCCAACTCCTCGTTCTGCTACAGAATAGCCTCACGCACTAATGCGAACTTCCTTTTTAATACTATAAGGTCAGCCTGAAACTGGTGGAACTATCATGGGAATCTATCGCCTATAAACTAGGTCACATCTCCTGGTACCTCAGCAACTGTTAGCCTCTCATCCATGGGTGGCTCCTCCTCAACAAATGGCTCTATGTGTGTAGGCTCTATCTTCTTCATCGAGGTGTCAACTGGGGCTATCAAATAGGTCTCTAATAAAGGTGACTATTGTGCCACACTGGGTATATCGATGCTCTCCTCACCATCCTATGGGCTTTTAGCATCATGCTCAACCTCCTCCTTAGGCTCCTAATATCTAAATCTAGGCATCCACCAGCAAAAGAGCCCCCTGGTCTCGCCCTCTAACTGTCTTTGTCATGCCTGCTCCTTTTCAAAAGATCTGGTGCCCTGATTTGGTCGACTTTCCCCACATGATGTAGATGGTTGCACCCCCACGGCTTGCTCACCTCTAACATATTTGTTGTAAGGGTGAGAATGGGTTTGGTCTGTCACCCTCCTCAACTGGGCCAACTGCTCACTGTCCCAATGACTTCTACCACAGAATTTCTGCATATTGGATTTCCCTTAAGCCATGGAATTGTCTTCAGTTTCACCCGTCACTATGCACTCATACCCAAAGTTTCCATGATATTTTGGATAGTTTCCCACAGTTGGGCCAAGATCATGCTCCGATACCACTATAATGTTCCAAACTTAAATAAACAATGATATGCAAAGGAAAAACAATTTACAACACATAAATTTTAAACAATCAACAAATGCTCATAAAACTCCATAAGTAATAACCAGCTGAGCAAGAGGAATGAACCTAGGCTTGCCTCAATGGAAAGCGTGATAGAACCCAGGTGATAATACAATGATATCAAATGCTGGAAATGATCGCTCCTCTAATGCTCTACGCTGCCCTGAAAACTACTGTGCTGGTTGGAAAGGAACTGCAAGAAACGCCACTTTTGCTGCTCGGAAAATGCTACAAATTCAGCCCCAAGCTCCTTGACCAAAACCCACAGAAACCAAGAAACGGTTTGGCCTTATTTTGACCTCCCAAAATTGACCCCAAAGGCACTATGCAATCCATAGCAATTCTACATTGTTTGCTGCAAAGATATGGCTGAAAACCCCACTTCTCTTGCTCAGAAAATTTTGAAACTTTATATTTGGGATCCTTGTCAAAACCCCAGAAAATCCCAGAAATGGTTTGGACATATTTTTATGTCCCAAATTCGACCTCTTCTATGGCCCACGCCCTCTAAACAGCTCCAGAAATACGACCTACAAGGAATTACCACAAATTCCTCTGAAATGGAAGAAAACACCACTCCAAATATCTCCTCTAACCTTCATGACAAATCTCAGCCTCAAGGGCTAATACTCTACCCACTAAATGAGCTCCCACACACATTGCCTCTGTGCTGGCCTAGGTAATGCGAAAGCCGCACTGCTAGGCCAGAAGCTCAATTAGCTCCCAAACTCTCCCAGATGCTGACAATCCTCCCTAGCCTCCTCTATGGAAAATCTCACCTCAAATCTCCATTGCTAAGCACCACCAATGAACTCGGCCTCCTCTCCACTATGTCCCCCAATAATATGCACAACCTAGAAGGGAATGCTACTGTTGGGAATCACAATGTGATCCTCCTCTTGAAGAAATCAAGAAAACCTTCCTAGGGTGGCACTCGAAGTCCACCGAAAAAGAGTGAGTTTTTCTCCTGAAGAACTCGTGCTAAACAGCTAGTGACTCGGCTAAGCAGCTCGAGCAACCAAAGATAAATCGATATACTCCAATAAGATGAATGAAATTAGGAGAGCTACCTTCCTTATATATATTTCGTGGAGCACTTTTCCCTCCAATTTGACCTCCATCATGGGCCCTCACTTAACCACCTACATGCAAAACTTAACCACTTTCATGCAAACCGAACTAGGTAGTGCATATTTCCCTAGAGTGGGTGGCCCCCATGTGTAATTTAACCACAACAAAATAACTTCTCCTAAGTATAATCTCCTAATAAAAATCGAATAGGCCCACTATCTCCAAAATTGGCCCCAAAATGCAATAATTAGTCTTGTTCAAAATTAATTTAGGAAGGGACATTACAAGTTGGCCCCCAAGTTCATTGGTAGTTTAATACCCCAACATAAATGAGTTTGAGATGTTTGACATTGTATTATACAACTCAAGAGTCACAAGGTAATTTAATTAGAGTTAAAAACTAATTAGAAGAAGCTAACTATGGTGTTGGCTTGAACTTATTTCTATTGAAGAAGATCATTGTTAAAGGTAGCCTATGGAAGTTATTTAGTGCAATTATGTCACATATACTTTTCTCAAAATCATTGATGGATGGACATAATATTGCATCAAAAAATAGCATTCCTTTCTACAATTATTGAAATATGTAGGCCATTCAAAATGAGTTTGTTGTACGTCTCATGTACACGAGTCAAAACTCGACACAATTAAATTAGGAGAAAAGGAGTATCCTTTTCTCGAAATCATTGATGGATGAACATAATATGACATAAAAAAGGAACATTCCTTTCTATAATTATTGAAACATGTAAGGAATTCAAAATGAGTTTGTTGTAGGTCTCATGTATATAAGAGTTAAAATTCAACACAATTAAATTAGGAGAAAAGGAGTATCAATTCCTCACTATACAATTGAAGGTGGTTTTTTTTTGTTCTTATTGGCTAAGTTTACATTAGTTTTCATCCTAATAACTCATATAGAGCGTGAAAGCCTTTTATTCTTCATCAAAATTCAAATTTTGTCATTGTAATATTCAAAGTTGGAAACCAATGAGATTTAATAATGGAATGTGGTTGTTAAGGAGCATGATTTTCGCAAAGGGGTGCATTCTAAAACCTACTCCATAGTGTTGAGAAGTGTAGCAAGAAAGGCTCAATTTGACTTAGCCTTGGTCAAATTGAGAAATTTTAAAGTTTCCACATCAACAGACAACTTGGAGGTGGTTAATTGAGGTGACATGGCTCTTATCACTCTGTTATCTCAGTAAATTCGAGTTAGAGGGCTTCGAGTTCAGTTTGCATGTGTTGATTGCTAATTTATAGCAATCTAGTTCAGTTATTTCTAGTTGTACTTAGTTAAACTAGTTCTAGCAGTTAATAGAACTAGTTGGAGGTCAGTTGTGTAGTGGGACAACAGTCTAACTCAGAGATCATCCAGTTAATTGATCAAACAACCAAAAATAGCTCATGCATGCAAGGAATTCGAATTGCTCGGCTATGATGGAGATTCCAAGGAAATGTAACATCAATTATAAACTAGTGTTGAGTGTACAGGTGTTGCATGCAATCAGTGACCAATCCTTGGGAATTGTGCAACCAATTTGGAGGAAATTCCTAAATAATAGGTGCTAATTTCCTCAGCATTTTCGCAAGGAAATAGGAGCTCAGGTGGGGGGTAAATTAACATATTATGGGTTAGAGCTTCTCACTCAATAGAGAGAACAATTACTCACTTGCAGATATTTCTTAGAGTGAGCATGCAATTGTCATAGTTTCTCTGTTAAATTGATTAATGCAAATAGGATGAACGGTTTTTTTACCAGTTGGTTTCCCATAGATACATCTATGTACTTATGTATGCGATTGATGCATGTTTGTGAATGTTGTTTAAAATTGTGAATTAATTCTGGATAGCATTAGAGTAGAATTGTCTCTTTATTTAGATTAAATTTCTTGAGCAGTTTCAATTCTATCACCAACTTTCTACATGGTGTTATCACCTGGATTGAAACTGGGGCTGAAGGAAGGCAATGCCAGGGTAACCACAAACCACGCTTAGCCAAGTAGCTAGCCCTACTAGGTTGGGACAGGGCTCTCTCCGTAAGGATCTCAGCCAAGATGACTGGATCAAGAAAAGGATTTTAGACTAGGAATAGTAGCACAAAGTTTTGATTGGATTTTGAAGGGGTTTTGCTGGATCAGGAGGAGCTGGACAATTTAGGTCTAGGGAATTAGGTCAAAATTGCAGGATGTTCAATGGGGCAAGGTAGGCATAGGCTTCAGCACTCTAGGGCTTGATGGGTGAGGTGTTTGAGACTGGTGAGAGGCTAGGAAGAGCATGTGATTATCATGGATCCTTCCCAAACTGTAGAAAACATGAAATGGTGAATATTTTCCCAAAGCAGAGCACTAATGTAATGAATTCTGCCTATCAAACTTGAAAGCATTCACTTAGAAGCAATGAAATGATTAATGAAGTATACAAAACACATTAACATATGATCACAAAAGAAGAAAATATACTAAAACTCCATACCACATGGATCCCATAAAAATAGTTGCAATTCTTATTAATCTCATGCTAAACTGCTACAAAATGATGTACAATCAAGATCTGAGCATCTAGCTGAGTCCAACCCTTTACAATGAGAAAGAAGAAGAAGATATAGGCTTTGTTTCAACCTCCTCCCATCCTCAAGGGTCGAATCCCTAAGATGAGGAGCTACTCTAAACAACTCTGAACAAGAAACTAGAATATAGGCATCTTAACAACTTGCCTCTAAAAGTGAAAAACTGATTCATTTGAGCTCAAATTGACTTTTAATGCAATGAATCTAACCTTTGCTACTAGTTATCCATCATATTTACATGCCAAGCCATCATTTACAATGGAAAAACATCCTCCATGAGACAAGATCCATGAACACAGTCAAAAAATGGAAAAATAGCCATCCTGTGCAAAATCTGCCCTACGCATAACGCCACTGGCCCAACGCGCAGCGTCACTGGCTCAACGCGCAGCGTCACTGGCTCAACGCGCAACACTACTTTCAGGTCCCTTTTGGAGGCCTTCCCGGCATCCAAATTGAGCTCATGATAGCTCATTGGAAAGGTATTCAAGTCTACTTTCCAAAACACCTAGAATTTCTGCATTTGAAGCTCATTTGACCCCTCAAAACTTGATTCTCCCAAGACTGCTTCTGTGTGTCCAAAAAGTGGCAGAAAGGTCATTTTTATGGGTTTTTTTTACCTTTTGGTGGATTATTTCTGCCCCAAAAACTTACCAAATCCCTAGGGTGCATGTATTAATCACTCTGAATCCAAAAATGCAAACCATTTTTCCATTGGGTGTCCCTAGGAAAAGCGCAGCGCCATTGAGCCAGATTTTCTGTGTGGAGAATTTCCAAAATTTACAAAAAACAAAATCTCCTCCACACCTGACCAAAATTGGTGAGCAGCACCACCATCAAGCATCTTGATGATCCAAGGAAGATTCAGCAACCAACCTAAGCCTATCCTCCTCTTTTTTTCCCTATTGAGCTCGCCTTAGCCTAGCTTTCATCTTTTTGATCCTCATGTTGCAAATTTTGTTTCGGGTCCTGTAATGGTAGGCCATGTGTCTGATCATCTAGTTGTCCCTATTGGCCTTCTACAACAACTTCTCCAGGTGCAAATTGACTCTCTCAAGCCAAGTATCTCTATCAGCCTCAATTTCCTTCTCAATAGGAGACAAAGTGACCGATGCCTGCTTGTCACTTTGTCATTTTACCTTGAGAAGTTCCAACTCCATGAGGACCTGCTTGTCACTCAACTGCTTGTTTGCTTGTTCCAAATATGTAATGACATACTTGGCCCTCTCCAAATTTTCCATCAAAGCTTGGACTTGAGCCTCATTTTCTTGTATGATGATATCCTTTATTGTTTCTTCATCCTGAGCCTCTAAGTCAATTATTTCCATGCCATGATGAGTATAACGCTGCTTCAGCTCATCATGCTATGTCAAATCAAAGTCCCTCTCTTTCTTATCATCATCAAAACTTTCTTCTGGCATCTTTTCCTTCCCTTTGTGCAGTTGTTGCACCTATACCTGCTATGTTGATGAAGAAGGCAAATCCCCTTCCACACCCTGTGGAGCTAGCATTTGCCTATGGGTTGATGAAGAATGCAAGGTCCCTTCCACATCCTGTGGAGTAAACACTTGCCTATCAGTTGCAAACAATCTCCTTGTGCCCCTTTGATATGTCATGTAGGTACCGGGCACCTCAATGGCTTTAGTCTCTTTGGCCTTCTCATCTTTCTTTACCTGAGCACTGCTAGAAGGTCCTCTTAATTCTTGAGATGCTGGTGGAGGAATTTGAGGACCCCTGAAGATTTCATGAGCAATAAATGTCTCCCCTATCCATGTTTGCAAGTTTTGAGGTTGTATGAATGGAATGAGTGAAAGTAATTTAGGAGCGAGGGGATGGGAGATGACCTTATGGGCTAGAAAATGAATAAGGGAGTAGGAATCATAAAAATGAGATGGAGGGCTTGGTTTGTTTGAGATATTGTTGTTTGGGAAGAGGGATAAAGGGATGTGGATATTATGGAATGTAATAGGGAAAGAGTTTAGAGTTTTAATGATAGGTGATAGGAGTAATAATTGGGGTTTATGGTTTAGGCATAACCAAGGGAGAATTTAGGGTTGACATTTGCCATGGGTAATGATGTTTAAAAGTTTGAAATGCAGACCAACAATGTAGTATGGGAGGACAAATTACTTGTATGAAGGGAATATAGAGAAATTTTGAACTTTTTTGAAGCTTTGAGGCCTTTCTGGCCCTTCTGCTCAACACGCAGTGCCAACCCACAGACGCGCAGCGCCATCTCTCAAGGCGCAGCGCCACCTCCTGAACGCACAATGCCACTTCAAGATGACTTTTGACTACCTTCCCAGTGTCCAAATTGAGTCTGGGATAGCTTGTTGGAAATCTTGTCGAGTCTACTTTCCATAACATCTTTAATTTGTCAATTTGGAGCATATTTTCCTTGTTAAAAGCTCAATCTTCCAAGACTGGTCAAAATGTGGAGAATGAGGCTGCCAAAATGTAGAGTGTTGTTTCAACCAACGTTTGGAGGTCTTACTCAACTCCAAATTGAGCTCAGGATAGCTCATTGGAAATCTATATGTGTCTATTTATCATTTGACTCATCAAGAAAGTCATTTGGGCACTCCATATAGGAGAAATCTTGATTTTCCCAAGGTCACTCCAGAAGTGCATCAACTCTCTTGAGGCAAATGATGTTTTGGACATTTCTCCCAAACCATGAGACCTGTGTAAAAACTGAAGGAGGTTTTTCTTTTTGGGTCTATGGTGGACAAAAGACTCTCTCACTTTTGTCAAATGCATTTTTTCTTGCTAGAAAAGGGCAAAACACAGGCCTAACCTAGAAAAGTGTCAAATTGTAGCAATGGGCTAGGGTTTGTGGGAAAATGATGAATTTGAGGGATATCAGTGATGGGAGGTGTTTAAGAAGGTATATTAAGGATATGGGAAGGTGTATGAGCATCGGGATACAAGTTTTGTTGATGATTTTACCATCCAAGAAAAATTACCTTCAAAACCCTAGGAGAGGGAAATGAATCTTACCTAAGCACAACTGAAGTACAAACAAGGTGTAAAATTACACTTTGGAACCTGAAATAATGATGAAAACTATTTGAATGATGGTACAGTCAGCCAAATGGTGACATGGACCAATACTTTGAAAACTTTGGAAGGAGTGAAAACAATCCTAGACCTAATACCTAGTGACCAAATTTTACTTGAAGACTCATTGAAATGACAAAATTTGACTTTGACACCCTAAGACCACTTTGTAAGAGCATATTTGATCACTGGTGGAAGGCTGCAAAGACTAACACTAACATTGGCTCCATTGGGGATGGTAGCTCCTTGGAGGTGCCAAGAACACCGTAGACCAAGTAGCCTTATCCATTGGGCATGGAGTAAAAACAAAACTCAATCTAAAATACATGACTGAATACTGATGACTCAAAGACACAAACTGAATTTTACTCAACTAAAAACTGACTCGATACTAAAACACAACTGATAAACTGGAAAAGATGCTCAAAATGGAGCTTATTCAATAAAACCTACTGTAATTGTTCCATTCATCACCTGATCAAGTGAAATGAAACAACCAATGCAACCAAGTAAGCATTATGGTTGTTGTTTGAATTCTCTGCAGGTGCTTGCTTATGAGCAACAAGAGAGAACTACTGAAATGCAACTCCCATGAAAACTTGTAAACATATCCAAATTTTCCCAGATTGAATAATACAGATTCTCTATCTGACTCCAAAAATACTGCATGAGGGTCTTGAAATTCATGTGCACTAGGACTTAGCTCATCCAATGGATTACTTTGCTTCTCCTTATACCATGAATGAAAACTTTCATATGAGTTTTGTGACGAGACTCCTGCTGAAAATGACAGAGAAACCGACTACCAGATCAAGTTTGTATCAATACTTTTTTCAAGCTCACCGTTAGCTAATGGAGAAGGATTTTGACTATAGATATCATCCAACACATCAGCTATTGGATCATGAAAAACTTGAAAAGACTATTGCAACCCATTTTATATTGGTTCCAATGAGATTACATGATTTTCTACAAGCTGCTCATTTGAAGATATACTATCCAAAATTCCTTTCAAAAACTGAAATGATTCAAAACATAATGGTACGGAATCATCTTGCATCATTTGATCATATGTTCCAGCTTCCAAGCCTTCATTTGCAACCTGACATTCAATGGCATTCGGGGGCTACAACTCTAGATATGAGAAGTCTTGAACAAGGATTTGATTGCCCTCTAGATGGTCCACATCAAAACTTATCGACGGTTGATTTCTGATTGCACGAAAGTTGTCTCTGATGAACTGAAATGAAGTAAAACAAAGAGGCAAATATCCTTCACTTACTTCAAAATTTTATGCACTTTCCTCCTCACTTCCATAGCTGATATGCAACGACTGATCACTTTATTCGAGCTCTTGAAAGTGAACTTCCTCCTTCCACAAACCAGTTGCTGATTTTTCTGCACGATTAGATTCTATTTAGAGAACATAATCATCATCATACTGATCAAACTTAGGCAAATCGTCAGTGTAAAACACATCATCAAGCACACATGTCAGATCAACAAATCTCTCTTCTCCAAGATGATCTATAAAACAATCATTATCAGATCTATGACAACTAGGATAAGAAAGAAAATGTTTTGGATCAACCACTTGTTCTTCTTCAATCAGCAAGCCATGGTCTTGAACATCATACTCATTCCTTGTGGTGATATTTTGCATCATCTCTTCCACTGCACTTACCAAAATGTCTAGCTTTACCTCTAAATATGTTGATTCCTCTGGATCTATGTTCTTCCTCTCTTCTTCCTTCAACTTTTCCCTTTTGATCAACAGATTAGCCTCTACATCTACTGCACTGTTTTGCATCTCTTCAAGTGTTGCAAGGTTCCTTTCTCTCAGCTAAAACTCCATTTCCAGATCAAAGGCTTTCGAGTAGTGTAAGAGAGAGGATCCAGGAGGAGGCTTTATATTAGCAGGCATCGAAAGATAGACTTTGTTAAACCTGGCAGAAAACTGTTGTACTATCTCCCCTGGAAGTTTTTTATCTATTTATACTCTTCTAGAATCAAGAAAGGGTTTTGTCTGACCACCCACTTGTCGAGGAAAACTTTGACGAACTGCTGGAAATCTGAGATACTCGCATCAGGCAGGGTTTTGAACCAACTCTTGACTTTGCCTTACAAAGAAAGAGCAAAAAGCCTAATACTGACATCCTCTTCATCAACTTCAAAAAGGTTAAGAAAAGACTCAAAATTCAATACATGTCTCTCAGCAGTGATGTTGTCACATTCACCATCAAATATTGGTAGATATAGGTAATGATTTTTAGGGAAAGCATGGGATATAGGAGGTAAAATCAAAGGCTTGTATCTATTTGGAATTTTACAAGGTATAGGAGTATATACAAAGGCTGTAGAATTATTTTTGATCTCTTGAGGCTCATCAATTTGAAGACGGTCATCATAAGATTTGGAAGAAGGGTCTTGATCAAGATCAAAGGCATGTGAATATTTTGTATTCGCAATCTTCGAAGGGAAGGAATCACATGCAGGTCTAGGATATTTTCTCGAATATAGTATACTTTGTAAAGCCTTCTTGACGTTCTCGGGAAAAGAGAAGAAATAATTTATAACAAAGAATATAATGTCTTGGATAAAATTCCAACTTGAATACCTAATCTTTCTGTAATGTCCTTTCATGTTTCTGCTGGTCAGGTTCATCCTCTAGTGGAGTCCTTGGATCTGATCTTGAAACTGATTTGGAGTCACCAAGTGAATGATTTCAGCCTTCCGGTGTCTGATCGTTGTCCACCATCAACAATCGGATTTGAACTTGATACATTTTTCTGAGGAACATAAAACTACATTCCCCAGTATGGTCGCCACTATGTTATCACTTGGATTGAAACTTAGGCTGAAGAAAGGCAATGCCAAGGTAACCACAAACCATGCTTAGCCAAGTAGCTAGCCCTACTAGGTCAGGAGAGGGCTCTCTCCGTAAGGATCTTAGCCAAGATGACTGGATCAGGAAAAGGATTTTAGGCTAAGAATAGTAGCACAAATTTTTGATTGGATTTTGAAGGGGTTTTGCTGGATCAGGAGGAGCTAGACAGTTTAGGTCTAGGGAATTAGGTCAAAATTGCAGGGTGTTCAATGGGGCAAGGTAGGCATAAGATTTAACACTCTAGGGCTTGATGGGTGAGGTTTTTAAGACTGGTGAGAGGCTAGGAAGAGCATGTGATTATCATGGATCCTTCCCAAACTGTAGAAAACATGAAATGGTGAATATTTTTCCAAAGCAGAGCACTGATTTAATGAATTCTGCTTATCAAACTTGAAAGCATTAACTTAGAAGCAGTGAAATGATTAACAAAGCATACAAAACACATTAACATATGATCACAAAAGAAGAAACTATACTAAAACTCCATACCACATGGATCCCATAAAAATAGTTGCAATTCTTATTAATCTCCTGCTAAACTGCTACAAAATGATGTACAATCAAGGTCTGAGCATCCAACTGAGTCCAACCCTTTACAATGAGAAAGAAGAAGAAGATATAGGCTTTGTTTCAACCTCCTCCCATCCTTAGGGGTTGAATCCCTAATATGAGGAGCTAATCTAACCAACTCTGAACAAGAAACTGGAATATAGGCATCTTAACAACTTGCCTCTAAAAGTGAAAAACTGATTCATTTGAGCTCAAATTGACTTTTAATGCAATGAATCTACCCTCTACTACTAGTTATCCATCATATTTACATGAAAAATCATCATTTACAATGGTAAAACATCCTCCATGAGAGAAAATCCATGAACACATTCAAAAAATGGAAAAATAGCCATCCTGTGCAAAATCTACCCTACGGGCAGCGCCATTGGCCCAACGTGCAGTGCCAATTTTAGGTCCCTTTTGGAGGCCTTCCTGGTGTCCAAATTGAGCTCATGATATCTTATTGGAAAGGTCTTCAAGTTTTATTTCCAAAACACCTAGAATTTCTGCATTTGAAGCTCATTTGGCCCCTCAAAACTTGATTCTCGTAATACTACTTCTATGTGTCCAAAAAGTGGCAGAAAGGTCATTTTAGGGTGTTTTTTGACCTTTTTGTGGACCAGTTCTGCCCCAAAATCTTAGAAAATACCTAGGGTGCATGTACTCATCGCTCTGAATCCAAAAATACAAACGATTTGTCCATTGGGTGCCCCTAGGAAAAGCACAATGCCAATCGCACTACGCGTTGAGCCGGATTTTCTGTGTGGAGAATTTCCAAAATTTACAAAAAAACAAAATCTCTTCCAAACCTTACCAAAATTGGTGAGAAACACCAACATTAACCATCTTTATGAGCCAAGGAAGATTTAGCAACCAACCTAAGCCTATCCTCCTCTTTTTTTCCCTTTTGAGCCCGCCTTAGCCTAGTTTTCATCTTTCTGATCCTCATGTTGCAAATTTTGTTTCGGGTCCTATAATGGTAGGCCATGTGTTTGATCATCTAGTGTTCCCTATTAGCCTTCTATGACAACTTCTCCAAGTTCAAATTAACTCTCTCAAGCTAAGTCTCTCTATCATCCTCAATTTCCTTCTCAATAGGAGACAAAGTGACCGGTGCCTCCTTGTCACTTTGTCGTTTTACCTTGAGAAGTTCCAATTCCATGAGGACCTGCTTCTCACTCAACTATTTTTTTCTTGTTAAAAATATGTAATGACATACTTGGCCCTCTCCAAATTGTCCATCAAATCTTGGACTTGAGCCTCCTTTTCTTGTATGATGATGTCCTTTATTATTTCTTCATCCTGAGCCTCTAAGTCAATTATTTCCACGCCATGACGAGTATAACACTGCTCTGGCTCATCATGCTCTATCAAATCAAAGTCCCTATCTTTCTCCTCATCATCAAAACTTTCCTCCGGCATCTTTTCCTTCCCTTTGTGCAGCTGTTGCACTTGTACCTGCTATGTTGACGAAGAAGGCAAAGCCCCTTCCACACCCTATGGAGCTAGCATTTGCCTATGGGTTGATGAAGAATGCAGGGGCCCTTCCACATCCCGTGGAGAAAACACTTGCCTATTAGCTGCAAACAATCTCCTTGTGCCCCTTTGATATTTCATGTAGGTACCAGGCACCTCAATGGATTTAGTCTCTTTGGCCTTCTCATCTTTCTTTACCTGAGCACTGCTAGAAGGTCCTCCTGATTCTTGAGACACTGGTGGAGGAAATTGAGGACCCCTGAAGATTTCATGAGAAATAAATGTCTCCCCTATACATGTTTGCAAGTTTTTAGGCTGTATGAAGGGAATGAGTGAAAGTGATTTATGAGTGAGGGGATGGGAGGTGACCTTATGGGCTAGAAAATGAATGAGGGAGTATGAATCATAAAAATGAGAGGGAGGGCTTGGTTTGTTTGAGATATTGCTGTTTGGGAAGAGGGATAAAGGGATGTGGATATTATGGAATGTAATAGGGAAAGAGTTTAGGGTTTTAGTGATATGTGATAGGAGGAATAATTGGGGTTTAGGGTTTAGGCATAA
Source organism: Pinus tabuliformis (assembly GCA_031772625.1). Taxonomy (NCBI): domain Eukaryota; kingdom Viridiplantae; phylum Streptophyta; class Pinopsida; order Pinales; family Pinaceae; genus Pinus; species Pinus tabuliformis. The sequence goes on along the minus strand of CM062807.1, from coordinate 814,373,396 downwards.
CCAAGGGAGAATTTAGGGTTGACATTTGCCATGGGGAATGATGTTTAAAAGTTTGAAATGCAGACCAAAAATTTAGTATGGGAAGACAACTTACTTGTATTAAGGGAAGAGAGGGCAATTTTGAAGTTTTTTGAAGTTTTGAGGCCTTTCTAGCCCTTCTGCTCAACGCACAATGCCAACCCACAGACGCGTAGCACCACCTCCTGAACGCACATCGCCACTTCAAGATGACTTTTGACTACCTTCTCAATGTCCAAATTGAGCATGGGATAGCTCGTTGGAAATCTTGTCGAGTCTAATTTCTAGAACATCTTGAATTTTTCAATTTGGAGCTCATTTTCCTTGTCAAAAGCTCAATCTCCCAAGATTAGTCAAAATGTGCAGAATGAGGCTGCCAAAATGCAGAGTGTTGTTTCAGTCAACTTTTGGAGGTCTTCCTCAACTCAAAATTGAGCTCATGATAGCTCATTGGAAAGATATATATGTCTAGTTATCATTTGACTCATCAAGCAAGTCATTTGGTCACTCCAGCTAGGAGAAAAATTGATTTTCCTATGGTAACTACAGAAGTGCATCAAGTCTCCTGAGGCAAATGATGTTTTGGACATTTCTCCCAAACCATGAGACCTGTGTAACACTGAAGGAGGGTTTTCTTCTTGGGTCTATGGTGGACAAAAAACTCTCTCACTTTTGTCAAATTCATTTTTTCTTGCTCAGAAACATTATTTAAATAAAACCTATCCCGATGTGTGGAACAAGGGATTTGTAGAAATGAAGGGAAATGAAGGGGATGAGGGGCTTCTAATTTCTTGAGAAAATTTTAGGAAGTACGAAGGGATGTTAGGAAGTAGGGGAAAGTGGAATTTCAAGGATTGAGTGGGGGGAAGGGGTCCAAAAGGGAAAAACACAAGCCTAGCCTAGAAAAGTGTCAAATTGTAGCAATAGGCTAGTGTTTGTGGGAAAATGATGAATTTGAGGGATATCCGTGATGGGAAGTGTTTAAGAAGGTATATTAAGGATAGGGGAAGGTGTATGAGCATCATGATACAAGTTTTGTTGATGATTTGACCATCCAAGAAAAATTACCTTCAAAACCCTAGGAGAGGGAAATGAGCCTTACCTAAGCACAACTGAAGCACAAACAAGGTGTAAAATGACCCTTTGGAACCTGAAATAATGATGAAAACTATTTGAATGATGGTACACTCAGCCAAATGGTGACATGGACCAATACTTGGAAAACTTTGGAAGGAGTGAAAACAATCCTATACCTAATACCTAGTGACCAAATTTTACTTGAAGACTCACTGAAATGACAAAATTTGACTTTGACACCCTAAGACCACTTTGTAAGAGCATGTTTGATCGTTGGTGGAAGGCTGCAAATACTGACACTCACGCATGGTATTAGAGCAAGATTCACATTAGAAAAAGAATTTTGAGTTTGTTCCTCCAAAAGTTCGAATTTGCAGCTTCAATGTAGCACGATTTCTTCAGAGTTGGGGCATTGGCCTTCAATGGACTGAGATTAGAGTATGCCTTGGAAGGCAACTCAAATTTTGATTCATGGAAGGATCATATGGAGGAACTGCTTGATGATAATGGCTTGTTGGATTATGTCAAGACAGAAATTTGAAAACCAGGATCAGTTGATGCCCATAAACTAGCCCAATGGAAGAAAGATGTAGCCAAGGCGAGGAGAATAATTCTGGAGGGAGTGAGATACCATGTGGTCTTGAGTCTCAATGGGCAAGAAACTCCTTTCACATGGTGGAAGAAACACTGAGCTATTCGAGAATAGCAGTGACCATAGAAAATTTTCCCTCAAATACAAACTTCAAAACATTAAGATGTGGAAGAATTATACTATTTCGTAGTATCTCTCCATATTTACACTAGTTCAGGATGAGCTTGGAAGGGTTTGGGAGAATGTTACAGAAGGTGATCTCATGATCCTATCTCTTCTAGGCCTTCCCAAATCCTGACATAACTGCCAGGACTCGAAGAATGGGAGGGAGAAATTACCGAATTGGGAATGCTTATGGTCTGATTTGGTACAAGAAGAAATCATGTGAAATACCAGAGATGGATTTTCATCCAAGGGAGAGGATGAAGAAGAAACTGTATTTCTTGGAAAGAGAAAGAAGGGAAAAGGGAAGAAATCTCAAACCAAACCAGAATCTAGCTAAGGGGGCAAGAAGAAATACTTGTGCAAAATAAAATGCTTCAATTTTTATGAATACATGCATATGCTACAAAGTGTCCACACAAGAAGTCTGGGAAGAAACCTGGGGGAGAAGGAGGTGAAGAATTAGCTTCATAGTTCAAGCTAGACTTCACCCTGATCACATGCATGGCCAACACTTTGATGGGGAGTGTGTGGTACTTGGACTCAGATGTCTCGTTCCATATGACAGGGTGTAGAGAGTTTTTCAGTGACCTGGAGGAGAAAGATATCCATATTCATATTGAGCTTGGGGGCAATGAAAGGTACAATGCTACTGCGATTGGTACAATAACCCTTAGGAGGGAGTTGATATCCCCTCTTTGCCTCAAATATGTCATGATTGTACCAGGCTTGAAGAAGAACCTCATCTTTGTAGTAGTTTTGGAAGACCATGGCTATGATGTAATCTTCAGTAAGGGAAATCCTTTATGAGACACATAGCCACTAGGCAGGTGAAGAATATATACAAACTTGATGTGGAAGAATGTGTTGCATTAAGCAGTAAGGTAGAGAAAGTGTAGAGTCGAGATGTTGGTGAGCTATGGCACAAAATACTTGGTCATTTACACCATTGCACCCTTAAAATTATGCAGCAAATAACCACTAGCCTCCCTGAAGGATCACTTGAGTAGAAGGATGTCTGCAAAGGTTGTACCTTGAGGAAGTATGTAAAATCCACATTCCATTATCAAGACAGAAAAGAAAATTAATTCTTGGAGAAGTATGTAAAATCCACATTCCATTATCGAGATAGCAAAGCAAATGCATTCTATAGGGTTTCGTACCCTATAGAATAGTCTTAAAATTTAGCTCTACATGTGTGAAAAATGGAAGTTTATGTGGCATCCACTCGATACGATGGTGGTCAACAAGATAGGTCAAGTTGTGTGAGGCAACTTGCACATAAGAACTCAAATTGAGGTGATGTTCATGTCATTAAAGGTTATTGAACTATATAAAAGCATTAAGACATCGCAATCTATTCTTGCAATTTTTTTATAACAAAAGCAATCATTGATACATCAAATAGTATTTGAAAGCTCATGAACCCCAATTATCTAGAGTGGTACTTTCCCCGTAAATGGGACCTACGTGCTAACAATTCCAATGTTTCTACTCATAAAGCACCAAAATAGATACCGTTATATAATGGTCCATTTCAAATCATACCTCCCTAATATACCTCCCTATTTAGGGAGGCATTTGGTCTCTAAAATTTGTTAAAGAAGGAGGTGATGAATTTTTTCCTCGACCTTCTTTCTAGAGTACCATTTTGCCTTACTTGCATGTTTTCCTTTTAGCCCAACCTATCAGAGTTCATATAACCCCATCTTTTTCTCCTAGGCTTGCTCTATAATGTTTTATCTTTTATACCTACTTTTCTTGGGGTTCTATTTCTGAGTAATCTATGACAGGTAAGACATTCTCATCAGTTTCTTTGTCCAAAGTGGAAGGTTTATAGAGTTTTACATTATCCACATTCACTACTAGGTAAATGTATAGATATGTCAGGTTAGAATAAGTCTATATGCCTTATCACCCACATTCTCCAACACTTCAAAGGTACCATACTGCAAATCCTTGATTTTCTTACTAAGAACTTGTAGACTCTCTTTGATCAAGTACAACAAAATCTAGTCTTCCACCTTGAATGTTTTCTCAATCATGTGATGGTCATGTTGGGCCTTATAATATTCTTGTTACCTCTTCAATGTCTCCTATACTTGAAATTGGGTTTGCTTGATCTTATCAATGAAATCTTCAATATTCAATTGCTTCTATTGCAATATATTCCCCTCACTACTTGTTGTTGTCCAAATATGCCATTTAAGGCAAAGGTGGAAAATATCCAAAACAAATTTCTAAAAGGGATTTACTAATAGAATTATGGATTTGATATGTTATAAGAGTACTAAATATAAACCAAATTTTGGTCCCATGTCCTTGAGAGATTTTAATTTTAACCCTTCAAATGTGGAACCAATGTCCTATTCACTACTTTTGTCTACGCATATATTTGTATGGGAAGTTGATAATATTTCCAATTTGGCATCCTTCTTCTAGCAAAGTGTAGTCCATAAGGCATTTGTTAGAGTTTGTAGCTCAGGTAGATACTTATATGTGTTCCTATTATAGGAGAAGGTCAAAAAAGGGTCAAGAAGGCATGATCAAGATGGTCAAAGGGTTGAGATAACCATTGGAGATCCAAGTGATAAAGTTGGAGTGAAGGATAAGGAGAGACCTTGAGCGCTAAGAAGATCGACGACCTAGAGTCAGAAGGAGTTAGGCTTCAAAGGGAGTGAGCAGGCTTAGAAGGGAGTCATTATTCAAATGGAGTTAGTAGGATCAGAGGGATTCAACATCTCAGAGGAAGACATCCTTCAGGTTCAAGAAGTCATGGTACATGATGAGCATGCATGATGGTCATGAGCAGGAGGCTTCTAGGAGCAAAGTTTCTTCGAAGAAGGGTCTTTGTCATATAGGGGAAATTTCTTTTGTGTCATATTGAGTAGTTGTGGTCTCAGATAAGGATGGAAATATGTTCCAAGTTTGAAGGTAGAGCCACTTTCAGGTGGTGTTGTCGGAATACATCCCTCGCTAAGAGGGAGTGTTGATGTTTTGGGTAGCATCAAGAGTATTCTCATGTGTGGGGCAAGTGGGCTAAGAGATGGGGATTTTCACCTATAAACCCATGGTATTACAATGACCCATGGCATTATGAACCATGGTATTACACCCTTGGAGTAGTATAAGTAAAAGAGTGAGTGATGAATTCTTGTTGTTTTGTGGCTCAATAAGAGAGCTAAGAGGATCAAGAGGAATGACAAGGCCAAGTAGGGCGAAGAGGGTTGGAAAGACTGAGCAGGCCGAGAGGGCCGAGCAAGGTTGAGAGGGTTGAGATATTTGTGTAGGGCCAAAAGAGCTTGTGGTAGGTCTAAGATCCATGGAGGGTTGAGAGGGCTTGTGGTAGGCCTCAGATTTGTGGAAGGGTCAAGTAAGCCTCAAATTTGTGAAAAGTCTGAGTAGGCATCAAATCAGTGGCTTGGCCTGGAGGATTAAGCAGGGTTGAGATAACCAAGTAGGATAGAGTGGGCTTGTGGTGGGGCCTCAGATATGTGGATGGCCTAGAGGTCTTGTGGTTGGCCTTAGATCTATGGAGATCTTAGAGGGATGAGAGGGTCTATGGTAGGCCTTAGATTTGTGGAAGGGTCAAGTAGACCTGAAATATATGGAAGGGTTGAGTAGGCCTCATATTAGTGGTTTGTCTAGGAGGGTCTAGAGGGCCAGGAAGGGAGAAGAGTTTCGAGTGAGCCATGCATCACTGAGAGGGCTGAGTGAGCCAGTAGAGGTATAGAATGAGGAAAACGAGGCTCCCAAGGTTGAGTATGGACTAGCAATAATAGCAACAGGGAAATAAACTATAGATCCGAGGAGGAGTGAGATGTTCCTTTGATCTTTACCAGGAGGAGGTCGAGATAGGTCTGAGGAGAAGACACACCATACAACAACACTAGCCTTAGGAGTAGGAGTATGATACTCCAATATGTCAAGTCTGGGGAAGGTGCAAGGATTAATTGAGGAAGATCAAAGGACAACTATAAGGCTTGATTAGGTAGATGAGTCTAGGTTTATTACTATATGTAATTCCTCATTTGGACCATTATCCTAGTAAGGGATCCCGAGCAGGCTATGAGAAGAATTTAATAAAGAATTGTTGATTAGGAAAAATGTTTGTGCAATACGTTCAGGGAAAATTTTACGGATGATAATTTATGATAAAGTTTAGAAACCTTGGCAGATCTTACTAGTCCTTACTATGTAAATTGCAAAATACTTGACAAAATTTCTGTAAAATTATTCAAAGTTCTAATGATTTTATATAAAATCTATAAAATTTGGGCGATATCTAAGGTCAAGTAATTTTATAACATAAAATTTGGACAAATCATAGTTAGTAGAAATGGAGATTAGAGAACCAGGTTTTTTGGCAAAAGCATGGAAAATTAGCCCACAATGAATATTAGCCCCTAAAATTTTCCCTAAATACGTTTATCGTGCATGTATAATTTGTTTTTGGTTAGGTATGTTAGTGTGTTTTGGTTAATTAGTTGGGATAAACTTGAGACCGTTACCAGATATGAGGTGTGTGTGTGTGCATTGAGTCTAGTGCCCAAAAATATATAGTATTAGAGCAGCTTTCTAAGAATATCTGAGATTTTCACAAGGGACAACTATGAGAGGGATCCGTACAAAATATTGCAGGTAGCAACAATGTTTTGAATACCCATGCCACGAGAGTTGGCTAAGTATGGAAAACTTCTTATATGCGACATAAAGGCCAGGATCAACAAGCCTAGTTCCAAAGAGTAGTGTGAACGATGTCATGTTGGTCATGATCAAGTAGTTATCTGATGTAGTGTCCAACAAGAGTCGTTGGGCAAAAGATTTGTTGCAACAAGCACAAGCCAACATAGTTCATAGCAACTGGGAGGGCCACTAATAGAGACCGTACAAAATGTATGAAGGTTTTCTAGTAGGGTTAATGGAGTCTGGCCCTCAAAAGGAGAGATAGAGACCATATCAATCAAGGGTTTGGAAGCAATGCTAGAGAGACTTGGCACTAGGTGCTACAAGATGGAGAATGAGGCTTGGGATGTTGTGAATGAACCAAAAGGTAAGCATGTTCCAGGTATTTCTTTCAGAAGTACCTTCCTCACTAAAAGGGAGCGTTAGAGTTTATAGCTTGGGTAGATACTTCTATGTATACTTTTTTTATAGGAGAAGGGTCAAGATGGAAAAACCAATATGGTTAGAAGGTTGAGATAGCCATTGGAGATCCAAGTGAGAAACTTGGAGTGAAGGTAAAGTAGAGACCTTGAAAAATGAGAAGGCTTTCGATCTGGAGTTGGAGGGACTTAGGATTCAGAGGGAGTGATCAGGCTCAGGAGGGACTTAGTCTTCATAGGGAGTTAGCAGACTTAGAGGGAGTCAACAATTTAGAGGAAGACAACCTTCAGGTTTGGGAATTCATGGTACAAGATGGTAATGCACAATCCTCAAGAGTGGGAGGATTTTAGGAGTAAGGTGTCTTGGAGAAGGGTCATTATCATATAACAGGAATTTCTTATGTACCATATGGAGCAGTTGTGGTCAAGGTTGCTTGGGAGTGGAAGCAGGAAGCGAGAGCGGGGAGCAACATTTTCAAAAGCTCCTGGGTCAGGAAAGAATCAAGAGAAAAAAATATTTATTATATATTATATATTATATGATATATAAATGGAGGAATTTTTATATTGATCTCTTGACATTCTGCAACCAAATCCAAAATCCATGGCAAATCTGCAACCATCCAGCAACCAAGATTGTGAATCGAGCTATGGCGTTGATTCCAGTCCGACTTGCCATTGATAGAATGACGAAATTGTAAATAAATAAATGTCCTACATGGATCCCAGTCATAATATCCAGAGATTTTATAAACCGGATGGAACATTTGACGATACCTACACGCACATGGTGAAGAAAATGGCCCCACATCGTCACAAAACTAGAGCTCAGAAGGTCTGTTGTGTTGTCAAGTGTCGCACTAGGCACAACTCAAATGTAAGGCTCTCGCGGTGCTAGGTGCTACAAGATCCATGGACAACTCTTGTTGCCACATGTCACAAGATCCATGGACGAGATGTGGGGTTCCCGCGTCGCCAAATGTCAATTGATCCACAACTAAGGTCTTGCCACGTGTCACAAGGTCCACGGACGAGATATGGGGCTCACATCGCCAAATGTCAACAGATCAACGACTAAGATCTATGGCTCTCACGTCGCCAAGTGTCGCCAAATCCATGGCCCAAATCTATGGCTGTTATCCTGCCAAGTGTTCCCTGATACACGGCTCAGATTATAATCAGATCTATAATAAGATCTACTTATCAACATTCAAATTTTATCATTGTAATATTCAAAGTTGGTAACCAATGAGATTTAATAATGGAATTTGGTTGTTAAGGAGCATGATTTTCGCAAAGCGGTGCATTCTAAAACCTACTCCATAGTGTTGAGAAGTGTAGCAAGAAAGGCTCAATTTGACTTAGCCTTGGTCAAATTGAGAAATTTTGAAGTTTGCACATCAACATACAACTTGGAGGTGGTTAATTGAGGTGACATTGCTCTTGTCACTCTGTTATCTCAGTAAATTCGAGTTAGAGGGCTTTGAGTTCAATTTTCATGTGTTGATTGCTAATTTATAGCAATCTAGTTCAGTTATTTCTAGTTGTACTTAGTTAAACTGGTTCTAGCAGTTAATAGAACTAGTTGGAGATCAGTTGTGTAGTGGGACAACAGTCTAACTCAGAGATCATCCACTTAATTGATCAAACAATCAAAAATATCTCATGCATGCAAGGAATTTGAATTGCTCGGCTATGGTGGAGATTCCAAGGAAATGTAACATCAATTGTAAACTAGCGTTGAGTGTACAGCTGTTGCATGCAATCAATGATCAATCCTTGGGAATTGTGCAACCAATTTGGAGGAAATTCCTAAATAATAGGGGCTAATTTCCTTAACATTTTCACAAGGAAATAGGAGATCGGGCGAGGGAAAATTGACTTATTATGGGTCAGATATTCTCACTCAATGGAGAGAACAATTATTCACTTGCAGATATTTCTTAGAGTGAGCATGCAATTGTAATAGTTTCTCTATTAAATTGATTAAGGAAAATAGGATGAATGGTTTTTTTACCATCGTTTCCCCTAGATACATCTATGTACTTATGTATGTGATTGATGCATGTTTGTGAATGTTGTTCTAAATTGTCAATTAATTCTTGATAGTGGTAGAGTAGAATTGTGTCTCTTTATTTAGATTAAATTTCTTGAGCAGTTGAAATTCTGTCACCAGATTTCTACATGGTATTAGAGCAGGATTTACATTAGAAAAATAATTTCGAGTTTATTCCTCGATATTCCTCGAAAATTTCAAATTTTCAGCTTCAATGTAGAAGGATTTCTTCAGAGTTGGGACATTGGCCTTCAATGGACTGAGATTAGAGTATGCCTTGGAAGGCAACTCAAATTTTGATTCATGGAAGGATCATATGGAGGAAATGTTAGATGATAATGGCTTGTTGGATTATGTCAAGACAGAAATTCCAAAACTAGGATCAGTTGATGCCCAGAACCTAGCCCAATGGAAGAAATACGTAGCCAAGGCGAGGCGAATAATTCTGGAGGGAGTGAGGTACCATGTGGTCTTGAGTCTCAATGGGAAAGAAACTCCTTTTGCATGGTGGAAGACACTAACTGAGCTATTCGAGAATAGCAGTGACCATAGAAAATTGGCCCTCAAATACAAACTTTGAAACATTAAGATGTGGAAGAATTATACTATTTCGTAGTATCTCTCCATATTTACACTAGTTCATAATGAGCTTGGAAGGGTTTGGGAGAATGTTATAGAAGGTGACCTCGTGATCTTAGCTCTTCTAGGCCTTTCCAAATCTCGACATAGCTACGAGGACTCGATGAATGGGAGGGAGAAATTACCGAATTGGGAATGCTTATGGTCTGATTTGGTACAAGAAGAAATCATGTGAAATACCAGAGATGGATTTTCATCCAAGGGAGAGCATGAAGAAGAAATTGCATTGCTTAGAAAGGGAAAGAAGGTAAAAGGGAAGAAATCTCAAACCAAACCAGAATCTAGCCAAGGGGGCAAGAAGAAAGACTTGTCCAAAATAAAATGCTTCAATTGTTATGAATACATGCGTATGCTACAAAGTGTCCACACAAGAAGTCTGGGAAGAAACCTGGGGGAGCAGGAGGTGAAGAATTAGCTTCATATTTCAAGCTAGACTTCACCCTGATCACATGCATGGCCAACACTTTGATGGGGAGTGTGTGGTACTTGGACTCGGGTGTCTCGTTCCATATGACAAGGTGTAGAGAGTTTTTCAGTGACTTGGAGGAGAAAGATATCCATATGCATATTGAGCTTGGGGACAATAAAAGGTACAATGCTGCTGGGATTGGTACAATGACCTTTAGTAGGGAGTCAATATCCCCTCTTCGCCTCAAATATGTCATGTTTGTACCAGGCCTGAAGAAGAACCTCATCTTTGTAGTAGTTTTGGAAGACCATGGCTATGATGTAATCTTCAGTAAGGGAAATCCTTTATGAGGCACATAGCCACTAGGCAGGTGAAGAATCTATACAAACTTGATGTGGAAGAATGTGTTGCATTAAGCAGTAAGGTAGAGAAAGTGTAGAGTTGAGATGTTGGTGAACTATGACACAAAAGACTTGGTCATTTACACCATTGTGCCCTTAAAATTATGTAGAAAATAACCACTAGCCTCCCTAAAGGATCACTTGAGTAGAAGGATGTCTGCAAAGGTTGTACCTTGGGGAAGTATGTAAAATCCACATTCCATTATTGAGACAGAAAAGAAAATGAATTCTTGGAGAAGCATGTAAAATCCACATTCCATTATCAAGATAGCAAAGTAAATGCATTCTATAGGGTTTCATACCCTATAGAATAGTCTTAAAATTGCAAATGAATAGCTCCACATGTGTGAAAAATGGAAGTTGATGTGGCATCCACTCGATACTATGGTGGTAAAAAATATAGGTCAAGTTGTGTGAGGCAACTTGCACCTAAGAACTCAAATTGAGGTGATGTTCATGTCATTAAAGGTTATTGAACTATAGAAAATCATTAAGACATCACAATCTATTATTGCAATTTTTTTATAACAAAAGCAATCATTGATACATCAAATGGTATTTGAAAGCTCATGAACCCCAATTCTCCAAAGTAGTACTTTCCCCGTAAATGGGACCTACGTGCTAACAATTCCAATGTTTCTACTAATAAAGCACCAAAATAGATAACGTTATATAATGGTCCATTTCAAATCATACCTCCCTAATATACCTCCCATTTAGGGAGGCATTTGGTCTCGAAAAATTGTTAATGGAGGTGATGAATTTTTTCCTCGACCTTCTTTCTAGAGCACCATTTGGCCTTACTTGCATGTTTTCCGTTTAGCCCAACCTATCAGAGTTCATATTAACCCCATCTTTTTCTCCTAGGCTTGCTCTATAATGTTTTATCTTTTATACCTACTTTTCTTGGGATTCTATTTATGAGTCATCTATGACAGGTAAGACATTCTCATCAGTTTCTTTGTCCAAAGTGGAAGGTTTATAGCTTTTTATATTATCCACATTCACTACTAGGTAAATGTATAGATATGTTAGGTTAGACTAAGTCTATATGCGTTATCACCCACCTTCTCCAACACTTAAAAGGTACCATACTGCAAATCCTTGATTTTCTTACTAAGAACATGTAGACTCTCTTTGATCAAGTACAACAAAATTTGGTCTTCCACCTTGAATGTTTTCTCAATCATGTGATGGTCATGTTGGGCCTTATAATATTCTTGTTACCTCTTCAATGTCTCTTGTACTTGAAAATGGGTTTGCTTCATCTTATCAATGAAATATTCAACATTCAATTGCTTCTATTGCAGTGTATTCCTGTCACTACTTCTTGTTGTCCAAATATGCCATTTAAGGCAAAGGTGGAAAATATCCGAAACAAATTTCTAAAAGGGATTTACTAATAAAATTATGGATTTGATATGTTATATGAGTATTGAATATAAACCAAATTTTTGTCCCATGTCCTTGAGAGATTTTAATTTTAACCCTTCAAATGTGGAACCAATGTCCTATTCACTACTTTTGTCTACGCATATATTTGTAGATGGGAAGTTGATAATATTTCCAATTTGGCATCCATATTCTAGCAAAGTGTAGTCCATAAGGCATTTGTTAGAGTTTGTAGCTCAGGTAGATACTTTTATGTGTTCCTATTATAGGAGAAGGGTAGAAAAGGGTCAAGAAGGCATGACCAAGATGGTCAAAGGGTTGAGATAACCATTGGAGATCCAAGTGATAAAGTTGGAGTGAAGGTTAAGGAGAGACCTTGAGCGCTAAGAAGACCGGCTACCTGGAGTCAGCGGGAGTGAGCAAGCTTAGAAGGGAGTCATTCTTCAAATGGAGTTAGTAGGATCAGAGGGATTCAACATCTCAGAGGAAGACATCCTTCAGGTTCAAGAAGTCATGGTACATGATGATAATGCATGATGGTCATGAGCAAGAGGCTTCTAGGAGCAAGGTGTCTTTGAAGAAGGGTCCTTGTCATATAGGGGAAATTTCCTTTGTGTCATATGGAGCAGTTGTGGTCGCAGATAAGGGTTGAAATGTGTTCCAAGTTTGAAGGTAGAGCCACTTTCAGGTGGTGTTATGGGAATACATCCCTTGCTAAGAGGGAGTGTTGATGTTTTGGGTAGCATCAGGAGTATTCTCATGTGTGGGGCAAGTGGGCTAAGAGATGGCGATTTTCACCTATAAATAAATGGTATTACAATGACCCATGGTATTATGAACCATGGTATTACACCCTTGGAGTAATATAAGTAAAAGGGTGAGTGATGAATTCTTGTTGTTTTGTGGCTCAACAAGAGAGCTGAGAGGATCGAGAGGAATGACAAGGCCAAGTAGGGCTAAGAGGGTTGCAAGGACTGAGCAGGCCGAGAGGGCTAAGCAAGGTTGAGAGGGTTGAGACATTCGTGAAGGGCCAAAAGAGCTTGTGGCAGGCCTAAGATCCATGGAGGGTTGAGAGGGCTTGTGGTAGGCCTCATATTTGTGGAAGGGTCAAGTAAGCCTCAAATTTGTGAAAAGGTTGAGTAGGCATCAGATCAGTGGCTTGGCCTGGAGGATTGAGCATGATCGAGACAACCAAGCAGGATAGAGTGGGTTTGTGGTAGGGTCTCAGATATGTGGATGGCCTAGAGGTCTTGTGGTTGGCATTAGATCTATGGAGATCTTAGAGGGATGAGAGGGCCTATGGTAGGCCTTAGATTTGTGGAAGGGTCAAGTAGGCCTGAAATATATGGAAGGGTTGAGTAGGCCTCATATTAGTGGTTTGTCTAGGAGGGTCTAGAGGGCCAGGAAGGGACAAGAGTTTCGAGCGAGCTATGCAACACTAAGAGGGTTGAGTGAGCCATTAGAGGTATAGACTGAGGAAAAAGAGGCTCCCAAGGTTTAGTATGGACTAGCAACAATAACAATAAGGACATAACCTATAGATTTGTGGAGGGAGATGTTCCTTTGATCTTTACCAGGAGGAGGTCGAGATAGGTCTGTGGAGAAGACACACCATACAACAACATTATCCTTAGGAGTAGGAGTATGATACTGCAATGTGTCGGGTCTCGGGAAGGTGCAAGGAGTAATGTAGGAAGATCAAAGGACAACTATAAGGCTTGATTAGGTAGATAAGTCTAGGTTTATTACTATATGTAATTCCTCATTTGGACCATTATCTTAGTAAGGGATCCCGAGCAGGCTATGAGAAGAATTTAATAAAGAATTGTTGATTGGAAAAAATGTCTGTGCAATACGTTCAGGGAAAATTTTAAGAATGAAAATTTATGATAAGTTTAGAAACCTTGGCGAATCTTACTAGTCCTTACTATGCAAATTACAAAATACTTGATGAAATTTCTGTAAAATTATTCAAAGTTCTAATGATTTATATAACATCTATAAAATTTGGGCGATATCTAAGGTCAAGTAATTTTATAGCATAAAATTTGGACAAATCATAGTTAGTACAAATGGAGATTGGAGAACCAGTTTTTTGGAAAAAGCATGGAAAATTAGCCAACAATGAATATTAGCCCCTAAAATTTTCCCTAAATCTGTTTATCGTGCATGTATAATTTGTTTTCGGTTAGGCACGTTAGTGTGTTTTGGTTAATTAGTTGGGATAAACTTGAGACCGTTACTAGATATGGGGCGTGTGTGTGTGCGCACTGAGTCTAGCACCCAAAAAACTATAGTATTAGAGAAGTTTTCTGAGAATATCTCAGATTTTCATCGGGGACAACTATGAGAGGGATCTGTACAAATTGTTGCAGGTAGCAACAATGTTTTGAATACCCATGCTAAGAGAGTTGGATAAGTATGGAAAACTTCTTATATGCGACATAAAGGCCAGGATCAACAAGCCTAGTTCCAAAGAGTAGAGTGAACGATGTCATGTTGGGCATGATTGAGTAGTTATCTGATGTAGTGTCCAGTAGGAGCTGTTGGGCAGAGGATTTGTTGCGACAAGCACAAGCCAACATAGTTCATAGCAACTGGGAGGGCCACTAGTAGAGACCGTACAAAATGTACGAAGGTTTTCTAGTAGAGTTAATGGAGTCTAGCCCTCAGAAGGAGAGATAGAGACCATATCAATCAAGGGTTTGGAAGCAATGTTAGAGAGACTTGGTACTGGGAGCTACAAGATGGAGAATGAGGCTTAGGATGTTGCGAATGAACCAGAGGGTAAGCATGTTCCAGGTAGTTCTTCTAGAAGTACCTTCCTCACTATGAGGGAGTGTTAGAGCTTATAGCTTGGGTAGATACTTCTATGTATACTTTTTTTATAGGAGAAGGGTCGAGAAGGAAAAACCAATATGGTTAGAAGGTTGAGATAGCCATTGGAGATCCAAGTGAGAAACTTGGAGTGAAGGTAAAGTAGAGACCTTGAGAGTCGAGAAGGCTTTCGATCTGGAGTTGGAGGGACTTAGGATTCAGAGGGAGTGAGCACGCTCAAGAGGGACTCAGTCTTCATAGGGAGTTAGCAGACTTAGAGGGAGTCAACAATTTAGAGGAAGACAACCTTCAGGTTTTGGAATTCATGGTACAAGATGGTCATGCACAATGCTTAAGAGAGAGAGGATTTTAGGAGTAAGGTGTCTTGGAGAAGGATCATTATCATATAACAGGAATTGTTTATGTGCCATATGGAGTAGTTGTGGTCAAGGTTGCTTAGGAGCGGAAGCAGGAAGCGAGAGCGGGGAGAAACATTTTCAAAAGCTCCTAGGTCGGGAGAGAATCAGGAGAAAGTTTTATTTATTATATATTTATTATATATTATATATTTATATATATTTTTATGCATATGTGTCAACAAAAGCATGTAGAATGACGAATTAGTTATAAAAGAACATGGATTAAACCATATAACATCAATCATCTAGTAGTTACAATCTTCATCAACCACAAGTACAAAATTTACAAGTTTTCATTTATATAGCATGTAAGGGTGCACAACCAAAATAGCATTGAGTGAAATCCATCTCTAAACCGAAAATACATCAACAAACAGAGTGTAGATGGTCTCTAGCATCCAAAAAAGTCATGCTACAACAAATACCTACATATCATAAAAATCATTGCCTATCTTGGGGTCTTTGTTATTAATATCACCCCCTAAGCATTAACATAAGATAGAAAAAAACATAGCATGTCAAGTCAATATTTTGTTTGAGTGATGGGTACATTTTTAGTAGGGTCATGATAGAGGAGTTCAACAACCAATGTCACTAACATTAAGGTACATAGAGGGATTGGTGCTGTTGATTAAATACAACTTCCATACCCTAGTACAAGACAAAATGCAATGGAAACATTGCAATCCCCCCAATCCTAAAAAACTGATAAGTATGTTGGATTTTGAGTGTGATCTAAAATGTACTTTCTTCATATCAAATCCAATGATGTGGGAACCACTCTCAAACATCCTAAGTCATTTCATGGTAATGTTAAAAAATTAAGTAAAAGGATGGAAATTAAAGATAAAGGATAATGTCACTTTTACTTTAAGAATTTAACATTACCATGAATTGCATATCAATACTAGGGCCATAGGTTTGATCATTAGGTTGCCTCACTCAAAAATTCTTATTTCTTTGAAAAACAATTGCGAAAAAAACTAGCTAGGGAGAGTGCTCCCGCCGCGTTTCGGGAGCGGATTCGAGCAGGGGGGAGGGGAGGGGGGCACTCTGAAACCCTAGTTGTGTTGGTGGATCAAAGGTGGAAATGTGTTCTAAGTTAGAAGGTAGAGCCACTTCTAGGTGGTGTGGTGAGAAGACATCCTCTTGAGAGATCTTTCTCGACTAATCTGGATTTGTCTCGTCACTCCTTGCACCTTCCTTGGGCTCGACACATTAGAGTATCACACTCCACCTCTTGAGACTATTGTTAAATCCCTAACCCTAATCTCAAAATGTTCATTGCTTTTGAAGCACTATTGCAATTCTTCACTTTAGTTTGAATTTCATTGTTTAAAGTGACAAATTCAAGTGAATTCTTTCAATTCTTCTTTTTGTGTTACTTGCATTGAGATTTATAGTGTACTAAAAGATTTGTCGAGTAATAATTCTTAAATGGTTGAATTTATTTTCCTAATCTACTTGTAAAACATGTATTCTCTCCATTTTTTTTGTCATTGAGGTTTATAGTGTACCAAAAGATATGTCTACTAGTAAATTTTAATTGATTGAATCTCCTTTCTTAATCTGCTTGTAAAACTCAATTTATACTAAGTTAAAGCGCTCATTGTTAACAAAATCTTAAATTCCCAATTAATCTAACTTCATTCAATCATTAAGATCCCAATTAACCTAATACATTTATTTTGCAAATTAAAATGCTACTTGTTTGTAGTATATTGAGTTAATACTCAATTTTAACAAAATATTTAAATCTTTAAAGCCTAGTATTTATTCATTAAAATCTTAATTAGCCTAAAACATTCATTTGTTAAAGTAAGATTGTCGTTTACCTATACATCCATAATAAATTGTATACTATTCTTTGCAAATATTAGATTATTAGTTGTTTATGTATTACTTTATAATTTTTTTATTTAATTTCAAATAATTAAAAAGGATCACTAGATGTTGCCCTTTGCAAATAATAATAATTATTATTATTCAGTTTTAAGGCCAATGCCAAGCCAACACCACATTGGTGTATGAGCCCCCTTGTTTGTGGGACAAGGGACCCACCTCCGCTAAGAGATTTCACTACTAAATCTACAAAAACATACATACTCTACCTCTTTAGTTTTGAACCTATAACTTTTTAGAAAAAAACATATGCTCTTACCCTTTACAAATTAATGTTTAAATTAATTACTTATGATATATTGAAAATAATAAATTATACCAAATCATTAATAAAAATAAATACATTAACCTTAACATGCTATTTCCAACGACTAAATTACAATGGAAAAGTGGCTAGGATTTAACGTCTTTCATGATTCTATGAATTTAAAATTGGGACCAAGTTCCCATAATTCTTTAATAACATAAAATTCGGAATATTTAAGATACATGTATCTCCGCCTCTGATATTTTAGAGCCGATTCACTTCGTAATAGAGAGAGAGAATTCCAAAGTGAAAGAAAATCATGAACTCGACCAACTGATGCAAAACCAGGGCCCTTTCAGGAATTCCCCCGATCTTTGTTAGTGTAAAATCACCCAATATTTTTCATAAATTTGTTCAGAGTTTTATCAACTCTATGATTCTGTAAAGCCGCTGGCGACAACAAACTCCTCCCTATCGCCATCGGAAAAATGGAGGAATTTTTATATCGATCACATTCTGCAACCAAATCCAAAATCCATGGCAAATCTGCAACCAAGATTGCGAATCGAGCTATGGCGTCGATTCCAGTCCGACTTGCCGTTGACAGAACGGCGAAATTGTAAATAAATAAATGTCCCACATGGATCCCAGTCATAATATTCCGAGATTTTATAAAGCCGGACGGAACATTTGACATCTACATGCACATGGTGAAGAAAATGGCCCCACAGCGTCACAAAACTATAGCCCAGAAGGTCTGTTGTGTTCTTAGGTGCTACAAGACCCATGGACGACTCTTGTTGCCACGCGTCACAAGACCCATGGACGAGATGTGGGGCTCCCGCGTCACCAAATTTCAACTGAACCACGGCTAAGATCTTGCCACGCGTCACAAGGTCCACGGACGAGATATGTGGCTCACGTCGCCAAATGTCAACAGATCCATGGCTAAGATCTGTGGCTGCCGTGCTGCCAAGTGTTCCCTGATAAACGGCTCAGATCTGTGGCTGTGGAGCTGCCAAGTGTTGGCAGATCCTCGACCCAGATGTGCGGCTGTGGTCCTGCCAAGTGTCGTTAGAATCATGGCTAAGATCTGTGGCTGCCGTGCTGCCAAGTGTTCCCTGATACACGGCTCAGATCTGTGGCTGTGGAGCTGCCAAGTGTTGGCAGATCCTCGACCCAGATGTGCGGCTGTGGTCCTGCCAAGTGTCGTTGATTCTAGGCCTGGATTTGTGGTTGTGGTGTTGCCAAGTGTCGCCAGATCCAGGGAGGAGATGTGGGGTGTGTTTCCAGGTGTCGACAGATCCAAGATTGAAATGTGGGGCTCTCGTGTCGCCAAGTTTCACCAGATCATGGCCCATATATGTGGTTGTTGTGCTGCCAAGTGTCCCCTGAATCCATGGAATAGATCTGCCGTCGTGGCACTGCCAAGCGCCACCATATCCTCGACCGCTGTAACCACTGTACAGGAATTTAAACTTAAAACCTCGTGGGCTTATCCGCTCACAAGCTTATGAGTTTATATGCATATCTGCCTATAAGTTTATAATTAGATAGGTTTATCGGCTAATAACTAGATAAGTTCATCGGTTTATAAGCTCCCAAGCTTATAATATTATAAGCCCTAATGGTTATCTTTCTATAAGCCATTGAACGTATCAGTTTATAAGTCCAATAGATTATCAGTATATACTCAGATAGGCTTATAAAATTATAAGCCATTGACTTAGTAATTTATAAGCAATTCGGCTTATGAGTTTATAAGCAGATAAGCTTATCAAATTATATGAACAGTTGCTTATCAATTTATAAACGGCAAGGCTTATCAGTTTAAGCAGATAAGTTATCAATTTATAATTCGACTTACTTATCTGTTTATAAGTAGATGAACTTATAATTTTGTAAGCCCATTGTCTTATTTGTTAATAAGCTATCAGGTAATAAACATAAAGGCTTATAAATTTTTAATTAGTTGTACCTATCAGTGTATAGCGTATCAAATTATAAGCAGATAAATCCATTGGCAAATATCCTCTTCTCTTATCGGCTTATCTGCTTAAGCACATGAAGCCTATCTGCGTGAAGCGCTGCGGCGGGAGATAGCAACCGCAGCAGGATGACTATGATAGCTCAAGTATTTCACCCTTTGTCTACCCACTGCAGTCACCAAGATCTGCGGCTGTGGAGCTGCCACATGTCACCGAGATCAAGGGCTGTGGAAATGCCATGTGTTGGTGACATCTGCGGCTATGGAGCTGTCAAGTGTCTCCGAGATCAAGGGCTGTGGAGCGGCCACGTGTTGCTAAAATCAAGGGTTGTGGAGCTGCCACGTGTCTCCTAGATCTACGGCTGTGGTGCTACAGGTGTCAACGAGATCAAGGGCTGTGGTGTTGCCACGTGTCGAAGTGATCTGCGGCTATGATGCTGCCAGGTGTGGCTGAGATCTGCCGCTGTGGTTCTGCCAGATGTCACCAGATATACAGCTGCGACGCTGCCAGGTGTCATTAGATCTAAGGCAGAGATGTAGGGCTCTATCACGTGTCACAAGATCCATGGCCTAGATGTATGATTGTGGTGCTGCCAGGTGTCACAAGATCCACGGTTGAGATCTATTGCTCTGGTGCTGCCAGCTGTGGCAAGATCTGGCCCTGTTATCCATGTAAACTGTCGTTCAAACAAAGAGCGGAGCATTATGGACTATTAGGTATTTTGCTGAAGCAACTACAGGGAGTATGGGCAGGGGACCAGGTAACAGTGAAGTAAGGAGCAAGCAAAGGATACCAGTGCGGAGGGACGCGAAGTCGGTAGATGAGATGAGTGTTTGTTTCGATTAAAAATGACCTCAATCACTCTCGGCAGTGTCAGGGTCTTTATGGGAAGGGACCTTTCGCTCTCGCAAGATGTTGTTGACCAAATTCTGGACGACTTGTGCCCAAAAATCGTACATTCTTGCCATCTACCTGTTATTTAGCTCCCCGATTTATATACGCTTTTGACGGTCCGGTCCACTATGTGATTTATTTTCGCCTTTGTAGTGCTTTTTCTGTGGCAAGACTGTAACAGGTTTTCCAATCGGAGAAACAATAGTAATTGATAAGTAAAATTAAACCACTAGTGCTTCTTTGTATTGTTTGTGTGGTGATTGCTTTTTCAGCGTGGTATTTGTTGAAATTGGTTGAAAAAGACAGATAGATTCCCTTTGTTTGAGGCAGAGTAGATGGTGATTTCATAATTGGGAATTCAAAAGGATCATTGAATGCGAAATCGCCAATGATCTAGTATTAGTTACAGGTAATGGTAAACTCAATTTATTTCTGGACACTGGCAATTGTGGTCCAATGTTGAAGAGGTAAATATTAGATTTTAGATTGTGATGGTACCTGTGTTTAGTATGGCTCTATGTTTAGCCAGATAATTGAAAATCTTTGTTTCAGCCAATTTTATGTGTTTAATATACTAAATACATGAGTTGGATCTGTGTCCTGTGTAAGATCTGGGCCTATTTTTTTGGGGAATGGATGGAAAACAATTGCGGAAGTGTAGCATATAATCCAGTTGGGATTCATGCCAATGAAATCGTGGTTGTAATGTGAATTGTATTCTTAACTTTTAAATTAGTTTGATTTCAAAAAGGAATTCCGCTTCAAAATGTGCGTAGTTTTCCCTTCATAAACTTGATGTCCATTGCCCAAATTTTTAGTCAATGGAAATTCAAATTCATTGAAGATAGGTTGAAACATATGTAGGGAAAGTTTTCCCTTCATAAACTTGATGTCCATTGCCCAGATTTCTAGTCAATGGAAATTCAAATTCATTGAAGATAGGTTGAAACATATGTAGGGAAAGTCATGAAAAGAGGAGAGATACAGAGTGGATTTTATTCTATATTATATATTTGATTTACCATTATAAATTTGCTTGGTATAAATGAGTGAAGCCATTCATTATGATGTTTATGAATTGTGGAATGAATCAAGCATGAGTTGGAACGTGAATGCACCAGATTGGCTGTGCAAGGAAAGCGTAATTGGTACCAGGCTGAAAATGGTGCCATCAAAATATTATTTTTTTAATTATTAAGTATATATAATATAAAAAATTACAATGTGTAAATATCATTTGGTATTTATTGTATATGATTAGGTAAGCATATAGGTAAGAAAAATAGATGAAAATTCTTTTACAATTTCATATTTTTATTATCAAGCAAATCAAGATTTTTCCTATATGGTTTTAAGATGTTATGGGCAATCATGCACTGTAATGAGAGCCTTGATTGTGTTGGTAGTAAGGTGAATGCAAAGGTATTTTCATGGTTCACTTATGTTCCTTGAAAGGCCATCACTCCTTGATGGTCACATTGATGTTAAGATAGAATATCATGATGAGAAGTGAGTTTTCCAAACTTATAACCAACACTAATAGCTTACAAGAAATTATGCTAGTGAGCTAGATGAACAACTCAACTCATTATTAATCAATTTCAAACCTCAATTTGGTAACTAGCAGTGGAGGACAACAATCCTGGTACAACCAACTCACTGTTGAACAATTTCAAACCTCAATTTGGCAACTAGTAGTGGATGGCAACAATCCTAGTACTTGGGTTTTTTAATTTGTTGGATTTGTTTGTTGTAGCCTATGTTTTAAGATGATTGGTCTATCGGTGATTTAGTTTCTCTAGTTAAAATAGTCAAGGTTCAAATTAAATTAAACTAAATTAAAATTAAAGTGCCAACATAATTCATCTCTAAATATCTCAATTTTATGTATTTTATTATAGTGATTTGGATTTATTTTTTTAATTGGAATGAGAATTTCAGGTGAATTCATAACTTTGAAATATTAGTTGCCACTATTACACCCAGATACAACTATTTCATAAATGGTTTTTGGAGAGTTCACCAGACCACTAGAGAGATTTGACTATAGTGATTTGGAATATAACTAATAATTTTTTATAAATAGGCACCTAGATCAAATCGATCATTTTTTTGGAGTTTTTGAATGGAATATTTAAATTTTTTATCAACATAAATTAAGATAGTGAAGAATATGTAGCATTGAAAATTAGCTTTGCTCTCAGGGATTTGTGAATGCAACTTAATAAAATTCTTCTTGTTGAGGTATTTAGTTTATATGGAAAGTCACTCATTATAAATGATAGCCCAAATTAATCTACAACTTCTATCAAGTGAATATATTTTTAATTTTATAACTTACTTTTGTCTCATTTTTATATAAAAAAATGAAAGTTGTTAAGTCATATTGCAAAATTACAGGGTCACATTGCAAAAACCAAAAATGAAATATCCCTCATCAATGTTTTACTTCACCTTCATTACCTAAACCCAATGACCGTCTACCTTTCAAAAAAACATTAATATGTAAAATTCTTTTTTTAATAAAAGGCAAAATCACAATGATCTCTTAGTATGTGAAATTCCTTTTTAATTCTTTCTTTACTTAATAAAAGGTAAAATCACAATGATCTCTGTGAAATTCCTTTTTAATTCTTTTACTTAATAAAGGGAAAAATCACAATGATCTCTTAGTACTTTGCCTAACGTTTTGATCTTTGCAATACATATAATTGATTTTTTAAACTTAATAAATAGAAAAATCTTGTAACACAATGAGATGTTCATACTTTGGTGAAGATCTTGATATTTGCAATAAATATAGTTGAAACAATATCTAATTGATTATAAATATCATGAATTAATGTAAATGAAAGTTTATTTATATTTCATTCTATGTGTTAATTAATTCATAGTGATTAAAAAAAGAGAGTTCGCTTATATATCTTGAATTAATGTAAATGAAAGTTTATTTATATTTCATTCCATATGTTAATTAATTCATAGTGATTAAAAAAAGAGAACGTTCATTTATATATCTTTTTTATATTCCAAAAGTTAATTAATTTATGGTGGAAAGTTAGTTTATATTTCTTTTTATATTCCATATGTTAATTAATTCGTAGTGATTAAAAACACAAAAAGTTCATTTATATTTTTTTATATTCTATCTGTTAATTAATTTATAAATTTATAATGACTTATAAAAAAAAAATGGAAAATTTATTAAAATTAATAGAGATTTTGGAAAAAAAATGATTTATGATTTATAAAAATAAGACTTCCATAATCTATTCATAAGTTTATTAAAATGCATCATATTTTTAAGAACAACATACTAAATTAATTTATTTAATCTATTCATAAGTTTATTAAAATGCAACATATTTTTTAGAACAACACACTACATTAATTTATTTTATGTATTCCAAAGATTCTCTATCTACCATTACCATTAAGAGAGGGTAAAGAGGATAACATATTAAGATAAAAAATACCATTAAGAGGGTAAAATATTAAGATAAACTAAATAACTACATGCATATTGGCTTTTAAAATTATCTTTAAAGTATTTGTCTTATTTTTTTAATGAACTAAACATGCATATTGCTTTCTAAAATTATTTTAAGGATGCATATTGCTTTCTAAAATTATCTTTCATATTTCCATAAATAGAATATACTTATCTTATCTTATATTTTAATAAAAAAAACCTTTTGTTACTAATCCACCTACATCCATCCTAACTCGAGATCACCGAGGGTCTAACTCGAGATCACCCCCGGCCAAAGAGAAATCAGATATCTTTAAAGCTACCCAATGACCATAACCAGCTGCTCAAATTTGAAAAGAATAAAATCTCATCAAAAATTGAAATAATACTGATTACGCGTGTAAACCAATGCCACCTAGACTGGATAAATCTTTGTAGTGAAATAATACTGATTACGCGTGTAAACCAATGTTACCTAGACTGGATAAATCTTCTACAAAGTACTTTGACAGGTAAGCCGCAAAGAATACACGGATATTTACAAACAAAAACCATTTTCAAATAAAAAATCAACAATAATGTGTATGCATATATAGATATAGAATCACAGAAATAATATGTCATGCACATAGATACACGAACCAAAAGAGTATGAGTGATAGATATTTCATTTTTTTGAATGATAGATATTTAACAATCCTCTTCAAGGGTGGGGATTGCACTGATATCTGCAACCTTCAGTATCATAGAGCTTCCACAGAGATTGCATTGAACTCTGCAGGATTTAGGGCACGTCTCAATATATCCAACTGGACTACCCAACTCCATTACCAGTTCTCTGGATTACCCAACTCCATTACCAGTTCTCAGAGTAAGACTAAATGCTTTATAATATATTTATAATATTGATAGTCTGGACAATTCAAATTCCACCCACAGAGATTGCATTGAACTCTGCAGGATTTAGGGCACGTCTCAATATATCCAACTGGACTACCCAACTACATTACCCGTTCTCTGGATTACCCAACTCCATTACCAGTTCTCAGAGTTTTAAGACTAAATGCTTTATAATATATTTATAATATTGATAGTCTGGACAATTCAAATTCCACCCACAGAGATTGCATTGAACTCTGCAGGATTTAGGGCACGTCTCAATATATCCAACTGGACTACCCAACTGCATTACCAGTCCAACTGCATTACCAGTTCTCTGGATTACCCAACTCCATTACCAGTTCTCAGAGTTTTAAGAGTAAATGTTTTATAATATTGATGGTCTGGACAATTCCAATTCCATCCAACTGTTGTATATGCATTGCTGAATTAAATTACATCCAATTACGGACTGCAGTATATACATTAAAATATCTTACAGAGTATTAAAATATATACATTCTTGAACTGAATTAAATTATTTCCCATGCCTGTTAATATTCAGGGGAGTTGTGTCCAACCACAGACTCCCACTCGGCGCCCCGGGCCGGCGGGAGGACGATCGGCTGGTCATCCAGGAAGAGAGAGAGTTCATCGTGGGCATCGTCCCACGTGGCAACCTTGTTGGCGCCCAGGTAGAGCTTGTGGGAATCGAACTGCATACCGATGGACTGCACCCAGGTGAATCGCGCTTCAGACCCTCTTTCTTGCTCTTGCCAATGAAATGCCCATTGATATGTAAATTGGTCTCAGAGACAAGGCAGAAATCCCGGTCCTTCTTTCCATGAAAGAACAAAATAATGCCGTCCCCGTCAAGGGAGCAGAGCATTTTTCATTGTAAAGGCAGAAAAGGTGGAAACGGTTCGAATGCTTCCAAACAGCATCATTTGCAACCTGACTGGCTTCCTCATACAAAACCTGGAATATGATCCCTTTCTATAGGAATAACATCCCAAAATGTTTAAAGCTCTTTAGGAAGAGAAGAAACCTCCTGGTCTACAGTTGAAAGTCCGATTTGTATTAAACCATGAATCCCAATTGAAAAATTGTCCAATTATACATCTTCTAATATGATTTATCAACCATGTCTAGCAATATGCAGTCTGTGTACACTCTTTTCAGGGCCAATGACATTCCTAACCTTTGCATCAGCAGAAAAACCCTACAGGAACTTCACTGGAACTCAACCTTAAAGACCTAGCAGATGCAGGAGAGCTAATATCAAAAGTGCCAACTTCTAGTTTGCTGAAAAAGCTACAACAATACCAGCAGTGATTGTTGAAATATTCTGAACACCATCTTCCACTATACTGCGCACTGTCGCAGCATCTGTTGATAATCTTGCACCTATTGCACAAATTTGGAATTTGGATAATCACCAATATGATATTTCTAACGTCTGCCCAAGGCGAATACAAATTTAGTGTTTACTCTTTGGAGTGTTTTTCCTCCCATTAACAAAACGGTAAAAGGTTTGTCATCAATCAAACCATCACTATCATCAAACCATCCAACCTCCTGGTAAACAATCTTGTTAAATGTCAATGATCGTATAGGTTGCACAAGCCTGCCACCAGCAACAGCAAAACAGATGATCTGTGTTGGTCCCATGAGGAGGCATGTTGCTTGCAAAACTATATACATAAGTTCCCAGAATCTGGCATCTTTTCGAAGCTTATGTGGAAGTTCGTAAAAACTGGCAATAACACTTGGAAGTAAGAGACTAAAAATAGGAAATGTAACCCCATGAACAACTGCTGCAATGGATCCCAGTATGAACGCTAGAGTCTCTGCCTTGTTGAGAGATGCTAGGCGTGAAACAACATTTTTTCCATATTTTAACTGCCCATCCTCGACATCTCCCTGATTTTTGGACGAAAACCAATTCACGAAGCCCTTCTTTGGCTTACTTTTGCCCACTTGAACATTTTCCTGGAGACCAACTCCACCAGGCAACGAAAATGGAAAAGAAACAGAGTTAGAACTACCACCAATTCCCGATGATCTATTGCTTATAGATCGTCTAGGAGATGACTTTCGACTACTACGCCTGCCAACGGTCCTGGAATCACGCAAATGCATTTCCATATGCTCAGGATCATTTGCATATTGTTCTTTTGGTGGATGTATTTCCTGCAGACATATAAGCTGGGAGAATGGCCCAGATGGGTTCATGATGAGCTGGGAGTGTGAACCTGAAATTAACATTTCTCATTTCCATTAATAGCTCTGCGTGAGTAATGAGTAACGAAGAAGAGTCACCTCACTAAGCCTGTTGCAAAATATCAAATAATTTTTCTATTTTCAACAATATTTGTTAATAATGGAATGGAGAAAAAATGTTTTATAAGCAAGTGGACGTTAGATTGTCGATATCTGTGTTGTTTGTTAATAAAGATTAAAAACTAAAGCATTGCAAAAATTTACCCTTTTCAACAATACAGCCACGCTGGACGACAGCGATCATATCAGCATTTCTGACAGTAGCCAGACGATCTGCAACAATAACTGTTGTTCTATTTCTCATAATTCTATCAACAGCTTCTTGAACCACTCTTTCAGACTCTGCATCCAAGGCACTGGCAGCTTCATCGACGAGGAGAATTCGGGCATCTTTTAAAATAGCCCACGCAATTGCAATCCTTTGCTTTTGAGCTCCATATAATTGGGTATCAAACCCCTGAAAAGAGTAACCATGACTGTCAGCATATACCAATCACCAATAATGAAGATCTATTTCTACAAACTTGAGGCATGTTACTAATAAATTTTGCCGCATTAGCAAGCTCTGCAGCAGCCTGTATTTCCTCTGGTGTTGCCCCATCTTTACCATATGCAATATTCTCCTTAATAGTGGTTTCAAAGAGAGCAGGTTCCTGGCTTACAAGTCCAATTTTTTGCCTTATCCATTAAATTGTTTGATATTGACACTATCTATAAGCACTTCACCAGCTTGTGGATCATAGAATCTATCTATAAGATAATATAACTGTGGACTTCCCACTTCCACTCTCTCCAACTATAGCCGTAGTGTTACCTCTATAGCTGCAATGGTACCTATGGGTATTTCCAGTGAGAACCCAAAAAATATATGAACATAAGGCCGCACTGGATAACCGAAGTGTACATCACTGGATAACCGAAGTGTACATCTTTAAGCTCAATATCAACCTGAATATCCTCAAGTACCAATCTATTTGTATCATATACATCAATCTCTGGCTTTCTATAAATTGTCTCAAACATTTTGTAAGCTGCAGCTTGTCCAGCTCCAAAGGCATTTAAACATGGCGACGCGTATACATCAATCTCTGGCTTTCTATAAATTGTCTCAAACATTTTGTAAGCTGCAGCTTGTCCAGCTCCAATGGCATTTAAACATGGCGACGCATATACATCAATCTCTGGCTCTCTATCAATTGTCTCAAACATTTTGTAAGCTGCAGCTTGTCCAGCTCCAAAGGCATTTAAACATGGTGACGCCTGTCCCGGAGACCTGAAATCCAATAGAACATTTATCGTTGTGTTCTCATTAATTAATGTGAATTTATCTAGTTTGAATAAGTGCAAATCCCTATAGTCAAATTTCCTGATCAAGTGACAATAATGCATTTCACAATGCAGATTCAAGTCACATGCCTCCAGTCAGAACTGCAATGATGACATTAATCACACTCCAGAATATCCTTCATGAATAATTAACCGTTATCAATACCAAAGAGCCAATGCAAAGGTGGAGAACAAAATAAAATGTAAAGACCCAACGCCAAAACTAGCTGCCAACCATTGATAAGCAGCCAACCATTGATGAGCAGTAGCCATGTAAGCAATTGTAAGGGAATTTTCATAGTCAGTAACAACATTCTTCTCCCCGATAAAAGCAGCAGCCTGAAATGTAACTAAAATGTGTTATTAATCTGTATAGATTATGTACAATAGAACTGGTGCTCGTATGAAAACATGGTAACCCTCAATTTCAGATCTAAAGAAACCTGGTTTTATGACATGAAAAGGCGTGGTTTGTGTTATTGATCACATACTCCGGGTCCTAAATGAACTAGTTATCTGCTCCATAACATTGCCCGCTTCTACATATGCTTGCTGGCCTCAGCTTGACATCTTTGATATTATCATAGCCATAGCACTGCCCGCCAGTGCAAGAAGGGGAATCGTACATGGCATTACTAGGGTAAGTTTCCATCCTTTGATGAAGGCGACAACAAAACCTCCGAAGAATGTTGACACAACCTAGATGAATTTCCCAACCTGAACAAACAACGGCAAATATAAAAATATGAGAAAGGTTATTATACATTATTATGCGGAAAATGCTAAATAGAACTATAAACATATGATAAAAGGTTATTGTATAATCTTCCATTAGAGTAATATAATTACACTGTTAATTTGCACTTCAATTACAATTTAGTTACATAGTTAATGATCAGTTATACCATTGTGACTTATATCACGAATATAGAAAACATTTTGATGCTGTGGGAATTTAAGTATCGATTTGCATTTCATTTTGCTATTGGGCATTTACTTGTGGCTGCAGCCATAGTCACTGTTCCGATTAACATATTGATATATTGACATCGGAGCCAGAAAGGACGTGATCTGTATCCATGTGTGTGCAGTGTATGAAAGTGCAGCATAGGAGAGTTGTTTTCATAGGTCAACGCTGCTTTATGAGGGATGCCTCCGGAACTTTAAACCTAAGTTCCACTTGAAGGAGGCAAACTAGGTAAAGAAGATGTTGCAGTAAAGAAAGGATTAAAAAAAAAACAATGTGAGGCCAGTTGTAATATTTGCTTGAACTAGAGGCCCAATTCCAATAAAGAAGACCCAAAGCGAGGCAAGTTGTAATATTTGAGTGAACAAGAGGATCGACTGTTTGCAACAAAACATTTTATTTTGGACAGACGCTTAGGAGAACAAAGCCACCATTACAGCCCAGTTATTGCATCACTGAAAATAGAAATTTAAAGTTGGAATGATCAACAATATGATATATCTAACGTAATGTATTTAGAACTATTTGATAATCTTGCACTTATTGCAACACTGAAAATAGAAATTTGAAGTTAGAATGATCACCAATATGATATATCTAATGTAATGTATACAGAGGAAAATGCAAATTTAGTATTTAATACAAATTTGGTATTTGCCCTTGGAGTGTTTTACTCCTATTACCAAAACAGTAAGAGGTTTGTCCATCCACTGACCTTGAATTTTCACTATTATCAAACCATCCAAATTGGTCTTGCCTCTTGTAACTGCAATTACAAATGTTCTCTGCAAAATTAAAAAAACAATTACAAGCTTGATAATTATTAAGCTGGCATATAAAGCAATTACAAGCTTGATAAGACCTTGAATTTTCACTATTATCAAACCATCCAAATTGGTCCTGCCTCTTGTAACTGCAATTACAAAAGTTCTCTGCAAAATTAAAAAAGCAATTACAAGCTTGATAATTATTAAGCTGGCATATAAAGCAATTACAAGCTTGATAAATATTAAGCTGGCATATAATTTGTTAAGGATTCCAACAATTGATAATATGATCATATACACACCAGTTTTTATAAGTTGTTGGGGAAATATTTCTTAATCACCCTGTGATTTTTTTGTTGTCTTTGTGGAGCCCTTTTAATTGCAAGCTTTATAATACAATCGTTGTTCTTGTGGAGCCCTTTTAATTGCAAGCTTTATAATACAATCGTAATCGTTGTTTTTGTGGAGCCTTTTTAATTCTGAACTTTATTGAGATTTTTAATTCTGAACTTCATATCTCAATAAAGTAATGCACATTATACTAACACTGAAAAATCTCAATAAAGTAATGCACGATTATACTAACACTGCATGAATCAAGCTAACATCTATAATTCAAATCAATAATACATTCACTGATACTTTTAATTGCAAGCTTTATAATACAATCGTTGTCTTTGTGGAGCCTTTTTAATTCTGAACTTTATTGAGATTTTTAATTCTGAACTTTATATCTCAATAAAGTAATGCAGGATTATACTAACACTACATGCAATTAAGCTGACATCTATAATTCAAATCAATAATACTTTCACTGATGGCTTATTGGGTAACTTCCTAGTACCATTGTTCTATCTCATAAATGGACTTTTGGATTGAAGAAAAACTGATGGAAATCGCCAAAATGAGCCATAACATTCAAATTTTGACCCTGTAAGGTTTTACCTAAAGTGTAAGGTTTTAGCTAAAGTCAAAAAGCACATACAAAGAGTGCTTGTTACATTGTTATGTATTTGATAAAAGGAAAAATTGTTGAGCAGAAAGAACAAATCTTGAAAACAAAACTTGCCAGGGTTAAAAATAAACTGAATTAGCTAAATCTAAACTCTATCTAAACATTTAAGTTGGACTTGTTTTAACTTTGTTGGTAGCATAATTTCATTATAATTATCAAGTACATAAGTGAGTGGGCCATAATATCCAAATTTTGACCCCGTGTAAGGTTTTAGCTAAAGTCAAAAAACACATACAAAGAGTGCTTGTTATGTTATGCATTCAATAAAAGGTAAAAATTGTTGAGCAGAATGAGGAAATCTTAAAAAGAAAGTTGTCGGGATTAAAAATAAACAGAATTAGCTAAACCTAAACATTTAAGATGGACTTGTTTTAACTTTGTTGGTACCATCTGATTATTGGTTCTAAACTCATTATAATTATCAAGTACATAAGTGATGGACTTGTTTTAAGTTTGTTGGTACCATCTGATTATTTGTTCAGAATCCAAGAAATAAACAAATTTAAGGACCTATTTGAAATTTGTGGGTGCCATTTGATTATTTGTTTAATTTCATTATAATTACTATCAAGTACATAAGTAAATCAATAAAGCTCTTACTAGAAACAAATTTTCTACGTCATGAATTATTTTTCTTTTGCGAATGATTTTTCATTAAAGTGAAAAATAAACAAATTTAAGGACCTATTCGAAATTTGTGGGTGTCATTTGATTATTTGTTTAATTTCATTATAATTATTATCAAGTACATAAGTAAATCAATAAAGCTCTTACTAGAAACAAATTTTCTATGTCATGAATTATTTTTCTTTTACGAATGATTTTTCATTAAAGTGAAAAAACCTCGTTATCTCTTGGAACAAGGACTAGGATTATATGACTAGTATTGATTTCATTTACTGAAAGAAACTCCTGAACCACAAGGATAAAGCAATCAACCTATTATGCACCTTGTTATCTCTTGGAACAAGGATTAGGATTATATGACTAGTATTGATTTCATTTACTGAAAGAAACTCCTGAACCACATGGATAAAGCAATCAACCTACTATGCACCTCATTATCTCTTGGAACAAGGATTAGGATTATATAACTAGTATTGATTTCATCTCGTTATCTCTTGGAACGAGGACTAGGATTATATAACTAGTATTGATTGATTTCATTTACTGAAAGAAACTCCTGAACCACAAGGATAAAGCAAGCGACCTATTAATTCAGAGGGATGAATTTGAAATTTTCTTCAGATAAAATAAATCCATTTGTTTGGGAAAAAAAGGATTAGCTTAAAGGAAAAATTAGTAGTGTGTTTTGTAGGGTAGAGAATTATGACAAAAAGCGAATAGAGTTTAAAATGACCTAAAATGACCAAAAAGGACAGTATCAAAAATAGAACCACAATCTCATTTTCAAAATGGTGTATAATTTTTTTAGCCTTTTCGTGTGTGTGTTTTTGCTTGAACTCTACAAGGTTGCCAACATGGAGGAGAAAGAGAAAAAAGAATCTGGCACCCATATCCTTATACTTACCCAATTTCTCAGCTGAGACTTCTCCCTCAAATTCCTTTTCACATTGACCCACATGATGTTGTAATTTAATATCTTGGAAGAAGAGAATCCCGTATTTTACACTAAGAAACAAGAAGCAAATTAACAATGATCTAAACAAGGGGATACTTAAATCCTAGAAACTATTATATCCATTGTTTTATTAAAGATATCATGACATCCACAGAACAGAAAGTGTGATTTGAATGGCAACATGTAAATAAAAAAGAACATATTGTTTTATTAAATATATCATGACATCCACAGAACAGAAAGTGTGATTTGAATGGCAACATGTAAATAGAAAAGAACATAGGGGGCACCTACAATGGCATTCATTAGATCATTGTCCTGCTGCTTCTCCATCATTGTCATCCACTAGCTACATTGCTGAGCACGTTACTAAATTCCTCCTTTCTCAAATGGCTCTTGAGAATATTTTCATAATCTTTTCACTCAGAGAGTTCCTGCTCATTATAATTATCAGGTACATGAGTGAATGAGCCATAACATCCAAATTTTGACCCTGTAAGCTTTTAGCTAAAGTCAAAAAACACATACAAAGAGTTCTTGTTACATTGTTATGCATTCAATAAAAGAAGCCCATTAACAATGATCTAAAGAAGGGGATACTTAAATCCTAAAAACTATTCTACCCATTGTTTTATAAAGATATCATAACATCCACGGAACAGAAAGTGTGATTTGAATGGAAACATGTAAATAAAAAAGAAGATAGGGGGCACCTGCAATGGCATTCATTAGATCGTTGTCCAGCTGCTTCTCCATCATTGTCGTCCACTAGCTACATTGCTAAGCATTGTTATTAAGTTCCTCCTTTCTCAAATGGCTCTTGAGAATCTTTTCACTCAGAGAATTCCTGCTCATTATAATTATCAAGTACATAAGTGAATGAGCCATAACATCCAAATTTTGACCTTGTAAGGTTTTAGCTAAAGTCAAAAAACACATACAAAGAGTGCTTGTTACATTGTTATGTATTCAATAAAAGGTAAAAATGGTTGAGCAGAATGAGAAAATCTTAAAAAGAAAGTCGTCCGGCTTAAAAATAAATGGAAAAATCTTAAAAAGAAAGTTGTCCGGCTTAAAAATAAATGGAATTAGCTAAGCCTAACATTTAAGATGGACTTGTTTTAACTTTGTTGGTACCATCTGATTATTTGTTCTAACTCCATTATAATTATCAAATACATAATAATTATCAAGTACATAAGTGATGGATTTGTTTTAACTTTGTTGTTCTAACTTCATTATAATTTAAGTATAGGGGGTTTACGCAGTGCATTATATTAGATATCATTTTTGGGATTCAACTGCGTTAAGTAAGTCATTCACGTATGACCATTTCCATGAGAGGTAGTCATAAGTGACTAATTTCTCATGATTTGAATAGTTCACTTAGCACTCATTGCATCGGGTGATGCTCACAGGGGTGAAGAAGTGGGATTGAAAATGGTGAAATAAATCACATAGCATCAATCATCACTTCCGAGGCTTGCACCCGGTAACCAGGACTTCCCGGGAGGTCACCCATCCCAGATCTCCTCTCGCTCAAGTGCATAAGTGATTGGACTTGTTTTAACTTTGTTGTTACAATCTCATTATTTGCTCTAACTTCATTATAATTATTAAGTATGTAAGTGGATCCATAAAGCTCAGTTACAAGAAACAAAAAAGTTAAGGACCTATTCGAAATTTTGTTGGTGCCATTTGATTATTTGTTTAAATTCATTATAATTATTATCTTTTTTTTCCCATAAGGAAAAATCGTAATTTCTTTAAAAAGAGGAAATTACATTCTGTAGATGCTGGTGCATATCCAGTGCATGATCATATCATGTATAGACAGTGTTGTTGCCTTTGATCCACGTAGGGGGCAACAATAATAAACAAAAAACTATAAGCCATATGATAAACAGACTGTTACCATGTTCAGTGTCAGCATTATAATTATTATCAAGTACATAAGTAAATCAATAAAGCTCTTACTAGAAATAAATTTTCTAAGTCATGAATTATTTTTCTTTTGGGAATGATTTTTCATCAAAGTGAAAAGACCTCATTATCTCTTGGAACAAAGACTAGCATTATATGACTAGTAATGATTTCATTTACTGAAAAACTCCTGAATCACAAGGATAAAGCAAGCAACCTATTAATTCAGAGGAATGCATTTGAAATTCTATTTAGATAAAATCTATTTGTTTGGGAAAAAATGGATCAGCTTAAAGGAAAAATTAGTAGTGTGTTTTTTAGGGGAGGGAATTATGACAAAAAGTGAAAATAAATTCAGAGGGATGCATTTGAAATTCTATTTGGATAAAGTCCATTTGTTTGGGAAAAAATGGATGAGCTTAAAGGATAAATTAGTAGTGTGTTTTTTAGGGTAGGGAA
Source organism: Pinus tabuliformis (assembly GCA_031772625.1). Taxonomy (NCBI): domain Eukaryota; kingdom Viridiplantae; phylum Streptophyta; class Pinopsida; order Pinales; family Pinaceae; genus Pinus; species Pinus tabuliformis. The sequence continues at coordinate 814,338,605 of CM062807.1, read as the reverse complement.
TTATGACAAAAAGCAAAAAGAGTTCCTGCTCAAGTTAAGATGTTTTAGCTTCATGAAACCCCAAATTTCTTTGGGAATGCTACCAACCAGAAGATTGTTGGTTATATTCAAAAGCTCCAAATCCTTCATACTCCCGAGCTCTCAAGAAATGGAGGCTTGCGGTTCCATATGTACAAGAGAGAGAAATATTACAAAGTCTCTCATGCAACTCACATGCAGGGAAATGAGTGATTCTTCAACTCACATGTAGGGAAATGAGTGATTCTTCTGTTGAAATTTCTAAGTCTGACACGTCAAAAACTCCTACTGCATTATCTAGTTTATTTCACCTACTTGTTTATTATTTAACAAGTTATTTATCCATATAAATACTAAAAATAAACACAAATGCAGTCTCAACTCATATACAGATCATCAACTGAAATAATAGACAAACACACAAGGGACACCATTATTTTTGGACAATCGTCCCTGGAAAAACCCAATTTGGGAAAACTGGTGCAACAGTTCTGAGAATTTTATTATTAAGCAGCTTTCTTGAGTACAACTAGGGTACCAAACTGGCTCACCCAACAAAGATTTCTACTTGGCAATAATACCTCTTCTTGGAGACAGATATTCAACAAATTTGTCCCACGAAAATCCTTCCAGCGCTTCTCCAAGGCTCTGCGTCAACCCTGCTAGTCCCAGCATCACTCCTGAACCCTCTGCGTCAGCCTTCTACCTCTTTGCATCAGCTTTCTGGCCTTCTGTGTCACCCACACAAGCCCCTCAGCCTCTGCGTAATCACTAGCTGCCTCTGCGTGGCTCCTGTTGCCTCTGTGTAGCTATGGCTGCTCTGCGTAGCCCCTCTGCCACTGCGTTGATCCTTCGACACTATCTCTGCCTCTCTTCTATGTACTCAATGCTCCTTGCTGCAACTCAGATCTCTTGTTCGAATTTTCTCAGTAAACCTCGCTCCAAAAAATCGAACTGACTGATCAATCTTGGTGTATCTCCAACTGACCCTCAAGCCTCCTCTTATACTTTTCCTGTTGTGTCTTCAACGACTGAGATTAAATATCTAATCAACGGCTAAGATTAGATTTGGCTTGATGCATGCCATTTAGAACATTCTCACCTAGTTTTATATTAATACCCATTAATAGTTTAATTTTCCTAAGTTTAGACTTAGGAACTCCATTAAAAATTTAATTATTTTAATATCTCTCTAACCGGATGGAATTTCCCCAAAGCATTTCTGGGTCTTGGATATTTCATGTGCTTTAGCCTCCACCAATTTTCATGGCTAGATCACATCCAATGCTACCACAAATCAACACTCCCTCTTAGTGAGGAATGTGCTCTAGTAATGCTCCACCACTAAAATCACACTAATTCTCCACCACCGGTACTTGTGTTGATGCTTGGCCTGCTGCCTAGCATCCTCTGCACTACTGCCTCCTTGACTGTTGCCCATGGCTCTGCCACTGCCACTGCCACTGCTACATTTGTACTGCAGCTCCCTCTGCATCCATGTTGTTGCTCGTCCTTCCTCCCAACATGTTGCATCATGTTTCCCATAGCACTACCACTGCTAACTGTTGCACTACAACTTAGTTACCAAGAAGTAATTGATCTACCCAACCACTGACATCCTTGTCGATCTACCTCTACTATTATCCTATGCTCCCTCTGCTGCCTCTACGCTGTTGCAAACACCTTTGTGCCTCTCGCACTGCTGCAACGACCTTTATGCCTCTCTGCACTGCTGCAACCATCTCTGTGCCTCTCGCATTGTTGCAACCCCCACTGTGTTGTTGCAGACCTCTGCACTGTAGCACTACCTTTTCGCTCCATCCGCATCTTGCTTCTATTAACATCTGTCATCCTGCTATTGTCATTCGGGGCTCCTGTAGCCGAATATGATCCAAGAGTTTGGGTACCTAAAGGATCCTGCCCCTCAACTTCTGTAGTCCTCTTGACTACAACTCGATGTCACCCCACCTCTTCTCTAAAGGTGCATGAACACTCATGGCACAATCATCATCCGTCTCGACTTCTTTTTCCGCCTTCGCTGGAGCTGCCTTGGAGTCAGAAGCCTCTCCCTTACTCTTCTTCCTGGGACACTGGGTTGCATAATGACCCAGCTCCCCACAATGGAAGCACTTTACCTTGGAGATGTCCTTCTTCTTTCTCTTCCCCTAATGTCCCGGAGATGCCAGAGCCGCATTCTCCTCTTTCTTGATTCGACCTCCTTTGCTGCTACTCCCCGCCTTGATCAGCCGTCTGATCTCTTCTTGACGAAGAGCTGCCCACATCTCTTCCCATCCTAGGAGATTCGCTCTGCCCAAAATGCTTTGGACAAATGTCTCCCAATCCTCGGAGACTGCATTTAGGGCGGTCCTCACCATGAAATCCTGATCCCGCGTGGCCCCTATGGAAGTAAGTTGGTCTCGAATCTCCTACAACCTGCTGAGGTATAGATCTATCTGCTCCCCCTTCTGCATCTGATACGACTGCAGTTGAATCTCCAGTAACATCTTCTTCTGCACGAAAGTGCCCTGATACAATGTCATCAAAGTATCCCACATCTCCTTTGTTGTGTTCTTCTTAGCGATATGTTGTACTACATGATCCTTGACCCCATAAAGAATTATGCACTTTTCCTTTGCCATTGCATCCTCATACCTTTCAATATCAACTGGGTCTTTCGAGATAGGCATGGTTCTCAAGGCAAAGCCCTTGATGCTTATCCAGAACATACAGGATCCTGGCCTTCTAGATGACAAAGTCGGAGGCCCCATCCAACCTGTCCTGATCCCTCAATCTGTTCATTGCCATCTTCGCTCTTTTTTTCTGGACCCCCTCTGAGTCTCGACTTCCCTCCTGGAAGTTCTCTCCTCGACTCCCTCTGAGTCTTGATTTCCCTGCTGGAAATCTTCCCGCCAACTGTCGATCCACTCCTCTCCGATCCTCTTTGCAATTGCAACTCAGATCTGGATTTCTTGGCTAGAAATCCCTTAAGGCAGCAACTCCCTCTACCTTGGTTCTGTCTCGTTAGGTATTGTTTTGCTTCGACAACAACAACACCCCACCAGCTTCCCAATCCATAATTTTCCCAGAGCGCCTTAGGCACTAGCAGCGGAAGAAACTGAGCCTCTTAGCTCTGTGCAATCCCGGCAAGGCTGAATCGCTCCTCTGGCCAACTACGTAAAGCTTACCTGGCTGAGTAGGATGACGTGGCTCTTCGTGAGCCTCTTATTCCTCTACATTATCCCTCTCTCTGACTTGAAATGATGACGCAAGCCCTCTATGTCATTCCTTCTCTGTTGCCTTCTGCTTAGGAACAACTCTGTCTCTCGGGGCAGTTGTTTCTACTGCAAATTTTCTGATTTCAGCTAGTGCCTTCAGTTCTCTTATGATCTGCAATGCTCTGATACCATGTTGAAATTTATAAGTTTGACACATCAAAAACTCCTATTGCATTATTTGGTTTATTCCACCTACTTGTTTATTCCTTAACAAGTTATTTAACCATATAAATATTGAAAATAGAAACAAATGCAGTCTCAACTCATATACAGATCATCAACTGAAATACTAGACAAACACACAAGGGACACCTTATTTTTGGACAATCGTCCCCGAAAAAACCCAAATTGGGAAAACCGGTGCAGCAATTCTGAGGGTTTTATTATTAAGCAGTTTTCTGGAGTACAACTAGGGTGCCAAACTGGCTCACCCAACAGAGATTTCTACCCGGTAGTAATATCTCTTCTCGGAGACAGATATTTAGCAAATCTGTCCCACAAAAATCCTTCCAGCGCTTCTCGAAGGCTTTGTGTCAGCCTTGCTAGTCCTAGCGTCACACCTGAACCCTCTGCTTTAGCTTTCAAGCCTTCTACATCACCCACGTAGGCCCCTCAGCCTCTGCGAAATCACTAGTTGCCTCTACGTGGCTCATGCTACCTCTGTGTAGCTATGGCTGCCTCTGCGTAGCCCCTTTGCCAATGGCACTGATCCTTCGGCACTATCTTTGCCTCTCTACTATGCACTCACTGCCCCTCGCTGCAACTCAGATTACTTGTTCGAATTTTCTCAGCAAACCCTGCTCCAGAAAATTGAACTGACTGATCAATCTTGGTGTATCTCCAACTAACCCTCTAGCCTCCTCTTATACTTTTCCTGTTGATTCTTCAATGACCAAGATTAAATCTCTAATCAATGGCTAAGATTAGATTTGGCTTGATCCATGTCATTTAGAACATTCTCACCCAGTTTTATATTAATACCCATTAATATTTTAATTTTCCTAAGTTTAGACTTAGGAACTCCATTAAAAATATTAATTATTTTAATATCTCTCTAATCGGGTGGAATTTCCCCAAACTATTTTTGGGTCTTGGAGATCTCATGTGCTTTAACCTCTCCACCAATTTTCATGGCTAGATCGCATCCGATGCTACCACAAATAAACATCTTCTAGTCTGCAAGTCCATAAGGGAGGAAAAGTATTTTTCTTGAATATTAATAATGCATCAAAATCAGAGCTTTCAACATGGCTTACTGCCAATAATGTCACTACCATACAAGAAATATATTCACGATGATCATCTTGGAAAATGTTATGACTCCATAATACAAAATCCTCAATTGTGCAGATAATTGAAGGCAATGTATAAGCCAAACTTCTATCATCGAATAGACAAACATATGAACGTTGACACAAGAAGTCTCTAGTAGAATCACACCAAAAATTGTAAATATACATATCAGTGGCTCTGAATCCTGATACTTGTGCCATGATCAAATCTTAACAAACTCTAGAAACATGAAGAACATGCTTTTACCTAAACTCTAGAAACATGAAGAACATGCTTTTACCTAGAATACCATCAATAAAAAGCATGAAACCCATGCTTTAAAATAATAACTTTTTTCTTTTCTTCTTTTGTTTGTTACATAGAAACATAGAATACATATTGAAATGAGTACAACAACAATTATGAAGACTAAAACTAGTTACATTTCCAACAAAAGTGCCTATGTCTATTATAGTCAAAACATTGAAGATTATCTCAAAACATTATTCCTCTCTTCCTCTCGATACCAAACATCTTGCTATAGGACACAAATCTCTACAAAAGAATCCACACTTGTAGTGCTCTACAACAACATTATTAGGATATGCTTAGCCCTTGAATTTATCTATCGATGATTCCAATTTCAAAATTGTTTTTTCCAAGCCAGCCCTATACCCATAAAACTTGAAAGGGCGTTATAGATCTTGTATGCAAGATGTAAAAGAAGCTACCATAAAACTTGAAATGAGATTATAGATCTTGCATGCAAGATGTAAAAGAAGCTACCATAAAACTTGAAAGGAGGCTATAGATCTTGTATGCAAGATGTAAAAGAAGCTACACCAATAGATCCGATCTACATCAAGCATTTGTAACATTAGTTTAACCTACGAATAGTAGCCAACATAATAGGAGCGAGCCCTATTATCCACCAAAAAAAGGGTAAACCATAGGAGAATATTTTCTCCTCCTTAGATAGGTAGCCATTCAGTCGACACCTGATATGATTCCATGCAACCTCCACATATATGCTCTCATAGTTTTTTTTCTCTTATTTGACATTTCTTCTTGAAGGAAGGTGGGTCATCCATTGATAGGTACTTTTACCATTTTGTAATCATGTGCTTTTGCTTATTCTTTTTAGGCATACTAATAATTGACTGATTATATTCTTGTTCCATCACTTCGGCTGACCTGGGTGGTTAGTCTTTAATCCTAGTCTATTGGGACCTCCTTTAAGGCCTCAGGATTATAGGAAGGATTTGGCTGACCTAGGTGGCTAGTCTTTAATCCCAGTCTATTGGGACCTCCTTTAAGGCCTCAAGGTTATAGGAAGGACACTACAAGGGACACTCTGATTGATGTGTTTATTTGGGGTAGCATCGGATGTGCTCTAGGCCTCAAAATTTACAGGGGGGCTTGGTCACATGCATTCCAAAGAACCCAGAAAGCGTTTTGGGAAATTCCACCCAGGGACAATTATATTAAAATAATTAATATTTTTAATGGACTTCCTAAGTCTAAACTTAGGAAAATTAAATATTAATGGGTATTAATCTAATTGTGGGTGTAACTTATAGAAAAAGACTGATATCAAGTCAAAGCAATCTAAGCCTTTGATTAGGAGTTAATCTAGGCCGTTGGTTGTCCAACAAAAAGATATAAGAAGGGGCTTGAGGGTCATTTGAAAAATAAACCAAGAGAGATCAAGAAATTGATTTTCTAAAGTGAGAAGTTCTCAGGAGGAAAATTCGATTAAGGAGATTTCTTGTAGTTGAGGGGCAGGGTTAGTTGGGTTTGAGGATCTTCTCTGGAACAATGTTGGGTCCCTATAATACTAGTGATTACCCCATTACTATTGTAGTTATACCCCTTATTTATATTGATGTACCTATGCAGTGCCCATATTGTTACTATTGTGCCACATAGAAGCCCACTATTGTTATTGTTGTGCCCTACAATATTATTGTTATGTAGGCTTTGATTGTATTGGGACCACTTAGACTCCTATATATAGAAAGGAGGTATTTTCATTTGTAGCATCAAAGAATTGTTCATTTATGTAAGGTAAAGGAGGTTGCCCCCTCGAAGAGGCTGAATTCTAAGGCGTGGATCTCTCTTTTCTATCTTTTTTGAGCTGGTTTCATAACATTTGGTATTAGAGCTTTGGATTCTAGGGTTTCGCTGCTCCAAACAGGTCATCGTGGCATTTTCGCTATAACTTTTTTTCTGTGACGTTTCAGAAGTCGCAAAAAAAAACCCATTTGAGAAGAAATCGCGCTGAACCTTGGGTCCGAATTTCAGAGCTTTTCGCGCGATATTTGCGGAGATATGATCTGAGGAAGTTGGTATTTTTGCAGACTCTTGAATTACACTCAAAACAGGTGACCTAGGGAAAATCGTCATAACTTTCGTTCTGAGCATCAGATTGAAATTTCGTAAGAAGGTACAGAAAGAGGACGGACTGTAGTTTTCTTTTATATATTTTTCAGAGTCAAAGGTTGAAACAGTGACACGTGGCACGTCGTACAAGTTCGCTCTACTGAACTAGTCTATAATCAAGTCACTGTGGGAGATTTCGCATAACTCTTCCTTGGAGAATCCAATTTGGGTCAGACTTGTGGCATTGGAAAGAGGACACAGAGGGCTACTACAGGTCACAAATTCAGAACTAGATAATCAGAAAGTACAGAGATACATCAGAGGCAATATCGAGCTCCTACAAAGTGAAAAAAGGTGTGTAGATTTTCTTTAATTTTTGCTTAAGCTTGGTTTGAAAATTTATTTTGAAGGAATTCAAAGGGAATATTAGAGAATTATTATCGGTAACTGATGCCCCGAGGAAAGAAAATGCAAACACCTAGTAAGGAACCTGAAAGCTCTAGCATGACTCATGAAGAAGAAGAAGAAATGCTACATGATATATCAAAATTACAAGAACAAGTGCAACAAATGTCACTTGCACAAAAAGCAACAGAATCTAAAATGGATGGTTTAAGGAAAGATGTAGAAGCTAAGATGGATGGTTTAAAGAAAGGTGTAGAAGCGAAGATGGATGGCATGGAAGCTAAAATTGATGGCATGGATGATAAGATGGATAAGTTGCTACAAGAAATAGTCACTAAGGGTGAAAGAGTAGTAAAGGAAACTCATGATGAGAACAAAAGAAATGTTAATCATGATTCCATAGACTCTAATGTTGGATCGAAGACTCACCATGTTCCAAAAATCGATATGAGGAAGTTTGATGGCAAGGATCCCGCCACATGGATATTACAGATGGAGCAATTCTTCGATCTCAATAATGTGCAAAACACACAAAAGGTACGTATGGCAACTTTATATTTGGAACCAAATCAGTTTGTATGGTATCAATGGCTTTGTTCTCGTAAACAATTTATCACTTGGGCAATTTTTACGGAAGAATTGATAGCACATTATGAGGATACAAAAAGCAACACTTTTTTTAGCCAATTGATAAGTCTCAAACAAAAGGGTTCAATAATGGAGCACATTGAGGAGTTCCAAAAATTGAACATAAGGGTAAAAGATATTCCAGAGGAGCATAGGATTGATGTGTTCATAGGGTCTTTAAAGGATAATATCCAACATGATGTGCGCCTTTGGGAACCTGATTCATTAGAGAAGGCATTCAGGTTAGCAAGAAAAATGGAAAGCAAAATTATGGCAACTAGGAAGCATACCATTCACAACTATAAAGATGGAAGTGTTGTTGCCCATAGTCTTCCACAACCTACAAGGTTGACACCACAACAATTGGAAGAAAAAAGAGCAAAAGGGCTTTGTTACAATTGTGATAGCAAATACACAAAAGGTCATAAGTGTGCTGAGAAGAAATTATTCTACATAGATTGTGAAGAGGAAGAAGAAAAGGAGCAAGAAAGGTCAAAAGAAGAGGATATATTCCAGGAACAAAGCCTAGATGAAGAACAAATAAATCCGACCATATCTTGTAATGCATTGGCGGGAATTACCACTCCTCAAACCATCAAGATAGAAGGACAAATCAAGAAGAAAAAGGTAATAGTGTTGATTGATTCAGGAAGCACCCACAATTTTATTCATTGTAGGGTAGCAAAAGAATTGAATTGCTTCCTATATCCAGCACCAGAGTGTCAAGTGATGATTGCAAATGGAGGAACAATAAATTGCTCTGGAAAGTGCCATAATATCAAGCTATCCATGGGAGAATATGTATTGACTAGCCCAATGCTTTCCATTCCAATGGGAGGTGCTGATGTTGTACTAGGAGTCCAATGGCTACAATCCTTGGGTACAATAGCTTTTAATTTTCAAGAACTTTTCATGAAATTTTCTGTGGAAGGAAAGGAAGTTGAATTAAGGGGTATTGCAGGGAAACCAGGAAAGATAATCAGCTCTAATGGTATGACAAAGCTTCTAAAAAAGGAGCAAAGAGGTGTAATTGCACAATTATGTTCGCTAGATGTTTCCACATTGGAATCATCTATTTCTCCAGATCTCCAAAAAGTCCTGGACAATCATTCCAAGGTATTTGAGACTCCCAAAGGTCTCCCACCTATGCGTGATCATGATCATGCTATTCATCTGATTCCAGGAAGTGTTCCTCCAAACATCAGGCCGTACAGATATCCCTATGTCCAAAAAAGTGAAATTGAACGTATGGTTGCAGAAATGCTAGAGGCTGGTATAATTCAACCGAGTCAAAGTTCTTTCTCTGCTCCAGTAGTATTGGTGCACAAGAAGGATGGATCATGGCGCATGTGTCCGGATTATAGGGAGCTCAACAAGCTCACTATTAAAGATAAGTTCCCCATTCCTGTCATTGATGAATTACTGGATGAATTGCATGGATCAATTTACTTCACCAAGTTGGATCTTCGTTCAGGATATCATCAAATCAGAATGAAGATTGAAGACATTCCGAAAACGGCATTTAGAACTCATGAGGGTCATTATGAATTTTTGGTCATGCCTTTTGGCCTTACCAATGCACCTTCAACATTTCAAGGTTTGATGAATTCAATTTTCAAACCATTCCTTAGAAAATTTGTGTTAGTATTTTTTGATGATATACTAATCTACAGCAAGTCTTGGAAGGATCATGTTGAACATGTTGACAGGGTGCTACAACTATTGGAGGAGAAACAATTATATGCAAAAAGATCCAAATGTTTCTTTGGAGTCCAGGAGGTGGAATATTTGGGTCATATTGTATCTCATGAAGGAGTTAAGGTAGACCCTAGCAAAATTAAAGCCATTAAGGAATGGAAAATCCCCACATCCATAAAGCATCTGCGAGGATTTCTTGGGTTGACAGGGTATTATCGCAAGTTTGTTAAGAATTATGGGAGAATAGCAGCACCTCTAACAACATTATTGAAGAAAGATGCATTTTCATGGACTCCGGAAGCAACAAAGGCCTTTGAACATCTTAAAGAGGCAATGTGCCAAGCACCGGTCTTAGCTACACCGGACTTCACAAAAACCTTTATTGTGGAATGTGATGCTTCAGGAAATGGAATTGGTGCTGTTCTAATGCAAGATGAAAGACCCATTGCTTTTGAAAGTCGTCCAATCAAGGGAAAGTTTTTAAGCAAAGCTATTTATGAGAAGGAAATGTTGGCAATACTCCATGCACTTAAGAAATGGCGACCCTACCTAATGGGAAGACACTTCAAGGTAAAAACGGATCATGATAGCCTTAAATACTTTTTAGAACAAAGATTATCCTCTGAAGAGCAACAAAAGTGGGTCACAAAGATGTTGGGTTATGACTTTGAAATCATCTACAAAAAAGGGAAGCAAAATGTGGTGGCAGATGCACTCTCAAGAAAGGATGAGGATGTGGAAGCATTGTTGTGCGCCATTTCTATTATCCAACCAGATTGGATAAACGAAGCAAGGGAGGAATGGAAGAATGACGAAGAAGTGTGGGCACTTATTCGAAAGCTACAACAAGATTCCAGTACGTCTGATACATTTAGCTGGAAAAATGATTCGTTATGGTACAAAGATCGCTTATACCTCTGTAAGAATTCCCAGCTAAAACAAAAGATTCTTATGGAATTGCACACTTCTCCCTTAGGAGGGCACTCAGGATTTTTAAAAACTTACCACAGGGTTAAGAAGGAATTTTTTTGGGATGGCCTTAAATCAGATATTCAAAAGTTTGTGGCAGAATGTTTGGTTTGCCAACAAAATAAAGTTGAAACAATTAAGACACCGGGTCTATTACAACCTTTATCCATTCCAAGCCAACGTTGGGAGGAGGTTTCAATGGATTTTATCACAGGTTTACCCAAGTCTGAGGGAAAGAGTGTCATCATGGTGGTAGTTGACAGACTTACCAAGTATGCACACTTTTGTGCATTATCACATCCATTTAAAGCCAGTACAGTTTCTACTGCATTTATGGAAACAATTCAAAAGCTACATGGAAACCCAAAGATTATTGTAAGTGACAGAGATCCCATTTTCACTGGAAATTTTTGGACAGAATTATTTTCTTGTCTTGGTACTCAGTTAGCTCATAGCTCATCTTATCATCCTCAATCTGATGGGCAAACTGAGATAGTAAACAAATGTTTGGAAGGATATCTTCGTTGCTTTGTATCTGATAAACAGACACAATGGGTCAAATGGTTGCCTCTGGCTGAATGGTGGTATAACACTTCCTTCCATACAGCAACAAAAATGACCCCATTTATGGCACTTTATGGGTATCAACCACCATCCATCACATCATATTTAAGAGAAAATTCTAAGGTTCAGGCAGTGGAACATCACATCGAACATCAACAACAAGTCCTCCAACTCTTAAAGGATAACCTCGTGTTGGCACAGAATAGAATGAAACAACAGGCAGATCAACATCGCAGTGAAAGAAGTTTTGATGTAGGTGATTGGGTATTCCTACGGCTACAACCATATAAGCAAATGTCCCTCAAGCAAGCTAAGAAGGATAATAAATTATCACCAAAGTATTATGGTCCGTACAAGGTGTTGCAAAAGATTGGTACTATGGCATACAAATTGGAGCTTCCTGCAGCTTCTCGATTGCACCCAGTTTTCCATGTTTCATGTTTAAAGAAGGTTATAGGCGACAAGCTCCCAGTTCAAACAATATTGCCAGAACTTGACGAGGAAGGAAAAATTATATTGGAACCGGAAGCAGTCACAGAAACAAGAACTCGACAGCTACGAAATCGATCAATTTCAGAGTATCTTATCAAGTGGAAGAACTTATCCGCTGAAGATTCCACATGGGAGGATGAGAATTTTATGCAGAAGTATCCAGAACTACTCAAGCGTTGAGGACAACACTTTTTTGAAGGAGAGGGGCATGTTGGGTCCCTATAATACTAGTGATTACCCCATTACTATTGTAGTTATACCCCTTATTTATATTGATGTACCCATGTAGTGCCCATATTGTTACTATTGTGCCACATAGAAGCCCACTATTGTTATTGTTGTGCCCTACAATATTATTGTTATGTAGGCTTTGATTGTATTGGGACCACTTAGACTCCTATATATAGAAAGGAGGTATTTTCATTTGTATCATCAAAGAATTGTTCATTTATGTAATGTAAAGGAGGTTGCCCCCTCGAAGAGGCTGAATTCTAAGGCGTGGATCTCTCTTTTCTATCTTTTTTGAGCTGGTTTCATAACAAACAACCCTGAATACTCAGCAGAGAGGCAGAGAAGCACCAGTGGAGGCAGCACATACCTAAGAAGGATTGACGCTGGGCTAGGAGGGCCCACACAGTGCTTGATGCATAGCCAAAAGGGCCAGCGCAAAGGTAGAGTTGCCTTCCAGTAGAAGTCCGAAATTGCCAAGGAGTTGTCGGATCAGCCAAGAGGGTTGACATCAGAGCTCCAAGAGGCAGGGAGACCTAGCGCAAAGTTGACGCAGAGCCTCAACGAGCTCCATGCAGGCCCACGCAATTACTGCAAAGGGGCAGCGTAGCTGCAGCCGGGGATAGTAAGTTCATTTGCCGAATCAGAAGGATTTGCTGGGTGAAGTGAGGTAACCTCACTAAGTTTTCTGCCAATGTCTTTTTCTCTGTAACTGGCTTGCCGGAAGGGCATCCAAAGTTGTATTGAAAACTATTGCTTAATATTAATAAACCCTCAGAGTTGTTGCACCGATTTTCCCGCATTGGGTTTTTCCAGGGAAATTTGTCCAAAAATAACGGTGTCTATTGTGTTGTACTTTCTTTCTTGCTCAATCTCTTGTTTCCGTATACTAATTAATTAAGTGAAGGCTTCAGTAGTATTTACTTCGATATTTACCGTAGAACACAATAAATAACTTGTATGGATCGACAAGTAGGAGAAGTAACATCAGTTTGCTGCAGTAAGGGTTCCTATTGTCAAATTTTCACGTGGTATGAGAGCTGCACGTGAAGCAAGAATATCAGAGCCGATAGATCTAGCGTTGATCAAAAGAGGGAGTTCGAAAAACGCTGCACGAGGCAGCAGTTCGAAACCCCCAGAGGGTAGACGCAGTTCCAAGCTAGGAAGGCAGATTTTCGAGGCAGTCTCTCTCTGAAGTGAGTCAACAGAGAGAAGGACTTCCAGTTTGAATTTTTGCAAGGGTAGAGGGAGCAGTGCTGAAGCCTCAACGTGAGAGAGCTAGTGGGATGCAAATTTTCAGTAGGTCGTTTGTTTGGCTGAAAAACGTCAGAAGAAGAGAAGCACCTTGAGGGAACTTTTCCTTTGCAGACTTCCTGCCAAGAAGTCCGTTTTCTCATTGGCTAAGCAGCAACAGTGAGAAACAGAGGGGATTTTCGACATTTTTGGCAGATATGGCAACCAGTGGCTTGAGGAATCAGGACAGGTTGGACGGAGCATCCAACTACGTCATCTGGAAGGCTAGAATATCTTTCCTTCTAGATGAGCATGCCCTCAAGATGTACGTTGACAGTGTGTCGTTGAACCTACAGATGCAGATCCGCTAAAAAAGTACAAGGCTGATATGGAAAAGGCCTAGAGGATGACCCTAGATGGAGTCAAGGATCATGTGGCATGTCATGTTGCTAGCAGAACGACGGCTAAGGAGTTGTGGGATGCCTTGGCCATGTTATATCAGGGATCTTCGGAGCAACGGAAGATGTACTTAGAGAAAAAACTAATCTCTACTCAGATGCGGGAGGGAGAGAATGTGGATTCGTTCCTCACGAAGCTGAAGGAGACATGTGATGAATTGTCTACTGTGGGGCATACACCTCAAGATTTAGAGTTGGTTAGACTGGCCCTCAATTCTGTCTTAGATGAGTGGAAAGACTTTGTCCAGAGTATCCTAGGCAGAGCAGAATTACCTAATTGGGATGAGATGTGGGAAACATGAAACAAGAGGAGCTGAGGAGAGACCTGGTCAAGGTCAAACTTGACAGAAGCAGCAGCATCAATGGCTCGAAGCCCAAGGAGTAGGAGGACAATGCAGCCATTGCATCGAACGAGCAGTGGGGGCAACAAAGACGAAAGAAGGACGTCTCCAAGGTGAAGTATTTCAGATGTGGCGAGATGGGCCACTACACATCCCAGTGTCCTTTGAAGAAAAAGGACAAGAATGAGAAGCACGATCCTAAGGTTGCAGCCGCAAAGATCGAACAGGAGGAGTTCACCATGACAGCCGAGATACCTCCATGAGGGAGGTGGGCTGATTTGGAGTTGTAGTTCGAAAGAGCTACAGATGGGCAAGATCCTTGAGGAGTCCACCTCTTGGATCAAGACCTTGCTACGGAAGCCCAGTTTTGCAGTAGTAGGATGGACTAGTGTCGGATGGTGCCGAGGAGTGTCGAGGAGACAGTTGCAGTAGCTAGGAGCACGAGAGACTGAACAACGAAAAGCAGAGTTGGCAGTAGTGTAGATGGCACATGGCAGAGGTCAGCAGCAGCGCGGTAGATTCAGAGGGTTAGCACAGAGACGAGCAACAGTCAGTTCTAGCGTTCATGTGGTATCATACTGAACAGAGTTAGTTCACTAATTTTGGATGTTTTTCAATTGCTTCTCTCAGCAACTGAGTTGCAGCACATATGCAGTGTTACCAGTGGCAGTGCTAGCAGCATAGCAGATGCAACATTTGAGAGGGAGTTGTAGTATAGATGTAGCATTGGCAGTGGTAGTGTCAAAGGCAACAATACAGTTGCAGCAGCAGTGCAGTAGTTGGTGGACAAAATTTCAGACATCAGCAATGCAAAGGATGATGCCTCTGAGTCAGAGCAGTGTGCAGCAGTAGTATATTGCTAGAGCACATTCATCGCTAAGAGGGAGTGTTGATTTTGGGTAGCATTGGATGTGCTCTAGGCCTAAAAATTTCCAAGGAGACTTGGACACATGCATTCCAAAGAACCCAGAAAGCGTTTTGGGAATTTCCACCCAGAGAAGATTATATTAAAATAATTAATATTTTTAATGAAGTTCCTAAGTCTAAACTTAGGAAAATTAAAATATTAATGGGCATTAGTCTAATTGTGGGTGTAAATTCTAGACAAAGGTGGAGATCAAGTCAAAACGATCTAAGCCTTTGATTAGGAGTTAATCTAGGTGGTTGGTTGTCCAATGTGAAGATATAAGAAGGGGCTTGAGGATCATTTGGAAAATACACCAAGAGAGATCAAGAAATCGATTTTTTGAAGTGAGAAGTTCTCATAAGGAAAATTCGATTGAGGAGATTTCTTGCAGTTGAGAGGCAGGGATAGTTGGGTTGGATGATATACTCCAGAACCCTGAATACTCAGCAAAGAGGCATAGAAACACCAGTGGAGGCAGCACAGACCCAGGAAGGACTGACGTTGGGCCAAGAGGGCCCACGTAGTGCTTGACGCAAAGCTAGAAGGACCAGCACAGAGGCAGAGTTGCCTTCCAGCAGAAGTCCGAAATTGCTAGGGAGCTATCGGATCAGTTGGGAGGGTTGATGTCAAAGCTCCAGGAGGCAGGGAGACCCAACGTAAAGATGATGTAGAGCCTCAAAGAGCTCCACACAAGCCCATGCAATTACTATGAAGGGGGAGCACAGTTGTAGCTAGGGATAGTCAGTTCAGTTGTTGGATCAGAGGGATTTTCCAAGTGAAGTGATGTAATCTCACTAAATTTTCTGCCAATGTCTTTGTATCTATAACTGGATTGCCGAAAGGGCATCCAGAGTTGTATTCAAAACTACTACTCAATAATAATAAACCCTCAGAGCTGTTGCACCGGTTTTCCTGCATTGAGTTTTCCGGGGGACATTTGTCCAAAAATAACGGTGTCTATTGTGTTGTATTTTCTTTCTTGCTCAGTTTCTTGTTTTCGTATATTAATTAATTAAGTGAAGGTTGTTGTAGTATTTACTTCGATATTTACCGTAGAACACAACAAATAACTTGTATGGATTAAGAAGTAGGAGAAGTAACATCAGTTTGCCGCAGTATGGGTTCCTATTGTGGAATTTTCACGTGAAGTAGCATACATGTGATATTCTATACTTGCCACCTTCCATCATTCCCTCTATTCTATATCCATTCTTCGAACAGGTGATCATTAGTCATGGGATTGGCACACTATCATCCTCATTGTAGTGTTTGGGCTAGAAAACATTTCCCTAGAGGTTGATGCGACTAAAAGAATGATAAAAGCAAAGAAAGGCACAATAAAGGAAAAATGCAAAAAATGGTTGGAATAAAAATTAGCGTGTGGGCAAAATCCTAGCATAAGCTCTACCCACCTCCACCCCCCCGCATTAGCCATCACATGATTCCTAGGGCACTTGATGCTCCACACATGAAAATGAACCCCTGTATTGTCCCAACCCTGATGAGCAATAAACCATCTCATCTTAAGAGTTAATAAATTCTAAATCTCTCAAATGCAAGCTTGGCCTCCCGAGCTACACACCCATATAAAAACATTATGATAAAGAAGTAAAAGGCGCACCAGAGATGTGAAAAAAGCAAGCCAAGGAAAGGGGTAACTCATGCCTCCACGACTATTCCCCCCTTGAATCTATATGCCTAGGATGTTGGACCAACATTAGTTGGTCACTTGGCTATGGCCCTTGGCCTTGAAGTCTTTCCCACTCCATTACCATCATCTACACATGCAACAATGGTTTAATGGGTTGACTTACAACTTGTCACTTCCCCTTGGGGGTTGGAAACACCTAAGAGGATTATCCATCTAGCAATTTCAAACATAAGAGAGGAAACACCTATATGGGACTTGGTCTAGTTAAATATTTGATGGTGATCTTTGTGTGAAGTATTGGTTGTGCTACTAACTTTAAGTATGGGCCACTATGATGCATCTATGGTTTTTAGGTTTTTAGTTACCTAATCATTGATTGATTTACACTAGATCTTGACGGGGTTTTGTTAGGTGGTCCACATCACACAACAGAGGCTTCTTGAGGTGATTGCCCCACCTCGTCAACACACCAGTAGAAGTTGTACTATCTAGTACAAAGAGAGATCAACTTTGTTGGTGCAACATTGCCTAACTAGAGAAGAGTGTTGGGCTATATGATGACTTCACAATGATGCTTAGTGTTGGGGATAATGATGCTGTGCATAGTGGACCCAGGACTCCCCCGGGCTGGCCTTCACACTATTTGATGGGCATCACCAAATCTAGAGCCTAGATGGGTCATCCTTGAGATGACAAGGGAGGGGTTGTACACCACCTTGGAGCCCCAATACTTGAGATATTTTGATGTCATGTCACTCATTTTCCTCTTGTAAGGGTGATGTACGACACTTTTGTGCATGACATATTGGCATGGAGACTTTTGATGGCTTGCACATGATCCTTAAGGCACTTCATGGAGTATGGAGCACTCCTTAACATTGCATGACATATTGGCATGGAGACTTTTGATGGCTTGCACATGATCCTTAAGGCACTTCATAGAGTATGGAGCACTCCTTAACATTACCTCACACTTGAGGGCTTATTGAGCTCATTTGGAGGGTGACATCACATTATTAGAGTATTAGAGCATTTGTTGTCCTTGCAGGTTAAGGCACTAGTCTATAATTGTGCTAATCAACCTTTAAACTAAATTAAATTTCCCTAAACCCTCTCTCTCTTAAACATCTAGGGTAATCACTAGGGTTTTAAAAACAAATTTGTGCATAATGTGTTGTTTTATTGCATAGGGGTCATTAGTCTAACCTTAGAGAGCATGAACCCTAGCTTTGAATATTTTGGTCATATTAGGCCCTGCCAAGCCCTCTACCTATCTCGGGACCTCCAAAAAAAGTCATCTTGAGCCATAGTATTAGAATACCTTGTAGGTGGCATAGGGAAGCCTCCCTTGTGGTTTAAATCACTAAATAGTAGGAGGAAGGTTGTTGAGGTAATAGTGGCAACCCTTCCTCATTGTTGCCATAGACTTTGGCCCTTTCCCGGTGAGTCCATTCACTGGACCTGCTAGATTTTGCGGCAATGAGCCCAGGCAAGACTTTTTTACACAAACAAGAAGATCAACCTATTTGAGGAGATTAAAGGTGTCTAAAAGGAAAACGTCTATCATACCTTACCTACAAAATTGAAAAACAACAACTGGTTTGAGGAAGATGGGTTCATGGTACATAGTTTATGCACATTGTTTATGTTGATTGACGACATCTATGGCTTCATGTTAAGTTTATGCACATTTTTTATGCTAAATGGGGCTACCTATTTAGTCATTTCCAATTGGTGCACTGTATTTAGCTACAACATGTTATTTTCCATCATGCACTGCATAATTTTCATTGCAAAGGGATTATTTAGCTACAACATGTTATTTTCCATCATTCACTGCAAAGGGATTATTTACACATAATTGCATGCATTCAATTGAAGATTGGCCACTTGAAAGGTCGAAAGACACACATATGAAAGAGGTTTGACTTGCACATCTTCTTATGCTGGCGAGTTGTCCACATATCTTGTCTATCTTGATTGAATAACTCTTCTAGAAAAGCACATTTTAAGGTGAGGTTGTTACTACTATTTGGGATATTTGACTTGGTTTATGAGACCATGCTCACAAATGCAAACAAATAAAAGCCATGGGAGTGGCACAAAAAAAACCTCACCCTCTATCCCAAAAGATAACTTACCCTCTATGACATGGCCACAACCTTTGCTATAGTGTCCCAAATCTCTCTCACACAAAGATATCCAATCACTTCATCAGTGGGCCTCCACCTTCATTGCATTTAAATTTAAACAAATGATATAATTATAAAGCAACAGATGAGTTTAATTAAAACAAGCATGGAACCATATAGTTATGTACTAGCAAACAAGTAAATTCCTCAGTACATACCTCCATCGCCTTTCCCACTACACTTTTGGAACTAAACTCAAATATAGGTTGTAAAGACCTGTTCAATTTCTCCACCCACTAAATCCAAAAAAAAGGGAAAGAAGAAAAATAGATGAATAATCATATAAGAAAAATAAAATATCACGTAAGAAAAATAGATGGAAGAGCACATAAGTAAAATAAAATATCAAATAACAAATTAGCATGGCCATGCTTATAAAAAACACATAAAAGTTATTTAAACAAAAAAGCACACAACAATAACGAAATATGCAACCAACAATAGCAAAAAAAGAACAAAACTAAACAAACAAACAAACAAACAAAAAGAAATAGAAACAATAGATGGAGACACTGAGTAGTAATCCCAAAATGCATCGATGGCCAACCAAGGACACCCTGCACACCAAAAACATATTATGAATAATATATTTAATACACAAAATATTCTAAGAGACATGAAACAAATATCTTATGAGAATATCATGATTGAAAACAAATGTTTCCTAAGCAATATTATGCAAAAATACATCTTATGCAATCACAAAAAATCATAATTCCTTAACAAGAAGGGAGAAACGAGTACCATTGCATTGGAATGAGAAGATATCCTTGAACTCGCTTTCTAGCTCTACACTCTCCTACACATCTGTAACTTTCTCACACAAAAATATTTATGTAGTTTCATCAATTCTCCTTTGTCTTCCTTTACCTACATTTGCATAGTATTCATTATATAAATAAATCCCAAACAATATGTTAGCCTCCTGCTGCAGCAGGTATTCATCTTTCATGATCGACATTTTTACATGCCAAATATGTCATACTTTGCATGCTGCAATGTTCCATATTTGCTACAGAGGCCAAAGAAGTGTCCATGAGAGTGTGCTAGTCTAAGTGCCACTGTTGTGTTCCATTTTTGATGTGCTAATCCAGTTTGATGAGTTTTTAGTTAAGGGAAGGCCAAACAGCTTAATCTTGGCCTCCCTAGGTTTAAATTTCTTGTTTTAGAATATAGAGTTGAATATCTGTCCAAACAGCTTAATCTTGGCAGATTTGTAGATAGTTAGAGAAACAAGGGCGCTCAACAGCTTAATCTGAGCCCCGACAGAAATAAGGATTGATTTAGATAGGAGGGCAGTCAAAAGAAAAAAGGATAATCAGGGTCTACAAGTCTAAGTGCACCCAAACCAAAAAGAAGGAAAAATGCTAGGTAAGTAGGCTGGGTAGGTAGTTTTGAGGTTGCAGAATGTTGATTTGTGATCAATTTTGTTCTCAAAGTGATATTTTACTTCAGATCACATGTATAAGGTAGTTTTCCATTCGGATCAGCTCAAGCGAGGCATGTTTAACTTCCCCTTCTTCCTCTTCCCCCACATCACTCACTAACTTCCCCTAAAGAGGTCAAGATCTGCTTGACATCTCTTAGTTCATCATGTTTCATAAACATTTGCCTAAGTAGAGATCTGCTTTTCTTAGGAGTGCTGATATCTCTTCTATAAGTTCTATTTCCCCTTTGTAGCCTAAGATTTCCATACTTAGCGCTTTCTTCACGCATTCATATTAACTCCTAACTCTACTATTTAGCTCCCTAGATCATTTCCTTATCCCCTATTATACAAAAAACTATATAAAATCCCAAAAATATTAAATATCCCACCCTATAGCATTATAGCTATGTATATACAGTTTAGAGAAACAATAGTCCATCTAGGACTACCATTAACCCTTCCGCGTCCTAACCTTGGAATTAATCTAACCTCTCATTAGGTTAATAACCTATACCTAATCCCTCACCCATCAAAACCTCATATTTCTACCCCTCCGCAGTCATTTTCCCAAAGTTAATGTTTAAATGTTTTATTAAACATTAAAATATCATTTCCCCCTGCTTAAACCTAACTCGAAAAACCCACATTATTAAAGTTCCCCCCCCCCCCCCCCCCCATCATATAAAAACACATAATAAAATATGCGTGGGCCTCGTCACTAACCATCTGCCGCCTTGTCCGTCCCGTCGGCCGTTAGATCTGGCCCACCCAAGATCTACGGTGGGTGGGTCTTTTCCTGTCCCGATATGCCGAGGGTTAACGTCTGGGAGATGGGCGGTTTTCCTGCCGTACTCCCGCCACGTGTCGCCCTCCCGGCTGTGTCGGGGCCCCCTCTGCCGAAACCGCTTCTGCGCAAAAGCGGTGCGATATGAAACCACAAACCGCTTCCCCTATGTGACGTCACCGCCACGTCTTCATCACGTCATCAACCTGCGTCGGCCTCCTGCCACCGTGTCACTGCCATGTCACTGCCACATCGCTGCCACCGTACTGTCACGTCATCACCTTGCCGTACTGCCACGTCACCCTGCCACGTCACCATGTCGTACTGGGACCCACTGCTGACGTCATCACCGAAAAAGGTGCGAAGGGCGAAATTTGCAGCAAAGGAAGCCCGGAATGAAAAACCGAGGAAGTTTTCGATGCGCGATTAGCGCTTAGCGCTAATCGCGCATCGCTGAGAAAAATTGGTCAAAATGGAGGGCCTCTCCTGGCTCGGCTACCTACAAAACCCAAAAATTCGCAGTTTGACAGGATTTCTTCATGAAGGTTCATATTTAATCGGTTAGCACAGATAGCATTCCAGAGGCCACGAAAAACATCAGTTATTTTTACCAGGAAGGGCATAAAAAGGGCCATTTGACAGTTTCAAACACAACAAGGGAGAGAAAACAACCTGATTCAAATGTGAAAGAGTATCAGAGGAAAGATGAAGCGGCAAAGAGTATCAGTTCGGCAACATCAAAGCATGTGAACATTAAAGACCTCCATCAAAGTCAAAAAAGCAGTAAAGGCCATTTAAAAGCTTATCTGGTCGGGATTAGTGCACATTAATGCCACCAAACAGCAGCATAACCGACTTAGAAGTGCAGATAAAAGACAAATCATAGTTATTGCAGAACCGCCTCACTGCACCGAGCCACCGAAGACACCACATTAACTCATTTTGATACAGCTGCCCCCAGCGCAGCTCAAAAGATATTTTCTTGCATTAACTTTTGGACAAGATTAGGTTAAAGCAATCATTTCCTTCAGACCTGTTTAGGTCGGCTATAATAGATACATTTTGGATATTTTCCCCTATTTATACCACCCTCTGTATTGTTTAAGGGGTGGGTTGGTTGATAATCTTCATTAGAGACTCGCAGTGTATATCTGATATGTTTTCCTTAATCAAAGACTGCGGAAATCTCGGAGAACGGACTGTGTGCTGTGTATTACTGTTTGATGAGTGAATTATTGAATTCTTGTGCTGCAACATGACTCAATAAGTGCCTCTTAACTCTGTTTTCATTGATATATGCTCATATCATACATGTATCACAATCTAAATAGCAGAAAGAAAGATTAGCTTAGAACTTGTTTAACTGCACTCTATGCTCAATTTCTGCTGTTTCTTTATGTTTTCATCTGAACTAAATTGATAATGAATATGAATTCCCTTTGGCTCATATTTACCCTAATTCACTCATGTTTGACAGTTATCTAGGGATTCTTGACTGCTCCTAGATAGAGCTCATTCACCTTCCCTCTGTTAAGCCGAGTGAGAGATTCTTTGTTGCCTCTCATTCCTTAGCCCTCATTCCATCCTTTTAGCTTGAATCATTGTTTCATATGCAGCTAGCTTGCTCCATATTCCTCTTGTGACCAAGAAAGCGCACCAGCAGTCCTACTCCATGACTCCATGCGCAATGGTTTGAAACTATCACACTATGCATGCCTCCCTACTTGAAAACATCATCCTTCCCACCAAAACTTAAACAAAACCCCTTGAACTCAATAACTAGCCTAAAATCATCATCAAAAAAACTAAATCAGAAAGAGAGAGCCGTCTCTGATTGCAGGTAGGCTAGGACCTGCAGTCGAAAGATTGGTTTGTGGTTACCTCGGCCGTATCCCTTAAGGAGCCAAGGGACAACCTGAGTGGTAACACAATATAATATGCATTCAGTTATACCTTTGTTATGGTGTCTCACATCATAGATAGATATTCAGTAGTTTCAACCATAGTCCTTCACCTTTCTTGATCTGCATTGAATCTAAATTTGAACAAACGCACATGCTATAACAATGAATCAATAAATGAGTTAAATTGAAATGGAAATCAAAACCATATAATTTAGTAACAAAAAAGTAAGTTCCCTCGTACATACCCCTTTCACCTTTGCCAATAAAGAAGTAAATTTCTCCACACATACCTCATTCTCCTTTGCCCACTACACTTGTGGACTCCTACACATCCACAAGTTTTATCAATGCTCCTCCACGTTCTTTTCCCTACATTTGCATAACACTTGTTATATAAATAAATATAAAAAATAATATAATATATATTCAATTATACCTTTGCTATGGTGCCTCACATCACAAACATATTGGCAGTACCTTAGTTCTTGTTTTGAGCAGACAATAATTTGGCAGTATCATAGTTCTTGGTTTGAGCAGACAATAATGGATGGGGATATGCTTCCAGTCTTGCCTCGCTGAGTGGCCAAAGCCAAACAAACAGTCATTAAATTCTGATTACCTCTGCAAGCTTATGAAATGCTTTTCAAAATGAATAAGCAAGCAGATAATTTATTGACAAAACAAGAATAGCTCAATTGGGAATCTCACTTTCTCCTGAGGATTGATTCCAGCCCTGAACTCCTCTTTGAGAACCCAGTATCCATTCCTCTCCTCTAACCCTGAACTCCTCTTTGAGAACCCAGTATCCATTCCTCTCCTCTAGGCTCCCGCCTTGAGGCATCCACATTCTCCTGAGGATTGATTCCAGCCCTGAACTCCTCTTTGAGAACCCAGTATCCATGCCTCTCCCACAGCCTTGAGGCATCCACAGCCACATGAGAGCCAGCAGGACTGGCTACAGCCTTGGCTGTTGTTCCTTTGTTATTTCCATCCGCACTGATCTCAGAATTGCGCCCGCCATGATGAACAGCACGAACCTGGACTGCTCTCATCAGCCAGAGCCAATTCGGCTTATGCCCACTGCAAACAGGATTGTAAACTACACACTTCAAAGTAGACACCCACTACTCTACCACGCCGCTGCTTTTCCCACTCCCACGTTCCATAATCCGCGCTCGACGCTGACACCGTTCTATTTTTGGCAAATGACGCTGACATCGTTGCTTTTATTTTGGCAATTGAGGCTCGACGTTGACACCACTGCTTTTATGGCTCCGCTCCCACTTTATTTTTTGTGCTCATAGGTGGAATTATAGGATCATTACTTGAAAATTTTGAATGGATAGCTTATGTTTTTATGGTGAAATTAATCGTTAAATTGTATAGAAATTATAATAATAATTAAATTTTTACATATATTTAAATTTTGTATATATATTATAATTAATTTTGTTTTCAGTGTTGGTTTTTTGGAAGTTTTTTCAATAAATTTTTTAAAAATTCAGTACTGTTTTTAAGAAGTTGAATTTATATAAAATTAAAAAACTATTTTAAATAATACAAATTGAAATTAAAAAACTATTTTAAATAATACTAATACGAATTAAAATTTCATTAACAAATTTTTTAACTAGATTGTAATACTAAAAATACAAATTAAAATTTCCCCACAAATTTTTAAAAATATGAATTTTAATTTTCAAATAAAATAACACTTAATATTTACGAGATTGTGCTCAAATTTATTTGAAGTTGACGCATTGACATCAACTTTAATTTGAGCACTCAATCAGTTTGTATATATAGAGGGTGGGAACCACCCTCATTCACAATTATAATTTTAAATATATTTTATTTTTTAATATTTTTAATAAAAATAAAAGAAAATTATAAAATTATTTTAGAGAATTTGTTTTTGTTAGGCCAATAGGCCTTCTTTTAAATCAGTTTAGTAGTCAACACTTTCATTCTTTATTTGACATCTGGCATATGGTTTCCTTTGACATCTGGCTATATATCTTCTTCTGCTTTTTAACATTTTTCTTTACGTTTAACATCTGACACATAAATTTCTTGTGCGTTTAACAGCTGGCACATAAATTTTTCCCTATCGGTTTGACCTTTGTTTCCCACATGCATCATTAGTCTGGGTCTGGTTTGGTGGCAATATTCCTTAGCTCTCTCCAAAACTCAATTATGCGATGCACGATCAACAAATTCGTGCTTTGAAAACCTTGTTCTGCGGTGCACGACGAACTAATCTGTGCTTAATCCATGTTCCAGATGGATCATGGCTTGCGTGGAGGAGGTAAATTATGCTGTTTTGATCAACGGAATACCTTCTCCTTTTTTTAAAGCAGCTAGGGGGCTTAGGCAAGGATGTTCCTTGTCTCCACTTCTATTCATCCTAGTAATGGATTCTCTCAGCCTCCATATCAAGAGGGCGATCCAGCAAAATCTCTGCCGGCCTCTTCCTATTTGCAGAGGGATATTCTTATCCCATAATTTGTTCGTTGATGATATTCTCATAACTGCAATATTGTGCAGAGCAACCTGGACGTGCTTACATGAGATCTTGGTAAGATTCCAATACGCCACAGGCATGTTTATAAATGAAGGGAAATCTTCATTTCATGTTGAAGACATAAACGGGGTTCTGATTCCTTTTCTTACTCAGCTTTTCAACATCAGAGCTATTCCACTTCGGAATGGGCTCAAATATTTGGGATTCAATATGAAGGCAGTCGGATATAGAGTGGCGGATTGGTCTTGGATGTTAGACCGTTTTTATAAGAGAATAGCATCATGGGAATATATTTTTTTATCCAAGGGAGGGCGCATGATCCTGATTCAAACAATGCTTGTTCAAACAATAGCCTATTCGGCGCACCTGTATTATATCCCATTTGCTATCATTAACAATTTGAATAGGATGATTGCAAGTCTTATTTGGGGATGCAACAAAGACCAGTATAAGTTCCACTTAACCAAACTTTCTGTGTTGGCGCACCCAAAACATATGGGAGGATGGGGCATATTAGATCTATCACATTTCAGGAAGGCTCTGCTTTGCAAATCTATGTGGAAAGCATTAATGGGTGACTCACTGTGGAGCTCGGCCATTCGCGCCAAATACATGGACAACAAGGACATGTCCTATTGGATCAAGGAAAATCATATTGGGTCCTCACTTGGATCTGCTATCTGGAGGGGCTTCAGGAAATTGGAACCATTTTTCAGGCAAAATTTAATTTGGAAATTTCAGACTGGAGCTAAGATCATAATTGGAAGGGATGAATTTGCTGGAGGGGCTGGAAAAATAACTATATCTCCTCGTTTACTGAGATTGCTTCATAACAAGGGTATCTTTTTCTGGGCAAGCGCCATCCGAAAATGGGAAGGGGCCATCCCCATATGGAAAACAACAAACGAATTGCAGCTCAGAGAGGATATGGAGGTTCAATGGAATTCCATTGTGACACTGCTGAACGACCACAGAATTTATCGCTCGGCGGAAAAAGATTATCTCATATGGAAGGGTCTGGGGGGCTCCTCGACAATACTGGTAAAACATATATATTTGCAGCTTCTAATCTCTGCGGACGGCAATGCTGGAGATCCTTTTCCCTATCCTTTCTGGAAATCGGGATGCCCTACAAAGATCATTATTTTCGCATGGCTGGTGTATCGTAATAGGAATCTCACTTGGGAAAATTTACAAAAACGGAATTGGCACGGGCCTGCCATATGCCCTCTCTGTAGGAATGACTCTGAAAACAATATGCATCTTTTTTTCACTTGTTCACAGGTACAACTTATCTGGCAGAATCTTGCTAGCCACTATGGTTTCACGCTATGCTCCTTCCCATCCATTACAGAAGCATTCAAAAGCTGGTGCTCCATGAAAAAGGAATGGTGGGCTATCCCATTATTGGCCATTTGGAAGTGGAGAAATGGCAGGATCTTCAGCTCAAAAAAGGAATCTAATATTTCTGTAGCTGCATCCATTATATCACTATACAACGCCCTTGACTTGTCCGGACTGTACAGGAATAGGAAAGAAAGAAGACAGAAGGCTACAACGAATAGGGAATGTATTGGAAGAAGATCCACAGCATCGATGACCACAGTTTCTCCATGCGCATACTTCGATGGAGCTGCCCAACATGGGATATGTGCATGTGGTGTATACATTAAAATAGCAGGGGACCAGGCCATTGAAATTTATTGGAATGCTGGACCGGGGTCCAATAACAGAGCTGAGGCGGTGGCATTAGCGGGGCTCCTATCCTTTTGCAACTTTCTTGACATTCCGTTTTTGCAAATCTATGGAGACTCGAGGATAATAATTGATCATGTTTTGTCAAAACACAACATAAAAAATATTCATCTTGCTGGATGGCTGGACAGGATTGCAGCTATATGGAATAACAAGAAGGCCTATAAGATTTCACACATTGACAGGAACAAAAACAAAAAAGCAGATGCATTATCCAAAATGGGCCTAACTTCTCCCCAAGGCGTTTGGAGGATGCAGATCAGAATGGACAACAACTGCTTCCAAATACAGGACTTTTGTCTTCCGGGTATATAATCTTTAAACTATGGAAAAGTTTCTGGTATGTTTTCCTACACATGCTCATACAATACCTATCTCATAAGCAAAAATATGCATATACAATCTTGCTGCCTTGGTAATCTTTTTGCTTCCCTATATTTGTAAATCATAATATCTAAATCTACTCTAAACTTTATGTTGTATATATAAAACATCTTTGATGTGGCGTGATCCACACGACAGCTTAAACTCATGGAATTATTAACCGAGTATGTATCTCTATATTTGAATATAATAAAAATATACAGCGTTTTTTCGTGCTGGAAAAAAAATTATGTATAACAATGTTCAATCTGACAGACAACCTGTTTGACAATCTCACAAAATATAGCAGTGTTCAAACTAATAGAGGAGCCTTGTTTGAAAATCCCATGAACAGAGCCGGAGCTATGTAATACAGTGGAGCGCTAGAGCCTTTTGGTAAATGTAATGCGAATTTCTGTTGCATACAGTGTTTTCAATGAATCTCATATTTTTTTTGAGGTTGTGTGAAGTTTCGCATATCAGTGATTGTAATATTAATTTCTTCGCCCTCCTACAATTTCCCAGACGCCGCACTGTTCACGACCGGATCCGAAGAACTTTATCTTTCGGGGTTCTTGGTAATGAACAGGCTATAGAAAGCCACTCTCCACTTTGGGTTGCGAACAATGCTCAGAATTAGGGCTTTGGCTTTTGGCGATTAATATAAGGGTAAAAACATGTTCAGTTTTATCCCATCCTCACCCCATTACGACCAGCCACTTTTAATAGTATATTCCAGGAGACTGCAAGACAAGGAGGAAAAGCTCGAAGCACTAAATCCCCTCGAGGGTTTTAGTGAAAATTTTGAGAGGTTTAGAAGAAGGCTCATTCGCCTCGGAATTGCATTGTAGTGCGAGTTAAATCTTAATTATCTGGTGCAAATGGCTGGGAACAGCACGCCTTTCATTCCCAAGGTAAAATTCTTCCGAATTTTCAGCATTAGATCTCGAATTTCCAGCTGGGAATTGCGTTCCTGAGTTTGAATTTGGGGTTTTGTGGAGGATTTTAGCGTTAATTTACGCATTTTACCCATCCTTTGCCACAAATTCTCAGCGTTTCTGGGAAATTGGGGATGAAAAATCTCTTCTTCGGAGAAATGAAGGGTTTAAGGCCGAGAATTCGCCATTTAAATGTAACCCGTGACTCCATCGGATGTCTGTCCATTTGGCAGTTGTGAAATTATTGTGAATTTTTTTTGCTATGGTTCCAATTCTGCTTCCCTTGGTTTAGAATTCAAAGATTTTTGCCATCGGTTGTCTTGTCCATCTGAAAGCCCGAGAATCTAATATGCAAGGTCCTCATACTCTGCAAGATCATTGAACTATTCTACAAGAAGAATGCGCATAAAGTTCGCATTGAACCAGATTGTTGAATGCCCTAACTCTCTTTGTCGCGATGCCCGCCCTTTTCACCCTACTTTCTCATTAAAACCACTTCCTGAATCTCGAACACAGCATTATCGTTTCCGACTTGCGCCCAGGGTTCATAGTCATCGATTCCGCTCGTTCCCTCCAGGTAAATTAACTATCCCTTACTCCATTCGTTTCACAAATTGTATCTCCACGATTTCACAAATTGTATCTCCACGTGTTTCGTGAAGATGAGGATTCTCAGTCACGATTGAATTCTATTATGTCCTTTGGCTAGGCATGGTTATGTTTTGAAATAATTCATACCTTGTCATTAACAACTCTTATTATTGAAGAAAAGATGTGATCCTCTCTCTTTGGTCAATGTTGAATACTTGATTTGAGTGAGAATTCTTTTTATCAATGATGAATACTTGATTGAGATTTCTATTCTTTGATCGCTCTCACATATTAAGCTTATATATATTTGTCTTTTATCAGCGAGGTTTAGTGTTATAACTCCCTTGGTGGTATTATTTTCAACTCTCTCTTTTGTTTTTACATTCCAAAAGTGGAGTAAAGCCCTGGTAATATATAAATCAGACGCCCTGGTAATATACAAATCAGACTTAATCATCGTTGAATTTTTCAGTGTTGGAGTTGTTTTTGAACAATCTATCCACAGATTTTGAGAATTTAATTTCAGAACTGCAAATTTTAAGTGCAGATCTGAATTTTTCTTGCTTATTAGAAATACAGACACACAAATTTAGCAGTGTTCAATAAGGATCAACAAGCTTTATATGCAGATCTGAGGTCTTATTGTTATGAAATTTGAAGATTTAAAGGCAGGTCTGATATAGTGATATTTACCTAGAATTAAACATATTGAATTTAATGTGAAAGGTTCACTGTTGGTGAAGGGACAGTGTGTCTAAACTGTCTATTTGGAACCTCTTGACGCTGATTAAAGGGCAATTTCAAGTGATAAAAAATCCGAACTCAAATGATGTTTTAGGCAATAATTTATTTTCTATTTTGGATATGCTTTGATTTTGAGGGGTGCAAATTGACGTAGGAAAAGTTGAAGTCATGTTGGAGTGGCCTAATCCCATTAATGTTTTGGATTTAAAGGGTTATTTAGGGGTATAAACATTTTGAGGAAGCTAAGTTATTGCCCTTTTAATCAGCTTAGTGCACACTGTAGAAGAAGGGTAGCCAAGTGGTTGACAGAAAACCAGGCCTTTTCTAATCAAGAAATTAAGAGACTAATCATAACAAGCACCTCTCTAGTCTCTACACATTCCATCTTAAAGATAAAATCAGGAGTTCCATGGAGCACATCTCTCATGAAAATTTAAGCAAGCATCTGCTTCGATTGCATTTTAGCAACTCCATGTATCCATTGTTAATCGACTCGGCTTGAGGTCATGGAATTCTCAAATCATTTTATGAAAACATTACTATGACAAATACTGTTTTAAATATTTGTTGGAGTGGCGTACTGCTACTAATGCTTTGGATTTTAAGAGTTATCGAGGGGTATAAACATTTTTGAGAGAGCTGGGTCATTGTCCTCTTTATCAGCTTACTGCATTCTGTAGAGGAGGGGTAGTCAAGTGGTTGACACAAGACCAAGCCTACTATAATCTGGAAATTGAGAGACTCATCACAACATTCACCTCTCTACATATTCCATCTTGGAGATAAAAGTGGGAGTTACATGGAGTTGTTAAAATCTTTCATGGATATTTAAAGTTAGCATCTGCTTCAATTGCATTTTTGCAACCCCATGTATGTCTGCTCATACTTTTCCATTGTTATTTGACCCTGCTTGAGGTCATCAAATTCACATATTATTTTCTGAAAACATTGCTATGAAAATTACTACTGTTTTCAATATATGTTGTATAGTTTGGACCTCATCTCTCTCCCTCTTATCTTTTTTATTACATGACAGTGTTCCTAAAATATGGAGTCTCTTTTTCATAGGTTGTAAATAGCAATTGTTTCTTTAAGTCGTGGGAGCTTAAAGTATGTCTTCACGCACAACAATCACATTTCAACCTCTTGGCTTGTATTCCCACCAAAAATTGGGGTCTCTGCCTTGAGGAATTCCCTTAACAAATCTTTTGGTGTGGTCTTTATCTCCTATTTTTGCTGTTGGAAGAAGAGGATCTCTCTGGGAAGAATTGAAAGGGATATTCTCAATATCCACTAACAAATTTGATGCTCAAACCAACGATTTATGAGACTATTTGATATCATATTATCAAGTAAGATTGTTATTTGTGGTTCTTGACCAGTTTGGATTTCTATTTGAAAATTTTATTGCATTTTTCATACGATGCATACTAATCAAAAAGTTGAATTTGTATGAGCAGATTACATGTAATATGTTTGCTTACACTGGTTCCCTGGTACTGTATATGCATGCAGAATTTGTCAAAGATAGAATCTCACTGTTTAATGGGCTTCTTGCAGGCGGATGCTGATGGAAATGGCACGCTCGATTATCGAGAATTTGTTGTGGCTTCGCTTCATATGCAGAGCATAGACAACGATGAATACTTGCGTAAGGCATTTCTGTACTTCGACAAAGATGGCAGTGGTTACATTGAAATCGAGGAGTTTAGAGAAGCCTTAGCTGATGACTTTGGTCCAGTCTTCCAGATGACATAGATGTGGTGAACAACATTTATAATGAGGTGGATACAGAGAAGGTAATTCCTTTTTAGTTTGCACGTCTTTAAAGCAATCTTATAGAATTTTGGAGTGATGTGTGTTTAGCGAGTTTTTCATGCTTATAAACGTTTAAGATATATTTCTTTTTTGGAATTAGTAGACATATTTTCTAGTTTTTAACAGACATTTTGCTTATGCAGGATGGATGTATTAGTTACGAAGAGTTTGCATCCATGATGAAAACTGGTACAGACTGGAGAAAAGCCTCTCGGCATTGTTCACGAGGGAGGTTTAACAGTCTCAGCATAAAATTGGTCAGGGATGGCTCTTTGCAGATGGAAAATAATGAAAGGAGATAATCAAGTCTCCAAGGGAATTTCTTCCATTGTTAAAGAGTCTAAATGAGACATTTTATGAAGGCCTTTTAAGGTGAATGATCGTTTTGTGCCATATTATTCTCTCTGTATGCATTTTCTGGGTGCTGGTGTTGGTGGCTCCTAGCTTGTGGAATGAGGCTAGCCTCATATGGAGAGTATTACAATGGTTTGTGCTCCATGTATACGATTCAAGCAGGTGTATGCATCAAGATTGTAGAGTTTTGGTTATTGATATTCATGCCTTAAGTCGTTAAGGTAAGCTTACTGTTTGATGCTAAAGTTCATTCATATCTGGCAAGCTGTTGAAAGGTGCACCGATTCAAGATGTTCTTTTGACTGTGTTTAGATATCCTAGTCCTTTTGGGGACATGGATCACACAAAAATTCTCTAATCTGGCTGGCTTGATTTCTTATAAAATTCTTTCTGGCTAGGGTGATCAAGTCATGTTGTAACACCTGCGTTTACGTGGCTGAATGTTTGCACACAGTCAAGAAACTTCGAATGCCTGGTTTCAGCACACACGACAACCTGCGGTAAGTTATTTAATGCTTTTATGAGATTTTATGTAGACCCAACAAAGGAGGTAATGGTATGTTAAAAGGTGGCCCTTGCTTGGGCTTTGACACCTGGAGATGTCTTTTCCCATGGTAAAGACTTTTTTCGATTTTTAGAATATTCATTTATGCAGTGAAAATGATAGTTATCATGCAACTAGGCGTAGTAAGGGTTGTCTATTTGGGTGGACAATCACATAAAAAGGATAGCTTGTTGTATAAAACAAAAAAATTCAATAATACAAAACTGAGTAGACCAAGGTTGTTTAGCCAGAAAGAATGCTCTTTCTGATCTTTGCATGTACTTTATTTTTATGATTACAATTTGAAGAATTTGCTTGTCTTTTTTCCCAATCCAAGTGGGTTTATAGTGTCCTGATCGTAGTGTGAAGCAAAGGTGCAGTTTACATGATCATAATTGCATAGATCTTGTAGTACACCTTATCCATATTTCATTTCATCCAAGGTCTGTTCTTATTACATATTGGGAAACCATGGACCTTAGTTTATGCTGCCTCTGAAATATAATGTAAGGCAGTCCTAATTATAACTAGGCCTACATTATCCTGTCAATCTCTTGTAAAAACTGATCATGCAGGTCTGAAGAGGCTGGGGTTGTGTTGCCGGTTTGGCTTTGACAGTTTAGGCTCTCTTTCTCTGAAAGAAAACTTTTGATGAAGGAAAAAAATATATACGTAAAGGAAAATATGAACAAAAGCGTGTTTTCTTTCTAATGTGTTCATTGTTTATTGTATATGTATACCAGTTGCTTTAGGTTGTATCTTGAGCTTGCTCTTTGACAGCCACATGGGTGAACATTCTTGCCCATCCAGGTTCTGGAGTTCTCAGTGTCTCCAAAGAAGGATTGAAACTTCCTCTCGAGCCAGCATAATACCAGTGCAGGTTTTCTCATGAAACTTACAGTATTAAAGGCAACCTCGTGCACTCCTTCAGTAGTCATTAAAGAACTGAACTCTTATTCTTTCTGCCTGATTACCCCGCAATCTATATAGAGTAACGCTTTCCTGCCAAGCCTTTCCGACAGTCCATGAAATCCTCTTGGTTTTCTTGAAGATTTTGTGCTCTCTTTCGAGTAGCCGTCTCTCTTGAATTTTTGTTGTCATACTTCCCCATGGTCCATATTTCTAATAACTCGTGTCCCCAGTTTGGACAAAATTCACCTTTCAACCTTTATATCATGTTATTCTACATGCTCTAGGTCTACAGTACTCTTGTGCCGTCCTTGCAACTTCCATCTGCTTTTCATCTATAAAGCTCATGCCCCTCATATTTGTCTGTATTAAGCAGATTTTATAGTCTTGTGCCCACCCTTGTTATTTTGAACCTTACGAGTCATCTTTATCAAATTATTATTTAAAAATCATTATGTTCCAATTATGCGAGGAGAGAAACTAACAAATCTGAAAAATGATTGTATTTGATTTTACTCATCTTTATCAAATTATTATTTAAAAATCATTATGTTCCAATTATGTGAGGAGAGAAACTAACAAATCTAAAAAATGATTGTATTTGATTTTACTTCAGTTTTCACTTGATAAATTCATTTTGTTATGAAGTGTGTGTGCAAGAATACTTAATCTCAACGAAGATAAGCTTAAATCGAGAGTTTCACATCTTCTAAGATCAAGCTTTGATGATAAAACATTATCAGAGTTAGTGGCGAGGCGACCCTGTCTACTGACGGTTGCAGAGGAAAAAATTACGGAACTCTTTAAATAGGCTGAGAATCTCGGGGTTGTGAAGGGATCAAAATCGTTTAGTGTTGCCATATGTGTGATTTTGGGACTAGGGAAAGAAACATTAGAATGAAAATTGCAGAGTTTGATATGTTTAGGTTTCTCGGAAAAACAAATGTCTGGATTAGTTCGTCGGCAGCCACAACTATTGTCCCATTCTGTGGAAAAATTGAAGCGTAATGTAGATTTTATGGTTAATTCTGCGGGTCTTTCATTGGATGATTTGGTGAAGTATCCAGTTCTGCCTTTATTCAGCTTGGAGAAGAGGATAATTCCTCGGTATAAAGTAATGAATGTATTGAAATCCATGGAAGTGCCAGAGTTCAAAAGAGAGATATACTTACCAACTATTTTTAATCGGCCAGAAAAAGTTTTCTTGGATAAATATGTGAATAATCACCCTGAATCCTCAATTCTGCTGGGTATTTACCATGGTGGGAAAGCTGGGGACATGCAGTGAGTGTGTCTCGATTGTTGTATAGTTAAACGATGAATTTTGTGAATAATTTGTTCTTAAAATGTTTCAAGATTTTATTCATGATTTTAAATGAGTAATCCAGTTGTAGTCTTTTATGCTGGATTCATTTGTGTGATGCCACAGTTGGGTTTCCTGGAACATATGCATTTGAATTGAAAACAATGTTTTTGATTTTAGCTTAATCTTGGATATATCTCTTTCTGTATGATATGGGAGAATAGTCAAATGTGTAGTTTTGAAGTCAAATAATTCATGTACTATTATGTTTTTATAAGATTGTTAAAGTATTGTTAAAGTATCTTTGTGTTGATCTGCATGCCTGGTAGGTTTGTAAGAAGTAAAAATGTGCAGCACCTTACAACATGCAAGCTTATAAGCTACAATAGCGTTACTCCAAATTAATTTAAAGTTGATCAAATATAACCCCTAAAACCTTCAAAGATGTTTAACTGACCGAACTCAGGGGTTTATAAGCTGTAACCATCTACTCGAAATTATTTTCTATACACTGCCCTCGCTGAGTGTGCAGAGTGATTATAGAGATTTAATCCTGCAATCTTATCCTTTATTTTAGGAAAAGAAGCTTCTTTTGAATGTTGTAAATTGAAATCAAATTCATAAACAAAAATGTTCTGAAACATAAAGATAAATTACCTTAAATTCAAGGACGAGAATTTTAATCAACAATGAGATTTTGAAGGTATGCAATATCATTCTAATGCATGGTAGAGAATCTAATAAAGTATGTCAAAGCTTATGCATGCTTACAGTGATGACCAAATTATTTTTGGGAGAAATTTCCATATGTTTTGCTCTGCACTCCCAAATGCGAGTGTTAACAACTTGAAGTATGGTGTAAGTATGGTGTCACCTCTGCAACAAAGTTGTTACATTTCACAAAACTCAGGAAGCTTTTAGGATCCTAATATCTTTCCAATGACTATAGTTTTTATAATTTGTACTCTAAATAAGGCTGAGGTTAAAATTTTGAAACTGAACTTGCACTTGACTCTCTGGCCATGGTTTTTTATAATGTTTCCTCTAAATAGGCCCGGCCATGGTTTTTTATAATGTTTCCTCTAAATAGGCCTGGCCATGGTTTTTTATAATGTTTCCTCTAAATAGGCCTGAGATTGAATTGTTGAAATTGAACTCGCACTTGAATTTGAAAACTCAACCAAAGCCATTTACCTTAACCTATTTTTCCCTTTCCAACAGAGTGGTAGGAATGTAGGAATGAGTCTGACGAACCTTGCTCCACCTGTTTCCTATGTAGGTCTTTAACCCATTAACATTGCATTATTAGAACGAGAGAAAGTCCTTATAGTACAAGGGAAAGGTAATTTGTGATACTTACAGCTGAGAGGAAAGCAACATAAGCTTGATTTGTGAAGTATGTGTAGGAGCTACCACTATCAAATATTATTCTTCCTAGCCTTCTTCCATTTCCATCTTTGTCAAGGTGTTTGTTCCCGAACATCATCTGTGCAGCCACCACATCATAGTGTTTTTTGTAAAACAAGAGAACAATACGTTAGTAGAAGTTCATAGATTATTTTAAATAACAAATTAAATCAAGAAATTTTATTTTAAAGGGATTTATGCTTTATGAGGGGAAGATACCTGTGAGAGAATAAAGTTACTTTGTAGGAAATTCTGGACTGAGCTTCAAGAACATATTAGAATATATTAAAGTTAGTGATGTACTTTTCCAAGGCTTAGACAGAATGGAGTTGTATGTTTTCATGTTGATGTTATGGTAATAATAATTGTTGTATTCCTAAGAGAATACAACTCCTACAAAGTGGTTCTTAGTTGATTAACAATTATCTTGCAATGGACATAGTTTTACATCTACAAACAAAGCATATAATGTGGAATGGACTGGAAACCCTGTCGACAACATTTGATTAGTAATTTGAACCTAAATTGGACGTTAAGGCAAAAGTTATAGGCTTATAGCCGCTCATTCTATGAAGTTATTCAAACGGAGTGATGGCTTCCTCAACATGGATGGAGATAGTTGCATTTCTA
The DNA here is from genome assembly GCA_031772625.1 of Pinus tabuliformis. Taxonomy (NCBI): domain Eukaryota; kingdom Viridiplantae; phylum Streptophyta; class Pinopsida; order Pinales; family Pinaceae; genus Pinus; species Pinus tabuliformis. The sequence goes on along the minus strand of CM062807.1, from coordinate 814,301,896 downwards.
ATAGTGTGGTATTCATTCTCTATTTGTATTTTATTTGTAAACTCTATTTGTATTTTATTATTGGGTGCTATTGTTCTCTCAACTTGCGGCATATATACATCCCAGGTCAACGAGAATATACTTCTTTGTCACTGTTGTATATGAGGCTCATAACCATGATGAATTAATGTTCTCTCAACTGGCAGCATATATACATCCCAGGTCGGCAAGAATACACTTCTTTATTACTATTGTATATGAGGCTTATAGCCATTATAAATTAAGACAAGACAAGTGTGTTATTTTTAACACAATATACATTGTTAAACACCAACATATAACTGTGTCTATCAAATAACTTATAACCAAAATGAGATCAAAGCATTGTAGGAGAACATTGCAATATGATCCACATGAAGGGAGGACAAAAATAATTTGATTTCAAGTTGATAACCTTTCATATATAATGCAAAAAACCACATTAACACGAACAAAACAACCATGATAACTAACAATCTTACACATGTAGGATATCTATACAAAGTATTCACCAATTCTCGTAAGTGATGATACTTACAATGATATTACACCAAGTAAATGATCCCATAAACGTCCAAATAATCATTACCAATTGTAATATGGTGTATTGTAAATCATTAAATAATCATCGTCAGTTGTATTATGGTATATTGCAAATCATTTTAATTTATGAGTAAAGTGCTCAGTCCTTATTACAAAATGGGACTAGATTTATGTCATTAAACTTAAAAATCCCTCTCATCTATATTTTAGTAATTCATAAAACTAAAAAATTCCTTCTATATTTAAGTAGTTCATAAAACCAAAAAATTCATCATCTATATTTAAATAGTTCATAAAACCCAAAAATTCATCCACACCATGCATTATTGGGTCATCAAGTTGTTCAATGAGAAAAGCATTATTGGGTCATCAAGTTGTTCAATGATAAAAGTGTAATATCCTAATTCTTATTGATGTCCCTCTATATAGCACTTCATTGTTTTATCATTAGCTTAACCTTTTTATTTAATGCATACGAAGAAGTCCATGATTGTAAATTTGGAATGCTTTATATCATAATGCACAAATTCCAATGTCCCACCATGTTATATTTGCTTCATGTCATCAACGTAACCGGATTAACCATTATTGGGATTAACCATTATTGTTTAACGATAAAAATTCATAGTTCTAAACCGTAAAATTGTAAACTTTCAATATAGCACTTCATTGTTTGATTATTAGCTTAACATTTTTATTTAATGCATAGGAAAAAGTCCATGATCGTAAATTTGGAATGCTTTATATCATAATGCTCAAATTCCAATGTCCCACCATGTTATATTTGCCATCATGCCATCAACGTAAACAGATTAACCATTATTGTTTAACGATAAAAAAATCATAGTTCTAAACCGTAAAATTGTAAACCTTCAATGAGGAGAGCTTAATATTTATTGATATATTGTGCCTACCTCTCCTTGATAGCATAGGGAAGGTATCCTAGGCAAAATTATTGTTCAATATGGTGGGGTAGAATTTTAGACCAAATCCCTAGGCAAAATTGTTGTTCGATATGGTGGGGTATAATTTTAGACCAATTTTTTCTTGACAAAAGTTGTGAGTTCAATCACATATTGTGGTAATAGTGTAGGATGTATGGTCATTAAATTTGATTCTTTTCACATCAAATCTCTGGACAATAATTTTATACAATAATACAATACATACATGGTGATTGATGAATTTTATATATGTTTTCTCTCCACCGTAAGTAAATATAATCTTTCCATACCTCAAAAAGTAATTTATTTGTCTTGAATCTAAATTAAAAAATATACAACCTAAACATTTACCTACATTGTTTATAATAAACATGCAAAAAATTAAGTTGTATTTAATGAATATGGTGTTGAAAAAGCATAGAACTCCAAACATCAAATCTCTTTGCTCCTTGAATTATCTATCTACAATTTGTTGGAAATAATTTTTCAAAAAAAACATAATTACAAATATTTATTTATTATCTATTATTGATTATAAATAGAACTAAATTGCTTCAAAAATAAATAACTGTAAATATTGATTTAATTTAACTAAACAAAAAATATATATTTTAACAAATTACTAATTAAAATCAATAATAGTAAAGCCCCAAGGGTTAACTCAATTAGTTGAGTTCCCATCACTTTTAACAAATTACTAATTAAAATCAATAATAGTAAGCCCCAGGGTTAACTCAATTAGTTGAGTTCCTATCACTAAAGCACCTTGCTAATGAGAGGCCACGGGGTCAATTATCCTGGGCACCCTTGTAGTTAGGCCTTGCTAATACGCTGATAGTATGGATCTACTTGAATATTTCTTAGGAAAATAAATAAATAAAATCAATAATAGTAATTTAACAACAATATAAGTAGAGCGAAAAATATTTTTCTTTCACCGCCCTTTCTTGGATTATTTATCAACAATCAAGTAAATTGAAGATTGTGCTTTAAAAAAATAACAAAATAACATAATGGGAAATAACCTAAATTGGTATAACAATAATTTAAATGGTGAAAAAAATCTCAATTCATTTACTCTTTGCTTTAATTTGCGACGTTGTACTCATGATGTTATAATAAAATTTTCAATTGGGTTAATATTCAATCTTCCATGGTAAGGCCAAAAATTAAACCAGCAACTTAACACTTAGGAGTGTCTTAACAATACAAATTATGTCTACAAATGCATTCCACTTAAACAAACCTATAGTATTCATTTTTTTATTATTTTTCATCAAGATTTCTTAATTTTTAATGTTTATTTCTTTACAAAAGCCATTTTTCGAGACAAGAAATGTGAGATTTATTTCTTCATTATTGAAATACATTTTAGTTTCTTTGTCTTTACATATAAACCACTCTTCATTATTTTTAATTTGAACAAGTGTACAAAGTGGATCCATAATTGTGTGGACAACTTTCTTTCTTCTTGGTAGAGTATTTGGATTTTGCTCTATGTATGTGCATAATTCTTTCCAACGGCAATTTGTTTGTGTAATTGACTTGCTTCTCTTTCCGTAAGTATTGAATGGGGTTGGGTAGAGAAGCATTGTCAATTGGTAGGGGATAGTCATGGTGGTTATTGCCTTGGTCACTAGCAAGCTTCGTATATGCTTGGCCATCTATAGAGGTTTCTTAATTTTGGGTAATTAACTTACTCTAAAATGAAATAAGACATTCAATGTGTTCCATGTAATATAGATATAAACAAAACATCTAAAGAAAAGTAATTGCACAATGATCCAGTCCAAGAAAACAAGGTTTTCTACAAACCAATTAAGCCTTTCAACCTTTTCAGCTTATTTGCTTATATCAAACATTTGTGTAGGGTTTCAACCAATTAACATTTCATTGAGTATGTATTTACAAATCAATGATTTTGGGATCAAATCCCACAAAGCAATTCTATACATACTCTTCAAATTCCTTCAAGCTTTTGAAAGTAAAACCAATAAATTCTCAAATTTTACTATAATAAAAAACAATTAGAAAGCCTTTAGCCATCCCAAATTTCTCATCCTTTAGGCTTGAACCAACATCTCTTCTAGAAAAATTCAACAATTCCAATTTAATAATCCTATCGGCCTATCTTTGTACCTTTTGGGACAATTGCTAGTATAATTTGGCATCAACTTTAATTTGAGCACTCAATCAGTGTGTATATATAGAGGGTGGGAACCACCGCCATTCTCGTAAATAAAATTATTTTAGAGAATTTCATAAAACTAGCATCAACTTTAATTTGAGCAATCAATCAGTATGTACATATAGAGGGTGGGAACCACCGCCATTCTCATAAATAAAATTATTTTAGAGAATTTCTTTTTTGCAAATTTTATAATCTGGTGTCAAACTTCAATTAAATTTGAGCACTCAATCCGTATGTATACAGAGGGTGGGAACCACGCCATTCTCGTAAATATTAAGTGTTATTTTCTTTGAAAGTTAAAATTCATATTTTTAAAAATTTGTGGTAAAATTTTAATTTGTATTATTTAAAGTAGTTTTTTAATTTTATATAAATTCAACCTCTTAAAAAACAGTACTGAATTTTAAAAAAATTTATTGAAAAAACTTCCAAAAAAACCACACTAAAAACAAAATTAATTATAATATATATAAACAAAATTTAAATATATATAAAAATTTAATTATTATTATAATTTCTATATGATTTAACGATTAATTTCACCATAAAAACATAAGCTACCCTTTCAAAGTTTTCAAGTAATGATGCTATAATTCCACCTGTCAACACAGAAAATAAAACATGGGAGTGGGAGCGGAGCCATAAAAGCAGCGGTGTCAACATTGAGCCTCAATTGCCAAAATAAAAGCAACGGTGTCAGCGTCATTTGCCAAAAATTTGCAAAAACAAATTCTCTAAAATAATTTTATAATTTTCATTTATTTTTATTAAAAATATTAAAAAATAGAATATATTTAAAATTATAATTGTAAAAATAATTTTATTTAATATTGTAAAATTTTTTTTTTATTAAAATTTTAAAATATTTTAATTGAGTTTAACTTAGATAGTTGGTGAAATAGTTATTATTTTCATGAGGTTTAAGTTTTGTAAGTTTGCATGTTTAAGACATAATTGTTTAGCTCTATTAAGTGAGTATGCACTCTTTACAAAGAGAAATGCTATTTTTTTTTTTTTTTTTTTAACAATTTTAATGTGGAAAATTTAAACCTTCTACAAAAATATGTGATATAATTGTTAAAGTTATTTAATTTGACAAGTTGTTTTGTTTTCACATTCCAAACTTATATTTTTAAAAGTTGAAAAAACACAATTAATTATTTTTATTTTAGTATTGACAATTTTAATAAATTATTTTTATTTTTTAAAAACTAAAATAAAATTAATTTAATTAAAAAGAAAAATCTATATTACACAATAATTGAAAGGTAAAGGAAATTTGAATCAAGATATATATTCAAATTTGGGAGGTCGATAAGCGGTCTATAGTTTCGCGTAATTGGGTTTTGGGTATCGTGGGGATGTCCATAAGGATGATATTCTCATTTATTATTCCTTTGACACTTATGAATTTTGGTAGGTTTGGGCAGATCGACCTGGATATTTATGGAGCATATTTGATATGGGTCTAGAGGAAGAGTCTTTGAAGCATGATGGGAGCCAAGTGGTGAGAGTGTTGGTCAGCTTGCCCCAGCTTCGAGCAAATGTCACAAGTTCGACAGGTGATATGATAGAGACTTCTGACCGACACTTGTAGGCTTGAATAAGGACCCCAAAGCTCAAAGCAAGGGCAAGGGATTTGGTGGAGGAACACACATCTTTCTACCACAAAGAGGTTTTGCCAATCACTTTGACATTTTCTGAGGAGGGTTTTCGACCAAAGCTTGTGGTGGATACAGGCAACAGCTTGGATTTTCCTTTGGGCAATAGGTTGTAGAGTTCTTTCTTGAAGGGATTAGAGGCATCTCATGGGGAAGAGGGTTTGGTTGGTAGTATGGTTTCCAATGCTCTATTTCTCCCTAAGAATCTCCACGACCTAGAGGGTTCATCCTTTGTGTGACACCCTCCTCCCACATCTACGCAAGTAACTAGCCAACGAAGGTAAACATGAGACGAGAGGCTACTATGATTGGATTCGACCTCCTATGTGACCTTAAGGAAGTGGAATCAATAAAAACATCACACACAGTCATCCAACATCAGCTTCAGAATCCTTAGGAGACATGTCAGCCACTTAGACAGCCTATCCCTAGGTCCTACTGATGTTCTAGACATCTTAGGCCTCAGTCGCTCTCAAGCTCTAGGCAAGGGAGCGACCAGAAACAGAAAGTCCCTCTCATAGGCTTTCCTGCTAGCGACCATAGACTAAAATTGTCAGTTTTGTGCCAATGACCCTGGGATTTAAGCCATTTTTTTAGGCCCAGAGCCCAGGTCACTGCCCAAAATGGAGTGATAGCTTAAAATCAGTAAAATTACAAGGAAACAATGATTCAAAAGCTTTAATTTGAACAAGACCTTAACCAGACCCCCACTAGCCATGACAGTCATTTCGTCAAACATATCATCAACATGTAACCTACAGGTGTAAACAACATAATTAAGTGTAGGGATCTCAAACTTATCTGAGAATTTCTATGAACCACTGTTCCCTCATGTCATTTATTGTATTATCATCTATTAGGCCATAGATACAATATCCATTCATTTACAAGTAAAAACATGTTGAGAGCCATACATAGCTGTTGTCATAAAACATATATATAACCAACATAATAGGGACATAAATATCATAAGCATATCAGCCATAAAATCCACATATACATCAATACATTTACACATGAATATCAATGGAATGAATTTCTCATTAATGCATGCAATAATCAACCGGAGATGGGACTACCATGTTCCACCCAACCATAGAATGGCCGAGCCAAATCTCTTTTTAGCTATTCACCCCCATGCCATATTCCAAGCATGAATGTGGGACTCAAACCAAAAGAACCAACTAGGGCATACCGAGGCTAAACCACCTCACCCTCATCAATATAAACTAGGCTTTACCGTAATCCATCTCGGATCACTAGGCCAACACAATGAACACATCATAACAGGCTTTACCATGATCTCCACCCAATCACTAGGCCAAACAAGCATGGATGCCACTAGATTTCTCCACCTACACTGTGAGGAATTTTCTTGTCTCCTAGTCTCTCAGGCTTTACCACAATCCAAACCTGGATCACTAGGCCCTAAACCGAGACCCACTCTCCAGGCTTTACCGCATATCCCAAACCCAGGATTACTAGGCCCAACAGAGAGCAAACCACCTCTTGGCTTTACTGTATATCCTACCATTCACCGACAAGGATTCTTAGGCCCACCGAGGTAACACAATCATGGTTTTACCACAACCCATAGTTTGGCTCAGGGATCACTAAGCCAGTGGCTTTACCATGATCCACAGTCCAGTTCAAGGACCACTAGGCCATGTGCTCTATCATTTGGAGATCCACCCCACTTAGCTTCGAATCCATCCGACAATCCAGCTCAACCAAAACATGAGAACCCATCAAACCATGGTTATCCGGAAATGGAAAGGCTAGGTTGAAAAACATTGTTACACCTGTAAAAACCTATGCCATGATAGAAATGGCATAAAAACAAAATTAATTATAATATATATAAACAAAATTTAATTATTATTATAATTTCTATATAATTTAACGATTAATTTCACCATAAAAACATGAGCTATCCATTAAAAAATTTCAAGTAATGATGCTATAATTCCACCTGTCAGCACAGACAATAAAACATGGGAGTGGGAGCGAAGCCATAAAAGCAGCGGTGTCAACGTCGAGCCTCAATTGCCAAAATAAAAGCAGCGGTGTCAGCGTCATTTGCCAAAAATTTGCAAAAACAAATTCTCTAAAATAATTTTATAATTTGCATTTATTTTTATTAAAAATATTAAAAAATAGAATATATTTAAAATTATAATTGTAAAAATATTTTTATTTAATATTGTAAAAAAATATTTTTATTAAAATTTTAAAATATTTTAATTGAGTTTAACTTAGATAGTTGGTGAAATAGTTATTATTTTCCCGAGGTTTAAGTTTTGTAAGTTTGCATGTTTAAGACATAATTATTTAGCTCTATTGAGTATATACTCTTTACAAAGAGAAATGTTGATTTTTTTTAATTTCTTTCTCTAACAATTTTAATGCGGAAAATTTAAACCTTCTACAAAAATATGTGATATATTTGTTAAAGTTATTTAATTTGACAAGTTGTTTTGTTTTCACATTCCAAACTTATATTTTTAAAAGTTGAAAAAACACAATTAATTATTTTTTATTTTAATAAATTATTTTGATTTTTTTAAAACTAAAATAAAATTAATTTAATTAAAAAGAAAAAGCTATATTACACAATAATTGAAAGGTAAAGGAAATTTGAATCAAGATATATATTCAAATTTGGGAGGTCGATAAGGGGCCTATAGTTTCGCGTAATTGGGTTTTGGGTATCGTGAAGATGTCCATAAGGACGATATTCTCATTTATTATTCCTTTGACACTTATGAATTTTGTTAGGTTTGGGCAGATTGACATAGATATTTATGGAGCATATTTGATATGGGTCTAGAGTAAGAGTCTCTAAAGCGTGATGGGGGCCAAGTGGTGAGAGTGTTGGCCAGCTTGCCCCAGCTTCGAGCAAATGTCACAAGTTCGACAGGTGATATGATAGAGACTTTTGACCCACACTTGTAGGCTTGAATAGGGACCCCAAAGCTCAAAGCAAGGGCAAGGGATTTGGTGGAGGAACACACATCTTTCTACCACAAAGAGGTTTTTCCAATCACTTTGAAATTTTCTGAGGAGGGTTTTCGACCAAAGCTTGTGGTGGATACAGACAACATCTTGGATTTTCCTTTGGGTTTTCATCCTTTGTGTAACACCCTCCTCCCACATCTACGCAAGTAACTAGCCAACTGAGGTAAACATGAGACGAGAGGCTACTATGATTGGATTCGACCTCCTATGTGACCTTAAGGAAGTGGAATCAACGAAAAATCACACACAGTCATCCAACATCAGCTTCAGAATCCTCAGGAGACATGTCAGCCACTCAGACAGCCTATCCCTGGGTCCTACTAATGTTGTAGACATCTTAGGCCTCAGTCACTCTCAAGCTATAGGCAAGGGAGCAACCAGAAACCCAAAGTCGCTCTCATAGGCTTGCCTGCCAGCGACCAGAGACTAAAATTGTCAGTTTTGTGCCAATGACCCCGGGATTTAAGCCATTTTTTCAGGCCCAAAGCCCAGGTCACTGCCCAGAATGGAGTGATAGCTTAAAATCAGTAAAAGTACAGGGACACAATGATTCAAAAGCTTTAATTTGAACAAGACCTTAACCAGACCCCCACTAGCCATGACAATCATTTTGTCAAACATATCATCAACATGTAACCTACAGGTGTAAACAACATAATTAAGTGTAGGGATCTCATACTTATCTGAGAATTTCTATGAACCATTGTTCCCTCATGTCATTTGCTGTATTATCATCTATTAGGCCATAGATACAGTATCCATTCATTTACAAGTAAAACATGTTGAGAGCCATACATAACTGTTGTCATAAAACATATATATAACCAACATAATAGGGACATAAATATCATAAGCATATCAGCCATAAAATCCACATATACATCAGTACATTTACACATGAAAATCAATGGAATGAATTTCTCATTAATGCATGCAATAATCAACCGGAGATGGGGCTACCACGTTCCACGCGACCATAGAATGGCCGAGCCAAATCTCTTTTTAGCTATTCACCCCCATGCCATATTCCAAGCATGAATGTGGGACTCAAACCAAAAGAACGAACCAGTGCATGCCGAGGCTAAACCACCTCACCCTCATCAATATAAACTAGGATTTACCGTAATGCATCTCGGGTCACTAGGCCAACACAATGAACACATCATAACAGGCTTTACCATGGTCCCCACCCAATCACTAGGCCAAACAAGCATGGATGCCACTGGATTTATCCACCTACAATGTGAGGAATTTTCTTGTCTCCTAGTCTCTCATGCTTTTCCACAATCCAAACCTGGATCACTAGGCCCTAAACCGAGACCCACTCTCCAGGCTTTACCGCATATCCTAAACCCAGGATTACTGGGCCCAACAGAGAGCAAACCACCTCTTGGCTTTATTGTATATGCTATCATTCAAAGACAAGGATTCCTAGGCCCACCGAGGTAACACAATCATGGTTTTACCACAACCCATAGTTTGGCTCAGGGATCACTAGGCCAATGGCTTTACCATGATCCACAGTCCAGTTCAGGGACTACTAGGCCATGTGCTATATCATTCGGAGATCCACCCCACTTAGCTTCGAATCCATTCGGCAATCCAACTCAACCAAAACATGAGAACCCATCACACCATGGTTATCCGGAAATGGAAAGGCTAGGTTGAAAAACATTGTTACACCTGGAAAAACCTATGCCATGATATAAAAGAACCACATGCAATGCCATGCATGCCAAATCTAGCAAGGAAAATACACATGCAAGTCGATACTTGCAACGAAGCTTGTTGTAACTGCTTGATCCTGCCTTTCCCCACTTGATCTTTACTTCCTCTTGCCTTCTTTGCCTTTCTTGCTCCAATGCCAAAGTGCTGCTAGAAAACTCTATGTCCAAGGGTGAGAGAGAAAGAGAGAGATGATAATGAGAGAGATCCAAAACTCAACTGACAAAAGGTTACCAACTGATCCTCAGAAGCCTTTTTATGAATGAGGCCTTTTTTTTATTTATAATTTTCCATTATTTTCCTTCAATTTTCTCCTCACATGCAACATGTGACCTTTCACCTTCCTTTTCTCCTAATTTCCATTATTTTCAAAAATAAATGTGCCAAAAATGTCATTTGTCTTTCCAAAGCCTTAGCCATTGCCTTTGCCAATTTCCTTAGCCATAAACAATCAAATGAACACCCACTAGGATGTCCTGCCCAACGTTCAGCTTGGAATAAGTGTCTCATCCACCGTGGTTATTACTTTTGCCTTTATTTACTTTTATTACATGGAATTTTCATCAGTGTTGTTACATAACCCTCTCCCTTGGGGGAGCAACATCCCCGTTGTTCAATGACACCTATAACCAACAAGACTGCTGAAAATAAAACATATTGCCCATGGAGATTTATAACACAACTTACTGCAGCATTTACAATGAATGACTTGCTCACAAGAAAAAAATCATGACAACATGACCAGATAACAACCATACTGCATGCTGGAGCTTTATAACACATCTCATTACAGTATTTACAATAACCACATATACACATATGCACATTTGCTAAACCAGCAAATAAAAGGATGCGATGCATGCATCCACAACAACGGAATCCAGAGGCTCACACCTCCACCCTCAAAGTAATACCAGGATTCACCTCCTTCCAAGGAAGTCTAGAATCGACTGCAAAGTTAAATCCGCATCCAATTTCCAACACTCCAATCCTGTGCCACTTGTCCTTTCAGCGAATAGTTACCAGCTCATTGTTCCAGGGTGCACTCCCAATGTGCATGTGATTCCATATGGCAATGTTAATGACCAAAACCAATATATATGCGACCTTCCCTTCTATGCTACACAGTCCCTCGGGAAATCCGGTCACCCCCTTCCATGAAATCACTCACCTTCCAAGTTCCCTAGCATCCCCTATCCCGGGCGATCCATCCCTTGGCAAGGCTTCCTCACATCGAAAGGTCAAAAAACCAAGGCATACACCTGCCTCAAAACCATCATACCAGTCATAGCATGCTCATGGAAATCAATGAACACTATTGGGTACTAGTGTCCCACAATGGCCCTGCTCCTGAAGTGCTTTACCAGCATACTGCTGCCTATTCCAATTTATTTCACTGTTGTTGCTAATTCTTGCAATCGATTTCAACCATCCAACTAAGAATTTTTGTGATTCATGTACCAAGCACATAACTTCCATTAGATTCAAAATAAATTGAAATAACTTCAAACCATACTTCATTGGTAGCTCGTCAATAAGGTATACTTGCAATCATGTTTACTTCCAGTCACAACAAGTCAAACTAGCATCTTTGACCAAATCATCATGTATAAACATATCACATTAGGTTAGCTCAAACACAACCATCATAGATCAACATCATAAATCACATGTAACGATCATAGATCATATATAATCATCATATACCATAATCATAAATCACGTGCATAATAAAACTAAATAAAATGTTGATACTTATCCTTTCCTCAATCCTTAGCTTCTACCCTGGTCTTTATTCTGTATGCACTCCGGATCGGTTGCCACACCAGAAAAACACCCAATGCCTTCTCCTAAAATATGTGCATGTACACATAGTGTGCATCACACACATACAACTGCACACATCATACAACACCATGCAATACATGCATCTACACTAGTACCACATGTACACAATACCACCCATACATTGCAACCACTTTCACAACGTCTACACAGTGCCTCATGTACATTGCACCATTTGTACAACGTGTACAATACCACATGTACACAATACCATGCGCACGACAGGTACGTGGCACCACATGTAAACAATGCCACACGCATGACATGTACACATCACCGCCTGCACACAGCGCCACTTGTACAACATGTACACAACACCATATGCACACAACACCACTTATACAATCATGCACACAACGTCATATGTACATGGCGCCACATGTACAACATGCATGCAACACCACCTATACATAACACTGCATATCCAACATGTATATAGCATCATCTATACACAATGTTGCATATCCAATCATGCACACAACACCAAATGTAATATTCACACAACACTATTTGTACCATCATGTACATAACACTGCATAAACAATAGGTACACACACTATATATACACAACACTGCATGTGCACACATCATAGATGCAACACATACAACATACACAGCATATGCACAACAGTAGTATCACACACCCAAAACCACATTGTCCTTACCAAGAAACCTTGCTTCCAGTGTCTTATCCATGCTTATCATAGCATGTCACAGATCACACTGCTTTCATTTTGTTGATGTATCCCTTAGTATAACATGTCCATAACATAAGCATAGGCATAATACAAGCATACAATATAAATTCATATTCACATGATACTGACTTCATATATTTGTCATGACTACTCTTCCCACTTGATTCCTCATAGCCAAGAACTTCTTCATGCCATTCGACTGCATAGGCAATCATTCCGCCACAAGAACAATTCTTGATGATATGTCGGACAGTGACATAGATACATGGCTATATACATACATATATGTAAACATTATCATAAACAATCATGATCCTATCAGACAACGATATGCATACATACATATATATACACATAAATGTTAGCATTAATAGTCATGATCCATAACGACCCTGTCAAACATGACATACATACACACCTACACGTATACATATATAAACATCAACATAATCATGATCATGACGCAATTACTAGATATCAAGGTCAAGGTTTAAGAGAACTTCCTTTATTCATGAAACACATGAGAAACATTAAGAATAGTCGTTCCCAACATAGTCAAGGCATCTAACGCCTCATATCCATTTACTTTACCTTTTTGGTTACCTTTCTCATGACTTTACTGCCACCGTCCATTTACCACAATGGACCCTAGCCAGTCCAACTGACTATAATAGTCTTACCTTCCGCTGCACTTACTCATGCACCGAGCTTCATATGTGTCTTACATTACTTATTGGGTACCACACAACTCTCCCCGAGCTCCATTAACTTTACTCTTTCCAAACCAATTCCCAAGACTCAAAACAATAACAGGAAAGAACAAAAACAACAACAACAAGACCATGAAAACCAAAAGTAATACAACACTGCAACAAAGTGGCATAGCTATGCACTAGACACAATCAAAATCGAAAATCAAGCACAACAATCACAAAATACCAAAAGCACAAGACTAACAATAGACATCATGACTCAATCCCCATGGTTCCCAAGGAAAGCTCGACCTGAGCCTTCTTCGAGATTTCATGACAACCTCTCTTGCCATGCAACTCCCTGCATCATGTTTTCATTAACACATAATTGTTAGTGCATAAACATAACAATACACCAATTACCTCATCTGGTTGTGCCAAGCACGTTGCTTGCAACTAAGCACATCCACGCCATCTCTCAAGGGACTCCAATCCTTTGACAAATCCACCTATAACTAAAGACTAGATAATATACATGTCAAGTACATGTTCATGAATATAACATGTATCCACATAATGTCAGACAAGATTAAGGTTAAGAAGACTTCATGTATGCAAAGCACTCATTCATTTGGAATTAGGGTTTCCAAACATAGCCAAAGGAATTCTTGCCCAATTCCTTTCTTTTACCTTTACCCTGCTGCAATTGAGTCTTACTATGTACTGTCACGTCACCAAACTATTAGTTATATAAACACATCAATTATTACCTTGTCACACTAATGCCAAGCATGTTTCTTGCAACTTCTCACACATGTCAACCACATGTTCCAAATATCAAGACAATCATATCTATTACTTTGAAATCAACCTTTACCAAAATTAACAATCATGTCATAATCCATAGTCAACTCATAGTCATTAGACATAATGCTATAACTGTCAACTACATTTGAGTACATATCAACTGTCTCAACGCATATGTTAGTACAATCATCTTAAAACAAGATCATTTGAACACATACTCATATTATGCAATAAATCAAACATTCAACAAACTTGCAAACATACCATGTTAACTAAATTAACTAGATGACCTAATCAAACAGTCAAGCACCACATATATGACATAAGCAAACTCGTACCTTAATGTATCTCAGAGGAGGCAATCTTGTCTGCACAATCAATCCATATTAGTCGAGATATCTTCACAATATATTAACCCAAACATAAATAATATCATGATATCCAAATAGTCACTAGCTAGCATGTTTACATCATGACTCCACAATTATCATTCACACCTATGCAAAGTCAATCTAGATTAATACAACACCATATCACAAATATGTCAGCTCATACCTAAATGTCATAACCCTAAGCATCTGCATAGGCTAATCCAATTTATCATGATACATTTAACATCAAGATATTAATGTAATAACCCTAGTCATCAAGTTAACTATCATTTAACAAGAACAAGTTAGCTTATAAGATACTTCATCAATAACATATAATATAATCATCAAGTTATCTAATATAAAACAACAATAGAAATGGATACAACTATAGGTTACTATCATTCTTGACTATCTGACACATGTGCATATAACTACACTAATCAACTAATATCTATCATGAATGTAACCATAACATCAAAAGACATGTACATAAACCTAATGTATATAAACCTAATCCATATAATAATCCTTGACTTACATACCTGCATGCCAAACATATAATACCTGTATGATGATCTGCTCTTACCCCAAATTCCAATGTTGCAACCTCATTATGATGATATGCATCTCCTTCTCTATCTCAACCAACACATTAGCATCATAACATACCAATATCACCTTGATGACCTAAATTGCATACCATGACTTCACAAGGCATGTTTGACCTACTATTCATGCATAACTATAACCAAGACCATACATGCATGACAACTGCATATAGACATATAACACATGAGTACCAAACCATATTCACATCATTCTAGCTAGAGTCCAGTCATCAATGCATGACCATATCAACTTCACAAACCATGACCTCATGCATGACAACAACCATTACTCCATTGTACACATTGCTACATGCATAAGAAATTCCTACTCAACTACACATACACATGAACGTATGTAGTCGAGCATAAGCGATCAATTCTTGTAACAAACCTACAAGACTGATACATGTAATCAAACATACAAGAATGCAAACTAACATACAAGGATGTAATCAAGTGACATATAAAAACATGTAAGCGACATATAACGATATGTAACTAGTCATATACTCATGATGATGCATTCCACAAAATCACCATCAAGTTCCTCATGACAACCTTACTACAACTATGATCAACATTATGCAATGCAACAAGCACATGGAATGCAAGTGTAAGAGACACACATGCAACTGACATGCATCCATGACCAACATACACCACCCATCCAATCCAAGGGTGAACCATGCTCTGATACCACTCTGTAAAACCCTCCTCCCACATCTACCCAAGTAATTAGCCAACCGGGGTAAACATGAAACAAAATGCTACTATGATTGGATTCGACCTCCTATGTGACCTTAAGGAAGTGGAATCAACATAAACATCACACACATTCATCCAACATCAGCTTCATAATCCTCAGGAGACATGTCAGCCACTCAGAAAGCCTGTCCCTGGGTCCTACTGATGTTCTAGACATATTAGGCCTTAGTCGCTCTCATGTTATAGGCAAGGGAGTGACCAAAAACCCAAAGTCGCTCTCATGGGCTTGCCTGCCAGTGACCAGAGACTAAAATTTCTAGTGACCCCAAGATTTAAGCCATTTTTTCAGGCCCAGAGTCCAGGTCACTGTGCAGAATGGAGTGATAGCTTAAAATCAGTAAAAGTACAGGGAAACAATGATGCAAAAGCATTAAGTTGAACAAGACCTTAACCAGACCCCCACTAGACATGACAACCATTTCGTCAAACATATCATCAACATGTAACCTACGGGTGTAAACAACAAAATTAAGTGTAGGGATCTCATACTTATCTAAGAATCGCCATGAACTATTATTCCCTCATGTCATTTGATGCATTATCATCTATTAGGCCATAAATACATTATCCATTCATTTACAAGTAAAAACATGATGAGAGACATACATAGCTGTTGTCATAAAACATACATATAACTAGCATAATAGGGACACAAATATCATAAGCATATCAACCATAAAATCCACATATACATAAGTACATTTACACATGAAAATCAAGGGAATGAATTTCTCATTAATGCGTGCAATAACCAATCGGAGATGGGACTACGTTCCACCTGACCATAGAATGGTTGAGCTAAATCTCTTTTCAGCTGTTCACCCCCTGTGCCATATTCCGTGCATGAATGTGGGACTCAAACCAAAAGAACCAACCAAGGCATACCAAGGATAAACCACCTCACCTTCATCAATAGAAACCAAGCTTTACCGTAATCCATCACGGATCACTAGGCCAACACAATGAAAACATCATAACAGGATTTACCGTGATGTCCACTCGATCACTAGGCGAAACAAGCATGGATGCCACCAGATTTCTCCACCTACACCATGAGGAATTTTTCTGTCTCCTAGTCTCTTAGGCTTTACTGCAATCCAAACCCAAATGACTAGGCCCTAAATCGAGACCCACTCTCCAGTCTTTACCGCATATCCCAAACCTGAGATTACTAGGCCCAACGGAGAGAAAACCACCTATTGGCTTTACAGTATATCCTATCATTCATAGGCAAGGATTCCTAGGCCCACCGAGGCAACACAACTCTGGCTTTACCGCAACCCACAATTTGACTCAGGGGTCACTAGGCCATTGGATTTACTGTGATCCACATTCTGGTTTAGGGACCACTAGGCCATGTGCTCTATCATTCAGAGATCCACCCCACTTAGCTTCGAATCCATCCGGCAATCTAGCTCAACCAAAACATGAGAACCCCATCACACCATGGCTATCCGGAAATGGAAAGGTTAGGCTGAAAAACATTGTTACACCTAGAAAAACCCATGCCATGATACAAAAGAACCACATGCAATGCCATGCATTCCAAATCTAGCAAGGAAAATAAACATGCAAGTTGATACTTGCAATGAAGCTTGTTGTAGCTACTTGATCCTGCCTTTCCCCGCTTGATCTTTACTTCCTCTTGCCTTATTTGCCTTTCTTGCTCCAATGCCAAAGTGCTTCTAGAACACTCTAAGTGTCCAAGAGAGAGAGAGAGAGAGAGAGAGAGAGAGAGAGAGCTCCAAAACTCAACTAACAAAAGGATACCAACTGATCCTTAGAAGCCTTTTTATGAATGAGGCCTCTATTTTCTTCATTTTCCATTATTTTCCTTCAATTTCATCCTCACATGCAACCTGTGACCTTTCACTTTCCTTTTCTCCTAATTTCCATTATTGTAATAAATAAATGTGCCAAAAATGTCATTTTTCCTTTCCAAAGCCTTAGCCATTGCCTTTGCTAATTCCCATAGCCATAAACAATCAAGTGAAGACCCGCTAGGATTTCCTACCCAACATTCAGCTTGGAATAAGTGTCCCATCAACCGTGGTTATTTTTTTTTTCCTTTATTTACTTTAATTACATGGAATTTTCACCATGGCTATTATACTTTAGGAGCATCTCTTTGGGTTTTTTGGGAGAGAAACCCCATTCGAAAGGTTTAGTTGAGCCTCCTATTTGTTGTGTAAGAGAATCTTTGCAAGGTCAAGATTCACAACTGAAAGGAATGAACAACACCCAAGGGGAATTGGCGAACTCAAAAGGGAAAAATTTTTCAGGATCCATGAGGAAAAGGGATAGTGCACTAGGATAAAAAGTGGGGACCCTAAACTAGTTATGGGAGAAGACATTCAACTTCCTGAGGTCCTCTGTATGGCTGAATTATTGGTGGTAGGTCGAGAAAGAGGTTGGCATTTTTTTATTAAAACCCTATGAGAATGGGTTGATAGAGAGTGGGGACAATGGTTTACAGTCCAACCATCGATGGTGACCTTAGTACGAGGATGTTTTATGTTTGGGTTCAGGGCAGCTGATGAGGCCACATGGATTTTGGAGCAAAACTAGAGAATCGATTCAACACCAATTCTTATGAAAAAATGGACAACCCTATTTGATGCCAGTAGAGAAAGGATCATTGTGGCTTGAGTTTGGGTGTGGCTGCCTAAACTGCCTATACAATACTGGTTGATGGAGGCTGTTTGTGCTATATGGAACAAATTGGGAGAGTTTTTAGATCTGGATATGTCTTGCATCTCTACAGGCCTTATGTCACTAGCTCACATTCTTATAAAGTTAGACCCTCGCGAGGGTTTATATGCTTAATTGGAGCTAGGTTATCTCGGAATGATGCACTGATAGATTCTGGATTATGAAGGGATCCCCTTTAGATGCAGGCAGTGCCATCAACATGGACACATTGTTCGAGATTGTGCACTCACTTTCAAGGGTCATAAAGGGTCACAAGACTAGAGGGCATGTAAGAAAAGGGGCCTGCCCATACAGGAGAAGGAGGATCATCCTGAGAAGGCACAACATTTGATGGAAATACCTTTGGAAGATCCCATGACCTCTTTCCAAAATTAATTGATTGTGTTGCTTAAGAATGTGGTATAATTCATAATTTCCAATTCTTAATATAAGCTCCATTACTCTTTTTAAGATAGCTTTGAGATGTATATCCTTTGGGAGTGATTTCTTCCATATACTTTGGAGAATAATTTGGGAGTCTCCCCCCATGGTTAAATTTTTAATCCCTTGCTCATTTGCTACTTTCAATCCCTAGTATAAATCACAGGCTCCTGCCTAATTATTTGATCTTTTCCATAGCCCCCACGAAAAGGTTATTTCTATTTTTTCATTAGGGCAAAGAATAACCCCTCCCATTCCTGCCACCCCTAAAATGGTGAATAGGACATTTCACTACCCCTAGGGTTGAATCAATGTCGCTCAGAGTAAAAAAAATTTTTTTGAAGGAAATGGGGGTATGATTTGATCCACTTATGTGTGCATAGATCACGAGATCATTCACTATAATCTCTTCGGGTGCAACCACACATTCGACCACTATCTCAAGGTGTCTAGAAAGAATTAATGTTAAGCCCTCATAGGAAATGAACCTTGGACATTTAAATTGAAGGACATGAGGGTTGGCTTTGATCCACTTATGTGTTCACGGGTCGCAAGATCATTTAATATAGTCTCTTTGGGTGCAACCACATGTTTGACCACTACCTTAAGGTGATCCCATGGCTTTAGGTTAAGCCCTCATGAGAATTGAACCTTGCTGAATGGTGAAAAACTCCTCGCTCTCCACCATTGGACCCAACTCCCTTTGTGCTCATTTAAGTCTAATTTTAACATGATTGTAAAGATTTAATTTAATTTTGATTTTTTTTGTTAAGATTTTATTTAATTTTGTATGCTAGGTTCTTTTTAAGTTTTCATAAATTGTTTTAATGGCTTTATCTTAGTAATTAAACCCAATTTGATTTATGGATTCATTTGTGCAAAATGCTAAAATTTATATGGATTTTTTTTTCCATTTGTATCAAGACTTGATTGGTAACTTGTTGAATTAAATTTGTTCAATGTTGGATACATCCAAATCGAAGTAATCTACATCTGGAACAAACCTTTTTTCATGTAAATGTTCATTCATTGGAATCAAAGATTTACATACATGTTTATTGAAGGCTATTCTAGTTTGTCACTAGGGAAATCAGAGCGAATACATAACTTCAATTGTTTCAAAATATCAAAAGACAAAATGATGTTCAGAGTTCTAGAAATTAAAACATGGATTCTAACTACTGGGCCCCAAGGCCATTCCAAACGAGAAGACTATAAAAAAAAATCATAAAATAGCTAAAGATAGAGAAATAAAAATATATTCAAGCAGATTTATTTGAATGAGTGGCTTTAATGGGAATGGGCTCCTTGTTGCTACTTGAGCTACAATCAGGATCATGAGGGATGCCCATATGCTTCTAGTCTCTTGAGCCTGCGATCCATTGCAATCATGTACCTTTGCATTAGATTTAGCATCAAGATAATATCTTCCTTAATTTCATTTATGTCCACAAGAACTTTGCCCAGGAGAAACTTGAGATGCCAATAGATGTCAATGTTGTACATATACTAGTTATACATCTAGAACCCAATCTGCAACCTCCACCAATACCTTTGAGTTCGTGAGGGTGCACCTCTCACTTACCATTTCCATCTCCACTTGTGTGATTTCCTCTTGTTTCAATTAAGGGGATCTGGAACAAACCTTAACAATTTCCATCAAATCGTTATGATATGGGATGTTAATGCCATGTATTTGCATACAGAAGAAACTTTCCATAACACCATTTGAACCTACTAAATACTCGAATATCAAATATTATTTTTAAACTTCTTCCTTGTTTTTTTTAATTTATTTTTAATACATGGTTGTCGACAAGATGAACTTTTAAGGTTTCATATGATTGGTCATTTATGCTCACATGGCTACTTATGTGGAATACCAACTTATCTTTTCACTTCAAGATTTTATGTCCATATTTAGAACCAACTTACATTTATCATTATTATTTTCTCCAAATGCCAGATTCTAGATAACTCTATTTCAATGGACATGCATCTAGATATATGAATCTTGTTTATTGTAAATCATCTAAACATCCCATATGTGGAATAACTTAGCTACAAGTATCATGTATCTAGATCTGGGATGCAACTTATCTTTACTTGTTTGAATGTCCTAGATACGAGATATCATGTATCATAAATTGTATCTGAATCTGAAAGGATTGCACATGCACACTATTGATACACCTCAAATGTCTTGAATTTTGGATATCTATTTAATGGGTGATTGGTATCCAAATATCTGGGACATGTGGCATGATTTGTTGTTCAAATCATCTAGATATTTAGATGCCTGGATATTAGAACTTTTGTAATATATCTAGATGCTTATCTATGTTAGTTGCGAGTCATATGCTAAGTTAGCTTCAATCCAGTTATGTGAGATCTACATGCAACTATGACTATCTTATTTGTCAAGGTTGAGATGTGGATGCTAGTGTGGAATTCAAAGATGACAATTTTTTGTATATATACTAGATATATGGTTTAAGTTAAAAAATATATTAACTATGTTGTCAACTATAAAGTATGCTATGTTGCACACAAAATATGATATGTTGATTAAATGTTATAAACCCCTTATTTTTATTTCACCCATTTAATGTGGTATAAACCTTCACGGTTATGTCAATAGAAAATAACAAGCCACATGCCGAAATTAATACAATTTTCGTGAAATCTTTCAAGCATAGATCATATTCTCTAGGGATTAAATTGGGTCATACACAATTCTCGTGGGATTATTCTTAGAAATGAGTTGACTGTCATTTTTTTAGGTAAACAAGATTAATTGGAGATTATATTTCAAAAGAAATCTAGCAATTTTTATTAATTAATTTGTTTTATTTAAAATTTTGTAGGTTTGTAGATAAAATAAATGATCCTAAAGATCTAGAATGTCGGTAGAGCAAGAAAATAAAGGAAGAATTGGACAAATGAAGATTAAGACATCCTGCTCATGGACCAATAGAGAACAATATACATTCAACATCCTGAAGTAAACACAATCACACATGTAACAAATTTTAATTTTTTTATACAACGAGAAAGTCCTTTTATTAGAAAAAGAAAGGATTTGTATCATTATTATTGACAAAGAGGAATATTAAAGGATTTTCCAAATGATTTCTCTTTTCTAAATTATTGAGATTACTATAACAAAATAAAGTCTCAGGAAATTGGGTGAAAAGACTAAGTGTTAGATTTGTATAAAAACAACTCTTTCAAATGAGAAGGGGTTGGTAAACTTTGTATTAGAAGTTGTTATTATTATGAGTGAGAATAATAAAATTTGAATGCTACATTTCTATTGTAGAAGTTGATTGTAGGAACTTGTAATTGTCCATAATGCATTTATGTAATTTTGTTCAATTCCTATCTTTCACTTCAAACATGATTTTTTTTGGACAAATTCTTTAATATATTTTTATTATATACAAGAGTATGCATCAAAATATTTCTGAATAATTATTTATTCATAAATAATAAAATATATATACTTGAGCTTAAATATTTGTTGAATTCTATGAATTGTTTCCTATGATTCAATAATTAATGTTTTGCTTGTGTTTTAAAACATGTAAACTCACTCTTATATATATATATATATATATATTGTTTTAGATTATATATATATATTTATCGTTTTAGATTAGATATATTTATCTTTGGATCAATAATATATCTCTCTCTCTCTCTCTCTCTCTCTCTCTCTCTATATATATATATATATATATATATATATATATATATATATATATATTGTTTTAGATTAGATATTTTTATCTTTGGATCAATATTATATCATATCCAAAATTCTATTTTGGTGGCAACTAGGCCCACACACAAGTGGACATCACCATAACAACCTAATTTAACTACTATATTTTTTAGCCCCTAGAAGAGTTTAATGTGCTAAGTTAAGGGGTTAAATTTAGGCTAAGCTTGGAGTCATGAACGTAGCATATAATTAGGGAGTGTAGTGTGTATACTTGTGGCAAAATCAACTTCAAAAAGAAATGCTTGAAATCAAAATATTTGCAATTAATGAGGTTTGGACATGAAATGTTAATTAAAAATTAAGATAAACATTAGAGTAAAGGGAAATTTTTCTTTATCTCAATGATTTTTCTAAGTATCAATAATTCAATTCAATAAGAATAAACTTCTACTTCAATCTAGCTATGGAATAGGACTAAATGATTATGCACATTCAAAATGAAAAGTGAGATTGAATATGTCAATGAGAAATAAAGAAGGTTAATTTCTTTAACTTGGCTAAATTTTCTTTATGAAATAAAAGGGATCTTATAATAACAATCAAACTAGAGTTGAAAGCTAAAAAACAGTTAAACAACTAGCTCAAAAGGTAAAGACACATGTTTCAAATAGAAATAAAAAATTAAGGACAAATACTATGCGAAAAGGGGGCTTTTCTTCATCCAAAGTTCCTGTGAACTAAAGTAAGCTTAAGTGTTATTCAAGTAAGCAAATGTTCTAAAATTAAATCAATATTATGAAACATAAATATGTAATGTAGCAAAGAGAAGCCGTAAAATTGGAAGGTACTAAGAATCCTAGAGGACCTTTTCTTTACTTATAATATTTTCGTTAAAATGCATTACAATACAACGTTAGCCACTTGTAAGCCCAAGAGAACCCTACAAGAGGCTTGTTTGAATGAGAAAATACTTACAAAGTTTTTATTTTTTATTTTATTTTCTAATACCAATGCAAAAAATACCCCAAAAGCATGTTGGAAATGCAAAAAAAAGGGTAGAAAGGTACATTGAATGACCATATAAAACCATACCAAAAGCCACACTTAATAGGAAATGGTACCCAAAACTACACTGGTAGTGTAGAAATAAGGGAATAAATCTACACGAAATAAGTTGATCCAGATTTATGCAGGAACAAATTGAAATGCAGATTTAAACATAAACACAGAGTTATAGCAGAAACTAAACTTCAATTCATTAATAACAGAAAACTGAAAAATTGTTTACATGCAGAAAGGAAATAAACTAGCTCAGGCAATGGTAGCTATCTTTAAGAAGAGATGTGACCGCTACATGCATTATGAATTGTGTTAAAATGAGGCTCGGAGGCTTCTTTATTACTGAGAAACAATGGAAAGCCCCAAACATCCAAAAACCTAACCCTAGGAGATGAAGCGCCAAAGGCCCCGTTGGGGTTAGTTGGACGCCAACTTCCCGGGGTCATATTTTAGGCATATGATTTCCATTTGGTGCACATGATACCTCGTTAGAAAGATCTATTCAAGGAAAACAAAATTTCTTGATGAGCTTTTACGACATGGATATGGGTGTGTGATTTTAAAAAAAATGCCATTTAGGGCCTCAAAATTACTCTGGAAGTTCAGGACCCGAAAAACTGCTAAAAATAAAAAATTATGCTGGAATTAAGGAAACTAAAAGGAAACAATGTAAGGGGTCCAAGTGGAATAGTTGGGTGGCCACTAATATCCACCTGGATCATTCCTCCCCCCTTAGGAATCAATGGTCCCCATTGTGTTGAGTGCCTCCATGAGACGGGGAAACTTCTGTTGAACTTGATCCTTGATGAGCCACTTGTCTTGGTGTAGGAGTTGGCTAGCTTTGACAACTCGATATAGTTGGATCCTCTGTTGGCGAGTGTTCTTAATTTGTGTGTCCATGATCCGATCAATAGTGTCATGTTCCATGTAGTCGGGGTGGAGCTCTGTTGGTGTTAGTTTCTCGGCAATATCTAAGGTGTCCAACAGTGGTATAAAGTATGGTTGAAGGTGGTCCACATTGAATATTGGGTGCAAGCCAAGGAATGGAGGGATGATTAGCTCGAAAGCATTGTCATCTGTGACCTTGGTGATGGTGTAAGGCACGTATCAAAGTGGTCGAAGCTTCTAATGGCCTTTGGAAAGGCGTTCCCTCTATAGATGCAACCATACCTTGTCGCCTAGCTGAAACTTGTGTGGCACCCGATGTTGATCATGACGTTGTTTATACTTGGCATTGGATTTCTCTAGGATATTATGAACCTGATGGTGGATATGTTGGATGTGTTCAATAAATCTGGTGGCTTTATCATTCTTGGAATGTACATGTGCAGACTTTATCATTGTAGTCGCAAGAGGCATGACAACATCAATGGGGAACAATGGTTGAAATCCCAGGCCCACTTGGAAGGGGCTATGGCCAATTGAGCTATGGAGAGATCTATTATAGTTGTGTTGCACATAGGAAGACTCTCATCCCATGTCCATGGGTTCTTGGAGTTGTACATGTGGAGTATGTGCACTATCATCCTGTTGACGACCTCCGTCTGACCATCAGTCTGGGGATGGAATATTGTCAATTTGGTGAGCTTAGTGTCCGACAACGACCATAGGATCGACCAGAATGCGCTTAGGAACCTGTTATCTCAATATGATATAATGGTATGTGGAATTCCAAAATGTACCCAAACTTGTTCGAAGAAGAGTTTGGCAGTGTCTTTTGCTGTAATGCTTTTCTTGTAGGCCATCAATATTGCCATCTTAGAAAATATATCAATGAACACAAATACACAGTCTTTACCATGCTTGGTAGAAGGAAGGCCAAACATATAGTCCATGGAGATGGATTCCCATGGCTAGCTAGGAGTAGGCAGAGGATTGTACATGCCTTTCTTCTTAATGGTTAGCTTGGCGATGGCACAGGTAGTGAAAGATCTAATATAATTCCCAACATCCTGTCAGAGTTTTGGCCAATATAAATACTTCTGCAGTACTGCCACGGTTTTCTCCAAACCAAAGTGTCCTGCGACTCGACTATAGTGCACTTCCCAAATCATCTTGGCACGCTCACATGAAGGAACACAAAGGTGCCCCAAGTAGCACAACAATGCATCCTAGAAGTGGTAGTCTGGTACCTGCTTGCCATCCACTAGCATTTGGTATGTGGTGGCGAAATCTGGATAATTTTTGTATAGTTGCGACCATCTGAAGGTCTTGTGGCCGCAATAGTTGAGGACAATGGCCAATGTTGCAACTCGGGGCTGACTGAGGCAATCTGCAACATGATTGGTGTTTCCCTTGTTATATTTGATGTTCCAATGGAATTGTTGTAGATATGTGGACCACTTTTGATGGAAATTGTTCTGCAACTTCCCTTGCATCTGTATAAACTAAAGGGGTCAGTGATCTGTGTGGATGACCGGCTCCTTCCCCAAAATGTCATTGCCGGCAAGCCTGCACAATGGAATACATCTCTTTATCATAGGTGGGGTATTTCCGAATTGTATTGGAAAGTGTCCCACTGTGATAGGCCACCGGATGCCCTTGCTGGGTGAGAACTACACCAATAGCATGGTTGGAGGTGTATGTCTCAATTTTAAATGGTTGTTGTAGGTCTGGTAATGTGAGTACTGGTGTAGAGCAGATGTGGTGCTTTAGCTCAACGAACACCTTCTGTTGGGGCTCAAACAAGAAATTTTTTTCTTTTGCTCCGCCCGTGGTAACTTGACTCAACGGCCAAGTGATATGAGATAATCCTAACATGAACCTTTGATAAAAATTGGCTAGGCCCAAAATTTTTTGAAGCTTTGTTAGAGTGGTCGGGGCTGGCTAATCCCTTGTAGAACTCACACCACTTTCATGTGTCCTTCTTTGTATTCGTGGTGCTATTCTTTGTTGGTGTCTTCATTGGGTTTTCCTGAGTCAACCCACCTTGGCTCTGTCCTTTGTTTTGTGGTTTGGAGGGGGATTTTCCCTACTTTGGGTTTGCAGAGCCAAAGTTGTGCTTCTGTTTGAATTTATGCTCGATCTTGACAACATATCAGTATGCAATGCCCAATGAGGAGATGTCCAAGAACTCCATCTTGACTTGGATGTATTTGTGTAAAAAATCATAGTACTTGAGTACCAAATGCTGCACAGAATCCTTGATACCCAACTTCGTGCGAAGGGTATGAAAAATGTTTGTGAACTCTGGCACGTCTTGGTCCCTTCCCTGCCGCAATATAATTTATTTTATGTATTTATCTTCATAGCTTTTGACACGGTAATATTGTTCCTTGATGACATCTCAGAAAGAATTCCAAGTAGGTGTGACCGAAAATAGTGAGGGTTCCTTCTAGTCCCTCTGCTCACAGTAGGTTTCCCACTAGTCCTTGACGTGGGGGGAAACTTTGAGGAGTGCAAAAGTAATATTTTCCCTCTTTTTAAAAAATTATGGGTTGAAAAGTATCCTTCCAGCAAATTTAACCATTTATCTACGACATTTGCATCTATTTGGCCTTCAAATATAGGAATTACAAATTTCACTTGTACATTTAAGGGGTTGGAATCCCCAAGGTGGTTTCTAGATGAAGAAGCTTTGCCCGTTGCTACGCGCCGAAGGATCTAGTAAAAGTAATCCATCATATCGTTCCTTTGTCGCTTGAGGTATTTTTTCGAGCAATATTTTGAAAGGATCTCCTGCTCCCTCATCTTTATTTTCTTTCACCATAGGAGGTCGTTGAGGTTGGTGAGGCCGATCTTGCAAGGGTTCAACCAGTTCAAGTCCTAACTCCTTATACCCTGACCTTGTTGGGGACATGCATAGAAAAATAGAGGAAGAGCAGACCACTCTAATACCACTGATCCAGATTTATGTAGGAATGAAATGAAATGCATATTTAGACATAAACATAGAGCTATAGCGGAAACTGAACTTCAATTCATTAATAACATAATAATGAAAAATTGTTTACATGCAGATTGGAAATAAACTAGCTCAGGCAATGGTAGCTATCTTTGAGAAGAGATGTGGCAACTACATGCCTTTTGAACTATGTTAAAATGAGGTTCATAGGAATTTTTATTATTGGGAAACAATGGAAAACCCAAAACATCCAAAAACCTAACCCTAGGAGATGAAGCGCCAAAGGCCTCGTTGGGGTTAGTTAGAACACCAACTTCTTGGGGTTGTATTTTGGGCATATGATATCCATTTGGTGCGCGTGATAACTCGTTAGAAATATCTATCTGAGGAAAAAAAAATTTCTCGATGAGCCCCTACCTATAGGCTACAAGATTGGTGCATTTTTCAAAAAATGTCATTTAGGGCCTCAAAATGGCTCCAAAAGTTTAGGACCCAAAAAATTGCTAAAAATATAAAGATGTTCAGAATTAAGGAAACTGAAAGGAAACAATGTAGGGGGTCCAAGTGGATTAGGCGGGTGGCCACCAATATCCACCTGGATCATGAGTGAAAACAATTGTACTAAAATCTACCATCAACATGTGCATAAAATGGTACCAAAAGATGTGTTGGCCCTCAAATAAGGAGATGAAATCTCTAGTTTGAATCTAAGGTAAGGTTAAGGGTTTTTTACTTTTTGACTTGTGTATAAATACAAAAAATAGAATCAAAAGGAAAAATCAATATTTAAAATTGTGTGTGGAAGGGCTAAAGGGAGCAACAAAGACACCCACAATTAAGTAAGAAGATATACATATTTTCCTTGGTGGATTCAATAGTTTGTTGGTCTAGATTTGTCACCAAGGTGGACAAATCCCGCAAGATTAATGGCTACATATTAAGATCAAACAAATGGATAAACGAGTTAGATAATCAAACCCTAAATCTACTTGTATACTTCAAGCCCTAAACTATCCATGAGGTCAAGAACCAGAACAAGAAAGAATTTTATCAACATGAATAAAAGAGATGGAGGAATACAAATAATTCCATTGCTAATGAGAAGGCCAAAATATTTTAACACCTAGTAAATGATCTTGTAAAAGTTTAATGAGCTACAATGCTCATTCTTGGGATAAGTCCTTGGCTTCCTTGAGATACTTATGACTCCCTCCTTGGTTGGTGAGAAAGGTAATTTCTCTAAAAAAGTACAATCAAGAGGAAGAGGTCCTTAAGAACATGGATACCAACTTAACGATAACTGTGACCTCAAAATGAGAACTTTTTCTCTAAAATTGTAGGTTTTAACCCCATATAGAAATTACTTGCATACGAATTCTAAAATGCCGAAATTAAACAATGCGAGAGCATAACACATAAAACGCATATACATAGAGATTTTCCCCTGGATCCCAAAACCGAGACTACCAGATTGATTTTTCATTATGTTCCTTTCAATGTTACAATACATATTTATACATGCCGAAGCATCTAATACCATGGACTGAAAACCATCATGTCCAAAACCATGGACCGAAAACCATCACGTCCAAAACCATGTGCGAAAACCATCCACAAAACCATAGGTAGGGCCGCCCAACATAATATAGGGTCCAATTTTTTTTTTC
This sequence comes from Pinus tabuliformis, assembly GCA_031772625.1. Classification (NCBI taxonomy): domain Eukaryota; kingdom Viridiplantae; phylum Streptophyta; class Pinopsida; order Pinales; family Pinaceae; genus Pinus; species Pinus tabuliformis. The sequence continues at coordinate 814,272,578 of CM062807.1, read as the reverse complement.
CCCAGGGCGTTTCCCCAAACCTCGTAGAGGGGGCCTACCTGCCCCCCTCAAACCCCCTGGACTGGGCGGGGGGGGGAGCTACCACCCCCTTGTGACCCCCCCACTACGCAATCGACACAACGACACCCCAATTAACTAGGTAGGCTAGTCGTGGAAAGAATACAACACAACCCAACAAAAATCCCATACTTTTTGGTCTAAAACATCAAAATCAACCTCAAAATTTAAAACATTTTTATTAGTGTCAAAATTATCAATGGCATTCAAATCCTTGTAATATTTACAAATAAAATTTTAAAATTAACCATCGAATTGAAAAGTGACACTAACAACAACATTGTGTTTTTTAGGCGTAAAAATTACAACTTCATTGAAAGGATGACCTTAACAACCTATATTGTTGCAAAAAAAGAAGCTTAAAGTCAACCTTAGAATGGAAAAGTGGTGCTCTCAGTAGCATCCCCTCCTTTTTTCCAGGGCTAAAATTGCAAGTTTTTTTAGACCCATAATCTTGATAACTAGTGCCCTTACAACCAAAATCTTAAGATCAACCCCCTACTCAGGAAGATGTGCTATTGGTCGGACCCCCATTTTTTTCAAACAAAATGAATAACATTTATATTAAAACAACTGGATACATGGCCAGAACAATTTACATGTTTCAGAGATATCCAAGGCTTGCAAAATTGAGATTGAGCACAAACGCTCAATCCGAACCCTCAAGCAAGTTCCCCATGACACAAAAATTTCAGTCCCTTTCCAAGTAAAAATTTTCCAAAAAAAACCCAATATCCAGACACATTTACATTCCATTTTTCACTAATTTTATTTTGATCAAGTTTGACTTCCTGTTTTTTTAGGTGAATTTTTTTTTCCTTTCTTCCCAACTTGAGTCCAACCCGCATTTTCTGCAAATTTTGGTGGATCATTTTTTCAGCAAGTGCACGATAATATTCTTGAGATATTCCTCATCCACCTAATCTTCCCAATAAGTTTCCTTTTCAACATTATTCCTTATGGTTTGTGGAGGAGATCTGTTTTTCACAAGGGATTGTTGCTTTTCCACTAACGTTGTGTTTGGGGAATCCTTATTGGCGACCAGAGGATCCACATTGGCCTACAATTTTTCTTGCTTAGATTATGTTTTCGCGGATGTGTTTTCTTTGGTTATATATGCTTCTATCTTTTTTCTAGTTCTTTCTTTTCCTGAAGCTCTTCCTCTTTGTATACAATATAATGATCACCTTGCGCTCCTTCCCACCATTTTGGCCTTCACGATTTTTTCGGGTCTTTTCTACTCTGAAAACCTTTGGGGAAATGTTTAATTATATGCCTCATTTCATAGTATACTCTACACCGAAATGAAATATTCTCATAGTCAATATTTTGGACCCAAACATAGTTTGGATTCGTCCAATTAATCTTCGCGGGAAAACCTTTGTTGAAGTCCATCTCCACACAATTGCAAGTTGTTGTCGTTGTGATCAAAACCCTCCAAAATTTTGTTCACACTTGAATTTTGGAGTCCACTGAGGATCTTATGATCTATCATCTTATCATTACTCCATGTTCATTTGATGTTTTGAAAATTGTTTAAGTCTTCTTCCCAATTTTAAATTGTCAATTCACTTGCACTCACATGCACAGTCTTCGATAAGTTCATGAGAACACTTCCTTTATGCAAGCTTGAACGGGCATAGAAACATCCATAAAGGTAGTGGATATGTGATTTTTAACTCATGATGACATTCAGTGTGTACCTTCATTGGTGGTCTCCCTCACTTTGGTTGTGTTTGTACTTTTATTTCGGTGAGTTTTCTCAAATGTCGCTTTTGTGCACTTTCACTTTCACAAGTGTCGCTTTCACATTCGCGGTTGTCACTTTTGCTTGTTTTCACTTTAATAAGTGGTGTTTTCATGTTATCTTCTCTCTAGCATGTGTCACTTTCAAGGTCATTTGCATTTTTTAAGTGTCATCTTATGTCTTCCTCATGTCGCAGGTGTCGCTTTTGTGGTTTTCACTCTTGCATGTGTCACACCTTTTCACATTACAAAAGTTATTTATGGTGCACTCTTCTGCATTAGATGGTCCTACATATCATTAGAATACGCACTAGACACATTCCTACAACTTAGCACACCTTTTGGTTGCAGTCGTCAAAGTTTTCATAACATGTGTTCTAAGTGTCATAATGTGTCATTTTAACTGTCACACTTAGAAATAAGTGTCACTTCGCTACCGTTTTTAGGTTTGATTGTTATTCATGATTCCTATGTAGCCTTGTAGATTGTATTGATAGTTTTATGTGTGTGATCCAAGATTTATTCATGTCTGGATACATTTTCCTCTTTTACTCTGTCGATCCCATACTTTTCCATTTCAATTCCCTTCTTGGTCCTTCAGCCCAGTGCAAGTTGTGAAGCCATTAGCCCTATTACTGAGTGTAGAGATCAACCTATCCATGGGCCTCAATGATGAAATCCTACTCCCAAATATTGGTGCAATAAGTCCTCTCAAGATTACCCCAAAATCTACTGCACATTATGATCCTCCCAAGGGTAGTCACTTGATCCTTCTTGCTTATACTTACTCACTTCACAAAGTTTCGATTACCTTTGCCTTGCATCGAACATAGAGCATTCCTATCTAACAACATATACCTCTTTCACCCTTTTGCAGAGGCAAAACATGTAATGCAAAGATCCTCCTATCCTCCCAGTGTAATGAAAACCCTCCTAGGTAAAGTGGCTTCTCACTATGGCCTCCCTCAATGAAAAGCACACTCCAAATGGTAAATCACTCATTGTTGGGTCAAACTACGCTAGCCTAGGATAAAATCACATTAAAAAGCAATAATGGCCCCTTGTTGAAGAAAATTGTGCTTTCTTTCAAGCCTCTTCTTCCTTTGAGCGCATGGTGCACTCTCGAAGGCTGAAGCCTCACCCTTCCCCCTTCCCAAATGCGCTCTGTGCCCAATCCATGATTAACCTCTTCCTCTAGAGTGCATGGAGTAATAGGGAAGGCTAAATGAAGCTTCCTCTCTGCCTTTGACCAGTCAAACTTCACTCTCCTAAAAGTCTCCTCTTCCTTTGAGAGCATGGTGCATTCTTGAAGGCTGAACCTTTCACCTTCCCTCCTTCCCAATGTGCTCATGCACCCTAGCCTTCCTTTGACCCTTCCTTTGAGCACATGGAACTATAGGGAAGGTAGAAGGATGCCTCCCCTCACCTTTGACTAGTAAAACTGTGCTTTTAAGATTTCCTCTCTTCTCTTTGGAGCACATGGCGCAACCTTGAAGCATGAAGCCTTCCACCTTGTCCCTTCAACTTCCCCCATTACGTTGGACCAAGGAGAGATCCTCTTCATAGTGCATGGTGTGGTAAAAATGAAGAGTGGAGCCTTCTTAAGCCACTGATGAGTTTGACTATGCCCTTCTAATCAAGCCTTCTTCTTTTAACCCTCTCAGAGGCCTATCATGAGAAAATCATTCCATGAGCCAGGTAGTGATAGAATATATGTTTTAAGGGTGATATCACCTCATCATGAATGATATTCATTGGTAGGAGTACCTTCCCAGCATGACAAGGTGATGCTCAAGAGATGATGTCAAGAAGAAAGCATAAAGGAACTCCTGCATAGAAGAAGAACAAAATAGAGCTACCATGGAGACATGAAGCAGATCATGGAGCGAGATAGAAAGAAGACATTGCATGATGACTCAAGGGATTCTAATATTGATAAAAGACCCTTTGGAGGGTGAAGATAAACAAAAAAGTGGATATTTCATGAATATGAAGCATAGATCAGATCTACCATCAAGAACCCAAGATGAAGTGGCAAGGAATACAACTTGGCATTACCACCTCATCATGAAGTCCATGTCATCATTGTTAAATTTTTATTTGTACAAGTGTCATCATAATGGTCAATATGTGTCCATGTATCATGCCATATCATCATGTGGAATGTAAATATTTATTCTCAAGAAAAGGAAAAAATGTAATGTGTGGAAATCCAAGAGTTATATGTGGAATATGAAAAGTCACTTAGTCATATATGGAAAAAATGTCTTTAGGAGAAGTCTAAAAGTAATTAGAAGTTCAAGAGTTGTGTAGAATTCCAAAGGAAACATTAGAAGTCCAAGAGTCATGACAGTAATTCAAGAGTCAAGTGGATATGAAAGGTCATCCCCCTTGTTATAAAAGCAACCTCATAACTCAAGGAAGAGGTTTTTGGAGAGCTAGTCTCGGCTTCTCTACTTGGCATAGGAGAGAAAACTATTCATTGGAGAAGCAAGAAGTGACTTAATGTTCCACTATTGGAACTAGTGTCTCACTATTGTAACTATGTACTTGGATCTTTCACCTTGTAATTGAAGCTCAATGAGCCAACACATTTTCATGCATGTATCGAAAATGTTTTAGGAATATTCTTGGGATGTTTACGGTATATGTTGTGTTGATATGTATTAGAGAAATTGAACTATTTTGGTGGCTTTGGTACTTACCTTGTTGAATGTGTGTTGTTTTTGCTTTACAATCATTATGTGAACTATTTTGCTAACAAATATTTTTATGCTCCCGTGTGTCTCTCTAAGGTTAGTATTATTACTTCCTTCCAGAGACTCAGTTTTTGTCTCCCACTCGTGAAGGTATCCTTTTACACATTGCAATCGGTGTTTCACAATGTCAACTTACTTGCTTATTCAAGGTTTATGTATATAATCTCTTATGTTATCTGTTGATACCAAGATGAACCTTTGTGTTATGGTGGCCAGACCGATACTCCAAATGGGGCTCCTACTCCAAACAGTGTGAGGTCTAATTGAGACTTCATATCAGGGAGACCCCATGTATGTTGGCGGTATCCAACACCGTCAACATTTTGGCGCTAGAAGGAGGGTTGTACCCTTTGAGTATGTGTTGAATCTCGTATCTTTAATGGCTCATTATCATATCATAATCCCAAAGTGTTTTTCTAACCTATCTCCTGGTAAACTTTCAATATCCATGAAAATTATTCATGTCTTGTCTCAATACATGTTTGATCGTGAGGGTGGTACCCTTTTGTCCAAATACATAAATGATTTTCTCTGGTTTTTTAAGTCTCTTGAAGTCGATGATGAAGATGTTATGTGTATTCTATTCACCCTCTCTCTTGAAGGTCATGTTAATCAATGGTGTCATACCTTACCATTTGCTTCCATTCATTCTTTTCATCAATTTCTTAAGGAGATTCATAAAGCTTTTGATAGGTATGATTACCAAGAGGTTTATAAAAGAACTAATCAACTTAGAATGGATCCTAATGAATCAGTTGATGATTTTGATAATAGATTCCTTCACTTATGTTATGAGTTTCCTTAAGAAGATATGGATTGGGATTTCTTTAAGAAATTTTTTGAACATTTGGTTCAGATCTCTTTGAATCAGTGTGAATCTAAACCCCTAGATGTTCATGTTCTCCCAAATTTTAGAAATTTTGAGACACCCCCAATCTTAGAGGAGGAGCCTATTGTTCCTTTTGTTCCTTGTCCTCCTCCTTTTCTAGTACCAATTTGGGTTCCTCCTTGTGATAATGTTGAAGTTGGGAAAATCTACAAATCAAATTCCTAATCCATCTTCTCAACCATCATCCATTTCCCATGATCCTGATTTGACTGAGGATAATTTGGAATGGTTCATGAAGCCTATGGTGAAGATTAATCCCTCCATTCAACCATATGGTATTAACACTCATAACTTTAGTCTTGAATCTGATTTTGATTCTTTTCCTCCTCTATCATCTCTTTCTCATGATCCCTTGCCCCTTGATCCACTTGATCAACCTCTTCCAAATCGAAGTATCAATCAGGAGCAAGGTGGTCACATTTCACAGGTAGAGTAGCGACAAGCTGAGGATTCTTTCGATCTTTGTTCTCTTTTTTAGAATCTTGCATGTCACGATAATGATCTCCCATCCTTGGTTGATTTTGACTCTAGCAATCTCGGTGATGTATTAAATGAAATTGATTTTCCTAATCAATCTAAATTCTTGGACAACCTTCATTATGTTGATTATGACTGTGTTATTGTATATAATGATGGTTTCCCTAGTGCACCTCTTGATATTTCAGTTTCTCAAGAGAACTTCATTTCGAAAGATTTAGATCTTGAATCTAATTCAGTTAAAGAAGATGTTTTTTTTATAACTCCCTCTTCACCTCACTATCCCTTGTGTTCCACCTTTTGTAAGGCATTAACTTGTGATGGAGATACTCCATCTAATGAGTTGGATTTTGAATTGACACATGGTAGTGAGATAATTCATTATGAAGAAGAAAGTAAATAAATCATTGAGTATCCTTTCCATCCCTTATCATTTTAATTTTGCATGAATAAATTTTTTCCATTTAGGTTACTCATGAGATTTGTTCAATCTATCCATCTTTAGATGTGCAATTGTAAGAACCGTATGACTTGGGTAATCTATTCATTGAAGATATAAATTCTGATCAAATCAATTATGTAGTTGGTTTCCATTTGGATTGTAGTAATCTTATCGAAATTATTGATGGTAGCTCTCCACACACCATGCATAATCTGATTCAATCCTCAAAATGCAATTCTACAATTCTTGAAAGTATTGGGACTCATCGGGAAGTTAAGGCACTTCAAATTTTGTTGATGCTTATGTCAGGTCCCCGTGACTCTAGTAAGGCCCCCGAACCAAATCAGATTTGAATATTCTCGCAAAATTATTTCCTTTGCATGATTTCATTGGATGTAAATTCCTTCTTGAAAGATGTTTGGTACTTCAGACATAGTTTTTCTAACGTTCAAGATTTGGTCTTCGATTAGATTGAAGGTTTTATTTTAGTTGATTTATCTTCATGAAGATCTCTTATATCAAACTCAGGTTTGGAATGTATACCTTTCATGGATGACAAAGATGTGAAGTTGATCATTCTAAAAATTATCTTTGGTCGAAGGATTCATACTCGTCACATTATTTTGAGAGTAATCAACTCCTAATCCTTCTTGTGAATATTCTAACATTGATTATTTTATTCATGACACTAGATATCCTCTTCATGGCACTAGATATCCTCTTCAGTGTAAATAAATGCTTGTGTTATTTGCTGGATCGAGTTCAAACTGATTTATATTCATCCTCCATTAAACAAGAATATTCCACCTTAATCGATTTATCTGATCATGACAAATGTTTTTCAATGTATCATGTTCCCACTAGTATATCTCATTATACTTTTTTGAATTGATTGATCCTTGTGATTTATTAGTTCAATATGCAGATACTTGTCGAGTAGTTGAGGCACTTCAGCCTCCGCTGAAGGTTATGTCAGGCCCTCACTATATTGAAAAGCTTTCTAAATATGATCAAATTTATTTTCCCTCGCACGATTCTCATCCTATTTCCACACCATTAATGGAAAATTATTTCTCTCAAGGATTTTAGGATCATTAAGAGGAATTTTTTGAATTTCATGATCCAATCTATCATCAATTGGAAGCATCTTACTTAGCAAGCCCATTTGCTAAAAGAAAGTTCTGATCTCTCTTGATGATTGCTAAGCAAGACAATACAAGTGAAAGTATATTCACAAGGAGCCATCAAGGTTTGGTTGCTTATGTTTTTCATCAAAAGGATAAGGTGGCAGGTTGGGTAAAGTCAGGTGATATGACACATCTTTCTTCCTTTAAGAAACACCTTCTATTTTTTGTGCAAGATATTAAAGTTCTCATTTTTTTGTTTTTTTTTGTTTTTGCACATTATTATATATCGGTTGTAATTGCTCTTATCTTTGTGTTTTCAAGTCGGGACCAATTACGGTGGTTTCATTGGAAATATCGTTACACTTATCCCTGGCCTTCTAGCTTGTTAGGTTACGAATAGGTCTAGTTTCACTTAGTTTCCCTTGCATTGCATCCACCTTCTGTCCTACTCTCCATCTAGTCTTTGCATCTATTTTATTTTCATATTTTGTATTACATGATGCTTTTGGGTTCAGTCTCCATTTGCTTTGTCTTCTGTTTCTTCTTTTCATTTTGTTATGTCTTTTCTTTCGTGTTTGCTAAATAAAAAAATGCATGAAAGATGCTCATGTTGACTCAAAAGACAATGTGGAAAAAGTTGAAAAGGGCACTTGTGATGACGAAAAAATGCTTGGCTAATTTGTTACCTCTTCTCTATCTTGGGTTTATATATCTTTAAAGTCAATGATGTCTGAATAAAAAATATGATCCACTTGAATGAAAATCCTTTGGTCGAACTATAAAGCTTGTATCTATTCTAGGATCCTCATTCCTCAACTCAGTATTGTAAGTAAATAGTGTTTTTCTTGTCGATCCAGTCAAGTAGAGAAAGGATAAGGGGAAAATCAATTAGTGAGCAAACCAATATCAGAGGTCTATAAATAATTCTATGAAGGGGAAACCTCCTCTACTCTCAATAAGTTGGGATCCCTCTTCCACCCGTTGAAAATAATAAGTGTCGAAGCACAATCCTATTAAATAAATAAATAAAGGGTGAAAGAAGAGAAATGCTTCCTGCACAGGGAGGTGAAACAAGTGACTTCGTCAGGGTACTGCCCAGGCTTGCTGGCAGTGAATCAACCCTTGTGCTCTTGTAGTGACTATGTCGGGGTACTGTCCAGGCTTGCTGGCAATAGAGCAACACCAGAGATGAAACTCATACTCTGAATATCTTAAACTCGTCATGCATATTACCCTTTCCTAGATCAAAACAATTGTGATTTTGAAAGCCTTGATATGTGTTTAAATGAGTAAGAGAATGGAGGGGACTATACCTCTAACCGGGTTAAGTAGGGAAGCCAAGGTAATATGCAATATGAATCAATACTTCTTGAAATACTAAGACCTTGCACTTAGAGAATTAAACCTAAACATAGAAGTTGGAGTTCAACCAGTGGGTTGCCAAGTGTTTTCGCTGTGATCAACATGCTCCAAAATTTTTATCACACTTGAATTTTGGATCCCACTGAGGATCTTACGATCTTTCATCCTATGATGACTCCATGGTCATTTGATGTTTTGAAAAGCGCTTAAGTTTTCTTCCCAATTTTAAATTGTAAATTCACTTGCACTCACATGCATAGTCTTTGATAAGTCCATGAGAACACTTCCTTTATGAAAGCTTGAACAGGCATAACACGGTCCATCAAGATGGTGCCTGTGTGATGTTCAACTCATGACGATAGTCATAGCATACTTTCATCGACAGTCTCCCTCACTTGCATTTGTACTTTTATTTCGGTGAGTTTTCTCAAGTGTTGCTTTTGCACACTTTCACTTTCACAAGTGTCGCGTTCACATTCACGGTTGTCGCTTTTGATTTATTTCATTTTAATGAGTGGTGTTCTCATGTTTTCTTCGCTCTGACATGTGTCGCGGTAAAGGTAATTCACGTTTTGTAAGTGTCATCTTATTTCTTTTGGTGAGCACTAGTGTTGCAGCAATAATGCTGCAACTCCTGGGCTTCCTACTTTACTCTTATCAACCCGGTAGTTCATAACAAACTTGGAAGCGACGGTGCTGTATGCACAAGTACTAGTTCTTATTGCAGGTTGTCACTTGGTCAGTCAGCGCAAGATCACTAGGAGCTCAAGCCAACTTCTATGGATTCCAAAAGAATCTCTATATGTGATGAAAGGAAAAAGAGATTACTCTGCTGATGCTATTCTACTTGTAGAAAGGAAGATTGAAATGTAAAGCAAACCAAGGAAATCCTAGTTAACCACTAATCCTACTTTTGCAGAAAGCACTATGAAAACCATGAAAAGAATGCCATTATCTACTCAAGGAAGTAAACAACATCTACCTAAGCTATTTCTGAAAGTAAATGAGCAAAAAACATCTTTTTGGATTTTTATGTATTTTCATGTGAATTTGTCATGCATGTAATTTATTTGTTTGTGAATGTGGCAATGAATAGGTGGCAATGGAGGGTGGTTTTGGGACTTGAGAGGATGGAGGATGGTGTGGATGGGTCCTAGGAGGTCTTAGGTGGCCTTCTGGAGGATTTTCCCAAACTCGGCCTTCAAAAGAAAGCCTACAGGAAAATCTACAGGAGGACACAGGAAATCTATAGGAGGAAAAACAACGTTCTACAAGAGGCCTACAGGAGGAGGCCGAGAGAAGTTTTCACTGTTTTGAAGGTGTGAGAGTGGGTGGAGAAGGTAGATGAAGGTTGGGATGAAGTGTTAGGGCACCTAGGGTCTACCAAGAATCATTAGGAGAGAGAAAGATGATTGGATTTGCTCGAGGAGAGAGAGGAAAGTCTATGGAAAATGCAGGAAAATAAGGCAGAATTGAGGGGAGACTTGGGTGACTGGTAGGGCATGGATCAGAGGGAGGCTGGCATGACTGATAGGCTGACCTGCTGCTAGAAGCTATCTACCGCATCAACAACTGACAATCAACCAATGAAATCAAGAAAACAATGAAATAAGTGCATCTAGGAAAACAAAGTTTTGCATCAAAATAGTCTGATCTATGATCTATGAAAGGAAATGCTGAGAAATGTTGCAAGAAAGGAAAGCATGAAAGAAGACTATTGTAAAGAAATAAGTGAGCATGATGAAGAAGTTCTGAAGCAAAGAAAAACTAGACTATTAACCACTAAAAAGCTGCAAACACTAGAAGTCCTATGAATGAGGAAAATCTGTGTTTTTGGGGTAGCAAGAGGGTCTTTGCCTCAAATCATGGTCCTAAAGGGAGGAAGAGAGGCCAAGGCACTATTTCTAGCCTTTTGAATCTTCTCTTTATCACTACTTAACCTGCTATAGAAAGCACAAATGGAAGCAAACTACTGAATCATCAAAAACAACCTATTCTTAACCATAAAAGAAATTCATCTAACAACAACCTGATCTACAACTGAAATAACACATACAAATACAAGTAAAGAGGAGCTTGGCTACTTGGATTGGGCCCTAACCCAAGAGCTTCAGCCATCTGAGGTAACTTAGTGCTAACTCAAAAAGGATTCCATCTTTATTTCCAAAACAATAACAAGATTACATGAAACTGTCACAAAATAATAAGCTCAATGTTGAGCAGAGTTTACATAAGCAAAACTGCAGCAAAAATCCAACAAAAATCCGACCCTAGTGAGGCCCTAGGCCTCTCTACTTATACAAATGAAGCTCCCAACAACTTCCTCAAAATCAGGGAGGCTTGGCTCCCAAAACTCGAGATAAACATCAGTTATCCTCCACTTGTTGTCTGCTAATGCATGACTTGGCTGCCTGTACTCCAAGCTGAATGAAGGGTAATTCAAAGTGGGGAGTAATAAATGAGGGGATTCCCTCTTATAAATCCTCTCCTTTGTCCACATCAAGTTATTGCTGCCATTTGTCCACTGTATCCTCGACTTTGACCACAAAATTCATCAAAAATCTGCATTAAACACATATTAGACCACATGGCATCATAACTAACTCAACTCACTCTATAAGCATAAATATAATTAAAAAATCATACAATAAGCTAAGAGAATGGTTGATTTGACTAGGCTAGGAGGTAAAATGAGCCCATATAATTACCCATTGATGAGGCTCATCATCACCCCGCTACTGAAAGTGTTGCTCATCCTCTGAGCAACTTAGTCCATCTCCTCATCTTTTATGGCCCTGGTGGCCTCCCTAGCATCCCATGCTTCTGATGTGGTCTCCTCTTCTTTGTCATAGAATCCTGCCTTCCTATCTACCTCTTCCCACTGCTGTTGCTCTTCTTCTTCTTTTCTGCCTTCTAGCATGCCTAGCAGCAGTGGGGGACTCAATTTGAGGCCAATCCAATTGACCTTCAACCTCTGCATGGAGCGCTTGTACATTGGCACTCTCCTTAATGCCTCTTTCATCCTCATTGGGGAATGATATTCCCTGATCTGTAGACTGTGTGGTAAGGTGTTCCATCTCCTCATACATGCATGCACACAGTCATCCCCAAGTAACCTTTCCATATCCTCAAAATGTGCAATGGCTTGAGCCTGATCACTGATATATCTAGGGGCAATCTGAGGATTATGTGCAAGCAGGTTATGTGTGCTGATGAGTGCCATGGGGTCTGATGGCTCAGCTCTGATCATTAAGGGCTCATTCTATTCTTTTATCATCAACCTTCTTATTTCTGTTGCCCTTAACTCTTCATGGTTCATCCATGAGGCCATGGCCATAAGTTGCAGGTCCCCTAGCCTAGCATTGGGGTCCCACACATTCATGTCTGTGAGGGCCATGTTATGCAGATAGAATTCTACCATCTTTGCCTTATCTTCTGATGTGATTTGGTCACATAGGTCCATAAACTGCCTGTAATCTTGGAAAGGCATTGTGCCTCTTTGTGCCAAAGTCTTGATCTGAAATTGCATCCATTGGTCCTTGAGATACAGGCCATAGGACTTTGCTAGTGTCCTACATTGCAATGCCTCCATGGACCAATTGGCCATGCATGCCAGTTGGGTCTCTTTCTCTTGCAGCTATCTTCTTAGCAATTCATTTTTAGTTTCAAGGTGATTTCTTGTGATTGCTTCTCTATGTCTGACAGCACTTAACTCTCTGCCCATTTCTCTGAGTTTGTTCTCCATATGGCCAATATCCTCAACTCCTTTGGATTTGGCTATTTGCATCCACCTATGGGTCCTTATTCTTTCTTTCTCCAATTCAAAGAATAGTGGAATTGCAAATTTTTGTGGAATGATTCTTCCCCCCTCAAGAAGATTGTAGTAAGAGCCAAGACTAGGCTGGGGATCAGGTTCTTGTGCCTCTGTTGCTTCCTCCTTTCCCTGTGGCTGTCCTTCTATCCTTTTTTCAAGTTTTTCGGTCTCCTGTAGTTTTGACAGGGTCTCCTGTAGAACAGTCTGTGCCTCCTGTAGGACTGTTTTTGAGTCCTGTAGTTCTACTTTTTCTTTCCATGTGGGAGATCTAGGAGTCCCCCTTTCATAAGTGATAGGTGCCTTGGAAGGGGATTCTTTTCCTTGGGTAGAGGGTGAATCTTCAATAATGATTGGCACTTTAGAAGAAGGTTGGGGTTTCCCTGTTTTGATCCTTGTGCTCTTCCTAGCCCTGAAATACATTGAGGTCTGCCTCTTCCTCTTTTGTTTTGGTTTAATTGGTGTGCTGAGGGCAGTGAGAGCAGCTACTGCCTCTCTTTCTAGGGTCTCAGGAGACACTTCTGTATTTTCTGCCCCTTTTTCTCCTCCTTCTGTCTCTTTCTCTATCTCTGTTTGCTTTGTTCCTTCAGTTTTCTCCTCCTCTCTTTTGGTTTCTTCCTTCTTCCCTTCTTGTCCCTCTAAATCACCAGTTTCTTCACCTTCTCCCCCTTGCTGCTCTTCCTCCTCACTACCAGTAGGGCTAATATCATAGGTCAGGGCCTTTATGTCATCTTCAACAATCATGTTTTGGAAAATTTCCCATGCTATGGGGATTGTAAATGTATGGAGGGCTTCTTCCACTAAAATTTTGATTAACCCATGGTGAGCTAGCTAGTCTGGATTTCCTGCTTTTACTTTAGTACTGGAGTCAATGAGGGACTGCAGGAGGAAGTAGGGGATGCTGAGCTTCTAAGGGGCTGGAGTGTCCATGCCATACCTTAATTCATGCATGATTCTAAAGTGGTAACCATAGACAATGCTGTACCTCCCCTCATAGGAAATATACTTGATTATCTGATAGCTAACCTCATCCCAAGGGTATGGTATGCTAGCCCTTCTTATGCCATTCTTATCTTCTACAGGGGTTTCATTGTTTTGGAAGAAGTTTTTCTTGGCAGCCTGGCCAATTGGTTTTTCATCCTTACTCCAAGGAAACCCAAGAGGAAGGGTAGTGACCCTACTGATAAATTCAGGGGTTATCTCCATGGAAAGGCCTCTAAAGGTGATAGTGGCATGTGTTCTAGAGTGAGGGACCAAAGAGTGGGCAAATTCCTGAGCAATCTCCTCATCAAACCCTCAGAATTTCTCAAAAAAGCTCATCCAATTTGCTCTTGTGAATATGTCCACTACTTGGGGGTGTGCATGGAGCCTGGAGGAGTTGGTGGGCTCCTTCCTCATAAAACCTCCTGTCATTTTGTCTATGCTTCCTTGGAAAACCAACTATGGAAATGGAGAGAACAATTTTTGAATAAAATAGAGAGACAGAGAGACTGTGTGTTTTTTTTTTTAAGAAATAAGCAACAATTATTTTTATGAATTTCCTCCACCCAAAAGTTCTATTTTCTCCTCAAAATTAAACCACTACTTGCATATTTTGATATTCAATGGAGGTATGCCAAGAACCTACCTCTTTAGCCCGAGAATTGTGCTAAAAACCGTGTTTTCCCTCTCCAAAACAGCTCACTGGCCCTCCTGTAGAACACTGTCAGCCCTCCTGTAGGATTCCTATAGGTTCTCCTGTAGAAAATGCTGAGAGCAGGGATATGGGAGAGATCAGTGGAGAACGATGGTTACGAGGCTTGTGGGGGCATGAGAAGGTAGCAGGAGTGGAGTTTCGAGGAGAGAATGAAGGAAAAAGATGGTGAGTGTGCTTCAGGGAGGAGTACTTATTTCTTTTTATGGATATTTCTGGTGATGGAGGGTGAGTTGGCCAAGTGTACGTTGGCCCCATCTTAGTTCACTTGGAGTAGTTTGACTAAGTGCACGTGTGAGTGACATCTTCGGATGAGTGAAGTCAACTGGATGAAGGTGGCTAAGTTAACTGGCCACCTCAACCTCAACCAACCTCAACCATCTCGTTGCTATTGCATGCTCTCTAATTATACAAATGCAGACAGAGGAGTGGGTTAGTTACTTACCTGAGATCTGAATGTGTTTGCTGTGAGGTGCTATGGCCTTTCCTTCTGCTGCATGCCTTTATTTCTTTTGATGCATGCTTGTCTACTTGCTAAGGTGTGGCTGTGCTTTGTGTAGGTTCCTTTCTGGCTGGATCTGATCTTCAGGTGTCTGCTTCAACCTTCAGATTTGCACCCTCATGCTGCTGATGCTAGATTTTAATGGGATCAGCTACTACAGGAATTCCTACAGGAGCTCCTGTAGCTGCTTCTCCCTTTGAAATTTTAGTTTTTTTTTGTGCTTGAAGCTGTGAGGATGATGCCAAAAATGTAGATAGAGATGGAGAGGTAATAGGTAGGCTTCAGGTGAGGTGGATGGTGCTGTTCCTTTTCTTTTTTTTTGTTTTTTTCTTTTTCTAAAAAACTGTTTTTTTGTGTTTTTTTTCTTGGGCAGGAAGAAGAATGATGCTTGGGATGTGATGCAGGTCTAGAAATGATGGAAAAGAGGTTTGAAGACTGTAGGAGGATTTATAAATATTTTATGAAGCTTCCCTGTTCCTCAAACTGCCTTTAAAATCCAATTCTGGCTCTCTGTAATTTCTACAGGAGCCTCCTGTAGAAAACACAGTTTTTGAAAAAGAAGCACAGTGAGGTGAAAAGAATGCCAAGAATGATGGAGAAAGGTGTGGGAAGGTAGGATAGGTGCTGGTATTGGTTTCAAAGCTCCCTTGGCACCTACTGCTGCTTCCTGTAGTCCTCCTGCAAACCTGCAATACAACTGGAAATTCATTTTTCTTTTTCTTCTTCTCTCTTTTTCTTTTTTGAAAACAACCAGGGCGCCTCAGGGAGGTTTTCACCCTAGTTGCCTGCCCTGGGCGCCTCCAAGGGAGGTTTTCACCCAGGGATCTTATTTTCTTTCTTCTCTTTTTTTTGACATCACTGGGCCGCCTTAGGAGAGGTTTTCAACCCAATGATGGGACTCAAGTGCCTCATGGAGGTTTTCACTTGAGTCCTTATTTTTTGTTTTTTATTTTCTTTTTCTTTAGTGAGTGGGTGAAGTGGAGGCTAAGACATGCTCCACTACCATCACTGAATTATTCAATCCTTCAATGAAATCTCGCTTGGAGAGGGGTTTCTTGTAGATTTTCAACTGGTGTCCATTGACAAGCATGGGGATGGCTTCATCATCAATGGTTCTGATCAGAACCGAACCACTGTCATTGCATTTCTCCATAGTGTAGGGTCCCAGCCATCTTTTCCTTAGCTTGCCCTCGAAATATTTGTATCTTGAATCATAGAGTAGTGCCCAATCTCCCTCTTGGAATTGCTTCTCCTTGATTTTTTTGTCATGCCATATCTTCCTCTGAAGCTGAACTACCTCTGTGTGGAGAAGGGCCTGCATTCTGTGTTCATCCAATCCATTGAGCTAGAGTAATCTTTCTTTCTGTGCATGGCTAAGGTCTAGGTCCAGCTGAGCTGCCATCCTCAGGGTATTGAATTCAAATTCTATTGACAGCAAAGCCTTCTTCCCATAGACCAGCTCATAGGGTGTGAACCTTGTAGTGGTCTTCCATGTTGTGTTGTAGGCCCAAGTGGCCTCAACTAATCTGTCCGCCCAGTCTTTTCTGTTGCTGCTCACTACCTTTGTCAGGATCCCTTCCAATGCTCTGTTAGTGACCTCCACCTGCCCATTGGCTTGTGGATGATAAGGGGTGGAAGTCCTGTGCTTGATTCTATGATGTGTGAGCAGGTCTTCAATCAAATTGGAAGTGAATTGGTTGCCTTGATCTGTGACCAACTCTCTTGGATACTCAAACTTGTAGAATATGTTCTCTCTCAAAAATTCAGCTACTTTTTCCTCTATCGTTGCTTTGATTGCTTTTGTCTCTGCCCACTTTGTCAGGTAGTTGGTGCACACAATAATGTATTGCTTCTATTTTGAAGGAGGGCTGATAGGCCCCACAAAGTCCATGCCCCACTTCTCAAATGGCTCAAAGGTCACTTGAGGTTGCATGGGCATTTCATCCTTTGGAGTGGGTTTCCCCATCCTTTGACACCGATCGCACTGGCTGACATATCTCCTCACATCCTGATGAAGAGTGGGCCAATAGTAGCCTACTTGCAGTATCTTGAAGGCAGTTCTTTTTGCTGCAAAATGACCTCCACAAGGCCCATCATGACAGGTCAAGAGGATGTCAAAAACTTCCTCCTCCCTGACACATCTTCTCAAGATCTAATCTGGGCCAAGTTTGAAGAGATTGCCCCCAAACCAGGTGAAAGGGGCGCTTTTCCTTACTATCTTGCTCTTCTCTTTTGAGGATAAGTGTGGTGGGAACTGTGCTGAAACCAAGTAGTTTGCTATACCATCAAACCATGGAGAGAGTACTGAGATAGAAAACATGTTTTCATCTGGCATTTGATCATCCACCATCCCTTCTTCACTTGTAGGAAAATTTACTCTAGAAAAAAAGTCAGCAACAACATTTTCTTTATGAGGTTTATCAACAATGGTCAAATCAAGCTGTTGTAGTAAAAGCAACCATCTAATAATGCGAGCATTTACATCCGGTTTGTTCATTAAATATCTAATTGCAGCATGATCAGTGTGCACAAAGGTTTGATAGCCTGTGATATAATGTCTGAATTTGTTTAAGGAATGCACTACAACTAGGAGTTCCCTTTCTGTGACTGTATTTTTTAGCTCCATCTTTAACAAGTTTTTGCTTATAAAGTATATGGCATAAGGCAGATTTTCATCAATTTGTCCCAAGGCTGCTCCTATTGCTTTGTTCGAGGCATCTGTGTGAATGTGGAAAGGTAGGGCCCAGTTTGGGCCTCTCAAAATTGGGGCAGTCACAAGCTTGCTCTTCAAGGTATCTAGGGCTTCTTGACAGTTTTCTGACCATATAAATTTGACATCTTTACCTAAAAGACAAACAACGAAGAGGTTAGCTTGCTGAAATCTTTAATGAATCCTCGCTAATACCCAGCTAAGCCTAGGAAACTTTTGACATCTCTCACCTTTTGAGGAGATGGGACCCTTTGGATGATGGCAATTTTGTTGGGGTCCACCTGTAGTCCTTGTTGAGATATTGCATGACCTAGCACGGTTCCTTCAATCATAAAAAATTCACATTTTTCTGGACTAAGGGACAGGTTCATCTCAATACACTTGTCTAGAACTTTTCCTAGGTTAGATAAAGCTTCTTGAAAGTCAGAGCCATAAGGAGTAAAGTCATCCATGTATATCTCTACTGCATCATGAAATAATTCAGAGAATATACTCAGTACCGCTATTTGGAAAGTGGTTGGAGCATTACACAAACCAAAAGGAAGGACCCGATATGCAAAGTTACCCCAAGGACAAGTGAAAGTGGTCTTATCTTAGTCTTCCGGGCTGATCTGAATCTGATTGTACCCGTTGAATCCATCTAGGAAAGAGAAAAACTTTTTCCCTGCCAGACCATCTAACACTTGATCTATGAAAGGTAAAGGAAAATGGTCCTTTTTAGTGGCTTTGTTCAATTCCCAATAATCGACACAGATTCTCCATTTACCATTTTTCTTTGGCACTAGCACCAAAGGAGAGACCCATTCATTGTCAGAGATGGGATAGATGAATCCTGCATCAAGTAATTTCTGCAGTTCTTCCTTAACAATATCTTTAAGTGTTGGGTTCATCCTCCTTTGAGGCTGCCTGACTGGCTTGCAACCCTCCTTGATGTATATATGATGAGTATAGACTGAAGGGTGCACTCCCTTCATCTCCTTATAGCTCCAGGCGAAGGCATCTAAGTGCTTTCTCAACAGGCTACACAGTTCCTTCTCCTGGGAAGTCGATAGGGATGGATTGATTTTCAAGGTTCTTTCTAGATCGAACTCTATATTCTTAACACGAAGAGAAGTGGAGTCGACCACACAGAGATCAGTTGAGGGGTTGTTTTGGGTTTCTCTTACTATGTCCTCTAAGGGCGATACACTGGGAGGTGGATACTGAATAATATTTTCAATCATATCATCCTCATCTTGCTGTTTTCCTCCCAGGGTGATTTCTAATGTACAAAGCGGTGTAGAATAAACTTCATCCTCATCTTCCTCCTCCAACCAAAGAGGTAGATCATGTTCTAATGAAGGTTGGGTAGGAGGATATAGGATTAACTGCTTGGACATATGCCCGTTCTTTATGGTCATGTTCCCAGCTCGACAGTTGATGTAGGCATCGGCGATAGCCAACTAGGGTCTTCACAGAATGAGAGGATACCCAGTGAGCTTTGCCTTCGGCTGGAGAACTAAGAAATCAGTAGGTTACTCCCAAGAATCAATGGAGACCATCACATCTTCCATAATCCCTTCAGGGGTCACGGTGGAGCGGTCTGCTAGCTGTAGCACGGTTGTGGTCTTCCTTAAGGAACCTTGAAGGTTGAGTTTGAGCATTGTGTCCTTTTTCATCACATTAATGGAAGCTCCCAGATCAATCAAAGTGTGTGGGATCATGGTGCCATTGATGTGGACATCAACTACTGGGCTTCCAGGGTCTAGATATTTTGGATAGATTACCTGCCCCAACATTAGGTTGGACAACTGCCCTATGACATTGATGGTTGGGGCATCTCTCTTGCACCTTCCTGGATGCCTAAAGCACTTCTCTTTAATCAACCTATTGTAGATAGGCACATCCTTTATGGCTTGGAGAAGTGGTATCTTTACACATAGATGTTTCAATTCCCCCAGGAGTTCAGTTTCTTCTGGGGTAGGTTGGACTGTCATGGATAGTCTCTCAGGAAAGGGTGGAATTGCTTTCGGTTCACTTTCCTCTTTATCTTCCTCAACCTCCCTAGGTGGAGGCTGACTATCTGGGAGAAATTTCCCAGATCGCAGGTTGATCTCCTGAATCTCCACAACATAAGTTGGGCATGATGGTTCCCCACTATACACTTGCTGAGCCTGTCTATTGTTCGGGTTCGGATTCAGTTGGGCAGGCATTTGGGGTTGCTTTGGAGGAGCAGGAGGTAACGATTGTGGTTGGGCAGGTGGTGGAGGCAAAAGAGTGGGGAGAGAGTTGTATTGGGGCCTCCATCCTTGATGAGGTGCATTCCATTGAGGTGATGGTTGAGCATAGGATTGAAATGAATGGTTGGCTAGTTGGGCATGATATTGAGATGTGAAGGACCAAGGAGGAGGCATGGACCATGAAGGATGAGCAGGGGGACCCCAAGAAGGTATGGAAGTGACTGTGTTGGGGTTGTAGTAAGCTTAGGATGTCCCTTGCATCCCCTGCTGGTATGGTCTAGGTCCATGCGGCCTTCTTTGGTTTATGTAATAGAGTTGTTCAGTGGCTCCCTCAGCCCCTTGATATACAACTTTAAGTCCGGGCAAGGAAGGGCACTTATCTGTAGAATGATTCTCCTCACAAACTGAACAAACCTCTATAGAGTTCAATGGGCATTCATTCCTAGGATGCCTCCTGGTGCATCTAGGGCAAAAGATGGCCAAAGCCCTCTCTGCTTCCTCTTGTTTCCTTTTGATATGCAAGGTATCCATTTGCATGGCAAGAGTCTGCAACATCTCACTCTTGAAATCTTCCAGCATGGTTCCAATTTCCCCCTTAATGGATGAGTTAGAGGAAGAGGTATTGGCTATGGGTTGACTCCCCCTACCCTTCTTTCCGGCTGCCCTAGAAGGGTTTCTAAAAACAATAGTTGGTAGATGTCTCCCCCGGCCAGTAGATGGAGGGTGTCTAAAAGATCTTCCCGACCTCCCCTGAGCAGGACCATCTTCAGAGAATCAGGGTCAAGTGTACACCTGGCCCTTTCGTAACTGAGCTAGAATCTTTCCTCATAGTCTTCCAGGGACTCATCACTTCCTATAGTCATTTGGAAAATTTCTTCTTTAGTATCTTTTGACCTGCAATAATCTCGATACTTGTTGTTAAAGGCTTGCTACATCTGAGCCCAAGTTGTGATACTATTGCTAGGTAATCCCATGAACCAGCGCAATGCTGCATCCTTGAGAGTAGAAGGGAACAATTCCAACTTTTGCTCATCCTCTGCAGAGTCATAGGTTCGACAGATAACAACAAACTCAAACAAGAAGGTGTCAGGATCTTCTGTAGTTAGAACATGGAAATGAGGTAGGGCGGAAGGGCTTATATTCTTCATTTTGGTGTCTCCATTGGTCTCCCGAATGGGAAAGGTACCCTCTATTCTTTCTCCATTCCCCCTAGCATTTCTGTGTTCAGCCATTGGCTCTAAAGGAATGTTTTCTTCTTCTTCTTCCCCTATAGGTTCTTCAAATATGTCTGGCTATTCTCCTAAGGGTTCTTCTTGATCGCAACCACCAAAGAAGAGAGAAGGTTGGCTGTGTGAAGCAGTGGGGGTGTTGGGAAATTTTTTTCCTGAATTATCTCTATTCCTATGAGGCATGAAAGGAAATATTTTTGGTTGGTTTTTGTTTCTTTTTCCCCACACTGATAGTACCTGCAAAACTGAAATTGATTGAACAAACGAATTGCAACTAACTGAAATAAAATTGCAGAATTGAAGAGGAAAGCAAAAGAAATGCAGAACTGAAAGCAAGGAAATGACTAATCTACTTTTGCTGAAATGAAATTGTAGAATTGAAGAGGAAAGCAAAAGAAATGTAGAACTGAAAGCAAGGAAATGACTAATCTACTTTTGCTGAAATAAACTATTAGCAGAATGTTGCAATAGAAAATAGAAGAACGCAGTAATCATAGAATACTCTGATGCTTCCCCGGAAATAGCGCTAAAAAGTGGTGAGCACCAGTATTGCAGCAATAATGCTGCAACTCCTGGGCTTCCTACTTTACTCTTATCAACCCGGTAGTTCGTAACAAACTTGGAAGCGACGGTGCTGTATGCACAAGTACTAGTTCTTACTGCAGGTTGTCACTTGGTCAGCCGGCGCAAGATCACTAGGAGCTCAAGCCAAATTCTATGGATTCCAGAAGAAGCTCTATATGTGATGAAAGGAAAAAGAGATTACTTTGTTGATGCTATTCTACTTGCAAAAAGGAAGATTGAAATGTAAAGCAAACCAAGGAAATCCTAGTTAACCATTAATCCTACTTTTACAGAAAGCACTATGAAAACCATGAAAAGAATGCCATTATCTACTCAAGGAAGTAAAAAACATCTACCTAGGCAATTTTTGAAAGTAAATGAGAAAAAAACATCTTTTTGGATTTTTATGTATTTTCATGTGAATTTGTCATGCATGTAATTTATTTGTTTGTGAATGTGGCAGTGAATAGGTGGCGATGGAGGGTGGTTTTGGGACTTGAGAGGATGGAGGATGGTGTGGATGGGTCCTAGGAGGTCTCAGGTGGCCTCCTGGAGCCTTTTCCCAAACTTGGCCTTCAAAACAGAGCCTACAAGAAAATCTACAAGAGGACACAGGAAATTTACAGGAGGAAAAACAACGTTCTACAAGAGGCCTACAGGAGGAGGCTGAGAGCAGTTTTCACTATTTTGAAGGTGTGAGAGTGGGTGTATAAGGTATATGAAGGTTGGGATGAAGTGTTAGGGAACCTAGGGTCTAACACGAATAATTAGGAGAGAGAAAGATGATTGGATTTGCTCGAGGAGAGAGAGGAAAGTCTATGGAAAATGCAGGAAACTAAGGCAGAATTGAGGGGAGACTTGGGCAAACTGTAGGGCATGGATCAGATGGAGGATGGCATGGATGATAAGCTGACTTGCTGCTAGAAGATATCTGCTGCATAAACAACCGTCATTCAACCAATGAGATCAAGCAAGCAATGAAATATGTGCATTTAGGAAAATAGAGTTTTGCATCAAAATAGTCTGGTCTATGATCTATGAAAGGAAATGCTGCAAGAAAAGAAAGCATGAAAGAAGAATATTGTAAAGAAAGAAGTGAGCATGATGAATAAGTTTTGAAGCAAAGCAAAACTAGAATATTAACCACTAAAAAGCTGCAAACACTGGAAGTCCTATGAATGAGGAAAATCTGTGTTTTTGGGGCAGCAAGAGGGTCTTTGCCTCAAATCATGGTCCCAAAGGGAGGAAGAGAGGCCAAGACACTATTGCTAGCCTTTTGAATCTTCTCTTTATCACTGCTTAGCCTGCTATAGAAATCACAAATGGAAGCAAACTACTGAATCATAAAAAACAAACTATTCTTAACCATAAAATAAATTCATCTAACAACAACCTGATCTACAACTGAAATAACACATACAAATACAAGTAAAGAGGAGCTTGGCTGCTTGGATTTGGCCCTAAACCAAGAGCTTCAGCCCTCTGAGGTAACTCAGTGATAACTCAAAAAGGATTCCATCTTTATTTCCAAAACAATAACAAGATTACATGAAACTGTCACAAAATAATAAGCTCGAAGTTGAGCAGAGTTTACATAAGAAAAACTGCAGCAAAAATCCAACAAAAATCCCACCCTAGTGAGGCCCTAGGCCTCTCTACTTGTACAAATGAAGCTCTCGACATCTTCCTCAAAATCAGGGAGGCTTGGCTCCCAAAACTTGAGATAAACATTAGTTATCCTCCACTTGCTCGGCTGCCTGTACTCCGAGCTGAATGAAGGGGAATTCGAAGTGGGGAGTAATAAATGAGGGGGATTCCCTCGTATAAATCCTCTCCTTTGTCCACTTCGAGTTATTTCAGCCATTTTTCCACTGGATCCTCGACTTTGACCACAAAATTCATCAAAAATATGCATCAAACACATATTAGACCACATGGCATCATAACTAACTCAACTCACTCTATAAGCATAAATATAACTAGAAAATCATACAATAAGATAAGATAATGGTTGATTTGACTAGGTTAGGAGGTAAAATGAGCCCATATAATTACCCATTGATGAGGCTCATCAAATTCCTCATGTCACAAGTGTCTCTTTTGTGGTTTTCACCCCTCAATGTGTCACACCTTTGCACATTACCAAAGTTAATTATAGTGCAATATTATACATTATATGGTCCTAATATCATTAGAATATGCACCAAACCTATTCCTACATATTAGCGCACCGTTTAGTCATAATCGACACAGTTTTCGTAACTTGTGTTCTAAGTGTCTTAATGTGTCATTTTAACTGTCACAATTAGAAATAAGTGTCATTTTGAGGTGTGTTTGTTATTCATGACTCCTGTGTATCGTTCTGGCTTGTATTGATGGTTTTATGTGTGTGATCCAAGATTGAGTCATGTCAAGATGCATTTTTCTCTTTTACTTTGTTGATCCCACACTTACCCATTTCAAGGCCCTTCTTGGTCCTTCAACCCAGTGCAAGTTTTGAAGCCATTAGCCCCTCTTACTGAGTGCAAAGATCAACCTATCCATGGGCCTCAATGATGCAATCCTATTACCAAATATTGGTGTAATAAGTCCCTCTCAATATTACCCCAAAATATACTGCACATTATGATCATCACAAGGGCAGTTACTTGACCCTTCTTGCTTATACTGACTCACTTCACTAAGTTTTCATTACCTCTGCCTTAAATGGAACATAGATCATTCCTAGATAAAAGCATGGACCTATTTCACCCTTTTGCAGAGGAAAAACATGCAATGAAAATATCCTCCTATCCTCCCATTGTAGTGAAAACCCTCTTAGGCAAAGTGGCTTCTTGCTATGGCCTCCCTCAAAGAAAAGCACACTCCAAAAGCTAAAGCACCCATTGTTGGGTCAAACTATTCTATACTAGGATAAAAAACAAATTAAAAAGCAATAGTGACCCCTTTTGAAGAAAATTGCACTTTATTTCAAGCCTCCTCTTCCTTTGAGTGCATGTCACACTCCTGAAGGTTGAAGCCTTGCCCTTCCCCCTTCCTAAATGTGCTTTGTGCCCAAGCCTTTCTTAACCTCTTCCTCTAGAGTACATGGCGAGTATGGAAGCCTAAAGGAAGCCTCCTCTATACCTTTGAGTGCATGTCACACTCCTGAAGGTTGAAGCCTTGCCCTTCCCCCTTCCTAAATGTGCTTTGCACCTACGCCTTTCTTAACCTCTTCCTCTAGAGTACATGGCGAGTATGGAAGGCTAAAGGAAGCCTCCTCTCTACCTTTGACTAGTCAAACTATGCTCTCCTAGAAGTCTCCTCTTCCTTTGAGTGCATGGTGCAATGCTGAAGGATGGACCTTTCACCTTCCCTCCTTCTCAATGCGCTCATGCACCCTAGCCTACCTTTGACCCTTCCTTTGAGCACATGGAATAATAGGGAAGGCTGAAGGATTCCTCCCCTCACCTTTGACTAGTCAAACTGTGTTTTTAATCTTTCCTCTCTTCTCTTTGGAGTACATGGCACAACCTTGAGGCATGAAGACTTCCACCTTGTCCCTTCAGCTTCCCCCATTGCACTGGACCAAGGAGAGCTCCTCTTCATAGTGCATGGAGTAGTAAAAATGAAGAGTGGAGCCTTATTAATCCATTGATGAGTTTGAATATGCCCTCCTAATCAAGTCTTCTTCTTTTAACCCTCTCACAGACCTACTATGAGGAGATCATTCCATGAGCCAGGTAGTGATAGAATAGATGTTTTAAGGCTGATATCGCCTTGTCATAAATGATATTAATTAGAAATAGTACCTTCCCATCATGATAAGATGATGCTCAAGACATGATCATAAGAAGAAAGCATAAAGGTACTCATAGGGAGAAAAAGAACAATAGAGAGCTACCATGGAGATATGAAGCAAATTGTGGACTGATATAGAAAGAAGACATTGCAAGGTGACTCAGATGTTGGAAATAATACTAGGGGGGGTGAATCAGTATTATCAAATCTATAACTTTTTCATTTCATACTCGGATTTATATACGCTACTTCAATGAAGGTAACTCACGTGTGAACACGCAACTGTATTTAAAGCAACCAACGTATATCCAACAAACTTATGATTCAGTTAATTCATCCTATGTTGATCTTTAATCAATGCATTAGTACTTCATTAATCATATAAAAAGTAACCATGTGCAGTAATAACAGAATAAACCATCACACATAATCAACACACATGAACACCAAGATTTAAGGTGGAAACCCAATGCAGGACAAAAACCACCTACTGTTGTCTTCTTTTAATATAAGAAAACCTGTTTACAATCTTGTACTGGTGCAGACTCATACCAGTACGCAGGCACCCACCTGCAGAAGGCTACAACCTTCTCTCATTCTCCAGCTTCTACTGGAAGGGAGCTACAACCCCCTAGCTCTTGTACTAGCCGATCCATTTACTAGTACGTAGGCGCTGACCTACAAAAGGCTCCAACCTTCACTCATTTTCCAGCTGCTACTGGAAGGGAGCTCCAACCCCCTGGCTCTTGTATTAGCTGATCCATTTACTAGTACGTAGGTGCCAGCCTACAGAAGGCTCCAACCTTCACTTGTTTTCCAGCTGCTACTGGAAGGGAGCTCCAACCCCCTGGCTCTTGTACTGGCCGATATGTTTACCAGTATGTAGGCACCGACCTACAGAAGGCTACGACCTTCTCTCTTCCTCCAGGGACCATGTTTCATAAATTTTCAGACTGGATACTCCTGGAACACAACACCAAAATCTAAAGGCCTCGTTTCATCAAATTTTCATACTGGACCCATCAACAACATTGAAGCTTAGAATCAATCACCACTGTAATACAACCATCAAATACATCTGCATCAACCAATCACTGAAACTCAATCATCAATCTCTGAATCAACCACAACTCAATCAATCACTGAAAACCCATCATCACTGAAGCAAATCACAATCAATCAATCTAAACATTTAGAACATTGTCACCAGAACACAATGCAGAACCCAGAACTCTACATCAATCACTAGAACCAACTGCAACTTCAAACATCATTTTTCATATTGTATACGCTACTTCGATGTGTCGAACCTGCGTGTATACACGCTTTTATCAAAGAGAACCAACGTACAGATCTGCAAATACTAACTTAAAAACTTCAAAGCTATTCCAGAGATCAGTCATACCCAGATCATAACATTTACAGAATAAAACATGCGTTAGTATTCAAATCTAGACTATCCATGATCAAACCACATAATGATAATTCATTTTAGGTCTTATGATCCCGATCCATCATCCATCATCAACAACATAGGTGCATCCTTAGTTCAGATCAAGAAAAGCATAAAAAAACCATAACCTGCATATTTGGTCTAACACTACATAAGATAATCAATACTTGCACACCTTGGCCTAATGATATTCTCCTCCTTATATAGTTTTAGGCCTTTCTCAATACCTCAGACCAAAACCACTTAGAACCAATACCTTGGACCAAATACCTCAGACCAATACCTCGGACCAATACCTTAGACCAAATACCTCGAACCAATACCTTGAACCAAAACCTTGATATATGCGCTTTTCCTTCTGTGAAAGTGTGTGTATATGTATATGCTTATTTTGTTTTGTTAACCCGCGTGTATACGCTGCTTGGAAAAAGTGAACCAGTGTATACTTCTTAAACCACTCTCTTTCTTCAATCTTTGGAGTCTGATATGTAATCCATTGATGTTAACCTGTTGCACAGTGAACTGTCATCTGAGTGAGTTTCCATCAAGGACAACACCTGTATTATAATGCCAACAATCTCCCCCTTTGGACTTGATGGCAACAACAACACCAAGACTCTCTCCCCCTTTGACATCAAGGGAAAAGGGTGGACCAAGATATTCTCCCCCTTTGATATACATTATGTTGTCCATGCTCCCCCTTAGTACATGCTGAATTCTCTTATTAAGCTCCCCATTTGTACATGATGGGATGCACTAAACTATCCATGCTCCCCCTGAGCACATGCAGAGTTTGCAATTTTTTTTTCCAAAAGAAACACATGACTCTATAACTCAACTATGTGAGTATAACCTTTCTATCACCAATGAATCATACATACATCAATCACCCAACCAAGTGGGGATACACAACATTTGATTCATCCAACCAACCAAGTCGGGATACACCACATTTGACTCATCCAACCAACCAAGTGGGGATATACCAAATGTTTATACATGACTGAAATAACAATTATTACATCATCCTTCCCATGCATAGTGGGGTTAAAAATAAGGTCTTTTCATGACCTTTACATCAAATTATATACATGACATTTATAACAAGGACCACCAATCTAAACAAGACCATGATAGTCGTCAAAAAATATCATACACCATATATGATCTGCATCATTAGCATCCGTCAGTAGTATCAAGATCAACAACCTGTATATTTCCATCACCAAAAGAGTCACTTGAGTCATAACAACTATGTGGATCAAACAATATAAGCATATTCATTTACCAAGATCTTCTAATATAATTCCAACAATGCATTATTAGAAGCATATGATCCCCCTGACCCTGTGCCAGTTGTTCACTGTCAGATTTGATCATTTCAAATATCAGTAAGAATCATCAAGGCATCATCATCAATCAAATATATGTCAAGTCATCAACAACTTATGAGGGCCAAGAGCA
The DNA here is from genome assembly GCA_031772625.1 of Pinus tabuliformis. Taxonomy (NCBI): domain Eukaryota; kingdom Viridiplantae; phylum Streptophyta; class Pinopsida; order Pinales; family Pinaceae; genus Pinus; species Pinus tabuliformis. Next base: position 814,244,294 of record CM062807.1, on the reverse strand, counting down.
CTTCTACATATTATCAACATACTGTAATCATCATCAATCAGAAAAGAGAAGATATTTGATAATTGACTGAACCATATCAGACCCCTTTTTCTGAGTTTCTCCCACTGCTTTTTCCTCAAACCAACATATACGCAACTATACAGCTTCGAACTCGCATATATACGCGACTTGTCATCATGAAAATTGCATATGAGATTTATAACACTGAAGTTTCGCACTTTCAGCTCCCCCTGATTCTATTATGTCTGTACACTGTGCTATGCCGCATATTTTTGACTGTACTTCCTTCTTCTTCCATATCTTCGAGTGTGATGATGTTTTCTCCTTTTGGTATGGTGCCTGAAATTTTATTTTGCATTCCTTTGCTATATGTCCAAATTTGTTACATGCATAACATCTTACATGTTTCATATTCCTTCTATAGCAGTCAATGGCTTTGTGACCAAACATATTGCAAGAAAAAAAATATCCCTTAAAGTACCTGGAAGCTGATGATCTTTCTGTGTGATGGTATTGAACCATTCTACTTCTGCATCTCACTGCAATGTCTCCAAAATTATGACATATAAAACATTCAAAATTATTCATCAGAGAAAATAACTGACCATCAATTCCATAGTTAGGAGTAAAAGATTTTATTTGAAGACTTTCTTTCCTTGGTTGTTGATGGGGTTGACCTCTCATCTTCTTGTTGAGAATTTCAGATTTTGAATTGGAGTTCCTTGCCTCATCTTGTGAGCTAGATTCACCTTTATCAGATTCATGAAAACCAAGACCAGTTTTGATGGTAGGAGACCTTTGACTACTAATAATATTATCCAAAATCTTAGTACTATCTTGAAATAGTAACAGTTTATCCTTTTCTTCTAATTTGCCTTTTAAGATATTTACCTCAACCGAATATTGTTCTTCCTTTTCAAGATATTGCTTCTTCATGATTTCTTCAACTTTTCTTCCTTCTTCCACTTGTTGCCTTAATTTGAGAATCTCATTTTCTTGCTCTTCATCTGCTTGAGGTAGTTCTTCATTCTGCTTATTTGAGTCTTCAAGATCTTTTTTTAGAGAAAGGATCTTAGTGTCAAGACTTTCATAGTAACTAGATCTATCTTTAAGTCTCTTGATTGTTGTGCTCTTTTCATTTACTTCATTTCTTAATGATGTCACTTCATCCTGCAGCTTTTGACATTGATCTTCCTTCCCTTGTATTGCTTCCTCACTTTGTTTCCTTCCTCCAACTGAGCTTTTAATCTGGTAACTTCTTCTTTGAAGGCACACTCTTGTTAAATAGATCTTTTTGATCTCTAATTTTATTTGTGAGTCTTTTAACTTCTGCCTCTATATTTCTTTCACTATCACTTTCAATATCTTCAATGTTGCATGAACAAAGAAAAGTATCACCAAAAGACCAAACATTTGTACCTGATACTTCTTTTGCTTGTTTATCTTCAACCTGAGGTGATTCTGAATTTGAATACTTGCTTCCACCTAATGACCCATTGTCTCTGCTGTTGTCACTATTCCTTTGAGATGTCTTCCTTTTCCGAGGTGCTTTCTTCTTTGGCTTCTTTCCCATTGTTTCTACGGATCTCCTTCAAGTAATCAAGCTTTTGCTAAAGGACCTGCTCTAATATCAATTGTTGGAAATAATACTAAGGGGGGGGGGGGGGGGGGGGGGTGAATCAATATTATCAAATCTATAACTTTTTCATTTCATACTCTGATTTATATATGCTACTTCAATGAAGGTAACTCGCGTGTACACGCAATTGTCTTTAAAACAAACAACATATATCCAACAAACTTATGATTTAGTTAATTCATCCTATGTTGATCTTTAATCAGTGCATCAGTACTTCATTAACCATATAAAAAGTAACCATGTGTAGTAATAACAGAATAAGCCATCACACATAAGCAACACTCATGAACAACAAGATTTAAGGTGGAAACCCAATGCGGGACAAAAACCACCTGCTGTTGTCTTCTTTTAATATAAGAAAAACCTATTTACAATCTTGTACTAGTGTAGACTCATACCAGTATGCAGGCACCCACCTACAGAAGGCTACAACCTTCTCTCGTTCTCCAGCTTCTACTGGAAGGGAGCTACAACCCCCTAGCTCTTGTACTAGTCAATCCGTTTACTAGTACGTAGGCACCGACCTACAGAAGGCTCTAACCTTCACTCGTTTTCCAGCTACTACTGGAAGGGAGCTCCAACCCCCTGGCTCTTGTACTAGCTGATCCATTTACTAGTACGTAGGCGCCAGCCTACAGAAGGCTCCAACCTTCACTAATTTTCCAACTGCTACTGGAAGGGAGCTCCAACCCCCTGGCTCTTGTACTGGCCGATATGTTTACCAGCATGTAGGCGCTGACCTACAGAAGGCTACAACCTTCTCTCTTCCTCCAGGGACCACGTTTCATAAATTTTTAGACTGGATACTCCTAGAACACAACACTAAAATCTGAAGGCCTCGTTTCATCAAATTTTCATACTGGAACCATCACCAAATTAAAGCTCAGAATCAATCACATTGCAATACAACCATCAAATACATTTTCATCAACCAATCACTAAAACTAAATCATCAATCTCTGAATCAACCACAACTCAATCAATCATTGAAAACCCATCATCACTGAAGCAAATCACAATCAATCAATCTGAACATTCAGAACACTATCACCAGAACACAATGCAGAACCCAGAACTCTGCATCAATCACTAGAACCAATTGCAACTTCAAACATCATTTTTCATACTGTATACGCTACTTCGATGTGCCGAACCTGCATGTATACACGCTTTTATCAAAGTGAACCAGCGTACAGATCTGCAAATACTAACTTAAAAACTTCACAGCTATTCCAAACTTCAGTCATACCCAGATCATAACATTTACAGAATAAAACATGCGTCAGTATTCAGATCTAGACTATCCATGATCAAACCACATAATGATAATTCATTTCAGGTCTTATGATCTCGATCCATCATCCATCATCAACCACATAGGTGCATCCTTAGTTCAGATCAAGAAAAGCATCAGAAACCCATAACCTGCATATTTGATCTAACACTTCATAAGATATTCAATACTTGCACACCTTGGCCTAATGATCTTCTCCTCCTTATATAGTTTTAGGCCTTTCTCAATACCTCGAACCAAAACCACTTAGGACCAATACCTTGGACCAAATACCTCGGACCAATACCTCAGACCAAATACCTCGGACCAATACCTCAGACCAAATACCTTGGACCAAATACCTAGGACCAATACCGTGGACCAAAACCTTGATATACGTGCTTTTCCTTATATGAAAGTGCGTGTATACGTATACACTTCTTTTGTTCTATTAACCCACGTGTATATGTTGCTTCGACAAGGTGAACCAGCGTATAATTCTTAAACCACTCTCTTTCTTCAATCTCTGAAGTCTGATCTGTAATCCTTTGATGTTAATCTATTGCACTGTGAACTGTCATATGAGTGAGTTGCAATCAAGGTAAACACCTGTACCATAATGCCAACATTAGAGGATTCTGATATTGATCAAAGACCCTTAGAAGGGTGAAGATAAACAAAAAAGTGGATATTTATGAAGATGAAGCGTAGATCAGATCTACCATCAAGAACGCAGGATGAAGAAGCAAGGAAAACAACTTGGCATTTCCACCTCATCATGAAGGCCATGCCATTATTGTTAAGTTTTTACTTGTACAAGTGTCATCATAATGGTCAATATGCGTCCATGTGTCATGCCACATCATCATGTGGAATGTAATGTTGTATTCTCAAGAAAAGGACAAAATGTAATGCATGAAAGTCCAAGAGTCATATGTGGAATATGAAAAGTTACTTAGTCATATATTGACAAAATGTCTTTAGGAGAAGTCTAAAAGTCATTAGAAGTTCAAGAGTTGTGTAGAAGTCCAAGATTCATGAGGGTAATTCAATAGTCAAGGGGATATGAAATATCACCCCCCTTGTTATAAAAGAAACCTCATAACTCAAGGAAGAGGATTTTTGGAGGCTTAAGCTTTGGAGATCTAGTCTTGGCTTCTCTATTTGGCATAGGAGAGAAAACTATTATTTCTAGAAGTAAGAAGTGACTTAATGTTCCACTATTGGAATTAGTGTCTCACTATTGTAACTGTTTACTTGGATATTTCACTTTATAATTGAAGCTCAATGAGGCAACACATTTTCATGCATGTATCACAAATGTTTTAGGACTATTCTTAGGATGTTTACAGGATATGTTGTGTTCATATGTGCAAGAGAAATTGAACTATTTCAATGGCTTTGGTACTTACCTTGTTGAATATGTGTTGTATTCACTTTACAATCATTATATGAATTATTTAGCTAATTAATAATTTTATGCTCCCTTGTGTCTCTCTTAGGTTAGTATTATTAATTCCTTCCAGAGACTCACTTTTTGTCTCCCGCTTATTAAGTTATCTTTTTACACATTGTCACAATTTTAATTTGCTTATTCAAGGTTTATGTATATAATATCTTATGTTATATGTTGAGACCAAGACGAACCTTTGTGTTATGGTGGCCAGGATGATACTCTGGATGGGGTTCCTACTCCAAATGGTGTGAGGTCTAACTGAGACTTCACATAAGGGAGAACCTTGTATGTTGGCGGTGTTCAACACCGTCAACATTTTGGCGCTAGAAGGAGGTTTGTGCCCTTTGAGTCTGTGTTAAATCTTTGATCTTTAATGGCTCATTCTCAAATCATAATCCCGTAGTGTTTTTCTAACCTATAACCTGTTTAACTTTCAATCTTTATGGAAATTGATCATGTCTTTTCTTTGTTCAGGTTTGATGGTAATGGTGGTACCCTTTTGTTAAAACACATAAATGATTTTCTTGGGTTTTGTAAATATTTTGAATTCGATGATGAAGATGTTATGTGTATTCTATTCACCCTCACCCTTGAAGGTCATGTTAATTAATGGTGTCATACCTTACCATCTACTTCCATTCATTGTTTTCATCAATTTCTTAAGGAGTTTCATGAAGCTTTTGATAGGTATGATTACCGAGAGGTTTATAAAAGAATTAATTGACATAGAATGGATCCTAATGAATCAGTTGATGATTTTGATAATAATTCATTCACTTATGTTATGAGTTTCCTGAGGAAGATATGGATTTGGATTTATTTAAGCAAAATTTTGAACATTAATTCAGATCTCTTTGAATCAGCGTGAATCTAATCCCCTAGATGTTCATGTTCTCCCAATTTTAGGAAATTGTGAGACACCCCCAATCTCAGAGGAGGAGCATATTGTTCATATTGTTCCTATTGTTCCTTGTCCTCCTCCCTTTCCAACACCAATTTGGGTTCCTCCTTTTGATAATGTTGAAGTTTAGAAATCAACAAATCAAATTCCTAATCCATCTTCTCAACCATCATCCATTTCCCATGATCCTGATCTGACTGGGATAACTTGGAATGATTCATAAAGCCTATGGTGAATATTAATCCCTCCATTCCACTAGATGGTATTAACACTCAAAATTTTAGTCTTGAATCTAATTTTGATTCTAGTCCTCCTCTATGATGTGTAGACACTGCTTGGACAAAGTGAACCAACATATACTTCTTAAACCACTCTCTTTCTTCAATCCCTGGAGTCTGATATGTAATCCATTGATGTTAAAATGTTGCACAATGAACTATCACCTGAGTGAGTTTCCATCAAGGACAACACCTGTATCATAATGCAAACAATATCCCCCTTTAGACTTGATGGCAACAACAACACCAAGACTCTCTCCCCATTTGACATCAAGGGCAAAGGGCGGACCAAGATATTCTCCCCCTTTGATGTACATTATGTTGTCCACGCTCCCCCTGAGTATATGCTGAATTCTCTGATTAAGCTCCCCATTTGTACATGCTGGGATGCACTAAACCATCCATGCTCCCTTGAGCAAATGCAGAGTCTGCAAAAATATTTTCCAAAAGAAACTCATGACTCTATAACTCAACTATGTGAGTATGACCTTTCTATCACCAATGAAGCATACATACATCAATCACCCAGCCAAGTGGGGATACACCACATTTGACTCATCCACCCAACCAAGTGGGGATACACCACATTTGACTCATCCACCCAACCAAGTGGGGATATACGAAATGTTTATACATGATTGAAATATAAATTATTACATCATCCTTCCCATGCATAGTGGGGTTACAAATTAGGTCTTTTCATGACCTTTACATCAAATGATATACATGACATTTATAACAAGGACCAACAATATAAACAAGACCATGATAGTCATCAACAACTATCATACACCATATATGATTTGCATCATTAGCATCTGTCACCAGTATCAAGATCAACAACCTGTATATTTCCATCATCTAAAGAGTCACTTGAGTTAAAACAACTATGTGGATCAAACAATATAAGCATATTCATGTACCAATATCTTCTAACATAATGCCAACAATGCATTATTAGAAGCATATGCTCCCCCTGAACATGTGCCAGTTGTTCACTGTCAGATCTGATCATTTCAAATATCTGTAAGAACCATCAAGGCATCATCATCAATCAGATATATGTCAAGTCATCAAACGCTTCTACATATTATCAGCGGACTGTAATCATCATCAATCAGAAAAGAGAAGATATTTGATACCATATCAGACCCCTTTTTCTGAGTCTGTCCCACTGCTTTTTCCTCAAACCAACATATACGTGACTATGCGGCTTCGAACTCATGTATATATGCGACTTGTCTTCATGAAAATTGCATATGAGATTTAGAACACTGAAGTTTCGCACTTTCAGCTTCCCCTGATTCTATTATGTCTGTACATTGTGCTATGCCGTATCTTTCTGACTGTACTTCCTTATTCTTCCATATCTTCGAGTGTGATGATGTTTTCTCCTTTTGGTATGATGCCTAAAATTTGCTCTTGCATTCCTTTGCTATATGTCCAAATTTGTTAGATGCATAAAATCTTACATGTTTCATATTCCTTCTATAGCAGTCAATGGCTTTGTGACCAAACATATTGCAAGAAAAAAAATATCCCTTAAAGTACCTGGAAGATGATGGTCTTTTTGTGTGATAGTCTTGAACCATTCTACTTCTGCATCTCACTGCAACGTGTAAAAAATGATGACATATAAAACATTCAAAATTATTCATCAGAGAAAATAACCGAATATCACTTCCATAGTTAGGAGTAAAATATTTTCTTTGAAGACTTTCTTTCCTTGGTTGTTGATGGGGTTGACCTATCATCTCCTTCTTGAGCATTTCAGATTTTGCATTGGAGTTCCTTGCCTCATCTTGTGAGCTAGATTCACCTTTAACAGATTCATGAAAACCAAGACTCGTTTTGATGGTAGGAGACCTTTGACTACTAAGAATATTATCCAAAATCTTAGTACTATCTTGAAATCGTAACAATTTTCCTTTTCTTCCAATTTGACTTTTAAGATATTTACCTCAACCTGATATTGTTCTTCCTTTTCAAGATATTTCTTCTTCATGATTTCTTCAAATTTTCTTCCTTCTTCCACTTGTTGCCTTAATTTGAGAATCTCATTTTCTTGTTCTTCATCTGCTTGAGGTAGTTCTTCATTCTGCTTATTTGAGTTTTCAAGATCTTCTTTTAGAGAAAGGATCTTAGCTTCAAGACTTTCATAGTAACTGGATCTATCTTTAAGTCTCTTGATTGTTGTGCTCTTTTCATTTACTTCATTTCTTAATGATGTCACTTCATCCTACAGCTTTTGACATTGATCTTCCTTTTCCTTGTATTGCTTCCTTACTTTGTTTCCTTCCTCCAACTAAGCTTTTAATCTGGTAACTTCTTCTTTGAAGGCACACTCCCTTTTGTTAAATAGATCTTTTTGATCTCTAATTTTATCTGTGAGTCTTTTAACTTCTACCTCTATATTTCTTTCACTATCACTTTCAATATCTTCAACATTGCATGAACAAAGAAAAGTATCACCAGAAGACCAAACATTTGTACCTGATACTTCTTTTGCTTGTTCATCTTCAATCTGAGGTGATTCTGAATCTAAATACTTGCTTCCACCTAATGACCCATTGTCTCTCCTGCTGTCACTATTCCTTTGAGATGTCTTCCTTTTCTGGGGTGCTTTCTTCTTTGGCTTCTTTCCCATTGCTTCTACGGATCTCCTTCAAGTGATCAAGCTTCTGCTAAAGGACCTGCTTTGATACCAATTGTTGGAAATAATACCGAGAGGGCGGGTGAATCAGTATTATCAAATATATAACTTTTTCATTTCATACTCTAATTTATATACGCTACTTCAATGAAGGTAACTCGCGTGTACATGCAACTGTCTTTAAAGAAACCAATGTATATCCAACAAACTTATGATTCAGTTAATTCATCATATGTTGATCTTTAATCAGTGCATCAGTACTTCATTAACCATATAAACAGTAACCATGTGCAGTAATAACAAAATAAACCATCACACATAAGCAACACACATGAACACCAAGATTTAAGGTGGAAACCCAATGCGGGACAAAAACCACCTGTTGTTGTCTTCTTTTAATATAAGAAAAACCTGTTTACAATCTTGTACTGGTGTAGACTCATACCAGTATGTAGGCACCCACCTACAGAAGGCTACAACCTTCTCTCGTTCTCCAGCTTCTACTGGAAGGGAGCTACAACCCCCTAGCTCTTGTACTAGCCAATTCAATTACTAGTATGTAGGCGCCGACCTACAGAAGGCTCCAACCTTCACTTGTTTTCCAGCTGCTACTGCAAGGGAGCTCCAACCCCCTGGCTCTTGTACTAGCTGATCCATTTACTAGTACGTAGGCGCCAGCTTATAGAAGTCTCCAACCTTCACTTGTTTTCTAGCTACTACTGGAAGGGAGCTCCAACCCCTTGGCTCTTGTATTGGCCAATATGTTTACCAACACATAGGCGCCGACCTACAGAAGGCTACGACCTTCTCTCTTCCTCCAGGGACCACGTTTCATAAATTTTCAGATTAGATACTCCTGGAACACAACAAAAAAATCTAAAGGCCTCGTTTCATCAAATTTTCATACTGGACCCATCAACAACATTGAAGCTCAGAATCAATCACTGTTGCAATACAAACATCAAATACATTTGCATCAACCAATCATTGAAACTCATTCATCAATCTCTGAATCAACCACAACTCAATCAATCACTGAAAACCCATCATCACCGAAGCAAATCACAATCAATTAATCTAAACATTTGGAACACTGTCACGAGAACACAATGCAGAACCCAGAACTCTGCATCAATCACTAGAACCAACTTCAACTTCAACCATCATTTTTCATACTGTATAAGCTACTTCGATGTGTCAAACCTGTGTGTATACACGTTTTTATCAAAGTGAACCAGTGTATAGAGCTGCAAATACTATCTTAAAAACTTCACAGCTATTCCAGAGTTCATTCATACTCAGATCATAACATTTACAGAATAAAACATGCGTCAGTATTCAGATCTAGACTATCCATGATCAAACCACATAATGATAATTCATTTTAGGTCTTATGATCTCGATCCATCATCCATCATCAACCACATAGGTGCATCCTTAGTTCAGATCAAGCAAAGCATCAGAAACCCATAACCTGCATATTTGATCTAACACTTCATAATATATTCAATACTTGAAAACCTTGGCCTAATGATCTTCTCCTCCTTATATAGTTTTAGGCCTTTCTCAATACCTCAGACCAAAACCACTTAGGACCAATACCTTGGACCAATACCTCAGACCAAATACCTCGAACCAATACCTCGGACCAAATACCTTGGACCAAATACCTCGGACCAATACCTTGGACCAAAACCTTGATATACACGCTTTTCCTTCTATGAAAGTGTATGTATATATATATGCTTCTTTTGTTCTGTTAACCCACGTGTATATGTTGCTTCGAAAAGGTGAACCATCGTATACTTCTTAAACCACTCTCTTTCTTCAATCTCTGAAGTCTGATCTGTAATCCTTTGATGTTAATCTATTGCACTGTGAACTGTCATATGAGTGAGTTGCTATCAAGGTGAACACCTGTACCATAATGCCAACATTAGAGGATTCCGATATTGATCAAAGACCCTTAGAAGGGTGAAGATAAACAACAAAGTGGATATTTTATGAAGATGAAGCGTAGATCAGATCTACCATCAAGAACGTAGGATGAAGAAGCAAGGAAAACAACTTGGCATTGCCACCTCATCATGAAGGCCATGCCATTATTGTTAAGTTTTTACTTGTACAAGTGTCATCATAATGGTCAATATGTGTCCATGTGTCATGCCACATCATCATGTGGAATGTAATGTTGTATTCTCAAGAAAAGGACAAAATGTAATGCATGGAAGTCCAAGAGTCATATGTGGAATATGAAAAGTTACTTAGTCATATATTGACAAAATGTCTCTAGGAGAAGTCTAAAAGTCATTAGAAGTTCAAGAGTTGTGTAGAAGTCCAAGATTCGTGAGGGTAATTCAAGAGTCAAGGGGATATGAAAGATCATCCCCCTTATTATAAAAGCAACCTCATAAATCAAGGAAGAAGCTTTTGGTGGCTTAAGCTTTGGAGATCTAGTCATGGCTTCTCTATTTGGCATAGGAGAGAAAACTATTATTTCTAGAAGCAAGAAGTGACTTAATGTTCCACTATTGGAATTAGTCTCTCACTGTTGTAACTGTTTTCTTGGATATTTCACCTTATAATTGAAGCTCAATGAGCCAACACATTTTCATGCATGTATCACAAATGTTTTAGGACTATTCTTAGGATGTTTACAGGATATGTTGTGTTCATATGTACAGGAGAAATTGAACTATTTCGATGGCTTTGGTACTTACCTTGTTGAAATGTGTTGTATTCACTTTACAATCGTTATATGAATTATTTAGCTAATAAATCATTTTATGCTCCCTTGTGTCTCTCTTAGGTTAATACTATTAATTCCTTCTAGAGACTCACTTTTTGTCTCCCACTTATTAAGTTATCCTTTTACACATTGTTACAATTTCAACTTACTTGCTTATTCAAGGTTTATGTATATAATATCTTATGTCATATGTTGAGACCAAGACGAACTTTTGTGTTATGGTGGCCAGGATGATACTCTGGATGGGGTTCCTACTCCAAATGGTGTGAGGTCTAACTGGGACTTCACATAAGGGAGACCCTTGTATGTTGGCGGTGTCCAACACCATCAACATTTTGGTGCTAGAAGGAGGTTTGTGCCCTTTGAGCCTGTGTTAAATCTCTGATCTTTAATGGCTCATTCTCAAATCATAATCCCATAGTATTTTTCTAGCCTATCTCTTGGTAAACTTTCAATCTTTATGGAAATTGATAATTTCTTTTCTCAGTTCAGGTTTGATGGCGAGGGTGGTACCTTTTTGTTAAAACACATAAATGATTTTCTTGGGTTTTGTAAATCTTTTGAATTCAATGATGAAGATGTTATGTGTATTCTATTCACCCTCACCCTTGAAGGTCATGTTAATTAATGGTGTCATACCTTACCATCTACTTACATTCATTGTTTTCATCAATTTATTAAGGAGTTTCATGAAGCTTTTGATAGGTATGTTTACCGAGAGGTTTATAAAAGAATTAATTGACATATAATGGATCCTAATGAATCAGTTGATGATTTTGATAGTAATTCATTCACTTATGTTATGAGTTTCCTGAGGAAGATATGGATTGGGATAATCTAAGCAAAATTTTGAACATTAATTCAGATCTCTTTGAATTAGCATGAATCTAATCCCCCAGATGTTCCTGTTCTCCCAATTTTCAGAAATTGTGAGACACCCCCAATCTCAGAGGAGGAGCATATTGTTCATATTGTTCCTTTTTTTCATTGTCCTCCTCCCTTTCCAACACCAATTTGGGTTCCTCCTTCTGATAATGCTGAAGTTCGGAAATTCGCAAATCAAATTCCTAATCCATCTTCTCAACCATCATCCATTTCCCATGATCCTGATCTGACTGGGATAACTTGGAATGATTCATAAAGCCTATGGTGAATATTAATCTCTCCATTCCACCAGATGGTATTAACACTCAAAACTTTAGTCTTAAATATAATTTTTATTCTAGTCCTCCTCTATCACCTCTTTCTCATGATCCCTTGACCATTAATTCACTTGATCAACCTCTTCCAAATCCAAGTATCGATCAAGAGAAAGGTGGTCACATTTCACAGGTAGAGGGGTGACAAGGTAAGGATTCTTTTGATATTTTTTCTCTTTTTCATAATCTTGCATGTCAAGATAATGATCTCTCGTCATTGGTTGATATTTAATCCAGCGATCTTGATGATGTATTAAATGAAATTGATTTGCCTAATCAATTTGAATTCTTGGACAATCTTCATTCTATTGATTATGACTGTGTTATTTTATATAATCATGGTTCCCTAGTGCACCTTTTGATCTTTTGATTTCTCAAGAGAACTTCATTTCGAAATATTTAGATCTTGAATCCAATTCTATTAAAATAGATGTTCTGATTAGAATTCCCTCTTAACCTCACTATCCCTTGTGTTCCACCTTTTGTAAGGCATTAACTTGTGATGGAGATACTCCATCTGATGAGTTGGATTTTGAATTGACACATGGTAGTGAGATCATTCACAATGAAGAAGAAAGTAAGGAAATCATTGAGTAATCTTTCTGTTGTAGCTAAATCAAGCACCCTGTGGCACAAGTGCTAAAGGGGAGATAGAATGCCTCCTAGATACATCCTCTGGGTTGATTGTAGACCAGTGCCTGAGGCATATTAAATAGAGGAGTGCATGAAAGGTTATATGTTAGGGGTTTGTAGCACTCCAATTGTAATGAAAGAAGTCGAGGCACTTAAACTTTCATTTATGGTTATGTGAAGTCCTTGCGACTTTGGTAAGGCCCCAGAACCAAATCAGAATTGGATATTCTCACAAAATTCTTTCCTTTGTATGATTTCATTGGATGTAAATTCCTTCCTAAAAGATGTTTGGTACTTCAAACATGGTTTTTATAACGTTCAAGATTGGGTATCCGATCGGATTGAAGGTTTCATTTTAGTTGATTTATCTTAATGCAAATCTCTTATGTCAAACTCAGGTTTGGAATCTATACCTTACATGGATGGGCGAAGCTGTGAAGTGCATGATTCTAAAAATGATTTTTGGTTGAAGGATTCATACCTGTCACATGATTTTGAAAGTAATTAGGTCCTAATCCTTCTTGTGAATATTCTGATACTGATTATTTTCTTCATGGCGCCATATATCTTCTTCAATGTAAATAAGTGTTGGTGCTATTTGTTGAATCAAGTTCAAACTGATTTATCTTCATCCTCCATTGAACGAGAATATTCCACTTTAATCGATTTATCTGATCATGACAACTGTTATTCATTGTATCATTTTCCCACTAGTATATCTCGTGATACTTTTTTTGAATCGATTGATCCTGCTGATTTATCAGTTCAATATGCAGATACTTGTCGAGCAGTTGAGGCACTTCAACCTTTGTTGAAGGTTATGTCAAGCCCTCACTATATTGACATGCTTTCTAAATATGATCAGATTTATTTTCCCTCGAAAGATTCTCATCTTGATTCCACACCATTAATTTAAAATTCTTTCTCTCAAGGATTTTAGGATCATCATGAGGAATGTTTTGAATTTCATGATCCAATCTATCCTCAGTTGGAATCATCTTACTTAGTAATCCCATTTGCTAAAAGAAATTTCTGATCTCTCTTGATGATTGCTAAGCAAGACAATATAAGTGCAAGTATATTCACAAGGAGCCATCAAGTTTTTTTTCTTATGTTTTTCATCAAAAGAGTAAGGTGGAAGGTTGGGTAAAGTCAGGTGATATGACACATCTTTCTTCCTTTAAGAAATAACTTCTATTTTTTGTGCAAGATATTAAAGTCCTCATTTTTTATGTTGCACATTATTATATGTTGGTTGTAATTGATCTTATCTTTGTGTTTGCAGGTCAGGACCAATTATGGTGGTTTCAATGGAAATATCATTACACTTAGCCCTTACCTTCTAGCTTGTTAGTTTAGGAGTAGGTCTAGTTTCACTTAGTTTCCCTTGCATTGCATCAACCTTTTGTCCTGCTCTCCATCTAGTCTTTGCATCTATTTTATTTTTGTATTTTGTATTACATGATGCTTTTGGGTTCAGTCTCCAAGAAGTGACTTAATGTTCCACTATTGGAACTAGCATCTCACTATTGTAATTGTGTACTTGGATATTTCACCCTATAATTGAAGCTCAATGAGCCAAGACATTTTCATGCATGTATCGAATATGTTTTAGGACTATTATTGGGATGTTTATGGTATATTTTTTGTTTATATGTCTTGGAGAATTTGAATTATTTCAGTGGATTTGGTACTCACCTTGTTGAATGTGTGTTGTATTCATTTTACAATCGTTATGTGAACTATTTCTCTAACAAACCTTTTTATGCTTCTATGTGTCTCTCTTAGGTTGGTATTATTAAATCCTTCCGAAGACTCACTTTTTGTCTACCGCTTGTGAAGGTATCCTTTTACACATTGAAATCAATGTTTCATAATGTCAACTTACTTGCTTATTCAAGGTTTATGTATGTAATGTCTTATGTTATATGTTGAGACAAAGACGAACCTTTGTGTTATGGTGGTTGGGCCGATACTCCGGATTAGGCTCCTACTCCAAATGGTGTGAGGTCTATTTGGGACTTCACATCAAGGAGCCCCCCTGTATGTTGGCGGTATCCAGCAACGTCAACATATAAATAAGTAGTCTTGTAAAAAAATTATATTTCACAACAACACTGATAAAAATTTCCCACCACATTCCCAATGGAGGAAAGTGATGTAAGATTCCAAAAATGCTAGGGAAGGTTTGGAAGCCTTACCTAAATTGGGGTTGTGGAGATTGATGTCATTACTGGATCAAAAGTGGGAGTTTATGGCTGCATTAATAGACCAACACTACCCCAAAACCATGACCTAAATTCACAGATTGCTTTCTTGTCCTCTATACTATAAAAAACCACAACGAAAAAACCCTAATCCATAGGGTATATGTTCAATTCATTCATCAAAAGGGGCTTCCAAGCCTTAAAGATCCATTTGTGTAGATTGGTCAGCCATGACTAGTGCCCATTAAACCTGCAAACCAAGCCATTCTATAAAGAATAGTTTTCACAATATAAAGCTTCTTGATCCACATTGTCGTCCATGATAAAGCTATTACATTGTTAAATGAATAGAGTAAGTCTAGTTCTTGGTCTTTACCACAAATAGACCTTAAACATGTCTATACAAATCTGGGATTATTAGACACTATACAATATTGGAGATATAAGGTTAAAGAAGAAATTCTACAAACCTCCAGTAATAATCGTCTACTTCAAACAATGAATATCTTGAAGCAATCTGAGTTTACAACTGCACTAAAAGCTAGTCTCAATTTTGCTCATTTTGGTCATGTCCAAATTGGAATTCAGCCACTACATAGAAAAGGTCAAGATGTTGCTGTCTTCTCTTGTGTTTTTGATCTCCGATGGAAAACTTTTCATAAAGCTTTAATTGGAGGATGTTAAGGAACATTAGCCTATGGTCCAATTTCTTGGTCATGTGTTCCTGATTTTTCTATTTCCTTAGATGATCCTAATGCCATCAATGCTCTAATGCTCGACATCCAAACACATGGATATGATGATTTTGAAGATAATAGCAATAATGTTGCTATTCATTGGCGATGTGTCGTCAAATTTTATAAGAAGACCACTCCTTCTATTGTCCAACAAGTTTCTGAAACCTCTGAGTTCACTACTCTAATCACTCATGACTATGGCTTAAATCTTGTTGCTCCTCAAATGATATCTCGTCGAGATCTTAAACCGCCAACAAAATGGGTCATAAATTGGGCTTCTATTCGTACTTCTCCCTATCCACAACCTATCACTGCTCAAACTTCTATCCGAGAAGATAATGTAGAAATTTTGAATAATATGACACTTATTCACAGAGATTATCCCGATTATACACTATTGCGGAATACATGCATAATACATAATCTCCTCTACGTTGATCATCAATTTAGCAGAATTAAAAACAATGAAACATCAATCGCATGCGCACATTAACACAGTATGTAACCCGGGGAAAGCATACAGCTAAAAACCCCCAACTATCTGTATATTATATTGATTGAGAACATGTAACAATACATAGTAC
Source organism: Pinus tabuliformis (assembly GCA_031772625.1). NCBI lineage: Eukaryota > Viridiplantae > Streptophyta > Pinopsida > Pinales > Pinaceae > Pinus > Pinus tabuliformis. Next base: position 814,227,985 of record CM062807.1, on the reverse strand, counting down.
AATACTCCTCGCAAGTACTCAGTAATATCTCCACCTGTTGCACACAAACTGGCTCAGATCTGAAGCCTCAAATCTCCTCCACTGTTTGCCTGCCTCCACTGCGCAATCCTGCAAGAGAATGAATGATTATGGCTGATCCAAACTCGTCTTTTTCTTGGCTGAACCACGCAATCCTCATTGGCATTACTCAATCCATGCATGTGCAAATCTCATGCACAACTGATAGTCACAACTCACCCTTTCACTTACCTCTAACACCTGTCTCCACTGAACTGTCCATGCACTGAGTTAACAGATGTATTCTTCAATTGCTTTAAGAGTTAATAATTAGTGAATTAATTAAAAATCAATTCACACAACTCATCGCTAGTGTATTCTTTAGTTAGACTAAATTCAACTAGTTCAACTAAGTCAAACTGAACACAACTCCATCAACTCCACATCCAACTCCACAGAACTCACATGCATGAGTTCTAACTGAAGTCCTCCATGCAATAGCTCAACTAACCCACAAGAAAAGTGTATTTCCTTCTGACAGCTGCATGTGCCACATCTGTAGCTCGAACTGAAGTGCTCCAAGAGAATAAGATAATGTTTAGAGTCCAAATATTACTAAGGGCTAATAATATTTGATTGTTTCTATTTTTAGCTTGGCAGTCTAAAAATGGACTCTGATCACTCTGCTGTGAACCAAAAATAGAAGTCCATCTATTTTTACCAACATGAACAATCATCCACAAACATCATCCTGCAACTCATAGACCATGATCCATATGTCTAAAAATAGACTTTGCGCCAAAAATAGCCTGCGGGCCCACTTAGTGAAGGCGACTTCTTTTCACTAAGCTCCATCATCTTGTTGCATTTTCAACACTCCCTCTCAACAAGATATGGATTATCTGCAACCCCTATCCTGCAACTCTGGAATGTTCTGCATGCAACACATTTGCCCAGTCCACTTGCTCCAACAACACTTGGAACAAAAACACTCCCAACTGACCACTCTGTTGGGCTAGGAACATACTCTGATGCTGAAGCTCTACCTGCTGCTGACAAGTGCTCCCTCTCTGACATCTACGCTACTGCAACATCTCCATGCATCTTGCACCATTGAACACTTCTCTGTGCCACCTAGCAATGTGCAAAACACTTGTGCCTCTCGCATTGCTGCAACCTGCTAGCTATGCGTTGTCTTGGGATTCCCTACACTGTCGCTCTCTCTGCCGCTCCATCCGCATCTTTCTTTACCCAATCAGCCAGTTCCTGCTACTCCACATTGGGGCTCCTGTAGCAAGGTCTCATCCAAGAGGTTGGGTACCTCAAGGATCCTGCCCCTCCTCCTTGGGACGATCAATCCACATCACCCCACCTCCTACCTGGAGGTATGGCTGCGTGCGATCCCTTAGCCCACCTGGCTCGAAGTTTCCCCCTGTTGGAGGTCTCTGAATGAGTAGACATCTCTACTCGATCTCCTCTCAGCTTCCCTTATTGTGGCTGCTCCACAACCTCCTGAAGCTGCTACACCAATCGTGGCTCCTCCACAATCGTCTGAGACTTCTTCTGGTTCTGCATGTTGAGAGGTAATATACCCTCCCTCTCAACCACCAAGTCTCCATCAGTTTCCTTGCTGCTCAAGGCTTTGCATGCATCTACATGCAACTGATAAAGGTTCCTGACTCGAACCCCTATCTTCCAGGTTTCTCCAGTTGTCTTGCTGCGCAGAGAAGCCTTTCCCTCGCTGAAGACAACATCATATCCCTTGTCTTCTAACATCGCCACAGAGATAAGATTATTCTTCAATCCTGGAACGTGCATCACTTCCTTCAATCTGAAGGGTTTACCAGACTCCCTCTCAAAGGAAATGGTACCGATACCGATCGCACTATATCTACCATCATCACTCATCTTGATGTGCACTCCAAGATCTTTCTCATCCAGATCAGAAAACAAATCTCGATCTCTTGTTATGTGAGAAGACGCACCACTGTCCAAGAACCATACCGATCCCATCACACTTGATACCAAGCATGTGATCAGTGAAAAATCCAGCTCAAACTACGAGGTTAAGGCCTCTCCCGCTGCAGATCCAACATCTTTCTTATTTTCCTTCTTCTGCAGACAATTTGTGGCATCTCCATTCTCAGCTTTGATGTTTCTGAGTTTATCCTTGAGCGCCATTCCACCAGCTCAAAACTCAATCGCTTCTGATCTAAAATTCGTGAGAACAAAGTATTTCTTGTACAGAGATCGAATGTATGGGCATTCACCGTATATCTCATCTTCCAAAATAAGGATGAATCTAGAAGCTACCTGGCCCGATTACAGACTCTGCCTGAAGAAATAAAATGTAAAAACTTTCTGATAATAGATCTGATGATCAATCAACTCTGATACCATGTAGAAATTTTGAATAATATGACACTTATTCACAGAGATTATCCCGATTATACACTATTGCAGAATACATGCATAATACATAATCTCCTCTACGTTGATCATCAATTTAGCGGAATTAAAAACAATGAAACATCAATTGCATGCGCACATTAACACAATATGTAACCCAGGAAAAGCATACAGCTGAAAACCCCCAACTATCTGTATATTATATTGATTGAGAACATGTAACAATACATAGTACAATACTCCTCGCAAGTACTCAGTACTATCTCCACCTGTTACACACAAACTAGCTCAGATCTGAAGCCTCAAATCTCCTCCACTGTTTGCCTGCCTCCACTGCACAATCCTGCAAGAGAATGAATGATTATGGCTGATCCAAGCTCATCTTTTTCTTGGCTGAACCACACAATCCTCATTGGCATTACTCAATCCATGCATGTGCAAATCTCATGCACAACTGATAGTCACAACTCACCCTTTCACTTACCTCTAACACTTGTCTCCACTGAACTGTCCATGCACTAAGTTAACTGATGTATTCTTTAGTTTCTTTATGAGTTAATAATTAGTGAATTAATTAACGATCAATTCACACAACTCATCACTAGTGTATTCTTTAGTTAGACTAAATACAACTAGTTCAACTAAGTCAAACTGAACACAACTCCATCAACTCCACATCCAACTCCACAGAACTCACATGCATGAGTTCTAACTGAAGTCCTCCATGCAATAGCTCAACTGACCCACAAGAAAAGCGTATTTCCTTCTGACAGCTACATGTGCCACATCTGTAGCTCGAACTGAAGTGCTCCAAGAGAATAAGATAATGTTTAGAGTCCAAATATTACTAAGGGCTAATAATATTTGACTGTTTCTATTTTTAGCCTGGCAGTCTAAAAATAGACTCTGATCACTCCGCTGTGAACCAAAAATAGAAGTCCATCTATTTTTACCAACATGACCAATCATCCACAAACATCATCCTGCAACTCATAGATCATGATCCATATGTCTAAAAATAGACTTTGCACCAAAAATAGCCTACGGGCCCACTTAGTGAAGGCGACTTCTTTTAATTAAGCTACATCATCTTGTTGCATTTTCAACAGATAATGGCCTTGTTAGAACTCGTTTCTTTCCCCAATCAGAGTGTGCACAGTCTGAGCATGGTGGACCTCCTCCTCCTCTTGTTATACAAAACCCTATAAAATCTAAAATCTTAGTAAGACCACAAATGTCCTCTATTGCATCTAGTCCTGAAGGATCACCAAGTCCTTCATATGATCTTACTTTTGATCCAAACTTCATGCATATGTTATCAAATATGATTGCACAAACTCTTCAGTCTCAGCATTCAAATATTGTTCCTCCTAGAACAATCAATATGCAATCAACATTCCAAATTCCACAGTTTCCACAACCATCTGTATGTAGTCATCCTCATTGTTCTCCTAACTTTTGTCAGCAAACTCCTAGTCTTCCAAAACCCCATGAAAAATAAGAACAGGATAAAGACAAAAGAAGAATAAACATGATTCGTTTTGTTCCAAGTTCTGGAAATCAAACATAGGAATATACAAAGTGTACTCCTTTTTCAGCTCATGAAGAAATTTTTCTTCAATCAGTAGGAAAATCTGCTACAAAAGGCTTAGGATATCTAGAAGAAATCCCTAGCTACAGATTGGATCCTAGGAATAAGATTCCTAGTAAAATACAACTTCCTTCTGATGAAGAAATCATTCAATTTCTTAAGATATACAAAGGAATAAGTCCTTATGATCCATCAAATGAATGGCATAAGAAAATGTTTAACTGGGATCTGTATACTCATCAGCAAGAGTATAGATACTGTGAAGAAATGAAAACCTATTCAAAGAAAGATAGGTCAACAATCAACAAAGTCAATAATGAAAATTGGAAAACTTGGATGGAACAGAATAACCAATGGATTTCTTTTTATGAATTTTATTATCCAAGTACAAATGAAGTAGAAATGGCTTTGGTTAAAAAGTTCAAGAATCTATCTTGTGAGGATATAAAAACAAAGATTAAGGAAAATCCAGTTGAAATTCTTGGACCTCTTATCATCCCTCACATAGATGATAAATATAAAAATATGTTGCAAAAACCAAATGTTCCAAAACATTTACAGTCTGTCAAGATGAAAGGGCAGCTTTTGTTAGAACACATCTGTCAAACCCTTAGAGTGAATATGATGCAAGGGTCAGCCTTATAGACAAAAGTGCCACAACACAAATGGGAATTAATAGATGGCACTATTCTTAGCACTGAGTCAGCAATTCCTCCTTGGAAAAATCTTGTTATCAGACAAGATGATAAGATTTTTAAGTTACTTCCACTTCAGTCTGACCAGTCTCATCTATTAGATAGGGAATCTGTTGCAGCAACAAACTGGACAAATCTTGCTCTAGATAGTTTGATTAAACATCTAGAAAGAAATTATCAATATGCAGCCAGAGAAAATAAAATGCTCCAAGAAATAATTGAAAAAATTCTTCAAAAGGTAGATTTTACCAGAGATCAATTATTAGATGGAATAAAAACTCTTGGATCAAATGATTTGCATATTGCTAAATTTATTGATGTTTTAGAAAAAGGGATTAATGATAATTCCAAATGGATTGGCAAAGTACATTCGGTAGCAGATAAAAATCAGGATATGATGACAAGCTTAAAAACATCACTTGAAGTAGTAAAGAAACAAGTTTGGGTTGTCTCTACTTCTGTTGAAAGTCTGAAAAAGAAAAACACTCATTATCCTACTTTTAAAGCTACTACTTATTTCTCAAATCCTCAAGATCAATTGCCTTTCCATGTTGTTCCTACTACTCTTCAATAAAAAATGAAGAATCTTGGTGATATCATTTTTCTTAAACCAGGAACTACCTTTGTTTATGCTCTTATGGCTAATCTTGACATGTTTTCCAGTCTAAACTCTTCAAACCTTGGACATAAAATGGCAGTTTCTGAGTGGTTGAAATTAGGAGATGATCCTGATAAGCCTTCCAGTTCTGATACAATACTCAACAAATTTGAAGCAGCTCCCTTTGCTCCTCCTACTCTAGAATATTTAGAGTTTCTAGTGAATAATTTTTCTCCTCTTGCTAAAGCAAGTTTTTAGATAGAAAAAGACATTCCTGATCTGATTTCATTTTTTGATGAAGAAGAAGAACCCAAAGATACAACTGTACATAAAGTTACTGATAGAAGTTTTTGGAATTATTCTTGGTCACCTGCTCCTGATAAAAGGGATGTCATGAAATCAGAATATCATAAAGATTGGTCTGCTTCTTCCACATATTCATGGAATATTGACAATTGTTCTGAAGAAGAAATACTGTCTACATTGAGTTCCATGTTGGTCTGCTGCCGCACATATTTAGCAGATGAAATTTCTCCAATAAATGCAACCAAGAAAATCATCAGTGGATTCGAAGGACTCCTTGATGCTTGGCTTAAAGCATAAATTCATTATGATCCTATCCTCATTCCTTCTTGGGAAACATCTGAACACAGATAATACTACATATATGGATCCACAGACTTCATTACCTGTGAATAACATGATTGGTTGCCTAATGCATGGCATTCTTGTCAATTTTTGTGGTTATCCTCAGGTCAATAATGAACTTGCTACAGTCACACTTACCTCCATGAAGCTTACTAATATGCAACATTTTGATGAATATTTTATGGAGTATCTCCATCGTCTGCATACTCTTTCTTCTGACATGATTCTAGATCCCAAATGGAAAGAAATCTTCATTGCTTCTTTACCAAATTGGGTAACTACTGCTATTTTGAATAAGCTTCCTGGAAAGATTGGTGCCTATAAGTTTGGTGTTATAAGACAAGCTATTAAAGTTGTCATTGTTGAACTCTGCTCTCAGATGAAAGTTGTTCGAGCTGCCACCAGCTCCACTAAACCACATGGCTATCAACAACTATGTAAACAATGGCATTTACATGGCTCTAAAATTTTAGGGGGATATGATCGTCGTCGCTCTAAAAAGAAAGATTACTCTAAGCAAACTTTTAGAGCCCCAGAAAACAAAAAAATCATTCATAGAAGGCCTCCTAGAGAATACAAAAAAACAAGCCAGTTTCATCAAAGGCAAAAACAAAAGAAAATATTTTGCTTCCATTGCAATGAAAAAGGACATATTGCTCCAAATTGTCCAAAATTGAAAAAAGACAAACAACGGTCTGCTAAGATGAAACAATTTAGCTATAAGAATAGATCTGGCAAGGTAAATATTATTGATCTCCCTTCTAGCTGTGAAGAAATAACAGATTCAGAAAATTATTATGATCTAAATGACCAGATACATGTTGTTTATGAAGAAGAAGATTCTGAAGTTGAATATTGCAAATATCCACACTGTAATGAATGTTTTCAAGAACTCTGTGAATGCAGTGATCCTGACATTTGCAAATGTAATGCAGTCAGGATGTTCAGACCACTATCAAATGAAAGCTTAGATCATGATGAGCTTTCTAGAAATTATTTTACACAAATGGTTAATGCTGCTGATCCAAAACTCAAAGAAATGTATGAAGGATTGTTGATGACCCATCTTCCACAGTCCAAGTCACAGCAATATCAAGAACAAAAAAAGACACAGATAAATCATCAACATAACTATATTCCTTCTGTAGCCTTATTTTCAGTTGATGGTCTAACAAGACATTTCAGACAGCAAACAATTGAAGATGATCTTCCTCAAACACTTCCTGCAATTAGTCAAGCTATCAAAGATCTCAGAAAAGAAGTCTTAGAGAATAGAAGGCTATGTATTGAAGCACATCAAGGGCACAATATACATTCTCTACATGCACAACCCACAAAAGGGGAATCTTCACAAATAGAACATAAAGAACTAGAAAGATAGCCTGATCCATATCATGATCCAATGAAAGGGATTTTCAAATATGAAGACTTTGAAATTCCAGATGAAGAACTTGAAGATCCTAGATCTGGATTAGGAATGAATGCAATGAACGCATATGTAATGTATTGTGTAAAAATGAAAATCAGAATTGGCTCTTCCATAGAATGGTGGAAGGTTCTAATTGACACAGGTTCAAGATTAAACATAGTAAGTGGCATTGTAATTCCTTATTCTCAAAGACGAAAGACAAAGTGTCCAAGAGTTGTTACTGCAAGTGGAGAAATCAAGATAACGAAAGAAGCTATAATAGATGTCTTCATTTCTCAATCTGAATGAATTCAAGTTCATGCTCCATTAGTCACAGGGATTGATTGTGCTATGTACTTAGGAACTCCTTTCCTGAGCAATTTCAGAAGACATGGAAGCACTTATGATGAAAAATCACAAAAATGGGGATATTTTCCTCTCTTCAAAGGTATAGATTATTTCTATCCTTTTATTCCTTCCAGTTCTCCTAATAGATTGAGTAGAATTGATAGGTCGTAGAATACCTTGGCAAAAATGGAGAAGAAGAAAGAAATGCTCAAGATTGATGAAAATCTTCTGAAAGGAAAATTTGAAAAAGAAATAAGTGAGATCTCTCAAAAACTAAAATCTTGTTGTTCTGAAGATCCAAATGCCTTTTGGAATATTCATAAACATGAAGTAGAATTGCCTTTGAAAAAGGAATTTCATGGAAAACTGAGAAGATCAAAAGCAATACCGATGAATTCTGAACAACTTAGGTATTGTAAAGAAGAAATAAAATCCTTACTGCAAAAATGTTTGATCAGAAAATCTCATAGCCCTATTGCTTGTTTTGGATTTTATGTCAACAAACACTCAGAGATTATCAGAGGAAAACCAAGATTGGTAGTAAACTACAAGCCTCTGAATAATATTCTTGATTATGATGCTTATCCCTTGCCAAAGCCCTCAGTGCTTTTGTCTCAGATATCACAGTCAAAAATCTTTTCCAAGTTTGATTTAAAGTCTGGTTTTTGGCAAGTAGGGATAAAAGAAGAAGATAAGTGGAAAGCAATTTTTTCAGTACCAGAAGGACATTTTGAATGGAATATTATGCCCTTTGGACTAGTAAATGCTCCATCTGTCTTCCAGAGGATTATGGATGAAACTTTTGAAGGTATGGATGATTTCTTGAAGAAATATATTGATGATGTTCTAATTCATTCTGTAGATATTCCCTCTCATATAAAGCATCTCAATATATTCTACAAGAGAGTCAAAGAAAAAGGTATAGTTTTATTAGATTCAAAAAAGATGTTATTTCAGACTATGATAGATTTCTTGGGATATGTGACTCAATATGGATCATATTACATTATGCAACATAGGCTTGATTTCATAGATAAATTTCCAGACATAATCATTGATAAAACTCAACTACAAAGATTCTTGGGTAGTTTGAATTACATCTCCAAATTTGTCAGAAATTGTGCCCAAGACAGAGTCTTATTGAATAAAAGATTGCAAAAAGATCCAATTCCTTGGATAGAGGATTTAATAGAGGCAGTCAGAAGAATTAAAGGAAAAATTAGGAATATTTCTCCTTTAAGCACAATCAATGAAGAATGGCCTAAAACCATCATTACAGATGCCAGTGATATCGGATGGGGTGCAATTTTCTGCCAACATGATCCTAATAAAAAGAAAATGGAATATGAAATTTGCCAGTATGCCTCTGGAATCTGGTCAACTACACAAAAAATTGGTCTAGCCTAAAGAAAGAACTTAGAGCTGTCTGCCTTGGCATTGCCAAATTCAAAGATTTTGTGATCTATAAACATTTTACAGTCAAAACAGATTGCCAAGCCCTTAATTTTGCTATCCATAAATGTGACTTTGAAGATGCAGCAATGGTTAGATGGATCATGACATTGGCCCAGTATCGTTTTGATGTAGAGTTCATTTCTGGAGTTAAGAATTCCTTTGCAAATCTTCTCAGTCAGGAATTTTTACAGAGAAATGATGTAAATAATCTCAGATGTAACGTCATAAGAAGATTAGAAAATGATATTTTCATTGAATGTGTTGATGGTTCCCACACTTTAAATCTGCAGAAACCTCTACTCAATTATCAAGCAGATTGGTTTCCAGTGAAAGAAATCAAATATCGGCATGGAACTGGACAACATTATTTCTCATGGGATGATCAAATGCAAAGAAATGATGAAGCTTTAAGTTTTCTTCAAGATTGAGAAATATTGATTTCACATTACACAAAGATATATATGAAAATCTAATCTGCTGTGAAATCTACATTGACCACCTTCAGAACTCTGAAGATCATGAACGCCAAGAGAAAGCCTGGTATACAGGTATGTGTTTTGAAAATAAAACTAACTCATTTTTCTATAATGTGCAGTTTTCTTTTAGATACCATGGAATGCAAGTTACACAAATTGAAGAACAAGACCCCACACCTGAATGGTTTAAAGAATGGTGGAACATTTATGGTATCAGTCCTCTATGTTTTTACCCATTCTCTCTCTGGTTATTACAACTTCCTGGATTTACAGAACCACAGGCACATCAATTAGGAATTTTATACAAAAGGATTTTGGATATCAGCAATATCACCAATTATCACATGCTTGCAACACTCCACACCAATGGATCTTTTCATTGGTTTATTACACGAAACATTTTCTTCAGAAGATTCGAGGGGAATATTAGTGGCTCTTCACATGACTATGAGTCATTTCATGCCATGACAGATCCAGATTTAAATCCTTTTGGCCCATTACTTTTTCAGGATGAAGTACTAGAATATGCTGAAATACAAATCTCGGAATGTGAGGAAGAAATTTACTCACAGTATATTAATAATGGTTCCTTGACTAGGTTCAGAGAACATCATTATTCTCATGAACAACTAGAATAGTTTGTCATTTTGTAATGTCTTTCTGTCCAACTTTGGTGGTAGACAGGTTTTTCGTAAGGTTCCCTGAAAAATAATCTCTTACAGTGTAATCAATCGCATCTATCTGACTTTGGTGGCAGACAGGTTTTTCGTAATCCTGAAAAAGAATCTCTTACAGTGTAATCAATCCCACATATATAATTAACTAAAGGGATAAGGATAAATATAGAACATTTTATGATTGAATCACTGTGCGGATGTCCTCCGGGTTACTCCAAAGCAGGATTCTCTCATCTGATGTAAGGATTTGATTTTGATGTAAAGTAAGATTCCCTCATATCCAATATAGAGGTATCACCTAACCCCATACTGGGAGGATCTATAAATAGATCAAGAATAAGGAAGGGAGGTATTCGGGTTGGGAGAAATTTAGAGAGCCTTTTTGCTTGAGAAGCAACTTTGTAATACTTGAGTTTTGAATTTCATCAATAAAGATTCCTCAATTTCTGTAAATCTATGTCTCCTCTGTAGATTGTTTTGGATTCTATTCTTGAACATGTACGAGCCTTGTTAAGGTTGTAGAAGTCGCAAAGATGCAGAAGTAAAAGAAAATTGAGGGAAGTAATTTATTGAACCTCCAGAAGACTAAAACCAAATTTAAACATAGATATGTATGAAACTAAAGAAGAGCTAGCTTGACTGACAACCATACTTGCAAAAGAATTTGTCTCTTTCATTGAATCACTAGGATTTTCCATTGAACAACCTGTAGAAAATCCACACAAACAAAGTAAAGATTGGATGGCTAGGGAGAAACCATAGCTTTCGCAAGGGTTTCTAGAGCTCCTTCCATTCTTAACAAATATAAGGGTCAGACCCCCCTTTTATGAGCTAAAAATTGAAACACTTTTTAACCTTGACCTAAAAGCCTCACACCATTGCAAACAAAATCATTAAAAATGGGGGAAAATCTCCAAAAAATGAGAAAAATAAATAAAACTCAAGAGGAAGAAAAGGGAAAATTGGGAAAAAAACCCAAAGCAAAGGAAAGAAACATGTTGTAAAAATAATAATAATAATAATGATAATAAATTACTGAGCATTAACCCCAATCGGGGTGCGAGCTGGAGGGCAACCCCATCAAGTCTAAATTAATGCAAAGTACATTGGGGTACACACCCACCACCCCCCACACGCTCGAGGTGATGGGTGCGGTGGCTCCCTACATGCATAAGGTTAATACCACAGTGGAAGGTGGCAGAGTTAGTATGTTAAGGTTTGAGTTTGGTGGCAAGTGTTCCACGAGGTCTGTAGGTTGTTTCAGTGCCCAAGAGATTGCAGTGTGGACGAGGGACTTCGCGGACAAAGAAGTGCAACATCTCCAGAAGAGGCAATGGACTCTTCAGCTACAGGCGAGGGTAACATGGTATGTAAATGGTTTCTTGTCCCCCTCATCCATGCATCCGAGTGTCTGGTTTGGGGATTGAGTTTTGCATGGGGTTGAATTTTCTACGGGTGAGAGTAAATTGGGATGGTGGAAGCCTCTAGAGCTGATAACCTGGAAACAATATTTTATTATAATGGGTATAGCCTCTGTGTTAATTTGGTATGAAATTATCCTCCCCCAAATGGGGTTATTTGGGATATGAGACAGTGGTGCCAACCCTGAGGAATGTTGTTTTATGGCCTGGTTCGAAGACCTTGGGGGTTTGGGGTTGGGTCATCTTCAACTCTATATATAGGGTCTACTTTACTATTTTTTATGGGGTTGAAAGAAAACTTGCATCCTTGCATAACTGGTGGAACCGACATGGTAACGACTTGGCTGCATGGCTTGCTTGACTGTACACCCATGTCCTGTGTAAAAGCTCCTGCGGGGTCGCATTTGTGGTGTTGCACCGCCCTGAGTTTAGGAATTATCATAATGTGTTTGGAGCTAACTATGATGGACTCTTAATTTCTATTTCTGGTTGCTATGAAAATGGGCATGGGGTTAAAGAAATTGAATTCCTGGGTGGGTTGGAGGACCTCGATGGGAGGTAGGGAATGAAAGTGGTGGAGAGCCAAAGTTTAATATTAAGGCAATTAATGTTTCTTTCTCCCATGAAAGGAGTGCGGGGAGGTTGGCTCACCTGGGAGCAAAGGGCTTCTGGGCTCGAACCCCCACCTACACAGGGATTTGGAACACCCATTTTCTCACCGGGTACCAAGACCGAATTGTGATGACAAGGGCAGCGAAGGAAAGGGGTCGTGGTTGGAGGCCTCAGGTAGCTGATTAGGAGAAATAACCTAGTTCTTCGAGTGGAAGAAGAGGTCGTAAGCCAGTCTCTAGCCTCATTAATGAAGCGACCAATGCATACCGCGAATGGACCAGTGAAGAAATTAGGAGACTGATTGAGGAATGGGAAGCCAACCTGAATCGCCAGGCGAGCGCAATGGATATAGAGATGGAGGACTGGAGAGGGATGGTGCTAAACCTTGGGCATACTCGTGTGCTGGTGACCCAGTTCAAACAGACCTTGTACCTATATTGGATCATGAAAATACTCCTTGGCAAGGCCCTGGAGAAAATTTTAGTGAGCATGGTGACAACAGTGCAGGACTTCCCCAATTACAAGCAGGACTTCCAAAAACTACAATTCCAAATGCAAAAACAGGACAGACGCCTCAGTCACATCAAGATTTACTTCCCATGTCTTTTTTCACAAACAATGCTTCCTAGTTCCAATGCTAAGGACCCAGCTCTGGTTGAATCCGCTTTTGCTGAGAAAGATGAATAAGATTATAGATGGTTTTTATTTTTTGACTAGTTCATATGCGGATAGCTTTTAATTTTCAGTTTGAAGTTGTATGTTTATAGAAAAATATAGTATGGACAAGGACATGATTTACAAACTTATATATCTTGGGTAGAAAGACTTATCACTTTTTGTTACTTGATGGCTTATCATGCAAGTAGGTGGACAATAGACTTGGTTTCCCACTGGGAAAGTTGAGGCCACCTAACCAGTTTAATGTGGTTGTAACTTGCTTATATATTAATGAAAATGGAAGGATCTACCAAGCTTACAAAAAAAAAAATAAATAAATTACTGAGCATTCTTTTTAAAAAATAAATACCTTTGAAATTAAAAAAAGAAAGAAAAAGAAGCACTTACCCCCTATTTTTTTTCGAGGAAACAAATCAACCTCCTTCTCAACCTAAGGGTTAGAGCAAGGTTGTTGGTACCAAGCCAACCCAAAGGTATACTTAAGGGTTCACTAGGCCTGAAGCCAATACAACAATATTCATAGGCACGAATCCATTGCAACAATATTTATTAAGGCATTATAACTCATCATGTCACTGGCGGGGATGATAATAGCCATTCTATCCAATTACCCATGATAACCCCAATTGACTTACTCCCTACCCTAATTTAACCCTTTTTAAAAAAAAATAAACTTCAAAAAAATGCAATTAAAGAAAAGAAAAATAAAAATGAAGTTTGGAATATATATATATGTGTGTGTGGGTGTGTGGGGGGGGGGGGGGGGGGGGGGGGGGGGGAAGGAGGGGGGAGGGGGTGGGGGTTAGGGTGGAGAGATAAAGAGAGAGAGAGAACACAAATAATTTTTTTGAAAAAAAAAATGAAAAACAACATGGGGTTGGTGGGATTGTGGGTTGTATACGAAGGGTATTCTTGGAATTATCCCCGCACCCCAACCCATCCCCTCACCCCAATCCCACCATCCTTCCCCTTGGGACCCCTCTCCCCCTTCCTCCACTCAAACATGATTGTTAAAGAAGTGGAATTTCTCCTTTAATGGGAAAGCATGGATGGAGGTAGGGCGAGAGGTGTAGGGAGGCCAAGGATCCAAGGGGGTTGGGGGGGGTGTATTTGGGCTATAGGGGAGATTATGTGAATTATCCTATGCCCCGTTACCCCCTAAAACCCCTAAGGTGTAGGAACAAGACAATAACCTTTCACACCTCCTCAGTGGCTAGCTCATCACTCATTTTAGTGGCAGTCTACCTATGTTACTTTGACCCAATGTGAGTTTCTTTGGTTATTTCCATATTATAGAACTTATCAAACATAGAAGATATGTATGGTTGACTATGGAATTCTTTACTATGGTACAAAATAGCTAGTCAACTTGGTTAGTTATATTTATCAAAATACTATGATTAAGAGATAGTTCACTACTAGCTAGCCACATCCATTTCACTACACATTTCTAGAATGAAATGCTTATAGTACAATACTTGAATTTGTTGTGCGTATTTGACATTGAATTTTGAGAATACAACCTGCATTTTATATATGAAGATTTAGATATTGGACATTAGAAATTTAAATCTACCTTCTTTGGTAGATCTATAATTAAAGAACATGAAGTCCCATCTAGTATGATGGATTCACCTTTCTATAAATTCTTTTTAGCTCTACTAACAATGTCACAAATGAATATTCTAGTATAGGAATCTCCTTATCCACTAGATCTATATTTGAGATGGTACATTGATCATCTATAGAATCCTTATGATGGTGTTGGACCCGAAAACATTCAAGGGGTCTCCCTAATATGTGGTCCCAATTAGACCTCACACCGTTTAGGATAGGAGCCTGATCCTAGATATGGTGTGGTTGACAGTTATCTTAAAGATATGCCTTGGCTCTAAATGTTAGCAAGAGAGAGGAGTGCAAATGAACTTTCGAAAAGTAAGGGGGTGTGCTTGGTGAGTGTTCAATCGTATGTGTGCCAAATTTTTTTTTATTGTGGAGGGGAGGAAAAATGAGCCACTAAGAGAGAGGTAGTAGTACCACCCTAGTAGAGACACACATGAACAAGAGAGATATGTACAACATCAAGCAGAATAGTTCACAAAGATGCGACGATCATTGCAACCAATGTAACAAGGAAGATCTGCCTAATATCCAACAGAATAGTCCACGAGGATGCGATAGCGATAATAGAAATTACAACACATTCTCACTATGATAAGTACCAAAATAACTGAAATATTTCAACTACTTTAGCATAGATGAAAGAAAACATGAATTACAAACATTCACAAAATAGTATTACAAATATCCATAATCCATGCATGAAGAATGTGTTGGCCCATAGGGCTTCTTATATTAAGTAAAATTTCCAAGACACATATATACAATGAACACCACTAGCTCCAATAGTGGAGTGTTGGAGCCACTGCTTGCTCCTCAAAAGAACTAGATTATCTCTCTAATGTCTTGCGTGAGGAGCCAAGGTGAAAAGTCCTTTGCTCTTACAACGAGGGTGTACATATGACAATGAGGAAGTGATGCTTCACCTTCTTTATGACTCTTCATCTACCCTCATGGTTTTTTGACTTCCTATGAATTTTCAACTTTACATGACTCTTCATATTCCATACATGTCCTTTGGACTTCTACTTTACAATACATTTTCAGAACATAGTTTACATCATTAAACACAATGGTGTGGCATGTGAAAAGTCATGGCATGACACTATTGACACAGACTGCTTGATGTATGACATTGTCAAGCCATTGATGCTACTGTGTGTTGTAGGTTTGCTTGAGAATACTCTTCTTGTCACCTTCGCATGGCTTGGTGATAAGGGATCTTCAATGATCTCAAGTCTTGAATGGTGATCGCAAACTGGTGTCCCTTTTCTTTCTCTTGATTGATCATCTTGCATACTTAGCTACAAGATGTTCTTTCAACATGTTGTGCTCCTTCATCTCCTTCTTCATCATCTCTCCATTGCATAATAAGGTACTTGTTTATGCAATTCACTCATGACGAGATGACATCAGTTCGAAAACCCCCTAGTCTAAGATTGTGCATGCTCATCCATTGACTGAGTTGGAACTAGATGGAAGGCTCGGAAAAGGGCTCAGTGATTACACAGTTACATAGTTTAAGCAATCAAGGGGAGCCTTGAGCCTTGATACTACGTAGTGCGCAGTTCACGCTAGGATGAGGGGACAAACTGCATAGTTTTGAGGGTTAGTGTGGCAGGCTAAGGGGATGAGCACTAGGTGAGCACATTGCGCAGTTCTAGGAGACAAGAGAGGTTGGGCCATTGCACAGTTACGTATTTCAGGAGCTCAAGAATGAGATTGAGGCTAGAGGTTGCAGAGTGCGCAGTTAAGGTCAGGCTGTGAGAAGGAATTGCACAATTCTGGGAGTCAAGGCCAAGGCTTGAGCATAGAAAATGTGCAATGCAATAGTTAGGAGGCAGGAATTGCGCACTGCGTAGTGCCAAGAGGCAAGGTCATAATAGAGGACTGAGACTGTGTAGTGCGTAGTTCAGGGAGGTTGGGTGAAGCTAGGTTGCTTGGTCGAGAAATGTTTCAAAAAATGACTATGTGCGGGATTAGAGAGGCTTATGTGAATTGTGATAAGACTTATATTGTTATCACACACTTAGAATATTTTATGACACAACAACATAGATAATCCAGGACATATGACAATGCATTTTCCTCTACGAGACAAATTTACGACAAGTGTGACACTTAAGATACACTTTGCGGCGACCTTGACGACTCTTGTGCAACATTGCTTAAAAATTTGGAAATGAGTGTGATAGATGTTTACATGGTTATAGCAACTCATTTACACAAAAGTGACCTCTTGAAACCACCTGAATAGGCTTATATACATGATGCGACAACTAACATGCGAAAAGACAACATTTTGCCTATTTTTCAAAGGGGATAAAAACTCCTCAAGAAAACCATGGAACGAGTTTCAAAGTTTGTGAAGACAATGTACAAGACCAAGGAAGGCTCTGAAATTGAGCGTAAGCCAAAATTTGGAGGGTGTTGTAGTAGCGACAACACTTGGTGACACATTGGTAGAAATCTAGCTTCTCTGCCTTGGTTAGCTCTTCTGTGTGGGGTCTTGGTTCTTCGGGGAGTATTGATTCATTGTGTAGATTACCTTGGTCTCCCCACTTACCCCATGAATAAACATGGTCCCCTATATACCTTTCTCAGTTGAACACATCATAATATTCAATGATATCACAAAGTTTTAAGTTGGGAAGGGTAGTGAAGTTCGCGAGCTTAAGATTTTTAGAGTATGCTTTTCATCTTTGGTGTTTCTCCGTTGCCAGCAAGCCTGGACAGTGCCACGATGGAGTCACTACAAGAACAAAAACATTTCTCCGCTGTCAATGAGCCTAGATAGTACCCCGACGAAGTTTCTTGCTTCACCTCTCTGCGGAGGAAGCCTTTCTCTTCTTTCGCCTTGATTTATTTATTTTATAAGACTGTGCATTGAAATTCATTCATTTTATGGGTAGAAGAGAGATCAAAATTATTGATAGAGAAGAGGTTGTTCCTTCAGAGAAGCATATAGAGACCTTTGATTTAGTTTGCTCATTTAGATTTTTCCCCTTCTCCTCCTCTACTAATTGGATAGGCATGACAACACCAAAACATAAAAACTGAGTGTGGGCATGAGGTTTTCCTGAATAGACATAGGTTCATGGTTTAACCAAAACTCTCCTCATAGACGGATCATATTTTCCATCGGAACTTCATCGACCAAAAGATATAACCAACATAAGGAAGATGGAAAAAAAGTTAGCCAAATGTTGAAGTGTCACAAGACTCTCTTTTAATTTAGCCACACATAAAGAAGACAGGAAACACGTTGACACACAACATTTATTTACATGACACACACAGAAAACAAAAACAAAATCAAACAAACAAGAAAATACTATGTACATAGTGTAGGGAACAACCCCATATCATCATTGAAAATAATGCTTTAAGTCTTGGCCATTGACAGGGAGAGATTCAATCCTCCTGTCAAGTGATTGAAGATGATACATGTGTTGGCCAAGATTTTCGTGAATTGTGAATGGTCCAATCCACAGGGATTGAAACTTGGTGTGTTTTCCTTTTTCCTCGTGGGCTTTGTCCCACTTCAAGACTAAGTCACCCACACTAAATTTATTCTTCCCTGCATACTTCTTGTCAAACCACCTCTTGATACGGTTTTGATGGAGTGAAAATCTTTCTTTTGCTTTCAACCTTTCTTCCTGCAACTTGTGAAGAGTGTCCATCCTATGCTGCACTAATAAGCATGGATTGCCTTGGGATTCTTGTGAAAGTTGGAGAGAAGACAAGTAAATGTTAGGAGGGAGGATGTATTCTTTTCCATACACTAGGAAGTAAGGGGGGGTGTTCAGAGAGGGATTTGGCATGACTCGGTCAGCCCATAAATAATTTACCAAAGCAGAGTGCCAGTTCCTCTATTAAGAGAATATGGTCTTTTTGATGATATAAATAAGGTTCTTATTTGTGGACTCAACAAGACCATTCCCATGCAGATAATAATTAGCTGAATGTTTCAATACAATTCCATTTTCTAATGCAAAATCATAGAGTTTAAGTAATGAGAAGTATGTTGCATTATCAAAAACAAGTGAAGTAGGAATTTTGAACCTGGAAATGATATTATGCTAAAGGAATTTGATGATATTCCCGATCATTCACTTGTTTAAGCAAAACTTCTTCTGTCCATTGCGTAAAGTAGTATATGGCAGTGAGAATATAATGGTGTTGCATTGATGAAAGTGGAAATATTTATCCAATGACATCCAAGCCCCACTGTTGAAAATGTTCTTCCACTACGATAGGCTGCAATGGGCCGGTTGACTTCCTTTTTCGGCCAGTACGCCTTTGATAAAACGAACATTTGCGGATGTAAGCGTGAGCATATTTGAACAATGTGGGCCAATAGAAATCGACCCGTATGATTTTATGCATAGTTGTGTTACCCACAAAATGCCCCCCGGTTGGTCCATCGTGGAGGTCACACAATACTTTCTCTGAATCATGCACTTCCAAACACCTAAGCAATACTCCATTATGGTGCTTTCTGAAAAGCACCCCATGCACCAACTGGTAAGATAATGCTTTGAGTCTAAGTGCCCTCTTCTGTCGTGTAGATAAATGGGAGGGCACGGTGCCATGCTCAAGGTATTGGTGCACATTTGCGTACCAAGATTTTGTGATAATAGTGGGAACAATTCACTCTACATTGTACATTTCGATTTCCTGTTCCCATCCAGAAGGATCTTCTTCTTCTTTTGCATCCACTGCTTCTGTTTCCAGTCGACATAGACCATGGCCCTTGAATGTGTGGTTAGGACTGTAAATCGTACTCTTGTAACCTGATTATCCACTTTTCTCATATATCACCTAGCTCTTGTTGAAAAAACAATGATCTCACCGTTGGGTGCAGAACAAAGATAATACAATGATTTTTCAAAAGATAGGGTCGAAAGTGCTTCACTGCTTTATATACTGCGTAAGATTTTTTTATCAATGGTGGGATAGTTGAGTTTAGGTCCTTGAAGACTAGTGCTCATGAAATATATTTTCCACTCATTGTTCTGATCATCCTTTTGTGTAAGCACAACAATGAGAGAAGTGTCAGAAGCAAAGGTGTAGAGCATAAAATCTTTGCTGGAATCTAGGCTATATAGAGTAGGTGCTTCTGCGATAGCTTGGTTGATACAAGAAAACACATCCTTTTCCCTTTTATCCGATTTGTAGATTGCATCCTTCTTTACCATCTCCTGTATTGGCTTGATAATATGAGCGTAATCAAAGATGAACTTACGGAGGAAGTTGATTTTCCCCAAGAAGGATTGCACAGATTTCTTGTTCACCAGGAACAAAATCTATTTAATTTCTTTGACCCTCTCCAAGTTTACTTTAATCCCACTTTTGGTAATGATGTGGCCCAAGAGGTTACCCTCGGACACTACGATAATACTCTTCTTGGGATTAAGGGATATCTCGTACTTACGACATCGCTAAAAAAATTTCAGCAAATGGCGTATATGGTTGGATCTCTTCTTATTAAACACTATGACATCATCGAGATAGACTTCCACATTTTTTCAACCAATCCGCAGAATGAAATGTCCATGGCGCGTTGAAATGTTGCACAGACATTAATTAACCCAAATGGCATTCTCTTGAATGTGAACATACCCCACTTAGTGTGGAATGTTGTTTTAAGTCTGTCAGGCTTTGAGACTAGAACCTGAATGTATCTCGAATACCCATCCAATAAAGAAAAAAATTCTGACCCCGATACTGTTTGCAGTGACTATTCCAAAGATGACACGAGGTAGTTATCTTTGTCCGAGGTGCGGTTCAGGTTGCGGAAATCAACACATAAGTGGATTCCCCGAGACTTCTTCCTTACTGGGACCAAATTCAATAACTAGGTAGAATGTTGCACTTGATATATGATTCGAGCATCCAACAACTTCGTTAGCTCCTTTTGAATGATAGGCTCAAGCGTAGGATGTACTTTCTGCAACTTTTGTTGGAACGACTTAGACCCTTCTTTGATTGGAATTACAAGTTGGATAATTCGCATCATAAGTTTTGAGCTCGTCATATGTCCACATGAATACATCTCAGTATTGCTTGAATAAGTGGATAAAATATTTCTGCTGCTGTGGTGTGCAACAAGTACCAAGATTGATATACTTCAGATCCTGTCAAGTGGATAAATCATTCTTGCGGACAAGACCGATCTCCCTAGTATCAACTGATATCTAGCAACAAATAGAACAAGCAAATCTACCTTTCTCTAAACATATTTCGATTCATTAATAAAAACTAAGAGGTGTTTTAGACCCTACCTTAAGTCCAACGCTAGTTTGTGGCAGCCACGCTCCAATAGCTCCAAAGAGTCTCCTTTTAAGAACCTGCAATCACAAACAAGCACACATCAAAGAACACCTGCATAGCTAATATAATAAATCATGTTCATCATAGTGATCAAGGAGTCTATGAAATAAACCATATAACACAGCTTATTGAGAAAAATAAACTTGATTGTATTAACTTTAAACAAAGAAGAACTTTACAACCTTGGTGCCTTGATGTTGTACAAGCTCCTCCCAGGGTCCAAGCAAGAATCTCCTCTACTTTGACAAGCTTCACACTCTTCCCAATGAGATCAAAAGGTATGTGATCTCTCCTCTCAAGCTCAATTAGGAAGTCTAAATTCCAACAGCATTTATCTTCAAAAATATTCAGCTTTCAACCTCCCAAGTAACCAGCTCAATGCCTCATTTTATAGTGCTGAGGAAGGAAGTTACAAGGGCCACCAATGGAGGGATAGAGTCCTCCTCCAAAGGGATAAGCTCCTCACATCAAGGGGTTAGCTCCTTTCATAATGGGATGAATGAACCACCAAGGAGCGAACTTGCCACCTCAAGATTCCCTCTAGAAGCTTCCAGAAATTACTCAAAGTGAGTTTTTAAGATTAAACTTCCGCCTTTTTGACTTTTACAGGGGTCCGCACCCTTTACTTTAGAGACAGAGTGGGCAGGTCCACAGGGGACATGACCAGTGGGTGCGGGACCGTAGGCATTTCTAACAGAAAGTGCGGGCCCAGAGTTTTAGAGCTTTTGAAGGGCTTTCTTTCATTTTCAAGGCTTGACATGAAGAACTGAGGCTTAAGACTTGCAAAGGAGGTAAGTATGAGTGGTGATAGACTCACACAGGTTGCAGAAAGTCATGGTGACAATTTTTTGTGCAACAGATTGCCCCCTAAAGTGCGAAGTCTGTAATAGATGAGGATAGTATTTATCATCTAAGAAGAGTGAAGTACTTTATCATTTCGAGGATCATCTTGTGGAGAGCCCGGTTGGAACCTGTAAAAACATTCAATACAATATATATATATATATATATATATATATATATGTGTGTGTGTGTGTGTGTGTGTGTGTGTGATCATATCATCGCTGAGGTAGGCATTCCCATACTCAGATTAAAACTGACTAGAAAACTAAACTGCTCTGATACAGGAATGATTTTGTAATACATCACAAGTAGAAACATATGTAGACACAGTATGGGCGCAGCCATCTGTTTATGAATAGTCCACTGTATAATGAATAACAAAATTCCTCGCAGCCTGGATGGTGGAAACTAGATCCAGGGTCTTGATTTTTGCTTCTCGAACTAGTACGATTCTATCCATGTGAATGAATGTGTCGAAGTCGAACATGGTAGAAACCACTTGATTACCAGTCAATGATGTAAACTGTTAACAAGTGTGAGAGAAACCACCAGTAATGTCAATGGCTCTCAAAGTACTTAGAACAATCCATGAAATGTGAATAAATGAGTCGATGTCGAACATGTCACGGAATCCTTTGATCGAAGGTCAATGATGCAACCTGTCGTCGAAGGCGAGAAACCTGCCATTGAGGCATGCAGATTCCAATGTACTGACAATTTCTAGCTCATCTTTCTAGATAATGAGCTGAAGTCGATAGAAAGCGATCCGTCGTAGGCAAGCCCACAACACAAAATCATAGATCAAGTTTGAAGAAATATGTATGCAAGGACTAACTCAGGGATGGTCAAGATGGATGACAGATATTTTGCAGATGAATGGTTTATTTGCACTGACCTCTTGAACACATAACGACATTGCAGATGGTTTGGTGACAATTGACCCAAAGCTAATACCCAGAAACCGACTGAAGACTTTCAATATGGTTTGATTAACTGTTAAGGATTTCCCAACCCAGGTGAATAAAAAATGTCGTGTTCAAGAGTGGTTGAATGCTTTTCTGAGACACAAACAGGTTCATTTTTCTCTCTTTTTGTTGGGTCCCTATAATACTAGTGATTACCCCATTACTATTGTAGTTATACCCCTTATTTATATTGTTGTGCCCCTATTACCCCCATATTGTTATTTCTGTGCCCCATAGAATCCCTCTATTGTTATTTTTGTGGCTTTATATTATTATTGTTAGGTCAGTTGGATTATATTGTGACTCCTTAGACTCCTATATATAGAAAGTAGGTTTTGTCATTTGAATCATCCAAGAATTGTTCATTTATGTAATGTAAAGGAGGTTGCCCCCTCGAAGAAGCTGAATTCTAAGGCGTTGATCTATCTTTTCTATCTTTTCTTGAGTTGGTTTCATAACACTTTTCCCCCACCATTTCTGGCAAGTACCTCTTTATTTTTGACAAGCTTGAGGAGGATAACATTTGCTTGATTATAAGCTCATCCTTCGGATGAGTCCAACTTAGTTTAAATTCGAACCCTAAGAAAGAGTGGTCCGTTCTTGTTTCTAATTGAACAGGTCCTTTACTGTGAAATTTTAACGAGTCCAGTATAGGAGAAACTCGGTGTTTTTCAATTTTAGGGAGTCAGAAGAAAAACTTAAGAAAACTCCATGGTTGTCCTTTTTCATAAATTTGTGTCTCCCAAGCCCAAAAAAGTATAAAATAATACTTGAGAGAACCGCTTGATCATTACGATCAAGGAGTACTTTTCATATTTAGTGGCCCTGATCTGAAAAAGTAAAAAAGCGATCAAAGACACGTCATTTTATTACCAATATCGAACTTGAAACGACAAAAGTCCGACAATCTTTTCACGTTTATACGGTCAAAAAAGAGCTGTAAGTGGACTGTCTTTTTAATTCCATTTTAACGAGTTTAAAAAGAGAAAACTTGGCAATCTTTTCATATTTTAGGAGTCAGAAAAGAGCTTAAAGATGACTCTAATGTTTTTTGTTGAAAATGATCAATTTTGCCTGAAAAATCTGAAATTCTGCACAAAAACTCAAACATTACTCATACCTGTTTAAAATAAATAAAAATGCATCAAAAGTTACCTTTTCAAAGTGGAAAATAAACAAATTAAAAATTCATTTATTCAAAAAAGCTTATAAAAAGGGCTTTTGTAAATTCATTTTTACCCTTTGACTTTGGAGTGAGAAAAAAGAGCTTTTGGGTAAGAAACTTTCCGTGAAGATTGCGGAAAATCCATCCGTTGGAAACGAAAACTGTCACCTCCTGGTAATCCACATCACTTTAATCTTGCATTTCAACCGTTTGAATTTTGTTTTTAGGTTTTTATTTTGATTTTTTAGAGATTTCATTTACTGTTACCATCTCCTGTCCTGAACTCAAAGTGATTGCATTTACTGTTACCAGACTCTGCGGAAGCGCAACACTGCATGTAGCTACCAGATCCCAAATGTGTATGGCAGTAGACTGTTATCGAGGCACCATCTTCAAGTGGTGCGAAGCTGTGTTGGCTAATGTAAAAGGCCAACTGACTAGAGCAAAGAACGGACAACTAAAAAACTTTGGATATGGTTTCTTGGTTGTGAGCTTTGGTCAAGAGAGGGTTCCGATGTTGGTCCCACAACATCTTTCCATTGAGGCTGGACTTCCCCGAGAGCCCAAGCTGATGCGTTGGGTTGCAGTTATGGCCTGTCATCCTGAGGAGGGTTCATAGTTTGTTTGATTTCCTCCTGAGTATTTTCGTTGGTTGGAGAACCAAATTTTCACGATTCAGGATTTTCCTTATGCTGGGATGGATTATCGTGGTGACCCAGACATGGCTCTTCCACCAGGAGAGTAGTGGGATGACTCAGGTTAAATTATTCTCAACATTTTCTAAGTTTTAATTAATTTTTTTTTGTTGTTTTTAAATCGTCCAAAAGTGACAGTAAAAGGTTTCAAATGCAGATGTAGGTCCACAACGACCAGCCACTCTCCGGCCCTATGAGAGGAGACACCCAGCTGCAACAGTACCAGCCCCACGGGACGAATCTACAGAGACCCTGGCCGAATTGGAAAACCATCTAGAGCGTTTGACAATAGACATTCCAGAGACTAGCATAGATGACATTCCTCTTAGGCTACAGCGCTATGTGCTTGGAGTCCCAGGACCTTTCAGGAGGTTCCTTTGTAGGGTGGCCCGAGCAGTGGTTTCTTATCGTGATCATCACCAGTGATAGGATGATCACCTTTTGTAGACTCATATGACATTTTTGCTTTTTGTACTATCATTTTTGCCGATCATAAGGTGTTTTTCAACCTATGATCGAAGACGATGTATATTTGACACACTTATATGCTATGCTATATCACTATTACTGGCTATCTTGTAAAACATGCTATGGAATGTTTTTAAATTTACTGTTTGATTATTGCAAATGTCTACTTAACATTCGAGAAGCAATTGCATCTGCTAATGTATTTAAATATCTTGGAATATGCTGATATTCAATATAGTCAAATTCACGTTCCAAGAGACGAACTCTCAAAAATAATCTTAATAACACTGGATTTCTAATGGCATAAACTCTATTAAGCTATAATACAATGAGTTCAGAATCTAACCTCACAATCAAACTCCGAATCCCAAATTATATGGATTCAGATAATAACTCAATCACTGCACTATACTCTGCAATGTTATTCATTGTTTGATCGAGGCTTACCCCATGCATAGATACTAACTCATCAGAGGGTGAATAGATAACCCAAGTTGCGGAAGAAATGTTCCGTGTACTACGACAAGCACCATCAGCAAACCAATATATTTTTGAAGAGACGTCGACATCTGCAATATCAAGAGTAAAATCAAGATAAGCAGGCATAATGACCAAAACACTCTCTAACTAAGCACACTTTTCTAATCTAAAACACACCAGCTAGAAAGAAAACTAATCTAACTAAAATCTCCACACCCAGATTTAAGCATAATATCTCTTCAGATAAAGACCATTTCTGGGCTTACCTAAAGAGACACCGTCAAAATCTACCAATTCATAGGCCCCTTTGGCTAGCTTTCACTTAACAACAAAAGGACCATGCCACATAGGTACGAATTTTCCAGCCCCTAGCTTATCATTTGCTTGATCGTATAGTAAGACTAAGTCTCCTTCCGAAAAATCACAAGGTGTAACATTTCGATTGTACTGAGCTTTAATTCGTTTGACATGAGTTTCGATTGCTAGTGCAGCATCACGTCGATTCTCATCTAGCTGAGCCAAGTACAAAAAACATTTCTCCTCTTCGGAAAGTGGCTGGAAGTAATTCTATGGCTATTTGCAATGACGGGATTTTGCATTCAATGGGAAACACAGCTTCCAAACCGTAAACCAGTTGGAAGGGAGTGAAACCAGTGGAAGTTTTTACTGAGGTCCGACATGCCCAAAGCGCTGAAAATAACATGTTATGCCAATTTGACCGATGAATACCAATGATCCGTCGGATCATGGTGACTAAAACTTTATTGATGGCTTCAACCAGACCATTAGCCTGTGGGTAATAAGGAGTAGAACTATCATGACGGAGGCCAAGCTGATCTGTCAGTTTAGTCATCATGATGTTTCGAAAATGATGCCCATTATCAGTAATAATCACTTGTGGAACACCAAATCTAGTAATTATATGATTGAAAACGAAAATTGCAGCAGTTTTTCCATCTGCCGCAAATGTAGGCATCGCCTCGGCCCACATAGTAAAATAATCTACCGCAAGGATGATATACGCATGCCCCCCGGCCGAGTGAGGGTTACATGTAATAAAATCGATACCCCATTTTGCGAAAGGACCAACGACAATTATAGGGTGGAGAGGAGCAGGTGGAGCACGCATCTTTCGATCAAAAATTTGACAATTGTGGCATTTTTGGACCGCGTAAATACAATCTTTAAACAAAGACGGCCATAAATAGCCAGCACGCAATATCTTTTGGGCTGTGGCATACCCAGACATATGACCGCCGCATGCTCCAGAGTGACAGTCATTTGGAACCTTCTCAGCTTCTTCATGAGTTAAACAATGTCGGCAAACAGAGTCCGCCCCACGACAATAGAGTGTATCTCCAATAATTTTGTATTGTTGGGATTGGAAACATATTTTCCATCGCTAAGATCATGAAATGTCAGGCTGAAAAGATTGGGTTTGGAGATAAACAATGACATCTCCATACCATGGATCAAGAGTGCTGATAAGAAACAAGGATTCGTCCGCGAGGGGATCTTCCGCCACAGTTTCAGTATCAGCACGCGAGAAGTCACACATCAACTCCGCAAAAACTAAAGATTTCTTTGACTTGGATTTTTCAAATTCCAAGTCAAATTCCTGCAGGATAAAAATCCATTTGGAATACTTGCCCCCTAGCAATTGTTTGGTAAAAATATAGATCATATGGTTACAGTCAGAAATTACTGTAGTTTTGCGTAGTAAGATGTAATGACGAAAATGTTGGACAACCTGAACAGTTGCCAAGGCCAATTTCTCCACATGTGAATATTTTAACCCAGTCAGATTCAAAGTCCGACTAAGGTAGTAAATCACATGTTCACTACCGAATTCATCTTCCCGAACTAACACCATTCCAATGGTGGAATGAGAAGCGGCGAGGTACAAGAAGTAATCTTAGTTGTAGTTGGGAGGATGCAATAACGGTGCATGGGTTAGCGCGTGTTTAAGTGCATCAAAATATTTGTCAGCTATCTCATCCCAAAAGAATGGAGTGTTTTGTTTTAACAACTTGGTAAAACCCTTTGTTATCTCGGCGTAGTTAGGAATGAATCGACATAAAAAGTTTGCTTTCCCCTGCAAACTTTGGAGTTGGCGAAGAGTCGAAGGAGGAGGCAATTTGACAATAGCTTCAACCTTCGAAGGATCGACACGAATGCCGGCTTTTGAAACAACGAATCCCAGTAAACGACCCGATTCTATACAG
This sequence comes from Pinus tabuliformis, assembly GCA_031772625.1. Lineage (NCBI taxonomy): Eukaryota > Viridiplantae > Streptophyta > Pinopsida > Pinales > Pinaceae > Pinus > Pinus tabuliformis. Next base: position 814,200,175 of record CM062807.1, on the reverse strand, counting down.
AAAACACATTTGTGCGGATTCAACCTAATTCGATAATGCCTACATCTCATGAAGATTGCTCTTAAATGAGTGAGATGATCGGCTCTACGTAATGAATGAGCAGGTAAATCATCGAGATAAGGTTGCACAATGTGCTTGATGTCATGAAACACATAAGACATGGATCTTTGAAAAGTTGCTCCGGCGTTCTTTAATCCAAAAGGTAATTTGCAACAAGAAAAAGTCCCCCATGGGCAAATGAAAGTTGTTTTTGGTTGATCAGTAGGGAGAATGTTAATTTGATTGTAACCCGAAAAACCATCCATAAAGGAGAAAATTTCGCTGCCGGCACAATCATCAATGATTTGATCAATATAGGGAGTTGGGTAATTGTCCTTAGGACAAGCTCTATTAATATCCCTATAATCGATACATATTCTTATCGTTCCTTGCTTTTTGTTATCAGGAACAATATTCGATACCCAATTCGTTAAGGGAATTGGATAAATGAAACCTGCTTTAAGTAATTTCTCAACTTCTGCTTTAATAGCAACAACTTTTCGCAGGTGAATCTGACGCAAACGTTGCCGGACGGGTTTAGCATCCGGGTAAGTTTTGATTTCATGAACACAATTGTTGGATCGATTCCTGGCATTTCTTCGTATGACCATGCAAACACGTCATAGAATTCTTGAAATAGGGCTGTATAAGTTCAGAATTCATCGTCCATACAAGAAGCACCTATATGAATGTTTTCAACAATTCCGGGTTTTACCGAAATATCAATAGGAACCGTTCAAGATATATTTCCCAAATTCATTTCAGAATCAGGATGTTGCAGCGGATTCTGCGGTTCTTTGACATAATCAGTAGTAAAAATAGATGAAAAATCATCCTCAAAATCATCAACAGACAAAAGTTCGTGGATCTGCTCATCAGTATGAACAAGCTCGAAAAAAGTTGTTGAATCTGAGTTTGATATTGAAAATGATTCTCCATTGACCACATTCATTAGATCGATTTCGGTTGAAGAAGGGTCGGAAAACGACTGTACAACCTAGTATACAATTTCAAATGGACTCAAGGGCATGGCATCACCAAATGAGTCCACCTCGGAATCGGAAGGTACGATCCAAGGATCATCGAAAGCAATGGTGTTCAATGAAATCATATTGATAGTTGCATAAGAAGGTGATACGTTAGGAGGAGGAAAGGAAAAAGTTCCTAGTAAACCAAAATCTTTAACTAATCCTACCCCAACATCCTTATAAGGGATAGTTGTTTTGCCGACATGCTGGATACTTTCAGAAGAGGTTGGGTCAGATGAAAAGTGTGTAAGCTAGTCTATAGTTACGATCTTTCCATTATGAGGAAACTTTATAAGCCGAAAGACCGATGAAATAACAACAGTCATAGCATAAGACCAACTACGACCCAAGAGAAGGTTGTAATCAAGAGGGCCATCAACCACTTCCACATCTAGATTAACAGTTTTGCCTTCAACCCCTATATGTAAATCCTGTAGGATGCCAAAAGGATGGAACCCACGGCCATCAAAAGCCTTTAGAATCATCGGGGATTGATTGAGTGTAGGAGAGTCAAGCGATCTCCAACACTGGATCGACATAATACACGTTGAAGCTCGCTCATCAATCATAGTCCTGAAGCAAGGTTTGTTTTTGACTATCAGTGGAATTTGGAAAGCCATTTGATGAGGTAAGCGAGGTGTACTATTTTCTAAATCGAAGATTATAAGGTTCGAGTCCTGAATATCAACAGCTCCTATAGCTGACAATAGCAATTTATGTTGTGCTAGACATGATTGCAGCACCTCCAAAGCTGACATTGCTAAAGGGGAGACAACTAAGTCTTCAACAATGTTATAGTTCTGAGCAGCTCTCGCATGTGGATTGAAAGTTGACTTTCGAAGTATACCTTTAGCAGGCGGTTTGATCACTAAGTCTGGGTTAGGTTTCTCGATCTGTAGCAGATCGGTACCAGGAGTTGAAGTTGATGGGTTTGAATTAGAAGATTCTGCTTCTTTACCACCAACAGGACTTTTACTTCCATAATCTTGCGATCATGTCGCAATCCTAACATGGGACATCATCATTATGGGTTCTTCTGAGGCATTTGAGGAAGAACCGATCATCTTACTATCTTGACTAGGAAAAGGATCCTTCAAGACAACAGGCATTTGAGAACCTTTAACGATTTTCGCAACCTCGGCGTGATGAGGGCAGTCTCTTGTAAAATGCTCTTCTTCACAAATGAGACAAGGATAACGAGGTTTACGTTTCTTGTTAGTAGATTCCGTTTTATCTGATTTCTCTTTCGAATTTTGCTTATTTTTCTTCTTCCCCTTCTTCTTACCACCAGATTTTGATTTGGCCGTAGATGATTCTACGACATGAATATCGGCAGGAATTTCCACGGAAGAGTCTCCTATCGGGGAATCTGGTAAAGTTATGATAGGAGAAGAATTATTTGACGATTTCTTCTTACTTTTGGTATTAACTGTACCAATCATACCATCAGCAACATGAGACCCTGAAGGAGCTGCAGTTATTTGATTGTTTTTCGGAAGGTCGGGGATTTTCTCATGTAAAGTACTCGACTGCGTATAAATGAGGTCAAGGTACTGAGCTTGAGCAATTACTTTCTCTTCAGTAACAACTCCTACCTTAGCTACATCCTTAGTGATTTTAGGTAATAATGATTTAACAAACCATTCTGCTAAGATTTGATCCGGAATAAAAACTTTCACTAAACGCCGTCGACGCCTCCATTCATGGATATGATCTAAAATATAAGTGGACATTGACTGTTTTAATGAAGTTAATAACTCCGTGCCATTGTCATATCTGACAGGCAACTGAAAATGAGTTAAGAACGAAGTGGCTAACTGATTAAAATTGTAAAAAGAGCCCGTGGTAATTCAATGTACCACTTGGCCGCAAGACCAATCGGAGTGCGTTGAAAAATACGTAAGCGAATTGAATCATCTATGATGGAGTTAGATGCACACCAGAGGTGATAAGTCATCACATGGTTTGACGGATCCTCTCCTGATTTACCTTCAAACTTAGGGATATCATTGGGCAACTTATTCGGCATTGGCGGCCAAAACGGAAGGTAATTAAGTGGATCGTTCGTAAGGCGCGAAAAATCAGGCAAGTCCAAAGTTGCTATGAATGGTAACTGACGGTTAGGGTTACAAAAACTCTGGGTCATAAGACCAGCCCCAGGAGGAGGATATCCAGGATAACTTGGAATTGGAATTGCATTCGGGATATTATATCCTCCTGGAAAACAAGGATTAACCGGACCGTACTGGGGTTGTTGAGGTTGCTGATAAGTATACCCAGGGTATGGTTGATACTGATAGACTGGGTTCTGCATAGCAGGACCGAATTGGTACTGTCCCTGGTACGGTTGATAAGTAAATTGAGGTTGACTTGTGACAACCGTACTTGGACCAGGTTGTCCTACAGGCATCTGAACCGAAGTCTGAATTGTAGGTCCAGACTGAGGTAAAAATGCTTGAGGAGTTGATGCAGGAATAGTAGAAACCGGAGCTGCCGATACTCCAGAAGTAGGTGTGGAAGATTGAGCAGATGCTGCAGTAGTTGCAGCAGTCGTTTGAGGCAGAGTACGAGGTGTACTAGGCCCAGGCTGAGAAACTACCCCAGGTGCAGAAGTTTGAACAGTAGACTGGACAGGTTTCTCGGTTGAACCAGAAACCAAAGGTTGTCTAGGTTGAGATGACATCTACACATTAGGTTGCAAAATCTGCTAAGTTTGTGATGGATCCCACACATTCATTCCGGGGTATGGACCCATAACAGGTTGAGCGTATTGAGGACCATAACCGGGTTGAGCATAGGGTTGATAATTCAAAGGTACATTTCCAGCTCCTTGAACAAATGATTGACCTGAAGGTGGTTGGAAACCTTGAGTTGGGTACTGGCCTTGAGGTTGATATCCTTGAGGCATGTACTGAAACTGGGGTTGGCTTTGAGGTACATATTGATACTGGGGTTGACCTTGAGGTATATATTGAGTCTGGGGTTGACCTTGAGGTATGTACTATCCCGAAGGTATGTATTGTCCTTGGGGTTGCCCCCCAGATGAAAATTGAGTACCCTGAGGTTGCCCCCCAGGTGAAAATTGAGTACCTTGCGGCTGCCCCCCAGGTGGTAACTGACTACCTTGAGGTTGCGGATTTGGAGTAGTACCAGACATCATAAGAATTTCTTCTACGCTCAATGATTGAGTTACATTATTACCAGTTGATATCCCATGTCCAATGGGTTGAGGAGATGCTCCCGAAAAAGTACCAGAAAGTGACTGATACCCAGAAGGAACAGAAGGACCGCCAAATAAAACTGTTTCCGGTGTTTGGGAAAACATGGATGACCTGTTTGACATATTCAAAGGAGGATAAAAACCTCTAGGTGTTGGGTGAAATGGAATTCGAGGTAGTGAAGAAGCAAGACCCGGATTTCTAAAATGTTCGTTAATGATATATACCAAGCACTACCTCTAGGTGGACTGTAGAAAATTGATTCATGCTCCCTAAGTTCTAAAGTTTGTTGATTTTCAGGGAGACTTATATCTTCTTCTGGACTAACAAGCTCTTCAATGGAAATAAGTCACAAAGGAAGATTTTGGGTAATGATTCTTCCTACCCTGGGTGAACCAGGACCATTGGAAGTTGGAGAAGAAAATCCTGAGGATGGAGTAGCAGCAGGTTCAGTTTCAGGCTCAGAAATTTCAGGTTCTTCAGCTAATTCACTAGTAGAAGAAATACTACCAGTAACTTCGGAAAATGAAATTGGTTCAGAAATATACTCTGTTGCTTGAAATTGGTAATCAGGATGAACAACTAAAGAAGATTCTCCTTCTTCTGGTGACCCAACTCTACTTTCACTAGGAGTTACAAGAGCTCGTAGCCCTTCAAGCTGACTTGGTGAATACTTGGGAGGTTGCCCCCGAAGTCTACGGGATTGTCTCGGTAATTCAGCCATGATTAAAAAATTTTAATTACTTCACACACAAACAAAGAAAATATTAACAAAACCACCTAAAGTCTCTAAAGAACCAAACAATTTGAGTCACACGCCTAAAGAATCTAGGAGTTCAAACCACACACAAACAGTAACTTTCCATACCGAAAACACTAGTTGGTGATGAAATCCAATGTCGCAGAATTCAATACAGAAATGGTGGTTGGAACAGTTACCCCGACAACCTTCTTAATGAAACAGACTGGCACAAGTTTCTCCACTAAACTGTCTCGAGTGAAGAGAGCCCCCCAGAGAGTCCAAGTGAGTCTAGTCGACGTCTGCTCCAGGTACAGTGGGATCTTCCCTCCACCGTCACCTTAGGAAAGAATCCTATAGATTATGGTCACTATGGTTACCAACATAGACAAATATACCTGGGGGAATATTCTACGATCCGACACAGACACAAGGGCAGAGTAACAAGCTCAATCCCCTTGAAGGCTCCTTGACATAATCCAAGGTTTACCAACAAGTGACCCCAGGCTCCTCGACAATGGTCAATCCGAGGTTTACCGTTTTTAATACGTGTATATCTTCTATCGTTCCCAATGAGGAAGGATTGATTACCCCACTGGTTCGGATATGATCTCGTGCTTGACTCCTTTAAGAGGAGCTTCCCAGAGCATAGATGTAACAATTGGAATTTATCTCCTACCACAAGATATAGCTACTTGTTTGTTTAAACTATCTTGGAGAGTTAATTACTCCCTACTCCAAGATACTAGCCTAAGCTATGTTGGTGATAAAGAGCCCTAGAAATAAAATGATTACTAGATAAATTTTACTTTAAGCGTTATTTTTATGGTTGTTTCTTAAGTCAAAAGGTATGGAGATGAAACTTTATGGTGTGAAGACTCGACTCCAAAACACTAAAAATGCACCTAAGATGATAAACAATCCTTTTTCTTCAATGAATTTCTAGCTAAAGAAAGAGTTGAGAATGCAATTGCTTGAAAAACAAATCTTTCTTCAACATATAAATGAAAAGAAAATCTTTTTGTCTTTTCCAACAAACTCAAAATGAGACTACTAATTATGCTCACGAAAAAATCCTTTTCTTTTTCAACAATCAAAAACTACAAAAACAAATTCTTTTCAAAAGAGATTTTAAAATTCCCAGAAAACACTCAAAACTATGAAAAATCTAATCTTGAGATCTACAATTTCTAAAAACCTAATTGAAGTAAAAGCTTGAAAAATTTATTTTTGAGATGTTTTACTTAGTTATCAACAAACTAAGGACTAATTTGTTCAGAATAACAAATTAATCAAGAAACACCCAGCTATGTTTTCTTTTTAAAAAAATGAAATTCAAAAGTTTCCAATAAGTTCATTCAAAGCTTTGCAAAGAGAAAACGAGATCTATTTCTCACCAAAGGCAGATTTCACAAATAAGTCAAACTCATCAAGAAGACCAAAAAGACCAGGGAATCTGAGGTTTCTTAGGCTTCGAATCTCTGAGTTACTACAAGGACCAAACGAAAATCAAGCCAGGCACGCAAAACTTCTAGAAAATCACCTAAAACCAAAAATGCCAATGGAATTCACTCACAAGAAGTTCCTGACAAGACACATGCAGATCTGGGTAGAGGCTAAAACACATAAACAAATCCTAAGCTTAACTGGATGAAAAGCTTTTAGGTTTTTCAAAAATTTGATAGGGTCCACAAGCCCCCGGTATAACCAGGTGCGGTACCGCACTGTGCAGTAAAGAAATAGTGCGGGGATTTCTGCAGTATGTTACAAATAGTATGTGTGGTCCTCTCTCAAAAACGTGAAAAAACAAAAAACAATTCACAATCTACAAACCTACCCAATCCCACACACATCAAGCAAAAACCAGAAATAGAGAAATTTTTTCTCAAGTCAAAGTCAAAGTAAAGGCAAAAAACCAAAATTCAAGTCCCCAGTGGAGTCACCATTTTGTCAAGCGGATAAATCGTTCTTGCAGACAAGACCGATCTCCCTAGTATCAACTGATATCTAGCGACAAACAGAACAAGCAAATCTACCTTTCTCTAAACATATTTCGATTCATTAATAAAAACTAAGAGTTGTTTTATACCCTACCTTAAGTCCAATGCTAGTTTGTGGCAGCCACACTCCAATAGCTCCGAAGAGTCTCCTTTTAAGAACCTACAATCACAAACAAGCACCCATCAAAGAACACCTGCATAGCTAATATAATAAATCATATTCATCATAGTGATCAAGGAGTCTATGAAATAAATCATATAACACAGCTTATTGAGAAAAATAAACTTGATTGTATTAACTTTTAACAAAGAAGAACTTTACAACCTTGGTGCCTTGATGTTGTACAAGCTCCTCCCAGGGTCCAAGCAAGAATCTCCTCTAATTTGAAAAGCTTCACACTCTTCCCAATGAGATCAAAAGGTATGTGATCTCTCCTCTCGGGCTCAACTAGGAAGTCTAAATTCCAACAACATTTACCTTCAAAAATATTCAGCTTTCAACCTCCCAAGTAACCAGCCCAATGCCTCATTTTATAGTGCTGAGGAAGGAAGTTACAAGGGCCACCAATGGAGGGATAGAGTCCTCCTCCAAAGGGATAAGCTCCTCACATCAAGGGGTTAGCTCCTTTCATAATGGAATGAATGAACCACCAAGGAGCAAACTTGCCACCTCAAGATTCCCTCTAGAAGCTTCCAGAAATTACTCAAAGTGAGTTTTTAAGATAAAACTTCCGCCTTTTTGACTTTTACAGGGGTCCGCACCCTTTCCTTTAGAGACAGAGCGGGCAGGTCCGCAGGGGACATGACCAGTGGGTGCGGGACCGCAGGCATTGCTAACAGAAAGTGCAGGCCCAGAGTTTTAAAGATCTTGAAGGGCTTTCTTTCATTTTCAAGGCTTGATGTGAAGAACTGAGGCTTAAGACTTGCAAAGGAGGTAAGTATGACTGGTGATAGATTCACACAGGTTGCAGAAAGCCATGGTGACAATTTTTTGTGCAACAAATCCTTTTCTATTCCCATATTTATCTGCTCGTGCAATGTCGTTGAGATGTGGTTCTTTGCATTGAATGGCCCTCAGAAGCGATTCTGCAAGTCATACATATTTTCTAATGATACCAAACCTTTTAGCAAGAGGTTTCCTTTACTTGTGCAAGCTACATATTGCAATGCCTTCTTATGATCATCTTCATCGATCGCTCCATATTTGAATACATCGACATTTGCCATAAAATGCAATATATGTTGGTCATCATTGAAAATGTGTAAATTAGTAATATTATTATGGACACATGTATTATAAAGAATATCTACAGAAAAACTATCCCTAAACAGTGATAACCTAGCAACAACATTTTCCAATGCACCCTCAGCTGTGTTACACATTCTAGGAACATAAACAATATTAAAAGCTTGGAATTGTGAGATCAAACGACATACCTCTTGTTGGTAACTTTTGAGATGAGGTGACACACAATGTATAGTATCACGTACATGTTGTACAATAATTTACGAGTCACCTATTGCTTTGAGAACCGCAACGTTGAGGTCGATGGCTCTTTGCAAACCCAAGATGAGTGCTTCGTATTCTATAGTGTTGTTCGTGCACTCGAATTCCAAGTGACTAGAGATCAAATGTTTTCTCTATCGTAGGTATATTAAAACACAACCAACTCTAGAGCCCTCTTGCAATTTGGAACCATAAAAATACAAAGTCCACATATCATTTGTACAATGGCTACATACTGCACTAGTACTATTATTATTACTACTAACTGTACAAATATCATTTTCACCAGTTGGACTAGGAAGGAGCTCCAACTGTGTATCTGGTGGGACTGGGGATGGTTGAGCAAGATAACACCCCAGTTCAGTTTCCAAAAAGAAGTTTCCAAATATAAGGTTTGCAAAAGCCATTGGCTCATTCTCACCCTCTAAGGGAGTTACCATGTGTTTCATATATCACTTTGAGTTCACCCAGATATGATTGTTTCTGCCCTTATATGGAAGCCACAAATGTGACCAGTCTGTTGCGAAGTACCCTTGTAACTTGCTAGACCAATCCCTACTTAATAATACACCATATGCTTCCATAATGTACACTACTATGTTTATACATTGGTGAACTCGATGATCAAATGATAAACGAATAAGCACATTTTTTAGTTCACCAATTGCATGGAGAAGAGTCCTGTGTTGAGTATTCAATCACCTCTACTTATTTGTATGAAACAGGGCTACTCACCCATTTTGTAAATTTACTTCTGATTGCTTCCTAAACGTTTAAATGTATTGTATTTCTGCTAAAGGAAGTTGGTAACCTGAAAGGACTTGACTGTATTTGAACCTGTGAATCCCTATGGTCTTTCTGTCGGCAACATGCCTTGGACAAATGATTGAATCGATTGAGCCAACCATTGGGGTTTATTTATAGATATTATCTATATAGTTTTTTCTTTGTAATCTACTGATCTCCTTTTGAACTTTTTCATTAACTCATTTTTGTAGATTCTTTAAATGCTAATCTTGGTTGTTTACCTATTTTCTTATAAATTGGAATCTTTGTTGATCTTTACATGTGAAATTTGTAACTAGTTTTTACAGACTTTTTATTGATATGTATAGTTAATCTAGAGTTTCTAACTTTCTTGGTACTCTCACCCTCAATAGGATAGGCTTTGTCGCTTATATTTTCAATCAGATGTGGCAGAAATTTAATAACAACTTTACTAACAAAGACTTCAAAATATTTATGTTGCATTCAACATTATTGAAAGCAATGTTATTGTGGATTGTCTCTCTAGTTATGCATTGTGTCTCTAGTTATGAAGAAGCATAGCTTGATAATGTTTCCCTTTAGTTTGTCAATCAGATTAGAATATATGTCCTTCAACAGTGGGCTAGTAGTGGGAAAAGGTTGGTTATATGGGGTCTATCCCTTAATCTATACGAGACCTCATTGAAGGGAGACAATATTTCTCTCAAACCAGACCTTAAAATCTTTTCAATTCCCCTTCTACAGGAACTCCAAAATCTAGAATATTTTCAGAGGGATTTTGCACAACCTTTATATAGGACTTGTTCCTTCTATCCTGAACTGTATGAATAGCTTTTGATCTCTTTGAGGGTGACAAATAGCCTTTCAAGACCTTACCTTTGCTATCTCTTTGATTGGTTCAATTGGAGCACCAGGGATTGAATAGAGTCGAGTAGGGGAAACAGAAGCAAGCGACCAGAAAGGGTGGAACACTAGACTGTCCCTTGAATGCCCTCGCCATCAAGCACCCTTGCTAATCATGTTTTCGATAGAATGAAGATAGTCAGGCAGACAAGCCCACTGCTTGACCGGTCCACTTATAATAATATTCTTTCCATCTATTCATAAGGCCACACACCAAGTTACTTATCTTAAACAATCACCCCTAGATCCTTATCTCTAGGTTACTAGCATCCTTTATTGTGTGACTGCATTACTAGCTCCTATGCAGACTAAGAACTAGAGCAGATTATCATATATATATATATATATATATATCTTAAGTTTAAGTTTGATTTAGAGAAGAGATTATATAGTATAATATGATAGAGCTCTTCATTCCTCCAACTCATTTGACACCCTTGCAGGACTAGCAGAAGATACAAAGGAAATGAATGTTAATTCTCTCGTTTTCCTCTCTCTACGGAAAACAAACTTTATGAATTGAGATTTAATTCAATATAACCAAATATATAGATGTATAATGTATAATACAAAAGAATGATGATTTTTAGATCAATAATATACTGTGAAGGAAAGAAACAAGATAATATGAATTTGATAAGCAATATACACAAGTTTATAGATATAATATATAACATGTTGCAAGACTGAGTTTATAAATTGCATGTTCTTTACATATGAAAAATGCAACATACTACCTCTAAAATCCAATAAAAAATGTTGGAGAAAGATCTAACATACTTTGAACATCCATAAGAGAAACAAAAATTATTCCTATTATTTGACAAAACAAAGCAATTGATACAATAACAGTCAGAGTCAATATTATGACCTCAATAATTTCATTATTAAAATATACCATGAAAAGATTTGACCAAGGCTGAACTTAGATTTCAAGAACTGAAAAACAACAAGAATATCTATCAAACAGTATAGACCCTTATAAATGTCCACAAAGTCAACACAATCAGAATCATGCACTAAAGAAGACTTGAGACACTCATTGCTAATAGTTAAAAATACAATTATATGGAAAAGAGACAAATTTAAACTTACTGTTCCTATCACTGTGGCTCCAATACATTGTAAATAAATAAAACTCTCTCTCTCTCTCTCTCTCTCTCTCTCTCTCTCTCTCTCTCTATATATATATATATATATATATATATATATATATATTATGGTTATGCTCTAAAATACAAGTTGGGAATTGAGGTCTCTCTCTCTCTCTCTCTCTCTCTCTCTCTCTCTCTCTCTATATATATATATATATATATATATATATTATGGTTATACTCTAAAATACAAGTTGGGAATTGAGGTTTAAGCACAAACCTTGTAGGGTTATTATATATAGTCATCAAAAGCCATGCATGTGGCTGATCTACTGCTTTTAATTCTATATGTTGTTAATTGGATCAGAGTTGATGTTTTTTGCTCACAAATCACCATGAATGCTAGGACTCTTCTACTTTGATGCCATTAAGTGATACAAAACAGAGCACTGGTGGATATCTTAACCTCACCACTGAACAAAGACCCTGTTGGCAATAAAACAATTATCTTATTATTAAAATCAACCTCGAGCAATAAGACCTCTTTGCAACAACTACTAAAAACTGAAAAGATAAATCAAGTAGGGAAAATAATAACAAAGATCACAATTTATGGGACCTCATTACAGAACAACTAGCTAGGAAACTAATATCACTGATGACAGGGTTTGATGTTTTCAGCTTTAGAACAAGATGCAAAATTTGAAAGACCACTTCAAAATGTCAATTTGAAATACGGATGGAAGCTTCCTGACAGTAAATTCTCTGTGAAATTGATGCTAATGTCTGGTGTCAAAAACTTCAAGTTGAGAACTCAACGCTCATGCAAATGCAATAAGTGAAGAAAAGTCAAGAATTCAAAAGATGGGAGCATATTTTCTATAACAAGTGGAGTTGTGCGGCTTTCTAAAAAATTTCCTGCAAAAGACACATGTAATGCATTGCATGTAGAAACATCATATACAAAATTTCTTAATCATCCATTGATAATTGAATTAAATATACATTGCAACTTGTCTGAACCCGTGGGCCCGTGATTTTACCACTTGTTTGACTCTCGGCCCACTATCTGACCACTTGTCTCTCTTGCCATAACCAAGCACCTTTATTTGTTCGTTATGCTCATTATTGAGAAGGAATCATCAATCAATAGATTTCCCCTAACCCCTCTGGGACCAACCCCTCCTAGTTGTTGTTTAATATATCTGTGCATGAGCTCCAAATATAAGCCAACTCAAAGCTCACCTCTTAGCTCATTATAACTACCCTGCAACCACCTCTACGCCTATGGAAGAGAAATCCAACCTCAAAGTAAGCAGCGACATGGGCATAAGCATTAGTTAGTGGAACATAGTCCATAGGGTCAAGGGTAAGAATACCAACTCCGTTCTACCAACATTTCTCCCAGCATACTTGTACATTCCAACTTTGTTTTGCCTGGTAGATCTCGTAGCGGAGCCCACAAATACCAATAAGAGTATACTCGCATCTGCGAGCACTTCCCTCTCTACACGCTTGTGTTCTATGAACCATTCTATGAGCCAACACCCTTGTAGTAATCCCTCAGTGAGAGTGAAGCAGGGTGTGTGGTTTAAGGGTGGCTACCCTCCTTGAATGCCCATGGAGAGAGATACACTAACCCCTATGCTTCCCGGTTATACCAGGTGAAGCATAGATGTGAGGCATAGGAAGGAGCCAACCAAGCCCTAATCAACACAATGAAAAGAGGAAATCCTAGTCGAGGTCTGTGAGGTATAGGAAGCAACCATCCAAGAACGAGATAGAGAAATTTTGTATAAATTTAAGAAAGGTACAAGTAAAAACATATGAATAAATCTAGTATACTACCAATGTAATGTTTCAGATGGTATATTATGGAAGTTTTGTTTGTTTTTTAGACTCAGACTACAACGGTAAGTGCTTTGATTTTTTTGTGCCTTGATTTTGTTTTTAGGCTTACGGTTTTGTGCTTTGATTCTCTTCAAAGGCCCTACCTTCTAAGGAATTCAAAAACATATGCATACATACATCATTTGATGGGAATGGAACAGATGAAGGGGATTTTGAACATGCTATCAGCCGAAGATGGAGAAGGGAATGTTACCTCGTAGCCAAGGCAAGTAGGCCATCCTCAAAGCAAAACTTGACTCTGAAGTCAATAAATATACATAGTTAATTCATGAACCAATAAAAAATAAAAGTATAAACACTACTCATGACACCATGAAACCATGCATATATACAACAGTTAATTCAAGCTAATAGAACTAAAGTCAAAGGACAAATATACGCAACATCATCAAAATATCTGACATTTTGGGGAATTTATATGTTCCCGGGCCATAAAGTGTTGTTGTTTTCATTTTCTCATTCTAGACCTCTTTGCAGAGTTGGACAACATTCTTTTTTGTTTTTTTCCATCGATTACGTTATTTTTGTTCTCCTCATGTTGCTATTGTTGCACAACTGCTCCTCTTCTTTACATCTTATCCTCTTCTTCAGAGCCCAAGTAGGAGGAGTTGGGAGAACAATACCCATAAATCTAGTTGGTTGAAAATTCAGTGGAATTTATTGTTCATGGAGAAAACAAGCACCTCTCAATAAAATGAGATAAAATGTCTCCACATAAAAATAAAATAAAGATACGTTAAGCATAAAACATTTATGAAGTAATGCTAGTATTAGTTTATTGAAATGGAAATTCTTGATATCAATTGACATTTACCTTAAGTTTCTCTACATATTGCCTCGATATGAGGCCAAATAAGACATCAAATTTTTTTATTGGGTGAAATAGCGGCAGGAAGAAATTCATAAGTTGAGAAAAAGGTGCTTCTAAAATATGAGATGAAAACATTAGGTTAAATGCTTTCAATTAAAAAGGACAATAAAAGAAATATACAAATCTGATTACAGTAGTCCCTACAGCCCCGAAGGGGCAGAGACTAATAAGATGACATACTTCATGAGCATATTGTATAGAATATATCTCCTCCACTTCTAACCCCTTAGTAATGAAAATGTTGAAAAATATTAGTTCTAGAGAAAAGAATGTAGGTTCTCCCTCTAGAACCTTGTTGGAAAGATCTTTGCCTCCAAGAAATTTCTAGCCCATCACATGGAAGGTGCTCTCCAAGATAATCTAGTTTTCCTTCATTACGGAAGTCCAAAGATGATAAGTCATCCGTACAGAAAATCTATATAATTTAATAAGTACTAGACTACTTGTCTAGCACAATACAAATAATGTAACTCAAGATGCCATAAATACAAAAATCATGTATCAAGTATCCATATATATATATATATATATATATATATATATATATAGATATCCAGGGATTATCCTTAATAGACGAGTCTCAAAAGTGGATATAATTATGGAAATATTGATAAATCACAAGAAAAAAATTAGTTCTAGTACTTGGCCTCCTTTTGCCCCAAGAAATATGCAATATAATTTTCCATACTACCATTTAAAGTAGAAAATAAATACAAGAAACCCTTGCTATATCTAAAGGGATTACATGAAGAAAAGGATTTTCTTTGGGAACAAAGGAAAAATAAGATTTAGATTACTGAGCTTACTAAAGAAAAGCTTGGTTTGGCTAAAATTCAAATCCTAGTAATTAATATAGTTAAGGTTGATTATGGTGATTCCTCTGGATTTTTTTTTCCACCAAAGCATGAATCACGATTTAAGAATACTAAATTCCTACCATATTGGTTTATACTAGGGACAAAATCTTGGTATAATTTATATATTATCAAATACAAAGGAAGGAAAATGCCACCATCTTGTTCAACTTGTTGAAATGTTTTTGGTGATATAAATTTGGTCTCAATCTGAGTCTCGGGTAGAAATTTATACCCCTCATAACTTTAGCCCATTAAGGGGGCCATGTCATCAAGGGAAGTATACATGGAACCCACATGGCCACATCTTGGCCACGTTTTGCCACACCATTGCCACATCGGAGTCCACATGGCACACTCATCATATTGATACTAGCACATGCTTTACTCTCTAGTATCATGGTTTCCCATAACTACTTTTCCCTAGGCCGGTATCTCCCAAGACAATTTCCCTCACTATCGCTTTCCCAATACTACCTTCCTGCAGGCTTGTAACACTCCCCCCCATACCGTTTCCCCTAGGTACATCTCCCAGTGTCATGTTCCTTGAGATTACACACCCTGGTACTGCATCTCCATGGGATGTTATCCCCTTAGGCCTCTTTCAGTGGTACCATACTCCGTGGGATCTCCTTTCCATAGAACTGTGTTTCCTCCATTGTTACATTCATGGGCCAATAGGTTTAAAATATCAACTAAACATTGAATAACCATTGATTAACATCATTTAAGTACCTTAATTAAATGTATTATTAAATTAATTCCTTTATGTCGTTCAACATATTTTCCAAATAAAATGTGTTATTTCAGAGAAGTTGTTCAATTCATTAGTTCTACGAAACTTTTAACAAACTACCATCACTACCCTGACGATCTAATCAAACTTGCATAGAGAGATGTGAACATCAATTCACCATGCATGGACACACAAGTTCTCATAATTAAACATGAAGAGTTGTTGCCTATCTATCAGACATTACCAGTCCTCTAAACAAATTGAACGAATATATTTACAAAAGCCATTGCATTCAAATAAGAGAGTATAAACACACAATTTCTCATATGAATCATGAACATAACATTTGAAAACACAATCCAAACATTCATAGACATAAAATAAATCATACCGGTCATAAGTAAAGCATTGAACATCATGGTTCATGATTCAAATATATAAATGTAATATACTTGTGTGTATGTCTCAAATAGGCTTGCAACTAAAGGAGGGACTTCCACTCTCCACCAAACCATAGGCAAGCTACACTGCAACATTCTTGCTGCTAACCACCCCCAAGTTAGAAATAATGTCTAGTGAAATGCTTGCTCAGGGAATTCATACCAAAGTCTTAGTTTAACACTCAAAGTATGGAGTCTATTATCCAGGTGGTTTATCAATTGCCATCTAACAATGAGCACCAAGGTGGTTTATCAATTGTACGTAAAACAAGCACAAAGTTGATTTATTAGTTGTTTCCTAGCAGTAAGAAACATAGTGGTTCATCCAAGGTTCAAATGGGGTATTAGGCCGTCTTGGGAGTTGGAATCCACTATCTAGGTAGTTTATGAGTTGTATTTTCATAACATTCACAAGGGCTTGAGTTTCACTATCTAGGTGTTTTATGTTACTTAAAAAGCGCCACAATGACCCATAATTCCTTTTCCAGGTGGTTTATCATCTATATAACAAGCACCATAGTGATTTATTCATCCAATGAGCCTCTTAGTGACCACATAGGCTTAGGCAACATATTCCATTGGCCTCACATGGTTCACAAGGATTTAAACCAAATTCACAAGGGTGTAATTATTGCAAAGTGCACTACAAATATATTCGACATCACTCTATCTTTTGTTGCCAATGCCCAGCCATGCCCACACATTCGAATGATCTGCACTGAGCCAATGCCAAAATTAAACCACACAAGAGAGCGAACCAACAACCAGAGAGCCCTTTCTCTTCAACTACATCTTCCTCTATTCTTCCTAATGTCCCTATGTGTGTTTGAGACACCACATGCCAGTATCCTTGATCCATTAGGGGGATGTGGAACGTCCTCCCTCCATCGCCTCCAATCACATCTAATCAATTTATTATCATTTAGTAGCTCTCCCCTAGTTGTATCTTGTAAATCAATTGTCAGCAAATTGGCTCAACTAGATCTACCAAGGGATGACTCATTAACTTCAATGTTTACATGCAAGGCTAGTTTCATGGCCTTTCAAGTAGGCAAGAAAGAAAACTCCCTTGGAAATTAGGGTTTGAAAGGTCATATCCTCCTTTAGTCGGTAAGGAAATTTAAATGTTTTAAATACATAATGTATCAACCAACCATGGCTCCTGCACCTATGCTCACATCACAATCACATTACAAAATTTGGGTCAAATGAAAGGGATGTCACAATAGACATATGCTCCAAGGGTTGTCCCCTATGGAATGGCAAAGGCAATCTTATTTATACAAAGCTAAGAAAACAATAATAAATTTAGATCCACATATCTTTTATTTGGTTACAACCATTTCCTAATAATTAGAAAGTAAATATTTCTAAATATGTTCTCATGAATATCTCCAATATATTTCATAAAAAATCTCTAATATTCTTTCCATATCCAAGATAATTTGATAGTGATTCTTTTGTATCAGCTACAACCACCCTCCAAAATTTTGCCTTAGCCTCGTTTTGGAGCCTCCCTTCCAACCTTCACAGTAGCTTGCCTTGCTTCGTCAAGTTCATAAGATTTAGTGTCTTTCTTGCACAAAGGCAACCTATCGGTCACAACTTGATCCATTCCCTTCATAGGTTGTTCACCTGGACTTGGTCCAGCTGCAAGCTGAGAAGCTTCCCCTTGAAAATTGTGCATTTTTGGAGGGCAACCAACCTTCCCTCCAGAAATTGCGCAATCCTCTCTGGCAGCCTGCTGGGCTCCAGGATTGAGCAATCCTGCTTGCCAACACTCCCAACATAATTTGCGCAAATTTTCCTAGCAGCAAGTTATTCAGCCCAATATTTGTGCAAATTTGGGCAGCAGTCAATTGCTCTACCCATAAATTGTGCAAATCTCCTGGGCAGCCAGCCTAGCTCCCAACCAGAAATGCACATTTTTCTCCAGCAACTGAGCAGTCTCTTGCATGTGCAGCTGAGTTGATTGGTTCCCTCCGGGACTGAGCCAAACAAACTTGCATGCATGGGCTGCTTCTCCCAAGGCATCATGCAAAGGCATCCCTTATTTCAGGGATCTATGTTTAACAGTTGGAGGTTACACGCAAGGAGCAATTTCTAAACCTACCACCAAGTGTCGTTTCCCCTAGATTCGTGGCACGCACGTCACAACCTCTATGTTATCAAAACTCATCAAACGAACGTTGCAGATGTCATTCGTCACATCAACCTTACAACTCTGACATCCCACATCACATCTAGGAGCAGTCGGCACGTTAAACTCCATTGTTTTGGGGTAAGTCCACTTCCCCTGCCTTGAGTGCATTTCTGTCACTTTTTGTATTTTCACTTGTGGGATTACTGTTTGCATCATTTCTTTGAACGCTTGTTGTTGTTTGCATATATACTAGCTTGTCTTAGCTCTGTTTCAATTTTCATTGCTATCTCACTGCTTTCACATGCATGAAACTGTTTTTCACGGACAGAACTGCCTCACCCACATGCATGTTGATCTGTTTGCTGAATATTTAATTCACGTTTTGCATGCACTATCAATCACTTCTTCTATCACTTAGTGTCACCATGCATTCAGTGACTTCTTTCTTTCAATTTCTCATCAACGAGTTGGGCCAACCTTGGCTCAGACTTTGCCTCCACCAAGGCTGCATTGCACAATATGGGGAAGAAAGGCTCACCTTCCTCTCCAAAAATGCACATTCGTACCCAGCACTGGCCTCCAGGACTAATTTGTGCATTTTTGGAGGACAATATTGTGCAAATTTGTCCCTGGACCAACAGTCCTTCCCAACTGGAATTGCGCATTACGCAATCCCAACCACTATCAGCCATACTGGACTGTGCATTGCATGGTTCCAGCAGTCAGTCAGTCTCCCAGCAGCCTAGATTGTGCCTTGAGCAGTCCTGGCGGTCGGTCTCCCGACCTCCCGGCCGAAATTGCGCAACCTTCATGATCATTCACCCAGGTATGTTGCAAGTTAGTTCTCATGTTCATTTTGGTTTTTGACTCATAGATTGCTTTCCATGAGTGTTTCCATGTCTCTAGGTATCGTAGGTGTTCATCTGCCTCTTAGCAGTACATGTACAATGGTTTCCAGGGGAGCAGAGACGAAGACATTGTTTAGAACAAACTTGGGGATGCAGTCGATCAAGTGTCTATGGACTTGCCTACCCATGAAGACATCAAGTTGTTCGTAGACAAGGACATCAAGATATGACAGCAACAACATCACAATGAGGAGCATCATGAACAACAGCTGAAGATATCATACCAAATGCAACGAATGCAAGAGGGGGGTTGTTGATAACATGGAGACGGAACAAGGTTGAAAACTCAAGTAGGTCCATTGATGATGAAAGCTACTTTGGAGACTCCGGCTATGAAGTGATGGCACAACATGAAGATCGCATGAAGGTAGAAGATGGAACAAAGAAGGAGTTTCATGTGATGAAGCAACAACTCAGGAAGAACATGAAGTTGAACAGATAGACGGATGAGTTGCAATAGGAACATGAACAATAGTTGGTGCAACATGCACTCACGGATGAAACTGTGCCCGTATATGTTAAGGATCCATCCCAGTAGCTGACACAGAGCAGACATGGTGAGCAGTGTTGTTGATCGCATGCAAGGGATTCAACATCATGCATGTTGTTGAGCAGACACAAGCAATCCAACCCGTTCAACACACTCACCAAGGCGAAGACAAGAAGCAATTCCAATTGGGGTTGAACATGTACTTCGGAAAGTTGATGCACTTGACCACCAAAACACACTTGAAGATCAGCACGGACATTAGGCATCAGTGTGTTTCCAGTTCAACTGTACCCAATAAGACCATGTGCATGTTAGTAGACAAGTTGGATGAAGGGGACTAACCAATGCACTGGTTTCAACAGAGGCAAGAGTTCGCTTCAGCAAGATGTCGAGGTGCATGCACACCATCACGGATGACCAAGATTGGCATCGGCTCACCACCTTCACCATCACAAGCATGTCAAAGAGTTGGTCTCACCACAGTGGATCGAGTGTCAGTGATGTCTTGCAAGGCTTGCTCAAGCCATTTTACTCACATGAGTACATGTGCATTGTAATGTTGAGTCATGTCAAGTGTAATTCAAGTGTTAATAGTGGATGTAACAGTCATAAAGTAGGTGAAGAGTCATGAAGTTAGTTGAATGGTCACAAAGGGGAATGTCCAGGGTCACCCCACCCTTTGTTATAAATAGTCCCTCATAACTTACTGTATGGGCTTTTGGTTAGCCAAGCTTCTACTAAGACTATCTTGAAGAAGGCTTGGACAATATTGTAACGCACTTTGGCATCTCCACTGCACGGAGCTAGTACATCTCTTTGGAGGAGCAGGCAGATGTGGCTGTAACATTCCACTATTGGGGCTAGTAGGTTTACATGGATGTATTGTATGATTGTGACTTACACTTCTTTATATAATAAGAGCCAACACATTTTCATGCATATGTTGTTATTGTAGTTGGACTTCTTCGATTGCTTTAATGATATATGTTGTTTAACTTACGTACTTGTGTATGAACTAATTCACATGCAATTATATGAATCTTGTTGTTAATGTGTTGCATATGTTGTTAATGCTATCATTGTCCATGTTGACTGCTCTGCCGGACATCAGATAGACCTTTCACTTGAAACTTTCTATAACAACCTATTGTACTATGAAACAACCGCAAACCCCCCCCCCCCCATTTATGTATAATAAAAGCTAATGTTAGACATATAAATGGGGACCCTTCTTAATTTTTTTAGTCTTTAGAAAATAAATCCTAACTCTAAGAAATCACCTTGAAAAAACTCTTAGAACCATTTAAGTTTAGGATCCCCATCGCAGATCGCAAATCACATTTTTTTGTGATGATAAACACTTTAAAGAAATTGCGATATGCGATCGATCCTCCCGTTACGACATACCCATAAAACCCCTTAAAAAATCACAAATCGCATTTCGCGAAAGTCGCAAGTAAAAAGACCTGCCACAATGTCATCCGCCAACGATTTGCGAAATGTGATATTGCGATATCCGCAATCGCATTTCACATTATGAATAGGTAACATTATATAACATTGTTTTAAAAATTGTGATGTGTGAATTAGGCAGCACACGTGGGAAGTAACTATGTTTTAAATATAATAATGAACAGTTTGACAGGGTAATTAATATTTGGCGGCCCAAGGAGAGGTAATGATTTAGCACATTATGGCTAGCTAATGCTGAATATCTTATTTGAAATCTTCCCACGATTCAAGTCTTTTCACAAATATTTCAACCTTAATCTCCCAATATTGTCTGCGTTGATATATCTTGTCCATTTTAGGCAAGCTACAAAAGATATGTCATTGCGGAAGGTGATGCAGAAACAAAAAAAAACTAAGCATTGCAGAGTCCAAGATTACAAAAATTTCTCCTATATTCTCTGATACGGTCTGCAATGCCGATGGAGGTGCAACATCTTGGGAGGTGATATACAATAGGCTTGAGGACGAGCATCCCAATATTACTATCACAAGAGAAACAACTGACTCAATAAGACCTTCGGGACTCCAATTCAAGGATGCTACATGTTCTTTCCTTCATAGGATAGGAGCGAGAGCTAAAATCCTCCCATTCACTGATATGATCGGGTGGGTGGTGGAAAACCTCACCATTGAAGATAGGCAATTTAGAAATTCGAAAATGGAACTCATGGGGTCATTCAGAGCAGAGGACCTAAAGCAAATGTACCATATACCTGACCCTCAGGACATATATGATAAGACATACATGGCCAACTTCTCCAAGAAGAACGAAGAACCCCTCAAGATGATTCAGGGCTGGAGAGTATTGGAGAATAAGTTCAAATTCGATAAATCAGGTATGTATCCTATAGCCTCTTTGGCCAACCCCTACAACTATGCAGCTACTATGTTATGTAGACTATACGGGTTACCTAATAATGCTAAGTTCTCCATAGAATGGATTCCTCTTATTGATGCCTGTGTTAATTCCCACATCATGAATTGGGCTACCATCCTATCTGATAACCTAGCCACCATCATCACCAAATATTGACAGAAAAGGTCCTCCTCTCCAGAGAACCTTCCTCCATTCTATTTTAGTACCTACATTATGGACACCATTTGTTTCTACACTAAATTTCCAATCATGGAAATGAACCTTGCAGAAACCCTACCCTATCCATCTCAGCCATAAGCAAATTTGGGAATCCCATTATGTGCCCCATTTCTATAAAATATGTCATGTCGTTATTTTTCCATTGTATCAATTAATTTTCAATAAGAAAGCCCCCAGGTTTTCCCAAGAAGCTGCTACAGACCTTTTGGCTTTCGGAAAATATTTTGTTGAAGAATGGTTCACCTACATTAGGGTTTTTGGTAGCACAACAGACCCACATGTTCTCCCTTTGTATGTTTCTGATAAATTGTTAGCAAGAGAAATAGCCCACCAGACCGTGGGGAAAGGTCTGACCAAAGTTCTCAAAGAAAGAAAGAAGTTGCTATGGCCATCTTTTCCTATCAGGTGCGGTTCTTTCTCCTTAGCAAATTTTAATCATGCTATAAAGGAATCAGTAAGCCTAGAAGGTCTCAGGCTCCATACTTTGCCCAAAAGGTAGTTTGATCCAGACAAGATAGCATACAACATCACCACTTTGGTAAAGATCAAGCCTTATAACCATGAGGCTAATAATTTTGAGGACCTTTTACAGTCGGCTCAATCCTTCAAACAATCATTTGAATGGGCGAGGACAAATCTGAGTCCTGGAGATTTTGAGAGCTTTCAGGAGTTCAGGAACAAAAGGCTTGAGGTTATCCCACTACATTTGTTGAAAATCGAGGACAAGCCTACTCCCAGTGTGACTGTCAATAGCGAGGCACCTGATTCTCGCTTAGAGTCTCATGCAGATACAAGGAAAGCACTGAACATAGAGAAGGCCCAAGACATCGAGACTACTGCAGAATCTAATAGGAAATCAACCGAAAAGCAGGGTATGAGTACCCCACCCAAAGAAATTGTTTCGGAGATCAAAGACAACAGTCTGGAATAGGAGTGGGATCAATTCAATAAGAAATTACAAGACACTCCCAAGACGATAGATGCCCAGGAAACTACGGAGTATCAAACTCCTCTACATGTTTAGAAGAATACAGACTCTGAACCGATGGACGAGCAAGCGACGATGTCTCAGCAGACTGAAATCATCCTTGCTCTGCCCACATTGGAAATTGTCTTGAAAGTAACTGAAATCCCTCCTCTTGATATATTCTACAGCCCACTACACAAGGTTGTAGTAAGGAGATAGAGGAAAAGGAGAAGGATTGAGACACCTGAACTCTCACCTGGGAATGAGAAAATGGACACATTTTGGAAGGATGTCCCTTCCAACCTAGCTGAAAAAATGACAAGATTGTCACAATTTACAGGAGCATACACAACTGCTACCATGGATAAGGCTACTAAAATATATATTTTGTTGAAATAAAAGAAGAAAAGATTGCACAGCTCGAGCAACAACTCAAAATAAAAAGACAAAGTGTAAACAGGTAGGCCGCTGAGCAGCTGGCCCAATTGCAACAAAGCATGCAAGTACTGAAAATAAGCCATGAGGCAAACATATCGGCCAAAAATATGCAACTACAAGACTTACATCAAGCTATGGAAAACTATAAGGATGTTCCTACTGTCGAGGAATTTATCAAAGAGGCGCTAGAGCATAATTCTCTCTTATTGAAGCAACAAGAAAAATTTTGCCAAAATATGTCACATATCGCCCCTTATCTAATCACCAGTGACCAACTAACGGATAAGGCGATTGACCAGAGAACTGATTTTACTGATCTCAAAACTAGAATCTCAGAGTTCATTGAATGGTAAGAAACAAAAGAGGGGAGGAAAGCCATGAAGTCGAGGGACTTCAACTTTCATTTATGGTTATGTCAAGTCCTTCCGACTTTGGTAAGGCCCTAGAACCAAATCAAATTTGGATATTCTCACAAAATTCTTTCCTTTATATGATTTCATTGGATGTAAATTCCTTCTTGAAAGATGTTTGGTACTTCAAACATGGTTTTTATAACATTCAATATTTGGTATCCGATCGGATTGAAGGTTTCATTTTAGTTGATTTATTTTAATGCAAATATCTTATGTCAAACTCAGGTTTGGAATCTATACCTTACATGGATGGGCGAAGCTGTGAAGTGTATGATTCTAAAAATTATTTTTGGTTGAAGGATTCATACCTGTCACATGATTTTGAAAGTAATTAGGTCCTAATCCTTCTTGTGAATATTCTGACACTGATTATTTTCTTCATGGCACCATATATCTTCTTTAGTGTAAATAAATGTTGGTGCTATTTGTTGAATCAAGTTCAAACCGATTTATCTTCATCCTCCATTGAACAAGAATATTCCACTTTAATTGATTTATCTGATCATGACAACTGTTATTCATTGTATCATTTTCCCACTAGTATATCTCGTGATACTTGTTTTGAATCGATTGATCCTGCTGATTTATCAGTTCAATATACAAATACTTGTCGAGAAGTTGAGGCACTTCAACCTTCGTTGAAGGTTATGTCAGGCCCTCACTATATTGACATGATTTCTAAATATGATCAGATTTATTTTCCCTCGAAAGCTTCTCATCTTGATTCCCCACCATTAATTTAAAATTCTTTCTCTCAAGGATTTCAGGATCATCATGAGGAATGTTTTGAATCTCATGATCCAATATATCCTTAATTGGAATCATCTTACTTAGTGTTCCCTTTTGCTAAAAGCAATTTCCGATCTCTCTTGATGATTGCTAAGCAAGACAATATAGGTGCAAGTATATTCACAAGGAGCCATCAAGGTTTTTTTTCTTACGTTTTTTATCAAAAGAGTAAGGTGGAAGGTCGGGTAAAGTCAGGTGATATGACACATCTTTCTTCCTTTAAGAAATAACTTCTATTTTTTGTGCAAGATATTAAAGTTCTCATTTTTTATGTTGCACATTACTATATGTCGATTGTAATTGCTCTTATCTTTTTGTTTGCAGGTTAGGACCAATTATGGTGGTTTCAATGGAAATATCATTACACTTATCCCTTAACTTATAGCTTGTTAGTTTAGGAGTAGGTCTAGTGGCACTTATTTTCCCTTGCATTGCATCAACCTTTTGTCCTGCTCTCCATCTAGTCTTTGCATCTATTTATTTTTGTATTTTGTGTTACATGATGCTTTTGGGTTTAGTCTCCAAGAAGTGACTTAATGTTCCACTATTGGAACTAGCATCTCACTATTGTAACTATGTACTTGGATATTTTACCCTATAATTGAAGCTCAATGAGCCAAGACATTTTCATGCATGTATCGAATATGTTTTAGGACTATTATTGGGATGTTTACGGTATATTTTTTGTTCATATGTACTGGAGAATTTGAATTATTTTAGTGGCTTTGGTACTCACCTTGTTGAATGTGTCTTGTATTCAGTTTACAATCGTTATGTGAACTATCTCTCTAACAAACCTTTTTATGCTTCTTTGTGTCTCTCTTAGGTTGGTACTATTACTACCTTTCGAAGACTCACTTTTTGTCTCCCGCTCGTGAAGGTATCCTTTTACACATTGCAATCAATGTTTCATAATGCCAACTTACTTTCTTATTCAAGGTTTATGCATGCAATCTCTTATGTCATATGTTGAGACCAAGATGAACCTTTGTGTTATGGTGGTTGGGCCGATACTCCAGATTGGTCTCCTACTCCAAATGGTGTGAGGTCTATTTGGGAATTCACATCAAGGAGCCCCCTGTATGTTGGCAGTATCCAACAACGTCAACATATAAATAATTAGACTTGTAAAAAAATTATATTTCACAATAACACTGATAAAAATTTCCCACCACATTCCAAATGGAGGAAAACAATGTAAGATTCCAAAAATGCTAGGGAAGGTTTGGAAGCCTTACCTAAACTAGGGTTGTGGAGATTGATGTCATTACTGGATCAAAAGTGGGAGTTTATGGCTGCATTAATAGACCAACACTACCCCAAAACCATGACCTAAATTCACAGATCGCTTTCTTGTCCTCTATATTATAAAAAACCACAACGAAAAAATCCTAATCCATAGGGTATATGTTCAATTCATTCATCAAAAGGGGCTTCCAAGCCTTAAAGATCCATTTGTGTAGATCGGTTAGCCATGACTATTGCCCATTAAACTTGCAAACCAAGCCATTATCTGAAAAATAGTTTTCACAATAGAAAGCTTCTTGATCCACAGGAACATTGAGGGAAGTAATTTATTGAACCTCCAGAAGACTAAAACCAAATTTAAACATAGATATGTATAAAACTGAAGAAGAGTTGAGTTGACTAACAACCATACTTGCTCATTAAATCACTAGGATTTTCCATTGAAAAATCTGTAGAAAATCCACACAAACAAAGTAAAGATTGGATGGCTAGGGAGAAACCATAGCCTTCGCAAGGGTTTCCAGAGCTCCTTCCATTATTAACAAATATAAGGGTCAGGCCCCCATTTTATGAGCTAAAAATTGAAACACTTTTTAACCTTGACCTAAAATCCTCACACCATTGCAAACAAAATCATTAAAAATGGGGGAAAACTCCAAAAAATGAGAAAAATAAATAAAAATCAAGAGGAAGAAAAGGGAAAATTGTCCGCATGGGGTAGCTCAAGTGGTAATGCTCGTGGAATGAAGTCTCACCGAACCGGAGATCTTGGGTTCGATTCTTGTGCTACCCTCCCTGGAAATGAGGTGAATAACGAACATGTAAAAACTCGAAAATGAGAAGGTCCCACCTAAGCTTACAAAAAAAAAGAGGAAGAAAAGGGAAAATTGGGAAAAAAGCCCAAAGCAAAGGAAAAAAAAAGTTTTAATAATAATAATAATAAATTATTGAGCATTACCCCCAATCGGGGTGCGAGTCGGAGGGCAACCCCATTAAGTCTAAATTAATGCAAAGTATGTTGAGGTATACGCCCACCACCCCCCATACGCTCGAGGCAATGGGTACGGTGGTTCCCTGCATGCATAAGGTTAATACCACAATGGAAGGTGGCAGAGTTAGTATGTTAAGGTTTGAGTTTGGTGGAAAATGTTCCACGAGGCCTGTAGGTTGTTTCAGCACCCAAGAGATTGTAGTGTGGACGAGGGACTTCATGGACAAAGAAGCGCAATGGCTCCAAAAGAGGCAATGGAATCTTCAGCTACAGGTGAGGGTAACATGGTATGTAAATGGTTTCTTGTCCCCCTCATCCATGCATCCGAGTGTCTGGTTTTGGGATTTAGTTTTGCATGGGGTTGAATTTTCTGCGGGTGAGAGTAAATTGGGATGGTGGAAGCCTCTTGAGCTGATAGCCTGGCATCAATATGTTATTCTAACGGGTATTACCTCTGTGTCAATTTTCTATGAATTATCCTCTCCCAAATGGGGTTATTTGGGATATGGGATAGTGGTGCCAACCCTGGGGAATGTTGTTTTATGCCCTGGTTCGAAGACTTTGGGGGTCCTGGGTTGGATCATCTTCAACTCTACATATAGGGTCTAATTTACTATTTTTTATGGGGTTGAAAGGAAACTTACATCCTTGCATAAATGGTCGAACCAACATGGTAACGACTTGGCTGCGTGGCTTGCTTGATTGCACACCCATGGCCTGTGTAAAAGCTCTTTCGGGGTCGCATTTGTGGTGTTGCACCACCCTGGGTTTGGGAATTATCATAATGTGTTTGGAGCTGGCTATGATGGACTCTTAATTTCTATTTTTGGTTGTTATGCAAATGGGCTTGGGGTTAAAGAAATTGAATTCCTGGGTGGGTTGGAGGACCTCGATGGGAGGCAGGGAATGTGAGTGGTGGAGAGCCAAAGTTTAATATTAAGGCAATTAATGTTTCTTTCTCCCATGACAGGTGTGTGGGGAGGTTGGCTCACCTAGGAGCGAAGGGCTTCTGGGCTGAAACCCCCACCTACACAGGGATTTGGAACACCCATTTTCTCGCCGAGTATCGAGATCGAATTGTGATGGCAAGGGCAGTGAAGGTAAGGGGTCATGGTTGGAGGCCTCGGGTGGCTGAGTAGGAGGAATAATCTAGTTCTTTGAGCAAAAGAAGAGGTCGTAAGCCAGTCTCCAGCCTCATTAATGAAGCGACCAATGTAGACTGCGAATGGACCAGTGAAGAAATTAGGAATATACTTGTGAATGGCTCCTTGTGAATATACTTTCACTTATATTGTCTTGCTTAGCAATTATCAAGAGAGATCAGAAATTGATTTTAGAAAATGGGATTACTAAGTAAGATGATTCCAATTAAGGATATATTGGATCATGAAATTCAAAACATTCCTCATGATGATCCTGAAATCCTTGAGAGAAAGAATTTTAAATTAATGGTTTGGAATCAAGATGAGAATATTTCGAGGGAAAATAAATCTGATCATATTTAGAAAGCATGTCAATATAGTTAGGACCTGACATAACCTTCAACGAAGGTTGAAGTGCCTCAACTGCTCGACAAGTATCTGCATATTGAACTGATAAATCAGCAGGATCAATCGATTCAAAACAAGTATCACAAGATATACTAGTGGGAAAATGATACAATGAATAACAGTTGTCATGATCAGATAAATTGATTAAAGTGGAATATTCTCATTCAATGGAGGATGAAGATAAATTAGTTTGAACTTGATTCAACAAATAGAACCAACATTTATTTACACTGAAGAAGATATATGGCGCCATGAAGAAAATAATCAGTATCAGAATATTCACAAGAAGGATTAGGACCTAATTACTTTCAAAATCATGTGACAGGTATGAATCCTTCAACCAAAAATCATTTTTAGAATCATACACTTCACAGCTTCGCCCATCCATGTAAGGTATAGATTCCAAACTTGAGTTTGACATAAGAGATTTGCATTAAGATAAATCAACTAAAATGAAACCTTCAATCCGATCGGATACCAAATCTTAAACGTTATAAAAACCATGTTTGAAGTACCAAACATATTTCAAGGAGGAATTTACATCCAATGAATAATACAAAGGAAAGAATTTTGTGAGAATATCCAAATCTGATTTGGTTCTGGGGCCTTACCAAAGTTGCAAGGACTTGACATAACCATAAATGAAAGTTGAAGTGCCTCAACTTCATGGTGAGTCCCGATTGTTTCTCCTATAATAGCTTGAGCACATGAATGTGAAATTTATCTTTAATAGTGAGCTTGTTGAGCTCCCTATAATCCAAAAACATGTGCCATGACCTATCCTTCTTGTGCACCAATACTGCTGGAGTAGAGAAAGAACTTTGACTAGGTTGAATTATACTCGCCTCTAGCATTTCTGCAACCATACATTCAATTTTACTCTTTTGGGCATAGGGATATCTGTAAGGCCTGATGTTTGGAGGAATAGTTCCTGGAATAAAATGAATAGCATGATCATGATCATTAATTGGTGGGAGGTCTTTGGGAGTCTCAAATACCTTGGAATGATTGTCCAAGACTTGGAGGTCTGGAGAATGATTTCGATGTTTGAACCTCTAGAGAAAATAATTGTGTAATTACGCCCCATTGTTCTTTATTTAGAAGCTTTTTAATGCTATTAGAGCTGATTATCTTTCTTGGTTTCCCTGCGATACCCCGTAATTCAACTTCCTTTCCTTCCCATACAAAATCAAGAAAACTTCTTGAAAATTAAAAGTTATCGTACCCAAAGATTGTAACCATTGGACTCCTAGTACAACATCAACACCACCCATTGGAATGGAAAGCATTGGACTATTAAATGCATATTCTCCCATGGATAGCTTGATATTATGGCACTTTCCAGAGAAATTTATGGTTCCCCCATTTACAACCATCACTTGACACTTTGGTGCTGGATATAGGAAGCAATTTGATTCCTTTGCTATCTTACAATGAATAAAATTATGGGTACTACCTTAATCAATCAACACTATTGCCTTTTTCTTCATGATATGTCCTTCTATCTTGAGAGTTTGAGGAGTGGTATTTCCTGCCAATGCATTACAAGATATGGTCGGATTCATTTCTTCTTTCCCTGGGGTTGATTCCTGGTGTATGTCCTCTTTTGATGTTTATTGTTCCTTTTCTTCCTCCTCTTCACAATCTATGTAGAATAATTTCTTCTCAGCACACTTATGACCTTTAGTGTATTTTCTATCACAACTATAAAAATCCCTTTTGCTCTTTTTTCCTCCAATTGTTGTGGCGTCAACCTTGTAGGTTGTGAAAGACTAGGACTAGTAACACTTCCATCTTTATAATTGTGATTGGTAGACTTCCTTTTTCCCATAATTTTTCTTTCAACTTTTCTTGCCACCCTGAATGCATTCTCGAAGGAATCAGGTTCCCAAAGATGGACTTCATGTTGGATGCTATCTTTTAAAGTCCATATGAAGACATCAATCCTATGTTGCTCTAGAATATCGGTTACCCTAATATTCAATTTTTGGAAGTCTTCAATGTGCTCCGCCATTGAACCCTTTTGTTTGAGATTTATCAATTGGCTAAAGAAGGTGTTTCTCTTTGTATCTTCATAATGTGCTATAATTTTTTCCGTAAAAATTGACCAGGTGACAAGTGGTTTAAAAGAACAAAGCTATCTATACCATACAAACTGATTGGGTTCTAAATATAAATATGCAATACGTACCTTTTGTGAGGGTTGCACATCCTGTAGATCAAAATATTGCTCCATCTGTATTATCCAAGTTACTGGATCCTTGCCATAAAACTTCCTCATCTCTATCTTTGGAATGTGTTGGTTCTTAAACCCCACATGGGAGTCTCCAAAATCGTGATTGATATTTCTTCTATCTTCATCATGATTTTCATGGATTGCCTTGTCACCAATTGGACGCCTTTCTTCTAGAAACTTTGCCAAACTTTCTTTCAATCCTTCTATATTTTCATTCACCATTGCTTCCATGTCTAATTTTAAACCATCATTCAAAACTACCATGTCCCTTTTTATACCATCTATCTTAACATTCATCATGGTTTCCGATTCATTTTTTGTTACTTTTTGCGAGAGCGAAATTTGTTGCATTTGGTCTTGCAATTTTGATATATCATGTTGCATTTCTTCCTCTTCTTCATGTGTCATAGTGGAGCTTGTGGGTTGCTTACTAAGTGTTTCCATTTTATTTCTTCGAGGCAGCAACTAATGATAATTATGCTTCACTATGCCCTTTTGAATCACTTCAAACTATTTTTTTAAACCAAACTTATGCAATTTTTTTAAAGGACTACACACTTTTTTTTGCTTCATAGGAGCTCGATATTGAATCCGTTGTATCTCTGGTATTTCGGATCTCCAAGGTCTGCAATTTCATCCTATGGTATCCCTCTGAAACCTCTTTCCAGCCTCACAGGTCTAATCAAGATTGGAGTCTTCAAGAAAGAGTTAGGCCAAATCTCCCACACTTACCTAATTATAGACTTCTTCAGTAGAGCAGAATGGTACGAAGTGCCACGTATCACTGTTTCCACCTTCAGACCTGAAAATGCTACACCGAAAACTACAATCCGTCCTATTTTTGTAACTTTTTATGAAATTTCAATCTAATACTCAGAGATAGAGAGAGAGAGAAAGTAATGAAGATTTTCCCAAGGTCGCCTGTTTGGGATGCAATTCGGGATCTTGTAAAAACCCTAACTTCCTTGGATCATAACTCCGAAAATATAGCGAGACAAGATCTAAAATTTGGACTCGAGCTTCACCAAGATTTCAGCTCAAATGGGTTCTAATTTCAAAGTTTGAACCTTCGTAGAAAAAAAATCATAACAAAAATTCCACGATGATCTGTTTGAGATGGAATTCTGGAGCTTGCAAAAACCCTAACTTCCTCAGATCATATCTCAGAAGATATAGCAAGACAAGATTTGAAATTCAGACCTAAGGTTTAGAGCGATTTTGGCTCAATTTTTTTTTCTTTTTAGCTTCTGAAACTTCATAGAGAAAACGTTATAGGGAAAATTCCACGATGACCTGTTTGGAGCAGTGAAACCCTAGAATCCAAAGCTTTGATACCAAATGTTATGAAACCAACTCACAAAAGATAGAAAAGATAGATCAACGACTTAGAAATAAGCCTCTTCGAGGGGGAAACCTCCTTTACATTACATAAATGAACAATTCTTGGATGATACAAATGAAACAACCTCCTTTCTATATATAGGAGTCTAAGGGGCCATAATATAATCAGCCGACATAACAATAATAATGTAAGCGCACCACAATAACAATATTGGGCTTCTATGGGGCACAACAATAACAATAAGGGGGCCACACTAATAACAATGTGGGAATACACTAGTATTAAATGGGCCTAACACCTCAACAACGACCTCGCAGATGCTTCGACATAGGTCAGGGTGCAAAGCCCAGAAAACCAGCCAACCAAGTCATTACCATGCTAGTACCACCAATTATGCAGGGATGTAGACTTCCGTTCAATCCCATAAAAAACATTAAAGCAAAACCTAAATGTAAAACTAATAGCAACCCAATCCCAAACCCCCTGGTCTTCGAACCAAGCTAGACAACAACATCCCCTAGGGTTGACACCCTTGTCCTAGATCCCAAATAACCCCATTCAGGAGAGGATAATTTCATATCAAACCGACATCGATGTTATTCTGGTGAGGATAACATACTGCTGCCAGACTACTGACGCCAAACGCTTCCACCAACCCAATTTACCCCCACTCGTAAACAAATTGTCCCCATGCAAAACCCAATCCCAAAACCAAACACTCAGATGCATGGAGGAGGGGGAGAAAAAGTAGTTTACATACCAAATTACCCTTGCTTAGAGTTGAAGAGTCCACCGTCTCTTTTAGAATCACTGCACTTCACTGTTCGCAGAGTCCTTCCTCCAGAATCACTGCACTATAATTGTTTGGGCGCAGAAACAACATACATGCCTCTTAGAACACTTGCCACCGAACTTAAACCTTAACATAATAACTTTTCCACCTTCCAATGCATTGATATCCTTATGCATGTAGGGAGCCACTGCACCCATCACCTTGAGCATGCGGGGGCGGTGGTGGTGTACCTCAATGTACTTGGCATTAAATCTGTCTTGATGGGGTTGCCCTCTGGCTCACACCTCGATTGGGAGTATTGAAAAAAATATTAGAATTAATGAAAAAAAAGAAAAAAAAAAAGAATTTAAAAAGGAAAATAATAAAGTTAATATTAAAAAAAAACTGGCGACCGTCAATGATCCAGGTGGATATTGATGGCCACCTACCTATTCCACCTAGAACTCCAGTCGGTTTCATCAGTTTCCTTGTTTCTAACAACGTTTACTATTTTTAGCAGTTTTTTTGGGTCTTGAACTTCCGTAGCAGTTTTGACCACCTAAACAATGTTTTTTTGAGGTTTGCAATAGACCTGTAGTCATAAGCTAGGGCCTGCCATAAATATTGTAGTACTTGGAGATATATTTCCAACGAGTTGTCGTACGTGCCAAATGAAGATAATATGACCAAGTTACGACCCCGTGAAGTTGGATACCCAACTAACCCCAACGGGACCCACAAACTCTTGGTGTTCCATTTCTTGGGGTTAGGGTTTTGGTTGTTTAGGGTTTTCTCTTGTTGTTTAATAATAAAAATTCCCTTGAGCCTCATTGTAACACAGTTCAGAGTCATTTTGCTGCCACATCTCTTCACAGAGATAAGCTACCATCACCCAAGCTAGTTTATTTCCATTCTATATGTAAGTATATTTTAGTTCTATGATATTAATGAAATGAAGTTTTATTTCTACTGCATCCCTGTGTTTATGTTTATATCTGTATTTTGTTGCGTTCTTGAATAAGTCCAGATCAATGGTATCAAAGTGGGTTGCTCTTTCTTTGTTTTTATTTGCATGTCCCCAATGAGGTCAAGGTATAGGGAGTTAGGGCTCGAACTGGTTGAACCTTTGCAAGACCAGCCTGATAAACCCCGATGACCTCCCATGGCATAAGAAAAGAAAGACGAGGGAGCAGAAGATCCTTTCAAAATATTGCTCAAATAAGCCCTCGAGAAACAAAGGAACGTGATGATGGATTACTTTGCCCAAATCCTTTAGTGGCTACCCACAGGCTTGTAGAAATTTTGAATAATATAACACTTATTCACAGAGATTATCCTGATTATACACTATTTGCGGAATGCATGCATAATACATAACCTCCTCTACCATTGATCATGAATTTGCGAAATTAAAAAAAACAATCGCATGCGCACATTGAAACATCAATCACACATATCAACACAGTATGTAATGGGGAAAGCATACAGCTGAAAACCCAACTATCTGTATATTATAATGACAGAGAACATGTAACAATACATAGTACAATACTCCTCACAAGTACTCAGTACTATCTCCACATGCTACACACAAACTAGCTCAGATCTGAACAAGTCACGGGTTCAAATCTCCTCCACTGTTTGCCTACCTCTACTGCGCAATCCAAGTTGAGAATAGATCAGATCCAAGTTCAAATTCCCTTGGCTTGTACTACGCAATCCTCATTGGAAATCTCCATCAATGATTGTGCAAATCTCATGCACAACTATAGTCACAACTGATAGTAGTCTCACCCTTTCACCCACCACTAACACTTGTCTCCACTGAACTATCCATGCACTGAGTTAACTGATGTATGCTTTAGTTGATTTATGAGTTAATAATTAGTGAATTAATTAATAATTAATTCACACCACTCATCACTAGTGTATTTGTCAGTTAGACTAAATACAACTAGTTCAACTAAGTCAAACTGAACACAACTCCATCAACTCCTCAATCAACTCCACCAAACTCAATCACTTGAGTTCTAACTGAAGTCCATCATGCAATAGCTTAACTAACCCATAGGAAAAGCGTATTTCCTTCTGGCAGTTTCATGTGCCACATCCGTAGCTCGAACTGAAGTGCTGCAAGAGGATAAGATAATGTTTATAGTCCAAATATTATTAAGAGCTAATAATATTCGACTGTTCTATTTTTTGACTGGTAGTCTAAAAATAGACTCCGCCCATATGTCTAAAAATAGAGGTCCATCTATTTTTACCAACATGACCAATCATCCATAAATAGCATCCTGCAACTCATAGACCATGATCCATATGTCTAAAAATAGACTTTGCGCCAAAAATAGCCTACGGGCCCACTTAGTGAAGGCGACTTCTTTTCACTAAGCTCCA
The DNA here is from genome assembly GCA_031772625.1 of Pinus tabuliformis. Lineage (NCBI taxonomy): Eukaryota > Viridiplantae > Streptophyta > Pinopsida > Pinales > Pinaceae > Pinus > Pinus tabuliformis. The sequence continues at coordinate 814,164,772 of CM062807.1, read as the reverse complement.
TCATCTTGTTGCATTTTCAACACTCCCTCTCAACAAGATATGGATTATCTGCAACCCCTATCCTGCCTCTGTGGTATTCGAATTTGCTCCTGGTGAGCACCTTCGTCAAGATATCAACATCCTGATCCTCCGTGGGAATGTATGAAAGTAACATGATTCTCCGCTGCACACAATCTCTGATATGATGGTACCTGATGTCGATGTGCTTGGATCTATCATGAAATACTGGATTAGCCGAGAGTTTAATGCAACTATGGTTATCACAATAAATCACAGTAGGCTCCAAGTGTGACCCGAACAACCCGACCAAGATCTTCCTCATCCATATAGCCTCGCATACAGCCAAACTTGCTACCATATACTCGGCCTCTGCTGAACTGAACGCCACGGATCTCTGCTTCCTGCTGTACCAAGAAACTGTTGTCGACCCGATACTGAAGATCCCTCCAGATGTGCTCTTTCTGTCCGTTGGGCTCCCTGCCCAATCTGCATCTGTGAAGCCACATAGCTTCACCTCATCCTCCTGTCTGTACCACAATCCATATCCCGATGTGCCTTTGAGATAACGCAATACATTCTTGCCTGCCTTCCAGAAGAGCTTGGTTGGCTTAACCATAGCTTGTGAAAGCTGGTTAATAGCATAGCATATATCGGGTCGTGTATTGACCATATACATAAGCGACCCCACCAATTGTCGATAAACAGTGGCATCCACTACCTCCGCTGAAGTAGCATCCTCCTTCCTCCAACCTCCAGAAAGAGGAGTATCAATAGGCTTGCAGCCATGCATGTTGAACTTCTCCAGTATCTCCCGGGCATACTTACCCTGAGAAACAAATAGTCCATCACTGCGCTGCCAAATTTCCAATCCCAAGAAATAATGAAGGAGGCCCAAGTCCTTCATCTCAAACTCTCTAGCAAGATCCTCCTTGCATGAAAGTATCAACAGCTCATCTCCCATCAAAATCAAATCATCTACATAAAGTACAATGATCGGCAACTTACCCTCCACCACAATCTGGTATAGGTTAGGATCCGCCTCACTCTTGGAGAATCCAAGTCCGGTGAAATAACTGTCTATCCGTGTGTACTAAGCACAAGGTGATTGTTTCAACCCATATAACGCTCTCTTGAGCCTGCACACATGCGACTCACTGCTGAAGATCTCGAAACCTTCAGGCTACTCTATGTACACCTCCTCCTCAATGACTCCATTGAGGAACACAGTCTTCACATCCATCTGATGGATGTGCCACCCCATCTGCGCTGAGAGAGAAATAATCGTCCGTATGGAAGAATACCTTGCGACAGGTGCAAAGGTCTCCTCATAATCGATCCCCTCTATCTGTGAGAAGCCTCGGGCAACAAATCTTTCCTTGTACTTCTCCACACTCCCATCAGCTGCCTACTTCACTTTGTAGATCCATCTCGAACCCACCACTGATTTCCCTTCCGGTCTTGGGACAATCTCCCATGCACTGTTTATGAAAATTGAATCATACTCTTCCACCATGGCATCTACCCATGCGGGATCCTCCACATCTTCCTCGAAAGAGGATGGCTCAGTCACGACACATTTACTCACAAGAGCCATGTATCCAGTGTATCGATCAGGTGACTGTCTCTGTTTGCGCTGTGCTGTAGGTGGTCCTACAACCTTCTCTGCATCTCGAGCCAGTCGCTCAGCTTCTGTAGTGCGCTTTCGCCCTCTGATGGTTGGTGTTGCATGAGTGGTCTCTTCCACTCCATGAACTTCATCTTTTGGCTGATCCACATCCTGAAGCTCATCCTTAGGAACTAATAGCTCCTCATCTGCATGCAAGTGTGGCTCCCTCTCAAGCGAACACTTCATGGCTTTCTCCTCCTGAAATTTGATATCCCGTCGCACAACAGTCTTGCGACTGTCTGGCAAATACACACGATAGTTATGGGGCATAGTAGTGTACCCCACAAATATCCCAACCTCTGCGGTCGGCTCTAGCTTCTTCTTGGCATCCTTCGTAACATGCATGTAAACAGGAGAACCAAAAATCCTCAAATGGGAAATATCAGGCCTCTTACCAGAATAAGCCTCCTCGGGTGTACTCATGCCAAGTATCTTGTGAGGACAACAGTTCTGCACATATACTACAATATTGCATGCCTCTGCCCACAAGTGAAGGGGTAGGCCCTGATCATGCAACATCGCCCGTGCAGCACCCACGATCGTTCTGTTCTTCCGCTCAGCAACCCCGTTCTGATGTGGGTTATGGGGAGCTATGAGCTCTCTTCGAATCCCTTCTGCGCTGCAGAAGTCCTTGAACTCGCCAAAGATGAATTCACCACCATTTTTTCTCCTAAGAGCCTTCACCTTCTTCCCCGATTCCTTCTCGACCAGTGCCACGAACTCACAAAACTTTGAGTATGTCTCACTCTTCTTCTGCATGAAAAAGATCCAGTAATTTCGAGAGAAATCATCAACAAAGATCACATAGTACTTGTGGTTTGTTGTCGAAGCTACTAAGAAAGGTCCACACACGTCTGTGTGAATTCTATCAAGGATCATCGTGGCACGACTATCCTTCTCATGAAAGGTGGCTTTCACAAATTTTCCCTAAGTACACCCCTTGCACTGATCTGACTACGCAAGAGTGCCTTTAGGAAGCCCAGTAGAAATCTGCTGCAGTATCTTCAAAGCTCCATGGTGAAGGTATCCCAATCTCCGGTGCCACAACTCGACATCATCCTGGATCACCACTCCTTCTACCTTGCATGCCATTGCTGCATAGCCATCTACATGCAATTGATAAAGGTTCTTGACTCGAACCCCTATCTTCCGGGTTTCTCCAGTTATCTTACTGCGCAGGAAATCCTTTCCCTCGCTGAAGACAACATCATATCCCTTGTCTTCTAACATCGCCACAGAGATAAGATTCTTCTTCAATCCTGGAACATGCATCACTTCCTTCAATACGAAGGGTTTACCAGACTCCCTCTCAAAGGAAATGGTACCGATACTGGTCGCACTGTATCTACCATCATCGCCCATCTCGATGTGCACTCCAAGATCTTTCTCATCCAGATCAGAAAACAAATCTTGATCTCCTATCATGTGAAAAGATGCATCATTGTCCAAGAACCATACCGATCCCATCACACTTGATACCAAGCATGCGATCAGCAAAAAATCCAGCTCAAACTGCGAGGCTAAGGCCTCTCCCGCTGCAGATCCAGCAGCTTGCTTATTTTTCTTCTTCTGCGGACAATTTGTGGCATAATGTTCGTGCTGGTGACAGTGAAAGCACTTCACCTTGGACACGTCCTGCTTCTTGCCTTTCGCACTGGAATGAGAAGCTTTCTTTTTCTTCCCCTTCTTTGCTTTGGTAGCCAAAGCGCAATTTTCTTCATCAGATGCCTTTGATGAAGATCCGTCCCTGGTATTCCGCCTGATCTCCTCTTGCATAAGATCAGACCAAAGTCTCTCCCATCCTGGCAATTTCTCCCGACCATTGACAGAGTCCTGATAGGAATGCCAACTCTTCGGAAGACCAAGGAGAGCCAAGCTCACCAAGTCCTCATCATCGACAAGTCACCCCCACACTTCCTAGCTCATCCCGACATTGGGTGAACTTCGTGAGATACTTGGGCATACTGTCTCCTTTCTCACACTTAATGTTTCTGAGTTTATCCTTGAGCACCAACTTCCTCTGGTCGCTCTTGCTTTGGAATAAATCTGTTAACGCTTTCCACATCAAGTATGGAGAAGCCTTTCCATGCAGGCTGGATACAATGTGATCCTTCACGCCCTCCAACAGAATCCTTTGACACTTTGCTGTATTCTTTTGCCAAGCCTCAACTTGAGTAGCATCAGTAGGCTCTGGGACTTCAGCATCTATGAACTCCTTCAACCCATTGTCATCTAACACCGCCTCCATCCTATCTTTTCATGCAATATAATTCAAGTTGCCTTCAAGGGCATACTCCAATCGCAATCCATTGAAAGACATTTCAACTTCGACACCAAGAAAACACTGCTGCAAATTCGAATTCCACCAACTCAAAACTCAACCGCTTCTGATCTAAAATTCGTGAGAACAAAGTATTTCTCATACAAAGATTGACTTTATGGGCATTTACCGGATATCTCACCTTCCAAAAGAAGGATGAATCCAGAGGCTACCTGGCTCGATTACAGACTCTGCCTGAAGAAATAAAATGTAATCACTTTCTGAATAATAGATTTGATGATCAACCTACTCCGATACCATGTAGAAATTTTGAATAATATAACACTTATTCACAGAGATTATCCTGATTATACACTTTTTTCGGAATGCATGCATAATACATAACCTCCTCTACCATTGATCATCAATTTGCGGAATTAAAAAAAACAATAGCATGCGCACATTGAAACATCAATCACACATATCAACACAATATGTAATGGGGAAGAATACAACTGAAAACCCCCAACTATCTGTATATTATAATGACAGAGAACATGTAACAATACATAGTACAATACTCCTCACAAGTACTCAATACTATCTCCACATGCTACACACAAACTAGCTCAGATCTGAACAAGTCACGGGTTCAAATCTCCTCCACTGTTTTCCTGCCTCTACTGCGCAATCCAAGTTGAGAATAGATCAGATCCAAGTTTGAATTCCCTTGGCTTGTACTGCGCAATCCTCATTGTAAATCTCCATCAATGATTGTGCAAATCTCATGCACAACTATAGTCACAACTGATAGTAGTCTCACCCTTTCACCCACCTCTAACACTTGTCTCCACTGAACTGTCCATGCATTGAGTTAACTGATGTATTCTTTAGTTGATTTATGAGTTAATAATTAGTGAATTAATTAATAATTAATTCACACCACTCATCACTAGTGTATTTTTCAGTTAGACTAAATACAACTAGTTCAACTAAGTCAAACTGAACACAACTCCATCAACTCCTCAATCAACTCCACCAAACTCAATCACTTGAGTTCTAACTGAAGTCCATCATGCAATAGATCAACTAACTCATAGGAAAAGCGTATTTCCTTCTGGCAGTTGCATGTGCCACATCCGTAGCTCGAACTGAAGTGCTGCAAGAGGATAAGATAATGTTTATAGTCCAAATATTATTAAGAGCTAATAATATTCGATTGTTCTATTTTTTGATTGGCAGTCTAAAAATAGACTCTGCCCATATTTCTAAAAATAGAGGTCCATCTATTTTTACCAACATGACCAATCATCCATAAATAGCATCCTGCAACTCATAGACCATGATCCATATGTCTAAAAATAGACATAGTCTAAAAATAGACTTTGCGCCAAAAATAGCCTGTGGGCCCACTTAGTGAAGGCGACTTCTTTTCACTAAGCTCCATCATCTTGTTGCATTTTCAACAAGGCTACACATCTTCATCCAGCAACCACTTTGGAAATGCCACTCCTTTTAAGATACAAGTTAACTTTGATATTCCCATATTTGAAGGCGAGATAGATGCAAACGTCATAGATTGACAGTTAAATTTGTTGGAATAATATTTTTTGGTTCATGAATTTTCCAATTGGGGAAAAATTACTTTTTCACTCCTCAAAGTCGCTTCCCATGTCAAGGACTAGTGGGAAACCTACTGTGAACAAAAGGACGAGAAAGAATCCTCATTTTTTTTTCAGACACACCCACTTGGAATTCTTTCTGAGATGCCATCAAGGAACAATATTACCTTGTCGGGAGATATGAAGATAAATACATAAAGTGGACCACACTATGGCAGGGAAGGGACCAAGTTGTGCTGAAGTTCACAAATGTTTTTCATGCCCTTCGCATGAAGTTTGGTGCAACGATTTTGAGTGGTATTTGGTACTAAAGTATCACGACTGTCTATGCAAGTACATCCAGGACGAGATGGATTTCCTAGACATCTCCTTGGTTGGCATCGAGTATCGCTACGTTGTCAAGATCGAGCATAAATTTAAACAGAAGAAGTGAGACTTTGGATCTGCGAATCCAAAGTAAGGGAAATGCACCCCCAAATCACAGAACAAAGGAAAAAGCTAAGGCGGGACAAACCAGGACATCCCATTGAAGCCAGAGGCAAAGAACAACACCACGAAGACAAGAATGCCATAGGGAAATGATGTGAGTTCCATAAGAGCCCCAATCACAACACAAGTGAGTGTCGAGCCAAGCAATCACTGTCACTGGTGGCCGAGGTGAAGGCTTTCAAATCAGTTGCATGTTCCGACTTTGAGTCAGAAACTGACAAGGGGAATGATAAAGGGAAGCAGATTATTGATGCAGAGCCTAGTGCCACCATCACCACCACCAAGATACAGAAGATTGAGCTCAAATATCTAGAGGAGGGGGAGTGACTCTTCCACTCACAAATGTGGGTGAAGGGTTCTTCACTGCAGTTCATTGTCGACAATGGAAGCCAAAAGAACCTCATTTCAGTAGAGGTCATGAAGGAGTTGGGCCTATCAACCACACCACACCTATAACCCTACACCATTGGGTGGATTCACAAGGGGCGAGATCTCTGCATTAACCAACAGCGTCGCCTTTCCTACAACATCAAGCCCTTCACAGATGAGGCACTGTGTGATGTTTCTCCTATTGAAGTTTGTGATGTATTATTTTTTCCAACCATACTTGTGGAAGCATCATGCTATGTATGAGTTGAGGCCTTGCACTACCTTTATCTCTTTAGGAAATAAGTTATACCGAAGGTAGCACCGCCTAACCTTCTCTTTGATCTCTGTGAAGAATTGCAGTACGATGATTTCCTTGATTGAGAATTTTTTCTTCCTTATGATTCACCATCAGGGCAAGAAGAAGATTGTGGCCACATCCACAGCCTCGAGACAAGGCTCCTCTGCATGACAAAAACATATGGACAAGGTCATAGAAGAGTACATGGACATCTTTACCTCACCCATAGGGGTACTCCTACATTGTCTGGTCAAACACTCCATCAATCTGACCCCGGGTGCGCCGCTACCCAACAGACTGATCTACCAACGCTCTGTTATGGAGAACGATGACATTAAGAGGCAGATTCAGGAGCCATTGCAGAAAGGGCACATCAGGCCAAGTTCATCACCCTGTGGGAGCCCAATCGTGTTGGTATAGAAGATAGATGACACCTGGAGACTTTGTATTGACTATCAGGTGTTGAATAAGATCATTGTTAAGAATAGGTATCCAATCCCATGGATTGATGAAATTTTTTACTAGCTCAAGGGGGCCAAATATTTCAGCAACATTGATTTGAAGTCCAGTTATCACCAGGTACCAATTGAACCCTATGATGTGTAGAAGACTGCCTTCAAATCCAAGGAGGGCCTTATTGAATGGTTGGTGATGCCTTTCGGGTTGACTAATGCCCTCATAACCTTCATGTGGTTGATGGAAGACATCTTGTGGCCATTTACCAACTCATTCATGCTAGTGTACCTAGACGATATCTTAATCTTCAGTCGGAGTTGGGAAGAGAACATACACCATATCCAACCGGTCCTCCAAACCCTGCGATAACACAAATTGTGTGCCAATTTGGATAAATGAACTTTTGGTATGACCTGGGTTCAATATATGGGGTACATCATTGATGAACGGGGCATGCATGTGTACCCAACCAAGATACAAGTTATTTGGGATTGGCCAGCCCTAGCCACTCTAACAGAGCTTTGTAGCTGTTTGGTTCTTACCAATTTCTATCACAGGTTCATGTTGGGATTCTCTCATATCACTTGGCCTTTGAGTCAAGTCACCAAGGGTAGAGTGAAAGCAAAGTTATTTTTTTCTGAACTCCAATCGAAGGCATTTGTCGAGTTGAAGCATCACCTCTTCTCTGCACTAGTGCTCACATTACCAAACCTGCAACAACCATTTGGAATTGAGACATGCACCTCTAACTATGCTATTGGTGTAGTTTTTACTCAACAGGGGCATCCGGTGGCATATCACAGTGAGACACTTTCAGATATAGTCTGAAAGTATCCTACTTATGGAAAAGAGATGTATTCCATTATGTAGGCCTGTCGATGATGGAAACATTACATTATGGGGAAGGAAATGGTCATCCACATAGACCATCGACCCTTGCAGTTCATACAAACACAAGGAAAGTTGCAGAACGATCGCCATAAAAAATGGTCCACATATTTGCAACAGTTCCATTTGAACATCAAGTACAAGAAGCGCAACACCAATAATATTGTAGATTATCTCAACCGACCACCGGTTGTGGCATTGAACACTATGCTCGACTCTTGTAGATACGAGACTTCGGGGTGGTCGCATCTATACAAGAGAAATCCAGAATTCGGAAACACATACCAGATGCTCCTGGAAGGCAAACAAGTTGGAGATTTTCACCTCCAGGGCACATTGTTATGCCACCTGGGACACCTTTGTGTTCCTTCAAGCGAGCATGCTAAGATGATTTGGGAGGGACACTGCAGTCGGGTCGCTGGACATTTTGGAGTAGAGAAAATAGTGGCAGTGTTGTAGAAGTATTTTTATTGGCTGCACCTTCGACAGAATGTTGGGAAATACATAAGATCATGCAATGTATGCGTCATTTCCAAACCGACAATCAAGAAGAAAGGCCTATATACTCTTCTGTATACTCCTAGTTGCCATTGGGAATCCATCTCCATGGATTACATGTCGGGCCTCCCTTCTACTAAGCATGGCAACAACTGCGTTTTCGTGGTCGTCGACAAATTTTCCAAGATGACCATTCTGGCAGTCTGCAAGAAAAGTATCACTGCAAAAGCCACTGCTAAGCTCTTCTTTTCACAAGTGTGGGTACACTTTGGGATCCCACAATCCATTACCTCAGATTGGGACAACAAGTTTCTGAGTACATTTTGGCCAAGCCTTTGGTTGATGTTGGACACCAAGCTCACTAAGTCCACGACCTTCCACCCCCAAATTTATGTCCAAACAAAGTTCGTCAATAGGATGATCATGCACATGTCTAAGTAGTTGGAAATTGTATGGCCACAACCCCTTCCAAGTGGGGTTAGGATTCACGCCACTATGTCCCATTGATGTGGCCATACAATTTCCAACTACTCAGACATATTTGGCTCATGTCCAGTCCCAAGTTGACAAGGCTAGCAACTTCATTGAGCACATTCAACACATCATCCAGCTGGTCCATGACATATTGGACAGAGCCAATGCTAAGTACAAGCAGCATTATGGTCAACATCAGGTGCCACACAAGTTCCAGGTGGGTGACAAAGTTTTGTTACATTTGCAAAAAGAGTGGCTCGCTGGGCCCCACCGTAAGCTTCGTCTGCTCTGATATGAGCCATACACCATCACCAAGGTTGTGGGGGACAATGCCTTCAAGCTAAGCATTCCACCATTCCTTGGCTGCGCCCATACGTTACCCCATTATTGGACACATCCAACGTTGCTGAGCAGCTGACACCCACAAAGCTCAAGCCAAGATGCATTGAACATGCCACAACTGACAGGATAATGGACACACAAATCAAGAACACTCACCATTAGAGGATCCAACTATATTGAGTTGTCAAAGTAGGTCAACTCCTTCACTATGGCAAGTGGTTCACTAGGGACGAGGTTCAACAAAAATTTCCTCACCTCATGGAGGCTCTGCATGTAATGGATACCATTTCTTCCTAAGGGGGGAGGACTGATCCAAGTGGATATTGGTGGCCACTCACCTATTCCACCTAGACCTCCAGTCGATTTCATCAATTTCCTTGTTTCTAGCAGCATTTACTATTTTTAGCAGTTTTTTAGGTCCTGAACTTCTGAGGCAGTTTTGACCCCCTAAACGACATTTTTTTGAGGTCCAAATTAAACAAGGGCCTGCTACATATCCTGTAGCACTCATAGAGATCTTTCCAATGAGGTATCGTACACGCCAAATGAAGATAATATGACCAAGTTACGACCCCAAAAATTTGGCTATCCAACTAATCCCAATGGGGCCCAAAACTCTTGGCGTTCCATCTCCTAGGGTTAGGGTTTTAGTTGTTTAGGGTTTTCTCTTATTGATCAATAATAAAAATGCCCTTGAGCCTCATCGTAACATAATTTAGAGGCATGTAGCCACCACATCTCTTCTCAAAGATAAGCTACCATCGCCCAAGCTAGTTTATTTCTATTTTGTATGTAAGCATATTTCATTTCTTTGATATTAATGAAATGAAGTTTTATTTCTGATGCATCTATGTGTTTATGTTTATATCTATATTTTGTTGCATTCTTGCATAAGTCCAGATCAATGAACTGCCATACTCAGAAGACCGCCACAACCAATGAGCCACACAAACTGTCACAACCTAGGATGCCGACATTGCCTCTGCGAGCCACCAACCGTAGTTGTCCATTCATAGTCGCCCTTCCATTTGCCTTGCGAGAGACATGACAACCAACATACCTCTCGTGGCACTAGGCATACTACAATCTCGTTGACTGCTTTGCTCAAGCCACCCATCAAGCCATAGTCTCACCGCCACTCTTGACACCGTACGACGCCACTGCCATCCACTGTTTGCGCCACCACCATTGTGTAGATACTTTCTTGTAGCCACCATACAAATCGATTCAAAAACACCCTACACTACCATTGTGTTGTACCTTGCCCCATCCATTCGTCTATAGAAATCGCTAGGATAAATTCAGTTGTATGTCAAAGGTTCTTAAAGTTCCAACACAAAACATATTTCTGCCAGACCTATGAAGTGATACATCATACTTCATCAAGTCTGTGAGGTGATATGATATACCTCGTTGAATCTGTGAGGTGATTCGACACAACTAGACATAACAGTTGATATTTCTTTAGGTGATAAGGATTAAATAGGATTAACTAATTTATTTCTTGGAGAGATTTTAAAAGTCAATAAAGTGAAAAAGTGATAAAGTCATATATTCTTAAAACTTACACACACACACACACACACACACACATATATATATATTAAAAGTTGGGAGAAAAAAAAATACAAAAATTATATGGTATATTAAAAAATGGAAAAAAATTTAGTGGTGAAAACAAGGAATACTAAGGATAAAAATTTCAATTCTAAAGATTTTTTCTTATGTAGTTTAAGTACGAAGTTACAAAATTATAAGGAAATATGAATTCAACCAACAAGTCGACATTTTGGACTAAATGCCCATTTTGTTCAACAAAAATTGGATATATATATATATATATATATATATATATATATATATATATATATATATATATATATATATATAAAGAATTGCAAATTATGTTGTCCAACATGTGGAAGATTATTTAGTACCAAAGAACATCAAGGTAATACAAGGACACAAATGAAAAGATTAGAGGAAGAATTTGCAAGGCTTGAACAAAAAAACAATGCATCAGAAAAAATATAAAGATCTCGAAGACATGTTTTACAATAAATCACAAGAAAATGATGACGAAATTTTGCGCCTAAGGGACCATAATAACAAATTACTTGAACAAATCAAGAAGTCAAAAGTCAAGAAACAAAAATTAAAATAAGAAAATGAAAGTTCTGAGAAGAAACTCAGTGAGGATCTATCAGAGAAATAAGAAGACAATTTGCACTTAAAAACCCTTAATCAAAGGTTATTAGAAAAAATAAAAATTTAAAAGATGAGAAAGACACTAAGAGTAAAGTCAACAATTTAAAAAACAAAGAACTTTCACGTCTAAAGAATCATAATCAAAACCTACTTACACAAATAAAAAAGCTTAAGAATGATAAGAAGTCACTACAAGATAAGTTAGAACAACTTATTCACAAAGAAGCATCGAAGTCTTTAGAGGAAACAATCCAGTTTGAAGAAAAATGAGCGAATACTGATCTAGTCAATATTATAATTCAAGAAAAGGATAAATCAGTTGAAGTGAAGTCGTACTCAAAAGTTGCAGTTCAAACAACAAAGATTTCAAGTAAAGATCCAGTAATTAACCAAGTGACTTCTGTACCTAAAGGAAATCAGATACCTCAAGTAAGTCAAGAAATCATCACAAACATGTTTAAAGGAAATCAAATCACAAGAATTCCTTGTCAACATCTGAATCACAAGAGGAAACATCTCCATCAGTCTACAAATATGTATCGCTCAGAACAAAAACAACAGGCATATGTTCCGAAGACTACTAATGTCAACGTAATTCAATCTTGTGATAAAAATTCATCTGAAATATCCAGTAACTACAATATTCCACAAAATATTAATTTAGGATGGTCAGATCCATTCTCAGTTCAACAATTTTGTTTATCAATAAGAAGATCATATAGTTTTGTATCAACGAAGATGATAGTTTCAAGACAAGAAGATATTCAAAAAGAGAAAAGAGATCAAGTCTTTTCATCAGTAAGCTTTGAGGACAATTTTTTTTTGAAGAAGAAAATGTTATGAATAATATATATATATAAAATAATACAAATAACATAAAAACTATAATAAATAATGATTAATTAACTAGTAACTAGTTAATGAAGAGGTATGTCCCTTGTTAATCTAGGTTGTCATTGATGTCAATATAGCAGTGTTTGTGATGGAAAATTCTTTAATACATGATGTTGCCTATTGATGCCCATTGATCTTAATACTGCTCATGGAGGATCCAAGGATTGAATACAGACGTAATAGAAATAGTGGAACCTAGGAGGAAAGATATCAGAAACCATCAGAAGAGAAAGAGAAAGAGTAAAGAGGAGAAGCCATCGTGAAGCCAAAGAGTAAGATGAAGAGTTTATCGAAAGCCATCAAAGAAGCAAGTTATCGGAGCAAGAGAAGCAGGTTATCGCATATGCCCAAGGGTAAGTGCTATTGGAAGAACAAATAGGAACATTACGTCGGAGGAGTAGAGCTATCAGAAGTCAAAGGAAGAGCTATTGGAAGAAGAGCTATCAAAAGTCATCAAAGAGTAGCCAACGGAAATCACAGGAACGAGAAGCCACAAGAAATCCAAGCCAAGGGTAAGTGTCTAAAGGAAGAAAACAACGATATTGGAGGAGCATTGTGGAATCGAATGTCCCATTACAACATGCCCTAATTAATATTGCATCCGTCGTATCGGAACCTTCACATCGCAAGTTATGAAGGCTTGTCACATTAAAACTCTGATTGTGATATAATATGTGGACCCAATTGGTGTATGGTAACAACCCTAATGTAATATCGAATCCGCCTATCGGAACTTTCATATCGCAAGTTATAAAGGGATGTCACATTAAAAACTACAATTGCAATATTATTGCAGACCCGACTACAACACTATAACATAACTTAATGTAATATCGCGTCCGTTGAATCAAAAATTTCAAAGGGATGACGTGTAAAACCTCCGATTGCGATAATATTGTGGACCCGATGGATTCATTAAAAATAATTCATTGAATATCGCATCCGCTCCATCGGAAGACATAGCATGTGCACACTTGTAAAACCTCCGATTTTTATGAAGTTGTGATTGTAGGATTAAAGGAATGACTCCGATTCTCATGAAATTGCGATTGCGGGATTAAAGGTGATGACGTGGCATGTGGGACCTCCATGTGGGTATAGCAGCTCTTATATGGTTTCCGTGAATAATCAAGTCTATGGATAAAAGATTCTTTGATATATTTTTAATATACAAGTTGACCTCCCTCCAATAGACGTGTCCTTTGGTCATTGGTGAAACTCGTATAAAAACAAGTTAAAACGCTTCACTTCAAGGTGTGGATCTCAGGTATTGATTATAGAGAGAAGAAGTAACAGTTCACAACTCGTGAACTTGAAGGAACAGAGGAAGCCGAAGATCGAGCGAGAAGGAAGGAAGCCGAAGGTCCAGCAGGACAGAAGGAAGCCGAAGGACGAAGCAATTCTGTTGATTGGGTTAATCTTTGAAAGGCTCAGACCTGTGATAAATTAATCTATGGAAGAAGTACAGAATGCAATTTGAAGAATAGTTCTTTGAAACGAAATAAAGTTTCATCTGTCATTGTTTAAAGGGAGCAGTAGATAGCACTAGCATTGAAGTGTTTGTGAGTTTGTTTCTTGGAAGTAAGATATCGCGATAGTAAGAGCAGTGAGAAGTAGTCACTCTTGAAACAACTACTACAACCATAAGAACATAAGGTTGAAAACAAAGAATTGTTTTTGTGTAGACATTGAGGACTTAACACAACTTATCAAAGATATCCTCTTGAAAAGCATCAACAGATCTTGGAGACATTATTGGAGATCATGATGGACATTTGAAATCATCATCAGGTAACTTTGTAGACTCTATTTGGGCAATATGAAGAGTTGTGAAGACTCCTTCGTATGAATACAGGTTGTCATTGATGATGTAGCATGGATAATACAACGAAGCTTTAGATTAACATAACATAGTGAAGAAGATTTTGAGAGCAGTGTAATACAATCAAAACAATTCTTGACAAAGCAAAACTATAGGGTCGGAGCCCTTGGGGTTGGTGCCTCAAAATTGGAAGGATTGGTGTCCTTGGAGTTGGTGCTCCTAAATCCAAGGTTGGTGCCTTGACAAGACAGGGTTGGTGCCCTAGAGGTTGGAGCCTCACAAAAAGTCCAAGTTGGTGCTTGGCAACAGGTTGGAGCCTGGGAGTTTGAAGATCGGTGTCTTCATCTAGGGTTGGAGCCCTATATACATTGTACTTGATTCATTGTAAAGATTATATTAATAAAAGCATTTATTCCTATTGTTCATTTTGTGTTCTAAATATAAGTGATCTAACTGGTAAAAGTAACAATTGAAAATAAATATTGATTCACCCCCCTCTTAGTATTTCCAACAATTGGTTTCAGAGCCAGTACCTTCACTCAAAGCCTAACAGCTTGAAGGTTGATCATTAGAAAACAAATGGCGAAGCTAAGGAAGAAAGTCTCCAATCCTCCTAAAGAGGTGTCTCCCTCAACAACCGAAATTGAAGTCAATCAATTTGTGATGGCTCCATTGTTCAATGGAAACTTTGATATATGGGAGGCAAGAATGAGGAACTTCTTAAAGACTCAAGGCATTGAAATTTGGAAACCAGTGATTGTTGATAGCATGATGGATGGAGAATTCAAGGAGTACAATGCAGAAGCAATGAAGGCAACCTTGAATGGGCTACCAGATTCTATAAAGAACAATTTAGGAAAACGTTCGTCAGTGAAGGGTATATGGGACAAACTTCATGACCTTCACTCAAAAGGAGCATTGACAATGACCACTAGTCAAGAAGATGATGGAAACCAAGAATGAAATCCAGAACCCATCATAGAAGCTGAAAATGAGAATGATGACATCAAGGCTAAAGAAGACCTAGAAGATGAAGAGAATGAAAAAGATTTTGAAGAAGATCTCCTCACTAAACTTATGGCTGCCATGGAAGAGTTTGTCAATTTAAAAAAGGAAAACGAGGAACTTAATAAGAAAGCACTAGCTGGTGACCAAGACCAAACAAGGAAGAAATTTGACCTTGTCAAGATTCAAGTACAAGAAAGGGATGAAGAGCTTGCCAATCTTAAGAAGGAATTTCATCAAAGCAAAAGAAAGCATCATGAAGAAGTCATATCCATGACAAAACCATTGGGTAAAGCAAAGAAACGGGAAGATAACTTGTCAAGCCACCTTGAACAAAGGCACCAGAGCTTGAACAAACTTGAAGTAGAGATTGGTCAATACAAGGAAGAGGTCTCCTCCCTTAGATCACAACTATAAGAAGCAAGGAAAAAAGCACAAGGAACTAAGAAGACAATGGAAGCATTGGTAATCATAGAAGGACAGGTTGATGAAGCAAAAAATGAGAAAAACACCATGATATGCCAACCAAAAGTAAGGGATGAAGAAATATTCAAACTAAAATCCGACCTCAACCTTCTCAAGGCCGAAACATGTAAAGCTACAAGGATCATGGAAGAAATGGAGAGCAGTCTAGCTAAGGAAAATGAAGAAATCTTCAGAATGAAATCAGAAATCATCTCCCTTAAAATAGAATCAAATGAAGCAATACATATCAAGGAAGAGTTTGAGAAACAACTTGCTAAGAAGAATAATGATTGTGAAATATTGGAAGAAGAGATTGTCTCCCTCAGAAAAAAGGTTGAAGGGATGGACAAATTCTTGAAAAGCTCTCAAGCCTTGGATGACATGCTCAGCCATCAAAGATCCCCATTTGATAAATCAGGTCTTGGCTATGAAGGAGAATCCTCAAGCAAGAATGATAATGCTTCAAACAAAAAGGATGTGAGGAAGCCAGAAAGAAATGTTGATGCTCCCAGTTCCAGCAAAGGCAAGGATAAGAGTCAAGGCAACAATGAAGGAAATCCTATTCCAAGAAGAAATGCAGATGATGTCAAGGACGCAAGAAGAAATGGTTATAATCAAAGGATCTCAAGGCAGAAAGACTTCAGAAGTACATCAAGGAAACCTTCTTCTCCCAGGTACCAAAGTATATTTCTTGGTTATTGTTATTCTTGTACAAAATTTGGACACATGGCAAAAGATTGTAGGGCATACCACAAAGATAGACACTATGGTCCCCGACAATCTCCGAGAAGCAATTTTGCAGGAAGAAATCATGAATTCTTATTCATGAACAACATAGAATGCTTCAAGTGTCATAACATTGGTCATATGGCACGTGATTGTAACTTAACTTGGGTTCCTACACAAGCTAGAACCATGCTAGAAAAGAAAGTTACACAAGTATGGAGAAGAAAGCAAATACAATCTGAAAATCTCCTGAACTCTCCAGCCAACAACACATGTTGTTGACTTGATGAAGATATTCTTGATATTTCGAGTGTTTGATGATGGGATTTTGCCAAAAAGAGACCATGCATATAGTTAGGGGGAGTTTGTGATTCTTGATCATTATTGCATAAGCTATCCATGAAAGGGTCCTTATGAAATCCTTGATGAGCTATATTAACAATCATTCTTTGATAGATCATTTCTCAAGAACACTCCTTTGAAAGAACATGATCTATTATCTATCCAATGGACTGTTGTTAAAAATATTTTCCACTTGTTTTATAAACAGAAATTGGAGCAGCAGAAGGCCATATAATTCTAATAAGTGAATAACTATATTGTTTTTATTACAGAATTTGAATATTTTGACTCAGGGATTTGATATGAGAATAGGTAAATTATGGACACAAATAGAGGCAACCTTCAAACAAATAGATACATCTGGGAATGAATCTTGAAGCAAGAGTGGCAGCATCTGACAAAACTGAAGCATTGCAAAAAGCTGTCAACTAGAAAAAGGATTCAAAAGATAGTCACAGATAGGATGTCAAATATGCTAGTAGAAATAACTTGCAGAAAATTTTACTAGAACACAAAGAAAACGGCTCATCAAAAGTACTATAGAAAGAAGATGTTGCACAGTCGAATATAAGCTCAGTTTAATGTTGGTAACTTTGGAAAATAGCAACAGTGGGGCACAATCTCTCACAATTTCATCCGAATGCAATAATGTTAAAGTATTGAATGGTAATGAATTAAGGAGAAGCACAGAAATATAGAGGAACTCAAATTTGAAGAAAGATAACGAGAAAGGCAATTTCAGTGCTTTTTTTTCTTATTTCGGACTATGAAGACCTCTTAAATTTGACTATGGAAGACAACAAAATACGGACAACAATCCTTCTATCTTGAGCAATAAGAAGAGCACCATGACAAGGGGAGTAGTTTGATAAGAGGAGCAGTTCGACAGGGGGAGTCCTTGTGCGCTCCTTTGCCATTGATGTCAAAGGGGGAGAGAAGAAGAATATTGCCATCAATGACAAAGGGGGAGATTGTTAATCTAGGTTGTCATTGATGTCAATATAGCAGTGTTTGTGATGGCAAATTCTTTAATACATGATGTTGCCTATTGATGCCCATTGATCTTAATACTGCTCATGGAGGATCCAAGGATTGAATACAAACGTAATAGAAATAGTGGAACCTAGGAGGAAAGATATCAAAAACCATCAGAAGAGAAAGAGAAAGAGTAAAGAGGAGAAGCCATCATGAAGCCAAAGAGTAAGATGAAGAGTTTATCGAAAGCCATCAAAGAAGAAAGTTATCAGAGAAAGAGAAGCGGGTTATCGCTTATGCCCAAGGGTAAGTGCTATCGGAAGAACAAATAGGAACGTTACGTCGGAGGAGTAAAGCTATCAGAAGTCAAATGAAGAGCTATTGGAAGAAGAGCTATCGAAAGTCATCAAAGAGTAGCCAATGAAAATCACAAGAACGAGAAGCCACAAGAAATCCAAGGCAAGAGTAAGAGTCTAAAGGAAGAAAACAACGATATCAGAGGAGCATTGTGGAACTGATGGTCCGATTACAACGCACCCTAATTAATTTCACATTGGTCGTATCGGAACCTTCGCGTCGCAAGTTATGAAGGCTTGTCACATTAAAACTCTGTTTGTGATATAATATGTGGACCTGATCAGTGTATGGTAACAGCCCTAATGTAATATCGCATCCACCTATTGGAACTTTCATATCGCAAGTTATAAAGGGATGTCACATTAAAAACTGCGATTGCGATATTATTGCGGACCCGACTACAACACTATAACATAACTTAATGTAATATCGCATCCGTTGAATCGCAAGTTTCAAAGGGATGACGTGTAAAACCTCCGATTGCGATAATATTGTGGACTCGATGGATTCATTAAAAACAATTCATTGAATATCGCATCCACTCCATCGGAAGACAGAGCATGTGCACACTTGTAAAACCTCCGATTTTTATGAAGTTGTGATTGCGGGATTAAAGGTGATAAAGTGGCATGTGGGACCTCCATGTGGGTATAACAGCTCTTATATGGTTTCCGTGAATAAGTAAGTCTATGGATAAAAGACTCTTCGATATATATTTTTAATATACAAGTCGTCCTCCCTCCAATAGACGTGTCCTTTGGTCATTGGTGAAACTCGTATAAAAACAAGTTAAAATGCTTCACTTCAAGGTGTGGATCTCGGGTATTGATTATAGAGAGAAAAAGTAATAGTTCACAACTCATGAACTTGAAGGAATAGAGGAAGCCGAAGATCGAGCAAGAAGGAAGGAAGCCGAAGGTCCAGCAGGATAGAAGGAAGTCGAAGGATGAAGCAATTCTGTTGATTGGGTTAATCTTTGAAAGGCTCAGACCTGTGATAAATTAATTTATGGAAGAAGTACATAACGCAATTTGAAGAACAGTTCTGTGAAAGGAAATAAAGTTTCATCTGCCATCGTTTGAAGGGAGCAGTAGACAACACCAGCATTGAAGTGTTTGTGAGTTTGTTTCTTAGAAGTAAGATATCGCGACAGTAAGAGTAGTGAGACGCAGTGACTCTTGAAACAACTACCACAACCATAAGAACAGAAGGTTGAAAACAGAGAATTGTTTTTGTGTAGACATTGAGGGCTTAGTGCAACTTATCAAAGATATCCTGTTGAAAAAAGACATCAACGTATCTTGGAGACATTATTGGAGATCATGATGGCTATTTGAAATCATCATGAGGTAACTTTGCAGACTCTGTTTGGGCAATATGAAGAGTTGTGAAGACTCCTTCGTATGAAGACAGGTTGTCATTGATGATGTAGCATGGAGACTACAGTGAAGCTTTAGATTAACAGAACATATTGAAGAAGATTCTGAGAGCAGTGTAATACAATGAAAATAATTCTTGACAAAGCAAAACTATAGGGTCGGAACCCTTGGGGTTGGTGCCTTAGAATTGGAAGGATTGGTGTCCTTGGAGTTGGTGCTCCTAAATCCAAGGTTGGTGCCTTGACAAGACAGGGTTGGTGCCTTAGAGGTTGGAGCCTCACAAAAAGTCCAAGTTGGTGCTAGGCAACAGGTTCGAGCCTGGGAGTTTGAGGATCGGTGTCTTCATCTAGGGTTGGAGCCCTATATACATTGTACTTGATTCATTGTAAAGAATATATTAATAAAAGCATTTATTCCTATTGTTCATTTTGTGTTCTAATATAAGTGATCTAACTGGTAAAAGAAACAATTCAAAAGGAATACTGATTCACCCCCCGCCCACCCCCCCCTTAGTATTTCCAACATCCCTAAAGACATGACCATTGGTGAAGAGGGAGATGCCTAGGTATATAAGAAAGCCCTCACCCTCATTGTAATAATCTCATCTCAACAATTCTTTATATAATATTCAATAAACAATTACTTGTCCTACAACAGATGTCTTTGTCTTCGAAGTATTCTAAAAATTATTACTACGTATACGAACTTTATTTGTTAGATTGGTATCAGAATGTTTACAAACTTTGTTTGTTACAAATTCTTGAAACTATTATATTTTTTGAGGAATACTGGAGCTGAAAATATCTAAGAAGTTTCAATGTAAAGAATAGAGGCTAATGCTAGAAGCAAGAAAAGGTTTTGAAACAATATGCAAATGAGCAAGCTCTATTCATATTGGTATATATTCAAACAATGCAAACATCTAGAGAATATTATTTAAATCCTTTTGTATTTGGTGTCATGAGGTGGTCTAGAATATTCCTTAATATCTAGCACTGTAATTTTGTGAAATTTAATAAAATTACCTAATCTTTTCCCTTGGGAAAAAATAAATAAACACATTGCTTCATGTGAAATGTCGCATTGAGACCTACTAAGTCCATTCATCATTGTAAATCATCATTCTTATTACTATTGAATATTATTTATTACTATTTATTACTGGCCATAAATGGATTTTAACATAATGCCTTTTTACATTGGATATTTAGTAAATGAACTTTGTTGGTTTCAGTACATCCGTCATACAAGAGATTGAATGAATATTCTTCTTCGAGCAATGGACAAATAGAGTAACACTGAACGTAACAGCATCACATGAAGGTATTCAACAATAATGGAGTCAACTCTCACAAGATAATTTACATCATCAAGATTCACACTCATGCTTGCCCCTGCCTTTTATGCTATACAAAAGAAAGTAGTGGTAATAGTGGACAATATTTCAATTCTTAACATCCCAATCTTCTAGGCTATCCAAAAGAAAAGATTCCAAGGTGTTCTTGATAGGTTTCAGCTCTCTAGGGCAATCTCAATATGAATAGACCAGATCTGGAAATTTTATTTATTGCAGTAAATGCAGAAGTAAAACAACCCTTAACTTCTTAAACTAGGATAGTAAATCGCTTAACATAAATGCTGATATTTTTTCAAATGAACCAGACATGTATAGCTGGAAATTACAATCTAGGAAGAAAGTAGATGGCTGAAAATCAAATCTGCAATTTAGACACATGTTGCAAAGTTGAAAACTTCATAAACTTATATAAGATGCAATTCACGTAAATACCCTAGCCTTCTTAGGATTCAAGATAGACTCCAATCTGCATGATTAAAACCATCAAGCATGGTTAGGTTTAGTTTTGAAATGCGAGTTTGAGGCTTCCTTTGGGTCATCAATTTTTCCCCGAATCTGTCTTACACAATGGGGTTGTTGCCCCTTATAAGATAATAGATTCAAGATGTAATATGATCCACAGTATAAAATATTCCATCTTATGAAACGTTTTGGAGAATATCTCGTTCTATCTGTTCAACTCAAGGAACGCAGTTCTATCTTATCAACCATTTTGGATTATATCATGTTGTTTCATCACTTATACTCAAGCTTTGATATTTCAGGTATACAACTTAATTGGCTTGCATCCGCAGATTTTTCACATTCTCTAATCATTGAGAACAGGTTTTGCTTTGCCATTGACCTCTACATTCTCTGATTCTTTACCCCTCGGAAATTTTGGTTCATGAAAACCCTTGGATCTTAGACCCCCACATATCAACTCAATTCAAACTTAGGATAGACATATTCATAAATTTATTTCAATGATTTTTTTGGTTAACCTTAAAATCTTGTGGTTTTGCTCAGAAATCCATTATAATGATATTTCTAGCTTATCTTAAAATCTTATTAGCTGTATCCACTTGTACAATTTGTATGAATAACTATGAAGTTGATAGTTGAATTTTAGTAATTCATCATTTATACATGTCCCTGTGGTTCTATTTGTAATCAAGATTCAGTACACTTTATTTGCTTTAAGTATTAGCAGTATGACAAATCTGTAGCAGTACAAGGCAGATTAACAAGGAAGAATAGACAACTTAGCAAGAAAATGAAGTTACATCTAGTCCATTTTTCTTTTGTATCAGATACCAGGATATTTGTTGGTGATATTTTGAACAATCAAGAGTGCCGATGAGAAACAAAATCTCCGGGAAGATTTGATCAGCTTATCTCTAAGCTGCACCTACAATTACCAGTGTAATCCAAAGTATGTTTAAAACTTAATCTGCACCTACAATTACCAGTGTAATCCAAAGTATGTTTAAAACTTGTGTTATATGCATTCCTATCAGGAAGGAAAATATTGTAAAATTTGAATGATGAGAGAGGTTATTAGTTTGTTTTAGTGTGGTTTTAGATGAGAATTTCAGAAACTTATGACAGGAGAGAAAAAGAAAACATAATATATTATAGTTTTCATTTTTTGATTTTATATGAATGGCCTTGCACTCCCATTATGTATCCTTATGTGAGCAGGTCCATTGGCCTACTTCTGGTCATTTGATGGACATTAAGATACTAATCCTATCTATCTGTTTGGCAGGTATGCAATTCAAGAAGTATTCTTCTAGCCAAAGCTATCTCTATTCTTATAGTTCCACAAGAATTCTGTTTTTATACGGAGGAGTGTTTTTAGACTAATTGAAAAGCATATTGTCAGGCTTTTGCACATGTATTTTGATGCTCATGTGTGGCCATATTTGTCATTTGTGTAGCTTTGGATCTCTGTTGGCAGTGTTTAGACTGAATGCTTTATTTTCTTATATGTTATTATTTATATAAGAAGCCTGTGCATATATGAGCTAGTGATGTGATGACCAGTGAAATAGGGATTGCAAATTTGTGTCAGTTGATTTGAAGATTTTGTCTTCGATAAAATGATATAACAAACTGGGGCACCATAGCCATCAGTTCATTCCCAAATATGCTTCACAACCACATCAGTTTTCAAGCTGGGAAAGAAAAGAAGCCTTCGTTGATTAGTGAAGAGGGTCCTGTTTCTATAAGAAGCAATGGTGAGAGGACTCGCAGTAGATTTACACCATTTAGAAGAACAATCAAGGATTCTCTTCTTTAACATCTCTGCAGAACACATCTATTCCCCAACTCGATCATGTATTGCTCTTTCTTCTCCAACAATGGATGATATTTCTGCTAAGTTCCCAAATTGTTTTAGGGCTTGTGTGGGAGGCCAAGATTCTTCTCCTGCACAGAATTCTGAGTCCCAAGCAAATATGAAGCTACAAATGAATATCAAGGGCAGGAAAAATCCATTCCACTAGGATTCAGCATTCTACCTATGTCAGGGCGTCGTCCAAGTACCTTAAGGTAAACGAAAATTTCTCTGAGTTTCAGTCTCAGACTTTCAATGTATAACACGTTTTTTATCAGAATAATCCAATTTCTTAATTACCCATTTCATTTTGCATGTTTTATAGCAGATGAGCTCCCGGAAATTGCTACAATCTGGTATGAATTCTCGGATTTATAATAGAAATTCTCACATATCTCGTAGTGAAGATAGAGGTCAGGGGAATTCAAGCATAAGAAGCCTCGGTTTATACAATCAAAGATTGCAAGCCAGGAGAACAGTATGGGTGGATCTCTCTATTTGCTGGTAGATGCCATTGAGCTATTAGAAGGTCAGCAACATCATAGAACTGTCGGCATCGAAATTCAGGAAAAGGTTTCAGTCCAGGTTTTATCCAAAAAAAACCTAGGGCTATGAAAAATGCTTTGGGCAAACCTAGTTTGCAAAACCATGAAGGCTTGGATGACGATCATTATTTGGAGTCAGTAATTTTTTTTCCCTTAAATAAGTTTAGCGAACCTGGAGATTTTCAACAGCATTTCAAATGTCTTTGAGATAGGGCAAGGAACAACATCTGGGATTCATTCGAAGCGAGGAAGATTACAAGATTTCCTCTCTAGGTATTCAGACTGTTCTGGTTAGTGTCATTCTTTGGAGTCTGTAAAAAAAATTCCGCGAACCTGGAATGAACGCTTGGATGAGTATCGTTCCTTGGAGTCTGTAAAACAATTTCCGCGAACCTGGAGATTCACAATATAATTTCAACAACATTTCAAATGTATTTGAGTTAGGGCATTGAACAACATTATTTACTTTTTGCTTTTTGTGTGGCCTTTGATTTAGTCATTTGCAATGGCTTGACTAGATGAGCAAATTCTGGTAATTTCACTTGCAGTACTTACAATGGAGAAAGTGTGGTAGATTATGTAATTTGCTAGCATGGTTTGTGTGAGAAAATGGAGGAAGTTTTGATTGCAGATTAGTTGTGGGACTTGAAATTAGACCACAAGCCAATTTATCTATGTTCCTCTTGGATTGGAAAGAAATAGTTAGAGTAAAAAATTTAGCATGTCCAACAAAATCACCCACAAGGCAAAATTCTTTTGACCCCAGAAAATTGTAATACCTTCAAAATGACGCTAGAGAGGCTCTTCGGGAAGGAGAAAATTATAATTCACAGCACTAATACTCATGAATTAACACACTTAATTCAATGTGCACTTGCAAAGTGCAAAAGAGCAAAAATTAAGAAGTTTGAAACAAATTGTTTTCGAGTTGATGCTTGGTTTGACAAGGAATACAAAAAGGCAAGGAGAATGTGGGAAGAGTCAAACAAGGATAACATAAAGCTCAAAGCTTACAAGCAATTATTAAGCAAGAAAAAGGTCGATTTCAT
The DNA here is from genome assembly GCA_031772625.1 of Pinus tabuliformis. Classification (NCBI taxonomy): domain Eukaryota; kingdom Viridiplantae; phylum Streptophyta; class Pinopsida; order Pinales; family Pinaceae; genus Pinus; species Pinus tabuliformis. The sequence continues at coordinate 814,139,966 of CM062807.1, read as the reverse complement.
GGCTTTAAGGAGGGAAGAACTAATATTCTTTAGGAAAAATAATCCCAAATTATTTTGGAAGGAACTCCAATCGAAAAAGATGCAAATTGGAAATAATATTACAGCTTCTAAATGGTTTGACTATGCAAGACAACTTTATGAGCAGGTTTCCAAGGTTGATCCTCCTCCCTTGGTCAACACTCATACTGAACTCTTCACGGTACAAGAGGTAGAGATGGGTATCAAGAAGTTGGGTGTTGGAAAAGAAAAAGACTTAGCTGAACTCCAAGCAGAATATCTAAAGTGGGGCTAAAAAATTCTTGCATCTCACATTACAAAAATCTTCAACGACATCATACAACAAGGGCTCCCCACAAATTGGTCAACTAGTCTAGCAATACCTCTTTTCAAGAGCAGTGACATCAATAATCCCTCCAATTATAGGACGATCATGATAAACCCTTTGTTTGCAAAGCTATTTCGAAGTATGCTAGAAAACAAAATTAGCAAGTGGGAAGAAGAAAGAGATAAGCGTGCTAAAGGGCAAGTAGGGTTTAGACCTAAACATTCCACAGTTGATCATTGTATAACTTTAAGGCACAACATCGAAAAAATGTGGGAGAAAAAGAAAGAAGTCTTCTATTGCTTTGTTGATTTCAGAAAAATGTTTGACTTGGTTCCTACGGATAAGATTTGGCACAGAATGGAGGAACTTGGGGTTCCTAAACATCTGAGAGCAGCTGTGCATAGGCTGTATGAGGAGGTGAGAGTCAAAATTAGAACTTCAGCAGGCATTTCTGAAAGTTTTAGAAGCGATATCAGGGTCAAGCAAGGTTGCCCACTGTCTCCTACCCTTTTTAGTTTATATATCAACAAGCTTGAGGAGTGGTTAAATTCACAAAGGGGTGATGGTATCTATTTGGATAAGTTTGTTATAAGGCTTTTTTTTTTGTATGCAAATGACCTTATTCTTATTGCTAAATCGGCTCTTGGTTTTCAAGATCACTTACTATCCCTTGAGCATTTTTGTACAACTGTGGGGATGCAAGTTAATATCAGCAAAATGAAAGTAGTGGTCTTCTCTAAGAAAAGAAAACATAACCAGCATAAGTTTTACTTTGAAGGCAACATTCTGGAAGAAGTCGCGGACTACAAATACCTCAGAATTGACTTCAACAAAAATCTAAGTTGGAATGGGTGTAGAAATAAAAGAACTTTGGGGGTTTGGAAAGCATATTATGCTTTTCAAAATAGGTGTAGAAAGGCAGAGTTATGGCACTGTGATGCCATTCAAACTCTTTTTGGGCTTCTAGTGATTCTGGTAATTCTATATGGTTGTGAACTATGGACCAGCAGTACATCCTACATACAGTGGAGACAAATTGAGAAAATTTAGAAGCGTTTGATTACTGTTAGTCTCTGGACACCACATATCTCCACAATGGTATGATATTGTCCACTTTGGGCCTAAGCCCTCATGGATTTGCTTTTGGACTTACCCCAAAAGGCCTCATACCAATGGAGATATTTGTCCATCCTTATATACCCATGATCCTCCCCACTTCTAGTCAATGTGGGACTATTTGGTCGTATACCCAACAATCCTCCCCTCGAACAAAGGACCATCGAGCCTCCCCTCAAACGATTATCCATCCGTCCACTCTCTACCAACCAGGATTCTCTGCTCCAATGCGTTGGAAGCACACGCCTTACATGGAGCACCACCTACCTCGAGAGCTTGCTCTATCCCAGGTCAACTCCTCTTCACCGTGTTGGGACCAGGACACGTCCATGAAGAATCCGGAGCACACCGCCTGTCTAACCGAGCTCATCCACGGATCCCATCGTCATATTACCGGGGCCCACCACCTTCGTTCGACATTCCGAGAATTTATCCACTTGGCTAACTTCGGGGCATGGCTCCGATACCAATTGTTAGAAACCAGAGGCACACATAAAACAAGAAAATACACAGCAGAAGATCAAAAACAAGAGACACAGCAATTAACGTGGTTCACCCAACCAATCTGGGCTACGTCCACCAAACATAGGCATCAGGAATATATTAATAAATCAGGAGATTACATCATGAGAAATCCTCACACACTCTCTTGGCAAACACCCGAATGATTGCCTATTATATAGCACAGCCCTCATAACTCCCTCACATCAATTATAGGAGGCATTAACTCCCTCCCTAACAACCTGGAGGTAAACTAGGAACCAAATTCCCATTGTTGTCATCAGCTGGGATTTTTCCTATTTTATTACAAACAATAAAATCAAAATCTCAACAGCTTTTGGCCAAATAAGTTATTGTGAGATAAGTTTGTGGACAGATAAATATCCACGGATAATTCCCTGACAGAGAAGTTATTCCACGGATAAGTGGCCTTTTATTCTCGGCCGATAAATTTTCTACCGAGAAGTTATTCGGTTGATAAGTGAGGTTTTTTTGGGGCAAAGAAGTTATTGTGAGATAAGCTTGTGGAAAGATAAATATTTTTTTTCATCGATGCATAAGTTATGGTTAAATAAGTTATCAATTTTTTTTTGGTGATAAGTTATCTATTTTTTTTTGTAAGCTTAGGTAGGTCTTTCTTTTCTATTTATATAAAAGCAAACTGAAATCACATACTGTCAATAGGTGGCCTCAACTTGCCCATTGGGAAACCAAGTCTGTTGGCCACCTATGCATATTATAAGCCATCCAAAAACGGTAGGTTATCAGTCTTTCTACCCAAGCAATATATACATAACTATTTAAAAACCAGTCTTTAATCTTAGGTCCCATAAGCATGCATGTAAAAGAAAACTAGCCGCTAAAAAACAGAAACCTGAGGTCACTGAGCTCAAGCTATTCTTTGAGGTCTTCCGGTTCTGACTCAACGTTCGCTGGATCCTCAGCTGAATCTCCAAGTGTTGGTGTCATTTCAATAATACATGGAATGTGTCTCTGTATACGGTCTAATCTTATGTCCTGCTTGCAAAGCTGGAACTGGATAGTTTGCAGGTCTTTTTTATAGTCTGGCATGTCTCTGATTATCAGAGCCATCCCCATGGACACTTGTTCCATCGCTTTTCCTACCAGTCTTTTCATGAGCCAGTACAGATGTAAGGTCTGTTTAAATTGGGAAAGTCTCCCTCTGGTATTCCCAGGATCGGGAATGTGATCTTTCCATTCCTCCATTTCTTCCTCTGAGTCCTCTTCCATAATTCTTTCCTCCATTTCCTCTATAATTTTTCGTATCCCTTCATCCGTTCCTTTCTTATAAGCTTTGGCTGCTTCCCTTACAGTCTCGTCCAGGGGTCGTCTTCCTATCTTTTTTTCGAGGTTCCCATGTCCTGAGATCGAGGACCATTATTTCCCCATCCTCTGCGACCTCTTCCTCTGGCTGCCCGCGCCATGTCTCCGATATCTGCTACCTATTCACAATGGTCACATTTCAAAGTTAGGATAAAACAACCATTACCCATCCAAATTCCAGTTGTCTCGTGGGGTTTCTGTTTGCCGGAACTATCTCCCCTCTGTCTACACTCCGCTGATCCCAGGCAATCAAGTGAACCAGGGATGGTCTTCACCTTCTCCCTGCTCCCCCCGTCCTGCCTCTCGTTCGGGCCCCTAGTTACTGTCTCCCCCCCTTTTTCACGTCCTCCCCCCTTGGGTTCCCTCAGGCTAACCCACTCCCTATGCGACCCTAGTATAGTGAACGAGGGGAGCTTCACGCTAGGATTCTCCTCTCCCTCCCTGCCCTGCTTGCTGACACAACTCCCTCTCCTCGCAACACTACCTCCTCTGAATGTCACCCCTTCCTTGCTTAGCTTCCTGCCCAACTTCCCCTCCTAGGCTCGCTCTTCTCTGCTGCCCAAACTCGCCCTATCTACCCAGAATTTTTAGTTATCTATTATTTAGTTATTTGAAGATAATTTATGAATTAATAAGTTTTTGGTAAATAAGTTATTTTGAATAATTTAAAAATGGATAAGTTTTAGAAAGACAAGTTATCAGTAAAAAAAAAAATATTTACTGATTATTTATTTTTTAATAATTTATTTACAATTAATTTATCTACCAATAAATTATTCATGATAACTTATACTTCGAAGAAGAAATAAATGAGTACAAGTACCTCGTGATTGATTTTAACAACAAATTTAATTGTGAGTACCAGAAGGAAGAAAATTTTAGGAGGGTGGAAAGCATTATATGCTCTTCAAAACACATGTATAGAGGCATAATTATGGGATTGAAAAACAACTAAAATGCTTTTTGGACTCCTAATTTGTCTAGTGATGCCATATGAGTGTGAATTGTGTGCTAGCACCCCTGTCTCAAAATGGAAACAAATTGAGAAAATAAAAAAACTCTTGATCATGAACAAGTTCAAAATAAAAGGTTTGGTACCTTATGGAATAATGTTGAGTGAAACAAGAGCAACTTCCATGGAAGCAATTGCGATGGTGTCGCTCATATATCTAAAAAAAATTGAGGGAAATAAAGAAAACATGGATGAAATAAAACTACACATGGATGTAAAAATGGAATATCTATCTCAATACATGTCCCACAAATAGCAAGGAGCTAAAGAATTTTGTTATGGATAAGTTTCGTAAATGGGTATGGGGAAAAGAGTTGGGTAGAAAGAAGAAGTACTACATTAAGGAATTTCATGGATGTCAAATGTTCTTATTGCTCAATTAAGAACCAACTCGCATCAACTTCTGTGTGAAACAAGATGGTGGAAAAGACCTTGCTCAATTAAGAACCAACTCGCATAACTTCTGTGTGAATCAAGACTATGGAAAAGGCAAGAAGGGGTATGTTAGCATCAGTTTCTTGCCATTGTTTGGGATTGTTGGAAGGTTGGGCCATCTCATCATCATTTTGAATAAGAAAATGATTGAATTGCAAAAGGCCAAAAACAAAAAACTAATAATCTCATAGACTAAAAACTCGTAAACTATTAAACAAATAATTTATCACTAATAAATCTTTTTCTTTTTATTATAACAGTAAACACTATCAAAATTTTCATTTTCTTTTTCACAGAAATAATTTTATTAACCTTTTCAAAAAATAACTTTAGAGAACTCCAATAAAATTGAAATAATATAGAAAAAATTAACATGGCCTTGCTTAAAGATGATATGCATAAATTAAAAATGATACTCATAGTTTGAGAAATGTCCTTGATTATCCACCATTAAAAGGCCTTCCACACACAGCATACAAGAATAACTTTGGAGACCACTAATATAATAAAATTGGAATGATATAGAGAATATTAGCAGGGGGCTACGCAAGGATGATATGCATAAATTGAAAAATGCGCAAGGATGATATGCATAAATTGAAAAATGGTTTAAATTTTTCCAATCAGGAAGTTGTGGTTTAATTGTTAGGGAGAGATGTTATAGAAAAAAGTCCAATTCTAAACAAAACTATATATATCCAAAAGCTGTTTCAAACAGATTTCTTTAATTAATAATTAAAATACAAAAAAGCACTGCAGTACACACAATCTCCTCCATGGAGAGGCTGCAACATTTCCGCCATGAATTTCCTCGTGCAGCATTCATTCATTAGAATTTGCATAACATCTAACTCGGATGTTGAATTGACAGCGTTTAGTTTGGAGCATATGTACATAAGGCAGATCGTAGGGAAGTCCCACGTGCATAGATTCATATTTATAATTATAATTTTTAATGTTTTTATAATATATAGAGTGAAATTATTATATTTATAAAATATTTATTAGTTTTATATAATTTTTTTATATATTAAATGTATATTTAAAAATATTTTTATTTAAATATTATAAAAAAATAAAAAAAATTATTATTATTATTTTTTATATAATTATCCAAATTTATTATACAAAGAAATAATACAACTTAAACAATTTATTTCTTCTAAAGATTACACATTCCTTGTTAATGTGAAAGGGTGGGATACTTCCCTATTTTATTTATTATAAAAAAGAGAAACTCTATATTTCTGTATTTTATTTTATTTATATAATTATTTTATTTTATTTTTTATAATTAGTATAATTTTCCCGTTATGAAAGTGTATCTTTTATTTATATATTATAAAAGATATACTTAAATAATAATTTCAAAAATGTAAATTTTTGTATTTAAATTATGATTTCAAAAATGTAAATTTTATATTTGAATTATAATTTCAAAAATGTAAATTTTATATTTAAATTATTTAGTATAAAATTTTAATAAAATATAAAAATCAAAATTATGAACATAAGTTATATATAATTATTTAAATTATTTAATATATAAATTTAAATAAAATAATTATGTTAATGTGTAAAATTAAAAAATAGTATATGTAAATTAATTAAAAATACAATTGTTGTTTTAAAATTTATGATTGGAGAATAATGATACTTTGAAAACTATAAATCTCAATAAAAATCTATTATATAGATGTTTTTTTTTTTCATATAAATATATATATATTGAAATAGTTTAGGCCAATTCTTTTGAATGACTGCATATGTCAATATTGGTCTACTTCTCACTTCTTATTCCCGTTGAATTTCTCAATTCTTATCCCTCTTGAAAGAAGATTGGTTGATATCATGTGAACTTTTTGAAATAATGAGAAGTGTTTTTTGTCAATTTCTCACATAACTTCTTTGAAATAATGAGAAGTGTGATTAGTGTAGCTTGCATGCAAATAATAATATTGTAATTTTGTAAAGGATTTAGGGAGGAAAACCATGTTAGAATGTATTTAATGTCTTTATTTTTTGATCTAAAGAATATTGTAAATATCTGTTTTAGCAACAACGTCATAATATCTCAGATTGGATGCTTATGTGATTCATGATATAAGCCAAGATCTTCTCGAGAAATCACATAGAAAACTTAGGGTTGACACCTTTCGAACCTCTATCTATATCTATAGGTTCATCATGAGGGCAAGGATGAAGAGCAAGATCAATAGACCACTAATTTATACCAAAGATGCAACGGTAAATTTCCAATAGTCAAAAAAGGAATATAACTAAAAAGATATGTTAAGGGAGAAAAAACAATTTATTTATTAGCTATTTTTGAATTTAATTTTAATTTATTTAATTTCTATTTTCAATATATAGAAATTATTATAGATTTCCAATATTCTATTATATAATTTATTAAGATTCAAATGTATTATCAATTAAAATTATATTAATATGAATAATGATTAATTAAATTTTTTGTATCTATCTAATAAGAAAGGAAAATTATATAATAATAATATTATTAATAAAAACCAATAAATACAATGATAAAACAAAATTCAAAATAAAATCAAAACAAATAAAAGAAAAGAGAGATCCTAGAACTGAACACACACCAACCAAGAAAGGAGAAGGAAACAAAGGAGGGGAGAAAAACCCAAGGGGTTAAGAACAAAGAGAAGGGACCCACGAGCTGCTTAACTTCCATCCATCGTCCCTATTAAGAGTCTTACTTCTCTTTTCAATCTCGATGGCTTCTCTTAATTTTCGGTGATGGAAATGATCAACCCTCGTGAGGACCTTAGAATCCTCTAAGCAAATATGGTGTTTCATTAATTCAGCATGTTCCCCTAGAATAGAGGAGCGAGTCCTACAGTGTCTAAGATCCACTACGTGCTCCTGAATCCTTTGAGAAATGGAACGACCAATCTCTCCAATGTAAGGGGTTCCACAAGAACATGGAATTAAATATCCTTCATGCTTTTTGGATCAATAGGGTCTTTGGCGGATCTTAAAGAGCCAAGAATGGATTTTAAAGGTCTAAAGGTGGAGCCAACCTTTTGTTTCCTCAGAATCCTAGCAATCTTGTCAGTCGTCCCCTGGATAAAGGGAAGCTGGACACTAGAGGCCACCTCAACTTCTTTCTTAATTCTAGGTCCCTTACTAGCTTTTAAAAAGGCTTAGAAACCTTGGAACTTATTATAATTTTTCTTCTTGAAGACATTTAAGAGATAGGTTTTCTCATCAGCCCGATGGTCTTCATCAGAAACCCTTAAAGCCCTAGTAGCTAGAGTGTTGAGAACCCCTAGTTTCTGGGCTGGAAAGTGATGAGATTTAGCATGAAGATACTGTTCAGTGTGGGTTTTCTTATGAAAAACCTGGTGGGAGAAAAAACCATCATCTTTCTTTGAGATAAGCACATCAAGGAAGGGTAAGCTTCCATTAACCTCACATTCCATGGTAAATTTAATGGAACCAGATTGATTATTGAGATGCTCGAAAAAAGATACCAATTTTTCCTGACCATGGGACCATAAATTGAAGGTATCATCAACAAATCAAGGCCAACAACAAGGAGGAAAGAGATCCCTTGAAATAGTAGAAAGTGCATATGAATTCCTTGAGTAGACAATTGAAATAGCAGAAAGTGAAAATAAATCCCTTGAGCATACAATAAACTCCTAGCAAAGGTTGTTAAAAGAAGAAAATCTAAAGCCAATTCTTTCCTATAAAGCCGATTGGATTTTCTTTTTAAATGGTTTTTTTGCTGCTGTCCGGTTAATTTGTTGACGACATAAAGGGCTGGTTGTGAAACACCACGATGATTCTTTGGGTGTTATAATTTAGGATGTCATTCATTCTCCATAAAAAAAACTAAATCAACTTTAGATAATCTGCCCAACTTTTTTGTCACCACCTATTCATAAGCACTGCCAAGTTGAAAGAGCCCAGATATCATGGCATTGAATTTTGTTACAAACATTGTGTTTTCAAAGAGAAGACATGGAACCATGAAAGGGAACGATCTTGGTGTAGGAAGTATATTAAAGAATGAAATGATAATAACCACATAGCATATGACCCAAGATAGCAATTAAGTTTCTGGAAAAAACATAGTTATGGGAAGGATGATGCAAAAAAGAGTGAATTTCACCACCCATTCATAGGCACTGCCATTAAAGCAACTAAACCAACTTCAAATGATCTGTCCAACTTTTTTGTCACCACCCATTCATAAGCACTGCCAAGTTGAAAGAGCTGAGATATCATGGCATTGAATTTTGTTACAGACATTGTGTTTTCAAAGACAAGATATGGAACAATGAAGGGAACAATCTATTAAAATAGAAACAAGAAATTCCAATTTAATTTGTCCTTGAATTAAATTGTAATTCTATTCTCATAGCAAATTGTAAAAATTAATTAAGTTAAATTGACTTAATTGACTTAGGAAATTCGATTTGGAAGTCTATCTAGATTCATGTAGAGTGATCCCTAAATTTTAGGGGCTTAGGTTGAGTTCTTTTGAGTTGTAATTAGATAACTCGGTCTAACTGAGTTATAGTCAGTTAAACTAGTTCTAACTGTTGGAGGAACTAGTACAGGTCTAGTAGTGGAGTAGTGCACTAGTGCATCACCAGTACCACACCAATTAACTAAAGTTTCACTCATAAATAACTCACGCATGTTAATTTAGAGGAAGAACCAGTTGAGATTAGAGTTTAGGGACAATGTACTATCCATTGTATAATTTTCCGAGTTGTATAGATGGTGCATGCAATCAGTTGAGGACCTATTTTTGGATTGCGTAGTTATGGAGAGTGGATTTCCCAATTAAATATGGGCTAATTCCTCTAGGGATTGAGCAAGGAAGTAGGGGATTTACATGCAACATAATTTTCTAAGTGTTGGCTTGAGATGGCTTGTGAGGTAGAGAGATAGTTTGTACTAGTGCAAGAATTGTTTAGGACGAACAAGTGTTGCATTTTCTTCTCAAATATTTTGGTTAATGTAATACAGATAGTCAGAATTTTCAGCATTTTCTTTCCCTAGAGAAATATTGTGTTATGTGCGATTGATATTATTCCTTTCTTGCTTATTGTTTTCATCGATCAATTTTGGTTTTCGCTGAAGAGTAGAGTAGATTCTTGTCCTGTGTTTTAGCATATCACATAAATTGTTGAATCTACATGTAAAAATCTACATGGTATCAGAGCTGAAGACAATATAAAAGAGGAGAATTCAAGTTTGTTGTGCAGGTGAAAATTAAATTTTCAAGTTCATACTTCAGAGAAGCAATATGTCATTCTACGGTTTGCGACTTGAGTATGCCTTGGAGGGAAACTCTGTTGGGTCCCTATAATGCTAGTGATTACCCCATTACTATTGTAGTTGCATCCCTTATTAATATTGTTGTGCCCCTATTATCCCCATATTGTTATTATTGTGCCCCATAGAATCCCTCTATTGTTATTTTTGTGGCTTTATATTTTTATTGTTAGGTCAGCTGGGTTATATTGTGACTCTTTAGACTTCTATATATAGAAAGGAGGTTTTGTCATTTGAATCATCCAAGAATTGTTCATTTATGTAATGTAAAGGAGGTTTCCCCCTCGAAGAGGCTGAATTCTAAGGCGTTGATCTATCTTTTCTATCTTTTCTTGAGCTGGTTTCATAACATTTGGTATCAGAGCTTTGGATTCTAGGGTTTTGCTGCTCCAAATAGGTCATCGTGGAATTTTCACTATAACTTATTTTCTGCGACGTTTCAGAAGTTAAAAAAAAAAAACCATTTGAGAAGACATTGCGCTGAACCTCGGATCTTAATTTCAGAGCTTTTCGCGCTATATTTGCGGAGATATGATCTGAGGAAGTTGGTATTTTTGTAGACTCTTGAATTACATTCCAAACAGGTGACCTGGGGAAAATCGTCATAACTTTCTCTCTGAGCATCGGATTGAAATTTCGTAAGAAGTTATAGAAAGAGGACAGACTGTAGTTTCTTTTAGATATTTTTCAGAGCCAAAGGTCAAAACAGTGACTCGTGGCACGTCGTACAAGTTCGCTCTACTGAACTAGTCTATAATCAAGTCACTGTGGGAGATTTCGCATAACGCTTCCTTGGAGAATCCAAATTGGGTCAAACTGGTGGCCTTGGAAAGAGGACACAGAGGGCCACTGTAGGTTGCAATTTCAGAAATAGATGATCAGAAAATACAGAGATACATCAGAGGCAATATCGAGCTCCTACAAAGTGAAAAAAGGTGTGTAGATTTTTTTTTTAAGCTTGGTTTCAAAATTTATTTTGAAGGAATTCAAAGGGCATAGTAGAGCATTATTATCAGTAACTGATGCCCCGAGGAAAGAAAATGCAAACACCTAGTAAGAAACCTAAAGGCTCTAGCATGACTCACGAAGAAGAGGAAGAAATGCTACATGATATATCAAAATTACAAGAACAAGTGCAACAAATGTCACTCTCACAAAAGCTAACAGAAGCTAAGATAAATGGCGTGGAATCTAAGATAAAGGGCGTGGAAGCTAAGATGGACGATTTGAAGATAGATTTGAAGAGAGACATGGCAGATTTGAAGACAGATTTGACAAATTTTCTACAAGAAATACTTACTAATGGTGAAAAGGTAGTAAAAGAAACTCATGATGCGAACAAAAGAAATGTTAATCATGATTTCTTAGACTCTAATGTGGGATCGAAGACCCACCATATTCCAAAAATTGATATGATGAAGTTTGATGGCAAGGATCTCGCAACATGGATATTACAAATGGAGCAATTTTTCGATCTCAATAATGTGCAAAACACACAAAAGGTACGTATTGCAACTTTATATTTGGAACCAAATCAGTTTGTATGGTATCAATGGCTTTGCTCTCGTAAACAAATTATCACTTGGGCAATTTTTACGGAAGAATTGATAGCACATTATGAGGATACAAAAAGCAACACTTTTTTTAGCCAATTGATAAGTCTCAAACAAAAGGGTTCAATAATGGAGCACATTGAGGAGTTCTAAAAATTGAACATAAGGGTAAAAAATATTCCAGAGGAGCATAGGATTGATGTGTTCATAGGGACTTTAATGGATAATATCCAACATGATGTTTGCCTTTGGGAACCTGATTCATTAGAGAAGGCATTCAGGTTAGCAAGAAAAATGGAAAGCAAGATTATGGCAACCAGGAAGCATACCACTCACAAAGGTCTCCCACCTATTCGTGATCATGATCATGCTATTAATTTGATTCCAGGAAGTGTTCCTCCAAACATCAGGCCGTACAGATATCCCTATGCCCAAAAGAGTGAAATTGAACGTATGGTTGCAAAAAAGCTAAAGGCTGGTATAATTCAACCGAGTCAAAGTTCTTTCTCTGCTCTAGTAGTATTAGTGCACAAGAAGGATGGATCATGGCGCATGTGTCCGGATTATAGGGAGCTCAACAAGCTCACTATTAAAGATAAGTTTCCCATTCCCGTCATTGATGAATTACTGGATGAATTGCATGGATCAATTTACTTCACCAAGTTGGATCTTCATTCAGGATATCATCAAATTAGAATGAAGACTGAAGACATTCCGAAAACAACATTTAGAACTCATGAGGGTCATTATGAATTTTTGGTCATGCCTTTTGGCCTTACCAATGCACCTTCAACATTTCAAGGTTTGATGAATTCCATTTTCAAACCATTCCTTAGAAAATTTGTGTTAGTATTTTTTGATGATATACTAATCTACAACAAGTCTTGGAAGGATCATGTTGAACATGTTGACAGGGTGCTACAACTATTGGAGGAGAAACAATTATATGCAAAAAGATCCAAATGTTTCTTTGGAGTACAAGAGGTGGAATATCTGGGTCATATTGTATCTCATGAAGGAGTTAAGGTAGACCCTAGCAAAATTAGAGCCATTAAGGAATTGAAAATCCCCACATCCATAAAGCATCTGCGAGGATTTCTCGGGTTGACAGGGTATTATCGCAAGTTTGTTAAGAATTATGGGAGAATAGAAGCACCTCTAACAACATTATTGAAGAAAGATGCATTTTCATGGACTCCAGAAGCAACAAAGGCCTTCGAACATCTTAAAGAGGCAATGTGCCAAGCACCGGTCTTAGCTACACCGGACTTCACAAAAACCTTTATTGTGGAATGTGATGCTTCAGGAAATGGAATTGGTGCTGTTTTAATGCAAGATGAAAGACCCATTGCTTTTGAAAGTCGTCCAATCAAGGGAAAGTTTTTACACAAAGCTATTTATGAGAAGGAAATGTTGGCAATACTCCATGCACTTAAGAAATGGCGACCCTACCTAATGGGAAGACACTTCAAGGTAAAAACGGAACATGATAGCCTTAAATACTTTTTAGAACAAAGATTATCCTCTGAAGGGCAACAGAAGTGGGTCACAAAGATGTTGGGTTATGAATTTGAAATCATCTACAAAAAAGGGAAGCAAAATGTAGTGGCAGATACACTCTCAAGAAAGGATGAGGATGTGGAAGCATTGTTGTGCGCCATTTCTATTATCCAACCAGATTGGATAAACGAAGCAAGGGAGGAATGGAAGAATGACGAAGAAGTGTGGGCACTTATTCGAAAGTTACAACAAGATTCCAGTACGTCTGATACATTTAGCTGGCAAAATGATTCTTTATGGTACAAAGATCGCTTATACCTCTATAAGAATTCCCAACTAAAACAAAAGATTCTTATGGAATTGCACACTTCTCCCTTAGGAGGGCACTCAGGATTTTTAAAAACTTACCACAGGGTTAAGAAGGAATTTTTTTGGGATGGCCTTAAATCGGATATTCAAAAATTGTGGTGGAATGTTTGGTTTGCCAACAAAATAAAGTTGAAACAATTAAGACACCGGGTCTATTACAACCTTTATCCATTCCAAGCCAACGTTGGATGAGGTTTCAATGGATTTTATCACAGGTTTACCCAAGTATGAGGGAAAGAGTGTCATCATGGTGGTAGTTGACAGACTTACCAAGTATGCACACTTTTGTGCATTATCACATCCATTTAAAGCTAGTACAGTTTCTACCGCATTTATGGAAAAAATTCAAAAGCTACATGGAAACCCAAAGATTATTGTAAGTGACAGAGATCCCATTTTCACTGGAAATTTTTGGACATAATTATTTTCTTGTCTTGGTACTCAGTTAGCTCATAGCTCATTTTATCATCCTCAATCTGATGGGCAAACTGAGATAGTAAACAAATGTTTGGAAGGATATCTTCGTTGCTTTGTATCTGATAAACAGACACAATGGGTCAAATGGTTGCCTCTGGCTGAATGGTGGTATACCACTTCCTTCCATAGAACAACAAAAATGACCCCATTTATGGCACTTTATGGATATCAGCCACCATCCATCACATCATATTTAAGAGAAAATTATAAAGTTCAAGCAGTGGAACATCACATCAAACATCAACAACAAGTCCTCCAACTCTTAAAGGATAACCTCGTGTTGGCACATAATAGAATGAAACAACAGGCAGATCAACATCGCAGCGAAAGAAGTTTTGATGTAGGTGATTGGGTATTCCTACGGCTACAACCATATAAGAAAATTTCCCTCAAGCAAGCTAAGAAGGATAATAAATTATCACCAAAGTATTATGGTCCGTACAAGGTGTTGCAAAAGATTGGTACTATGGCATACAAATTGGAGCTTCCTGCAGCTTCTCGATTGCACCCAGTTTTCCATGTTTCATGTTTAAAGAAGGTTATAGGCGACGAGCTCCCAGTTCAAACAATATTGCCAGAAATTGACGAGGAAGGAAAAATTATATTGGAACCGGAAGCAGTCACTGAAACAAGAACTCGACAGCTATGAAATCGATCAATTTCGGAGTATCTTATCAAGTGGAATAACTTATTCGTTGAAGATTCCACATGGGAGGATGAGAATTTTATACAGAAGCATCCATAACTACTCAAGCGTTGAGGACAACACTTTTTTGAAGGAGAGAGGCATGTTGGATCCCTATAATACTAGTGATTACCCCATTACTATTGTAGTTGCATCCCTTATTAATATTGTTGTGCCCCCATTATCCCCATATTGTTATTACTATGCCCCATAGAATCCCTCTATTGTTATTTTTGTGGCTTTATATTATTATTGTTACGTCGGCTGGGTTATATTGTGACTCCTTAGACTCCTATATATAGAAAGGAGGTTTTGTCATTTGAATCATCCAAGAATTGTTCATTTATGTAATGTAAAGGAGGTTGCCCCCTCGAAGAGGCTGAATTCTAAGGCGTTGATCTATCTTTTCTATCTTTTCTTGAGCTGGTATCATAACAAACTCGAATTACATAGCTTGGAAGGATAGGATGGAGGTAGTTCTAGAAGGCAATGGCCTTAAGGAATTCGTAGATCGTGACATTCCTAAGCCTCGAACATCGGATGCTTCTGGCTGAATGGAGAAAGTGTGTGGCAAAAGCAAGAAGAATTATCCTGGAAGGATTTCAAGACCACATTGTCTCGAGTCTCCATGGTAAGGATACTCCATACTCAATGTGGAGGGAATTGGCAGACCCGTTTCAAAATAACAGTGACCATAGGAAGTTGGCACTGAAGGAAAAACTCAGAAATATCAAGACGGAAAAGGTGACTCAATTCTGAAGTACTTGACCACATTCACCCATTGTCGGGATGAGTTTGGAATTGTTGGTATTACTATTTCCGAAGACGATATGGCGAGGCTATCTCTTCTAAGACTTCCCAAGGGCTGGCATAGTTACCAAGACTCAGTTAATGGGAGGGAGAAGCTACCAGATTGGGAACGATTGTGGTCAGATTTGGTACAAAAAGAGATTCGGAGGAACACTAAAGCATTAGGGGATTTTTGAGGTCTAAAATGGTCCTCCCAAGGAAATTATAAAATAATAGTGCAAATAATAAAATAAGATTAGATTACATCATTAAATTTTAGAGGGAAAAAGAAAAAACTAATTTTTCAACTTATTTCCCTATGGGTTTACTCAAATTTCGAGTGGAAACACTCGTTGGATGCATAATTTGATTCATCATCCAAGGAGTACCCATGTTGCATACTTTTGATGAACCCTACTACACGAAAAATGAGAAATACATGAAAAATGTGTTTGCAATCACGCTTTTTCATGTATTTCTCATTTTTCGTGTAGTAGGGTCCATAAAAAATATGGAACATGGGTACTCCTTGGATGAGGAATCAAATTTTGCATCCAACGAGTACTCCCGCTCAAAATTTGAGTAAAACCTTAGAGAGATAAGTTGAAAATACGAGTTGAAAAAGTAGTATTATTATTTTATTATTTTTTAATCTTTTTGCTTTTCTACTCCAAAAATGGTGAATCATCCCCCATGGTTGACATCATCATCTTGAATCCTATTGGTTCCTATAAATTTTATTTTGGTTGTACATTTTTCTTAGGAGGCCCATTTTAGACCTCAAAAATCCCCTAATGGACGGATCCTCATCAAAGATTGATGATGAGGAGAATTGTCCCTTAGTGGGTAAGGTAAAGAAAGGGAAGGGGAAGGCATCCCGTTCGAAATCAGATTATTGTCATGGAGGCAAGAAGAAGGACATGTCGAAATTCAAGTGCTTTCACTATCATGAGCTGGAAAATTTCGCCACAAAGTGTCCTCTCAAGAAGATCAATAAGAAGCCCTCAGGAGGAGAGGTAGGTGAGGATCTTGCCTCACAATTCGAACTGGACTTTACCCTCATCGCATGTATGGTGTCGTTGATGATGGCTAGTGTATGGTACTTGGATAGTGGAGCTTCTTTCCACATGACTAGTAACAAAGAGCTCTTTAATAACTTGGAGGAGAAGGATCTCCAGATGCATATCGAGATGGGTGATGATGTGAGGTACAGTGCTACTGGGCTTGGTACAATCACCTTTCAGAGGGAGTCAGGTGCTCCCCTCACTTTGTGAGATGTTATGTATGTTCCTGGGTTGAAGAAGAACTTGGTATCTATTGCCATGTTGGAGGATAGAGACTATGACGAGATATTTAGTAACGGAAAGGCGTTCCTTCATCACATAACCATGAAACAGGTAAAGAGAATAGGGGTTTGAGTGAAGAATCTACAAGTTGGAGGTAGAAGATTGTGTTGGCTTGAGCACAAATGCAGAGAAGGTGCAGAGAAGAGACATCAGTGAGTTGTGGCACAGGAGGTTGGGTCACTTGCATCATGGTGCTTTGAAAATCATGCAGAAAATTTCTACCAGTCTTCCCAAAGGTACACTAGAGCAGTTTGACACATGCAAAGGGTGTACTTTGGGAAAACACACAAAATCTTCCTTTCATGACAAAGACAGTCGAGCACATGTTATCCTCAATCGAATCCATTTAGATGTGTGTAGACCGTTCTCGACAACATCCACGACCAAGCACAAGTATTATGTTATATTTTTTGATGATTTTTCTCGTAAATGTTGGATCTTCTTCATGCAGAAGAAAGATCATACTTTTGCAAAGTTTTGTGAATTTAAAGCATTGGTTGAGAAAGATACTGGCAAGAAGGTTAAAGCTCTCAGGAGTGATAATGGTGGAGAGTATGTGTCAAATGAGTTTAAAAACTTCTGTGCGGCAGAAGGCATTTGATGAGAGTTGATAACACCTCATAACCCACAATAAAATGGGGTGGCTAAAAGGAAAAACAGAAGCATAATATGGGTAGCACGAACAATGTTGCATGATCAGGGCCTACCACTACACTTGTGGGCTGAGGTATGAAACATAGTTGTTTATTTGTATAATAGAAGTCCTCATTGAATTCTTGGGATGAGTACACCAGAAGAGGATTTTTCAGGGAAGAGACCAAATGTGGGTCACTTCAGGATTTTTGGTTCATCAGTCTACTACCATGTAACCAAAGATTCACAGAAGAAGCTTGAGCCAACAATAGAGTTGAGGATCTTTGTGGGGTACACTGATACACCTCAAAACTATCAGGTGTACCTGTCGACCAACATGATGACAGTGGTTCGCAGGGATGTAAAATTCGATGAAGATAAGGCCATGAGATGTTCCCTTGAGAGGGAGCTTCAACTACATGTAGTTGAGGAGCTTTTAGCTCCTAAGGAGGAACCTCAGGTTGATGTGGAGCAACCACATGCAGAGGATTAGGGAGTGGAGACACCCAGTCATGTAGAGTCTTCCAGAGATGGGAGAAAGAGCACCCGAGAGGTTTCCATATTATTGCACAATGCTAGAGAGAATGTGGGATCACCGACATCACAGTGTAAGTAGAGGAGGTCACCAGAGAGGTACACTGGATACATGGCTCTTATGAGCGGATGTGTTGAGACTGAACCATCCTCTTTTGAGGAAGCAATGCAACAACTGGTTTGGGTTGATGCCATGGTTGAGGAATATGACTCTATTGTCAGGAACAATGTTTGGGATGTGGTCCCAAAACCGACAAACAAGTCAGTGTTGAGTTCCTAATGGCTTTACAAAGTAAAGCAAGCAACGAATGGTAGTGTGGAGAAATACAAGGCCAAGTTTGTGGCCCAAGGATTTTTTTCAGGTGGAGGGGATTGATTACGATGAGACCTTTGCTCCTGTTGCAAGGTACTCATCAATTAGATCCATTTTGGCACTGCCAGTGCAGATGGGATGGAAGATACATCAGATGGATGTAAAGACAACCTTCCTCAATGGCATGATTGAGGAAGAGGTGTATATTGATCATCCTGAAGGTTTTGAGACCTTCATCCAAGAGTCACATGTGTGCTGACTCAAGCGAGCATTGTATGGGCTGAAACAAGCACCCTGTGCTTAGTACACGAGGATCAATAGCTACTTCACCGGGTTGGGCTTCACCATAAGTGAAGCAGATGCGAACCTTTACCATATTGTGGTTGAAGGTAAATTGTTGAGTATTGTTTTATATGTCGACGATTTGATTTTGACATGTGATGATAAGTTGATCAAGTCTTGCAAAGAGGGTCTTGCAAGAGAGTTCACAATGAAGGCCTTGGGGCTCATGCACTACTTTTTGGGCATGGAAGTATGGGAAGGTGATGAGGAAATTTTTGTCTCTCAGGGTAAGTATGCTAACGAGATACTCAAAATGTTTCACATGGAGAGCAGTAAACCCATGGAGACTCCTCTAGCAGGTAACTGGAGGAAGGAGGATGCTACTTTCGGTGAAGTAATGGAAGCTAATATTTACAGGAAGCTTGTGGGTTCACTCATGTATTTGGTGAACACACGAATGGACATGTGCTTTGCAGTTAACCAACTTAGTCAAGCGATGGTTAAGACGAACAAGATGTATTGGAAGGCAACCAAGCATGTGTTGAGATACCTCAGAGGCACTACTCAGTATGGTTTATGGTAGAGACAGACAGAGGGAGTGAAGCTTGAAGGCTTCACTGATGCAGATTAGGAAGGGAGTCCATCCGACATGAAGATCACATTAGGAGGGATCTTCAGTATTGGGTCAACAATTGTTTCTTGCTACAACAGGAAATAGATATCAGTTGCACTTAGTTCAACAGAGGCAGAGTAGCTAATAATCCCTTTCTTGTTGAGAGGGAGTGTTAAAAATAGCAACAAGATATTCCAATTTAATTTGTCCTTGAATTAAATTGCGAATGAATTTGTAATTCTATTCTCATAACAACTTATAATAGTTAATTAAATTAAATTGACTTAATTGACCTAGAAAATTCGAGTTGGAAGTCTATCTAGAGTCATGTAGAGTGATCCATAAATTTTAGGGGCCCGGGTAGAGTTCTTTTGAGTTGTAATTAGATAACTCAGTCTAACTGAGTTATAGTCAGTTAAAATGGTTCTAACTGTTGGAGGAACTAGTAGAGGTCTAGTAGTGGAGTAGTGCACTAGTGCATCACTAGTACCACACCAGTTAAATGAATATTCACTCATAAATAACTCATGCATGTCAGTTCAGAGGAAGAGCCAGTTGAGATTAGAGTTTAGAGACACTGTACTATCCATTGTATAATTTTCCGAGTTGTACATATGGTTCATGCAATCAGTTAAGGACCTATGTTTGGATTGCATAGTTATGGAGTGTGGATTTCCCAATTAAATATGGGTTAATTCCTCTATGGATTGCACAAGGAATTAGGGGCTTGGCATGCATCATAATTGGCTAAGTGTTGGCTTGAGCTTGCTTGTAAGGCAGACATATAGATTGTACTAGTGTAAGAATTGTTCATGACGATCAAGCATTGTATTTTCTTTTCAGATCTTTTGGTTAATGCAATATAGATAGTCAGGGTTTTTAAAATTTTCTTTCCCCAGAGAAATATTGTGTTATGTGCGATTGATATTCTTCCTTTTCTGCTTATGGTTTTCAATTATCAAGTTTGGTTTTCACTGAAGAGTAGAGTAGATTCTTGTCTTGTGTTTTAGCATACCACATAAGCTGTTGAATCTACAAGTAAAAATATACACAATCTTGGTGCAGGAAGTATATTAAATAAT
This sequence comes from Pinus tabuliformis, assembly GCA_031772625.1. Taxonomy (NCBI): domain Eukaryota; kingdom Viridiplantae; phylum Streptophyta; class Pinopsida; order Pinales; family Pinaceae; genus Pinus; species Pinus tabuliformis. The sequence goes on along the minus strand of CM062807.1, from coordinate 814,119,729 downwards.
GACATGATAGAAGGTGCATAGCATATGATCCAAGATGGAAATGGAGCTTCTATCAAAAACATATTCATGTGAAGGATGATGCAAAAAAGAGTGAATGAATAGAAGGGGAGAATTAGATTTCACAAAAAAATAAAAGGAATATTAATTTGGCCTTCTTTGAGAAACCAATATGTAGACATAACAGGAAAAGAGAAAAGAGTTGAAAACAAGAAACAAGAGGAAAACTCATTCAACAAAGTTAAAAATCAGAATACATAATTTACAAGAACTTCACCACATAAATAACCAATAAATAAGATTGCAAAAAGCACTTCCTTAATGTTTTATTTTTCCTAAAATCATGTATTATGGACTAAGACCGACCTCCTTAGAATGGATTATGTTTGGTAGACACAAACTAAATAACTACATTGGACCCAAGTTGTCATCTCCAATGACCACCTCACCGAAGTAGCTGTTCTGCAATGTTGGCCAAGAGCCAACTCCAGGGAACAAGAAGCCATGATACCTTTGTTAACAAATGCTCCAATATCTTCATCCTTCTTGGTAGAATAAGTGAGTTGGCTATAAAAGAATTGCTAACGGCTACTCCAATATCCCCACCCCCCTTGGCAGAATAAAGTTGGCCATAAAATACATTTGAGATCGAGTTTGGCTGAGATAAAGAAGTATGGAAAGTAATGTTGAGATAAACACTGACATGCAATGCTCAGGATTTGTAGTCGAACATTCAACTATTTTAGCTATATAATCAAGCCACGGATGCCCAACATATTGCCAATTTCTATGTTGTTTGTTGATAACGATTAAAAATGAAGCATTTTAAAGGTTTACCCTTTTCAAGGATAGAACCATGATGGATCGCAACAATCATATCAACATTTCTAATAGTAGTAGATGATGTGCAACAATAATTGTTGTTCTATTTATCATAATTCTATCTAGAGCTTCTTGAATCATTCTTTCTGACTCTACATCTAAGGCACTAGTAGCTCCATCAAGGAGGAGAATTCAAGGATATTTTAAGATATCCCTCACAATTGCAATCCTTTGCTTTTGTCCTCCAGATAATTGGGTACCATGCTTTCCTACCATTGTATCAAAACCTTGGAATAAAAACCACAAATTTCAACATATACAAAATCCATGTGCAAAAGAAATGTATTTCACAATGAGGAACATTAACAATTGTGAATAATCAAGATCTATTAATACAAACTTGAGGCATCTTGGTAATAACTTTTTCTGCATTAGCAAGCTTTGCAATAACCTGTATTTCTTTCAGTGTAGCTCCATCTTTATCATATACAATATTATACTTAATAGTGGTTGAAAATATGATGGGTTCTTGACTTACAAGTCCAATTTTTTCTTTATCCACTTAAGTTGAAAGTGTTTGATATTGACACTATCTATAAGCACTTTACCAACTTGTGGATCATAAAATCTCTCTGTAAGACTTAAAACTGTGGAATTTCCACTTCCACTCTCTCCAACTAAAGTTGCAGTGGCACCTCTAGATATTTCCAATGAGAAGCCTTGTTGGATACCCAAAGTGTCCATCTTTAAGCTTAATATCACCCTGAATATCCTCAAGTACCAATCCATTTGTATCCAAAGTGTCCATCTTTAAGCTTAATATCACCCTGAATATCCTCAAGTACCAATCCATTTGTATCCAAAGTGTCCATCTTTAATTGCATTATCACCTTGAATATCCTCAAGTACCAATCCATTTTTTTCATATATCATCCTTTGGCTTCCTATCAATTGCCCTAAACATTTTGTAAGTTGCAGCTTGTCCATCTCCAAAGGCATTTAAACATGGGGACGTCTGGCCCAGAGATGTGAAATCTAACAAAATAATTATCATTTTTGTTATCCTCAATAAACATTAATTCATATACTTTGAATAAGTAAAAAATCACACTTTAGAAGCATTAATTCAATGCGTCAAACATTTAAAAGAACCCTACACAATATTGTAGAACATATAGAGAAAATAAAAAGATCGTTGTTGTTAGACTCAATTGTATATAATAATGTCTTTCTGTCTTCTTATGATTGTCTTTGACATCCTTACATGTACTTCAAACAACCAGGCTCACAACAAAAAACATGTACATATGTTGTAGTTGTAGAAAAGAAACATTTGCAATTAATACACATATTCCAAGTCTTTTAGCCATGTGAACAATGTCTTAAACATTTAAAGGAACCCTACAACACAAAAATTAAGGAACCCTATAACACCAAAATTACCAATTGAAGAAAAGCTTGGTGAGGTACACACAGGAGCCTATGTATCATCGATGCAAAGGTGACAACAATGATTGAGAATGAGCAACAATTTCGGTAGGGGGTATGATGGGCCTCCAAATTAGATACAAATTAAGACCCATCTAACCTTTCCTAGGAACATCAAGCCTTTCCTGAATCTACACTCAATAATTATTTTTTCAGTTTTAATATGTTGTTATGAAGGTTGAGAGATGGTTTTCTTATTACGTTCCTCATATTATTTATTTTATAGAATATTGTGAGAATATTGGACAGATTTTAAAGATCTGCAAAATGAGAGAATTTAGGGACTTGATCCCTACTACAAGATGGAACAGGATTAGATAATAAATCAATAGTATATTAGGAAATTATTGAACAAATTCTGAATATCCATTGATTGAAAAAATCTAGGGATGTGTTCCCTGCTACAGAAGAAGCCATAACTCAACATTTAATGAATTTTTTTGTTACTATAGACTAGATCCACTTGGGATTTTGGAGGGGAAAGAGGCCCCCCTTTCAAGGAGGTTTCTTCCCCCATCAACTTGTATAATTACAATTCGAATTAGCCTCTAGGGGAGATATTTTTTTTGTATTTTTGAGGAGAACACTTGTTATTCAATAATTCTACTTTCATTTCCAATAGTGATGTACTTGAATTGTTTCCAATAATCAAAACTATTTTTATTTTTGTCTCCTACGACTTGGTTTATTTATAGGACTGAGGTATCCTTGTACTTGGCCATCTTAGGAGCCTTAGAGCCCTGATGCACCATTTCTTTTATCTTCTTTTTAGCATTTACTCGTTTATCTACATTTCCCATTTCTGCACTTAGCGTCCATGCATCATTTGTTGTAGGTTAGATTGATTAAATAATTGAGACGAATTTGTTCCCATGTTATTTAGATAATCAATAGTGTGATGCATCACTAACATAGCTTAGTTAAGTCATTTTCATCATTGGATTACTTAGATTAGTTTGTTAGTTCACTATTATGAAATTTATGGTTTTAGTAGTAAATTTATGTTGAATTTTAGCACATTTTAATGAAGATATTTTGAGTTGATTCCACTTGTATTGAAGTTTAAAAATATTCAACTTAATAAAAAAATTTAGACCATAACATTTTCATTTGATTAACTTAGGCATTTGGTTACTTAGATCAGCTTACTAGTTCACTGTTATGAAATTCAGGTTTTTAGTAGTAAATTTTTGTTGAATTTTTGCACATGTTAATGAATCTCTTTTGAGTTTATTACACTTGTATTGAAGTCTAAAAAAATTAAAATTAATCACAAAATTTTCCCCATTTCATTTTCACTTGATCAACTTAGGAATTTGGCAGGTTAACTTGACAAACAGGCTTGTTGGAAGTTTCTTGTAACAAAAGAGAATAGCAGTTTGTTTCTGAGCTCTTCCCTTGTCCTAATTCACTCCAAATTCATGGCTGAAGTAGATTTACATCTTAGAATAACCCATGAATTCTCTAATACCACTTCAGTTGAGCTGAGGCTTGGTTAGGTCGCCATTTAGCTTCCGCATTGGTTGTTTCTTGAATGTTGATTTCTACAATTAGTCTTGATTTCCTTTCCCGCAATTTACTTTAAGTAGAGTGCGACTTATTTCATGTAAGAGTAATCCAGTAATTTTATTTCCTGGAAAGTAGAGTAGATTTCCTTTACTATTATTTCATTTCCAGCAAGATATATTAGATTTTCTTTGTTGTCATTTGCTTACGTGTGCTTTACATTTTTGCAAATAGAATAGATTTCCTTTTTGTCATTTACTTTCCAACAAAAGTAGAATAGGTTTTCTTATTGCTATTTACCTTCTGCAAATAGGACTGGTGGCTTACCTATATATTTTTCGCATTTGAAGTTGTTTCATTTCCTTCTTTCAATTGCATCAAATGGAGTCAAACTACGAAGAGGAAGGTGTATGCTACACATACAGTGTCAGCCCCTCTTAAGTTTGTACGAGCCTTGGGTTGATAAATAAATTTGAGCCTCAAGGAGTTACAACATTCTTGTTGTAATACTGAGGGTCATCAATCGACATACCTTGATTAAGGTAATTATTTTGGTGTATATATTTGTGTATTGGTGAAACACCTTGTTATGTTTTTTTCTAGTAATTTGGGAAAAATAATGATTCATTTTTTTGTTACATTATGTTCTACCTTTGTCTCTCTCAGACAACTGTAACAACAATGTCAAACAATTTATATTTGATATAAGTTGGAAAATACATGATATAAGTGACGATTTATATGCAAAATGTAATTTATTCAATTTGTTGTATAACTTATATTTGACTGATTTGTTTTACTTGTAATGTACTATATACTTTTTTGTTGAAACCCATGATTTGCATGCATCATTTGTAGATGTTTGTCATCTAAATAAATCGATAAAGAATATATAAAGTATTGGAGGAGACATTCCTTGTATAATTTGTGAAATGCAAAAGTATCTACCTCTAACATTTTTCGATGCACAAGAACACTACCTCATACACCAAGTTGAGGAGATTGAAAAGCGTGGGCCCATACACACAAGGTCAAATTGGATGGTTGAGATGCACTTGAAACCATTGAAGGATTCAGTTAGACAAAGAGCACATCAGGAGACATTCCTTGTATAATGTGTGAAATGCAAAAGTATCTACCTCCGACATTTTTCGATGCACAAGAACACTACCTCATACACCAAGTTGAGGAGATTGAAAAGCGTGGACCCATACACACAAGGTCAAATTGGATGGTTGAGATGCACTTGAAACCATTGAAGGATTCAGTTAGACAAAGAGCACATCTTGAGGGTTCTATGCTAGAGGAATATATGGTATATCAAACTAGGGTTTATATTACTCAATATCTTCCTAAAATAACTGCAAGTATGTATTCACTTTTAACATCAAATTTAATCATTTTTTTGGGTTATATGTTGCTCTTGTTTGAGTGAGAGTTTCATTTATTATGTATGCCAATTGCTTGTCAAAGTTCCCTTATCCTAAATATTTTACTTGGTATGCATCAAAATGTTTAAAAAAAATGGTTACACCCAAACTATTTGACAAAATGTTTTAATGAGCGAATCTGCAAGTATTTAAGATTGATTAACATACTTATGAATTGTTCCTTGGTTAGTTGAGTACATCCAAGTAAGGGACATTTCATGCATTATTGGGATTCATCTTAGACATATGTATGAGGGGTCTATTCTTGAGTACATCCAAGTAAGGGGCATTTCATGCATTGTTGGGATTCATCTTAGACATATGTATGAGGGGTCTATTCTCCCATAGAAGTGGTTTGTGAGCACTGCCAAATATCAAAATTCCATTAACAAGTTTTTAATTAAATATGTTTTAAACATGGTTGTTTAGAAAGGGTTATGCGCTACAGGTCACCATTCCTTCACAATGTATACATATTTTCACTTTGTGAAACTCTTGTTACCACCTACGGTTCATTAACCCATGGGAGGTATAAACTTGGATGTTGAATTGACAACATTTCATTTAGAGCATATGTACATAAGGCAGATCATAGGGAAGTCCCAAGTGCGTAGACTAATATTTATAAAGGATTTATAATTATAATTTTTAATGTTTTTATAATATATAAAATAAAATTATTATATTTATAAAATATTTATTAGTTTTATATAATTTTTATAAATTAAATTTATATTTAAAAATAATTTTATTTAAATATTAAAAAAAATCTAAACATATTATTATTATTATTTTATATAATTATCCAAACTTATTATAAAAAGAAATAATACAACCTAAACAGTTTATTTATAATTTTCAGATTTTATATATATATATATAAATTAAAATATATATTTAAATAATAATTTCAAAAATGTAAATTTTATATTTAAATTATAATTTCAAAATTATAAATTTTAATAAAATAATTATGTTAGTGTGTAAAATTAAAAAATCTTATGTATAAATTAATTAAAAATACAATTGTTGTTTTAAAATTTATGATCTCAGAATAATGATACTTTGAAAACTATAAATCTCAAAAAAAAAAATCTATTACATAATTCTTTTCTTTATTTTCTCTTATATATGTTGAAATGGTTTAGGCCAATTCCTTGGAATGACTGTATATAGGGATATTAGTCTACTTCTCACTTCTTATCTCCGTTGAATTTCTCACTTCTTATCCATGTTGAATTAAGATTGGTTGATATCTCACGTAAATTCCTTGAAATAATGAGAAATTTCTCACATAACTTCCTTGAAACAATGAGAAGTGTGATTGGTGTAGCTTGCATGTAAATAATAATATTGTAATCTTGTAAAGGAGATTTATGGAGCAAAACTATGTTAGAATGTATTTAATGTATTTAATGTTTTTTATATAAAGAATATTGTAAATATTTGTTTTAACAACAATGTCATAATATCTCAGATTGGATGCTTATGTGATTCATGATATAAGCCAAGATCTTCTGGAGAAATCACATAGAAAACTTAGGGTTGATGCTTTTCGAAACTCTATCTAGGTTCATCATCACAACAAGGATGAAGAGCAAGATCAATAGACCACTAATTTATACCAGAGATGCAACGGTAAATTTCCAATAGTAAAAAAAAGAATATAACTAAAAATATATGTTAAGGGATAAAAAACAATTTATTTATTATTTATTTTTGAATTTAATTTTAATTTATTTAATTTCTATTTTCAATATATAGAAATTATCATAAACTCTAACAATTTCCAATATTTTATTATATAATTTATTAAGATTCAAATGTCTTATCAATTAAATTTATATTAATATGAATAATGATTAATTAAATTTTTTATATCTATCTAATAAGAAAGGAAATTATATAATAATAATATTATTAATAAAACTAATAACATTATATCTATCTAATAAGAAAGGAAAATTATATAATAATAGTATTATTAATAAAAACTAATAAATACAATGATAAACAAAATTCAAAATAAAATCAAAACAAATAAAAGAAAAGGGAGATTCTAGAACTGAACACACAACAACCAAGAAAGGAGAAGGAAACAAAGGAGGGGAGAAAAACCCAGGGGGTTAAGAACAAAGAGAAGGGACTCACGAGCTGTTTAACTTCCATCCATCGTCCCTATTAAGAGTTTTACTTCTCTTTTCAATCTCGATGGCTTCTCTTAATTTTTAGTGATGGAAATGATCAACCCTCATGAGAACCTTAAAATCCTTTAAGCAAATATGGTGTTTCGTTAATTCAACACATTCCACTAGAACAAAGGAGTGAGTCCTACAATGTATAAGATCTTATGCGTGCTCCTGAATCCTCTGAGAAATGGAACGACCAATCTCTCCAATGTAAGGGGCTCCACAAGAACATGGAATTACATATCATTCATGCTTTTTGGATCAATAGGGTCTTTGACGGATCTTAAAGAGCCACGAATGGTTTTTAAAGGTCTAAAGGTGGAGCCAATCTTTTGTTTCCTTAGAATCCTAGCAATCTTGTCAGTCGTCCCTTGGATAAAGGGAAGCTGGACACTAGAGGCCACCTCAACCTCTTTCTTAGTTCTAGGTCCCTGACTAGCTTTTAAAAAGGCTCGAAAACCTTGGAACTTATTATAACCATTCTTCTTGAAGACATTTAAGAGATGGGTTTTCTCATCAGCTAGATGGTCTTCATCAGAAACCCTTAAAGCCCTAGTAGCTAAAGTGTTGAGAACCCCTAGTTTCTGGGCTAGAAAGTGATGAGATTTAGCATGAAGATACTGTTCAGTGTGGGTTTTCTTACGAAAAACATAATGGGAGAAAAAACCATCATCTTTCTTTGAGATAACCACATCAAGGAAGGGTAAGCTTCCATTAACCTCACATTCCATGGTAAATTTAATGGAATCAGATTGATTATTGAGATGCTCAAAAAATATACCAATTTTTCCTGACCATGGGGCCATAAATTGAAGGTATCATCAACAAATCTTTTCCAAATTTTTGGCTTAAATCGAGCCGAAGCTAAAGCTCTTGATTTGAAATCTTCCATAAAAAGGTTAGCAACCACTAGAGAGAGGGGAGAACCCATCGCTACCCCGCACATTTTTTCATAGAATTCACCTTCGAAACTAAAGAAGGTTGAGGTAAGGCAAATCTCTACAAGCTTGGAAATATCAGGATCTGTATCTCCTTGCTAAGTACTTAGCTCAGAAGCTTATATCTTTAGTAGGTAAGTCTAGTTCTTTTGTTAAGGATTCATTCTCATTTGTGAATGAGTTTAAAGATGTGAAATTTGAGCTTGAAGATTTTATGGTTAGTTTTGATATTGTTTCTCTTTACACTAACATCCATATTAAGGAGGCTGTTGATGTTATCAATCACATACGGATCAAACATTCAGTTACATTAATATATTCAGTTGTCGGCTATTTCTATTTCTATTTAAAACTTGAAACTTCAAAGATCCCATTCAAGGCATTAGGAAGTGACATTAACAAGCTAATCACACAATTTATATTAGAATTTTAATTTGGATGAGTAGGGGAACATGAACACACAAAGATAGTAAAATAGAATCATGACAAAATGTACGAGGGTGGTTACAGAAAAGAGAGGTTAACCAATTTTCTAGTTTGTCCCATCTATACAATTGAATATACAGATATGGAATACATATTCTAATGTTTAAGAATAAATACGCCTACATATATCTTCCAAATAGGTTAGAAAAGAACTTCATAATGTATACACTTCACCCTAAACCTCTCTTAATCAAGCTCACACCTATTAAAAAAAAATTCCAATAAAAATAATTGACCTAGAATCACAAGAATAGGGAAGACCATAAAGAATGATGTTGGATCACTAAAATCTAAGACACATCAGGGTCATGCATAGGCAACAATCTATAGGCATTACCAATTCTTGCAATCTCCCATTGTAATTTGTACAATCATAAATATACCTTAGAATCATATTATATTGCCGCACAATCACTTCTTGTAAGCATAATCAACCATGAAATTGTGACACTAGGACATTGGAATGACAAGGTTGATGCTTTCATAATAAAAAAATATTTGGTGAAATATCTGTTACTCAGACTCCCTAAAAGGGTGATGGATTAAAATTAACCACTTTTCAGGAGCCCATCAACACCATATTACCTAGTATAATCAAGTGAAATATTCATATCTCGAACTTCTTAATACATTTGTAAAACCATACCTTGAAATTAGTAGGCCTGCATCGATATTTATTCGAAGTTGTGCTCATTTGAAACTTGGCCTAAAATCAGGTCTCCAGTTAGTGTCAAAGAACATTACAAGGCAAGGAAATTTGTAAAGAGGTTGCTCAAGCTTTTTGCTGTGGAATTCAACTAACTTGCCCCCGAATCAAATCAAGGCCAACAACAAGGAGGAAAGAGATCCCTTGAAATAGTAGAAAGTGCAAATGAATTCCTTGAGTAGACAATTGAAATAGTAGAAAGTGAAAATGAATTCCTTGAGAAAATAATAAACTCTTAGCAGAGGCTGTTAAAAGAAGAAAATCTAAAGCCAATTCTTTCCTATAAAGCTGATTGGATTTTCTTTTTAAAGGGTTGTTTCTACTGCTGTCCGGTTAATTTGTTGAGGACATAAGGGGTTGGTTGTGAAACACCACGATGATTATTTGGGTGTTATAATTTAGGATGTCATTCATTCTCCATAAAAACAACTAAATCAACTTCAGATTATCCGCCCAACTTTTTTGTCACCACCCATTCATAAGAATTGCCAAGTTGAAAGAGCCCAGATATCATGGCAATGAATTTGTCACAAACTTTGTGTTTTTAAAGAGAAGAAATGGAACCATGAAAGGGAACGATCTTGGTGTAGGAAGTATATTAAAGAATGAAATAATAACAACCACATAGCATATGACTCAAGATAGCAATTAAGTTTTTGGAAAAAACATAGTTATGGGAAGGATGATGCAAAAAAGAGTGAATTTCACCACCCATTCATAAGCACTGCGATAAAAGCAACTAATTCAACTTCAAGTGATCTGTCCAACTTTTTTGTCACCACCCATTCATAAGCACTGCTAAGTTGAAAGAGACCATATATCATGGCATTGAATTTTGTTACAGACATTGTGTTTTCAGAGACAAGATATGGAACGATGAAGGGAACAATCTATTAAAATAGAAACAAGAAATTCCAATTTAATTTGTCCTTGAATTAAATTGTAATTCTATTCTCATAACAAATTGTAATAATTAATTAAGTTAAATTGACTTAGTTGACTTAGGAAATTTGAGTTGGAAGTCTATCTAGAGTCATGTAGAGTGATCCCTAAATTTCAGGGGCCTAGGTTGAGTTTATGAAGAGTGGATTTCCCAATTAAATATGAGTTAATTCTTCTAGGGATTGTGCAAGGAAGTAGGGGATTTGTAAGCAACATAATTGGCTAAGTGTTGGCTTGAGATGGCTTGTGAGGTAGAGAGATAGATTGTACTAGTGCAACAATTGTTTAGGATGAACACACATTGCATTTTCTTCTCAGGTATTTTGGATGCAATATAGATAGTCGGGGTTTTTAGAATTTTCATTCCCTAGAGAAATATTGTGTTATGTGTTATTGATATTATTCCTTTTTTGCTTATTGTTTTCATCGATCAATTTTGGTTTTCGCTGAAGAGTAAAGTAGATTCTTGTCTTGTGTTTTAGCATATCACATAAGCTGTTGAATATACAAGTAAAAATTTACATGGTATTAGAGATGAAGACAATATAAAAGAGGAGAATTCAAGTTTGTTGTGCAGGTGAAAATTAAATTTGCAAGTTCATACTTCAGAGAAGCAATATGTCATTCTATGGTTTGCGACTTGAGTATGCCTTGGAGGGAAAATCGAATTACATAGCTTGGAAGGACAGGATGGAGGCAATGCTGGAAGACAATGGCCTCAAGGAATTCATAGATCATGACATTCATAAGCCTCCATCATCGGATGCTAAATATCTGGTTGAATGGAGAAAGTGTGTGGCAAAAGTGATAATAATTATTCTCGAAGGATTTCGAGACCACATTGTCTCGAGTCTCCACGGTAAGGATACTCCATACTCAATGTGGAAGGAATTGACATACATTTTTGAAAATAACAGTGACCATAGGAAGTTGGCACTGAAGGAAAAACTCAAAAATATGAAGATAGAAAAGGTGACTCAATTCCGAAGTACTTGTCCAAGTTCACCCATTGTCGGGATGAGCTTGGAAGTGTTGGGAGTACTGTTTCCGAAGATGATATGGTGAGCCTATCTCTTTTAGGACTTCCTAAGAGTTGGCATAGTTACTAGGACTTGGTTAATGGGAGGGAGAAGCTACCAGATTGGGAATGACTGTGGTCGGATTTGGTACAAGAAGAGATTCGAAGGAACACCAGAGACAGATCCTCATCAAAGACTGATGATGAGGAGAATTATGCCTTAGCGGGTAAGGTAAAGAAAGGGAAAGGGAAGGAATCCCGTTCCAAATCAGATTCTTGTCATCGAGGCAAGAAGGACATGTCAAAATTCAAGTTCTTTTACTGTCATGAGTTGGGACATTTTGCCACAAAGTGTCCGCTCAAGAAGGGCGATAATAAGCCCTCAAGAGGAGCGGCAGGTGAGGATCTTGCCTCACAGTTCGAACTGGACTTTACCCTCATCGTATGTCTGGTGTCATCGATGATGGGTAGTGTATGGCACCTGGACAGTGGAGCTTCTTTCCACATGACTGGTAACAAAGATCTCTTCAATAACTTGGAGGCGAAGGATCTCCAGATGCATATCGAGATGGGTGATGGCATGAGGTATAGTGCTACTGGGCTTCGTACAGTTACCTTTCAGAGGGAGTCGAGTGCTCCCCTCACTTTGTGAGATGTTATGTATGTTCCTGGGTTGAAGAAGAACTTGGTATCTATTGCCATGTTGGAGGATAGAGGCTATGATGAGATATTTAGTAAGGGAAAGGCGTTCCTTCATCACATAACCACGAGACAGGTAAAGAGAATAGGGGTTCGAGTGAAGAATATATACAAGTTGGAGGTAGAAGATTGTGTCGCCTTAAGCATGAAAGCAGAGAAGGTGCAGAAATGAGACATCAGTGAGCTGTGGCACAGGAGGTTGGGTCACTTGCATCATGGCGCTTTGAAAATCATGCAGAAAATTTCTATTGGTCCTCCCAAAGGTACACTAGAGCAAGTTGCCACATGCAAATGGTGTACTTTGGGAAAACAGGCAAAAGCTTCCTTTCGTGACAAAGACAGTCGAGCACATGTGATCCTCCATCGATTCCATTCAGATGTGTGTAGACCGTTCTTGACAACATCCACCACCAAGCACAAGTATTATGCTATATTTGTTGATGATTTTTCTCATAAATGCCGGATCTTCTTCATGCAGAAGAAATATCATACTTTTGCAAAGTTTTGTGAATTTAAAGCATTGGTCAAGAAAGATATTGACATGAAGGTTAAAGCTCTCAGGAGTGATAACGGTGGAGAGTATGTGTCAAATGAGTTTAAAAACTTCTGTGTGGCAGAAGGCATTTGACGAGAGTTGATAACACCTCATTATTAGTGGATGATTTTAACCATCCTCTGCCCCAGTTGCATGGATGATGGGTCATAAAAGTGACTGAAATTATCCAGTAGCTGCAAGAGAAGCTTGTGGGTGCGAATGAGGATCTCTAGTCGAATTTATCCTGTCTTATGCATGTGACCGAGCCTTTTCATGATATTTTCTCTACATTCCTTTCGCAACTCAACTAATTTTGGTATTGTTGTGAAGCTTATGATCAAAACTTTTAAGCATATGGTCAGAAAAGTTAATAGAGACTCTATAAGTTGATTAAAGTTGAAGATATCAAAATTCTAGTGGAGTAAGTGGTTTGATTTGGTCAAGAAGCATATATCAACCAAATCTGAAGCATGTGGAAATAATTGTTGAGTGCTCCATAATATGTAGAATTTACTGATTTAATCATCACTAAAAAAGAAAAATAGAGGAAGGATTTGAGTCTATTTGGTTGGTCGACTTGAGAGTGTGTGAGTATGCCATTGAGAGTGAGTAGATATTGCAGAAACTCCTCACATAGTTTTTTGCAAAATTATATAAGAGAATCGTGTGCAAAAATCAGAGATAGAGTTGAGAAGAAGACTCTAAATTTGTGTGTTGTTTATGGCAGTGAATTGGCAGATTGTGGTGTGTTAGAGAGTAGATATTGTTGTGAGTATAAGAGAATAAATAATCCCCTTTGAGCATAGCTTTTTATTCATATTTTTTGTTGTAGAATTATAGAGTTGTTGGGTTGCTCAAGTTGAGCGAATTGAGAGCCCAATATGAAATATTTATGAAACATGGTTCACATGGAGGAAGTGAAGGCATGGAGGCTTCAGAGCATACAATGATTTAGCATATTCAATATAAGGAATATATTTCTCCATCTAACCAATGTTGGATAGTCCAATGGGTGTTGGGCGAGGATCATTGGTGTTGGGTGCTTCCAGCGGATAGATTTCCGTAGATCCGCGAGATAAACATATTTCCTATCTAATAGGTGCCAACATATTGTGAAGGAAGCTGAGCCTTACGACTTATGGTTCTAAGCTAATCCATGTAAAGTTTTTCAGCAGATTAATAGAAGAATTGAGCAGTGCAGTAGCAGTAGGGTGGTTTTCTCCCGAACGGGTTTCCACCAAAAACACTTGTGTCTTCATGTGTGATTATTTGTGTTGATGCTTTCCATGATTATTATGCTTTTATTTTATTGCTAGTTTCATGTTTTGATAATATAATATTGTGGATGTGTGTTTCCAATTGATAATCCTGCAAAAATATTTAAAATTGATAAAAAGACTATCACTACTTATTCACCCCCCTTAGTAGTAATCTAGTTTCCAATATTTTTTTCTTTTTTCCCTCCAAAACTTGATGTGGTAATTTAATCTTATTTTATTATTTCCACTATTATTTTATAATATTCCTTAGGAGGCACA